>JAPDVR010000010.1:15136943-15736943 GCA_026230005.1 Gila orcuttii | reverse complement strand
TAGCTAGTAGTTACTAAGCCTCTAGTGTGGACTTTACGTCCCAGTTTAAGTAAGAACTTACGAACAGCTGGTGCAACCCTACCCAGCAAACCAGAAACCAGCATCCCATGCTGGTCCCAGCATGCAAAACACACCTTATGCTGATGACCAGCAATGGTGGATTTTAGAGCAGGCTTTTTCAGTCTTCAGTGTCACTAATATGCTAATTTGGTGTTCAAAAAACATTTATTATTATTATCTATGCTGAAAACAGTTGTGCTGCTTAACCCTGGAGAACCCAAGAACCCTTTTCTTCTTTGGAAAATTATGAACTATGCATTAAATTACTGCTATAAATTCACTGAACACCAAAATATCCACTTTTTCAATTTTAACTCTTTATTCCCTAATTTAGGATTAGGGCCAAATTTGACCCATTGGGCTTTAGGCATATAATTTCAAGGAATCACAATAACAAACACTGTCAATGCAAACTATTTTAAATTTAGGAAAATAATCAGTCAACCACACAGCTACATTTAACAATGTTTTTTTTTTGTTTTTTTTTACTTTATTTGTTGCATGTTAGAACTGGATTTCAAATGTACAAACACTTTGGCCAATGGAAACAAGAACACAAGGCCAAAATCACAACCTGAAAAAAAACTTTGCTTATCCGGTTGAAACAATTCATCAGAATCGTTATCGCTGTCCAATTCAGGACCAAAGTCACTATCATCAGCTTCAAGTTGCTCCAATACTTGTATGACAGTAATCTTTCTCTGTTGCTTTCCCTGTCCTGAAAAGGGAGCGGCCATACTCCCTGAAAAGATATTCTACTTTATTAGTCTCTGGCCCTGTACTACTGAGGTAACTTAGTAAAATATATTATACAAATGAAATTATTTTAGCCAAATACAGGTCACCATTCTCCATCAAAGTCACTCAAAGAACCAAAGGGTCATTTTTGACCCGACATTTGTTTAACCCATACACCCAGAGGGTCATTTTTGGCCCATCGTTTTTTGAACTAGCTCAGAGTTGCTAATTTATCCAAAAAGAATATAAAACGTACTTCTAGGCATTCTGCAAGCTAATACTTAATAGATTAACAAAAAATACATGGTCAGCCATCTTGTTACTACCACTCTGGCACTTGTGAGTTCAATATTCATCCACTAGGTGTCTCTATGCAGGGGCCAGAAGTGGCACTTTGGGCTTTTGAAATTAAATTTGACAATTTTTTTATTTTTATTTTTTTATTTTGGGGAGCAGCAATTAACAGCGGCCAAATCTGACCCCGTGGGTTCTCCAGGAAACCAAGATTGTGGTTTCTTGATGAATAGAAAGTTCAAAAGGCATCCTTGCTGATAAAAGTATTAAAGTGCCCCTATTATGCTATTTTAAAGATTCCTAAGTTTTGGATGTCTCATACAATAGGTACTTTACATGCATCCAAGGTAAAAAAACACTTAAGTTTTCTCATAACATACATTACAGCATCATCTCTTTTCTCACAGTGTCTGAAACAGTTTGATCAAGAATCTGGTCTCTAAACGCCTCCTTTCCAAAAACATACCACTTACTACCATTTACTGTGCACCGCGTTTCAGAAAAGAAACACACATTACCTTATTCGAATTTCAGCTTTGGAGCCGAAAGTGGATTTGCTTTCGCAGCATCTTCTTGACATGTTGACAACACAAACTAAACTCTTGCAGGCTTCAGCTACAACTGCAGTGTTTAAGGGTGGGTCAAAGTAGATGTCATTCGAGGGCAGCCAGTGAAGACCATAGGCTGGCATTATGCTAATTTTTATAAACCTGCAGGAAGACTGGAAATACTGACGACTCGTTTTGAGCATTTCAGAATCGGTTCTTTCTTTTGGGAGATAATTGTCAGGAACCAATCAGACACCACATCCTTCACCACACAGCGATCACTCTCCCCAGAATACTAATCACCTGCACCTGTTCACAATCAGTAAGCCTCATCAACCCCTGCATAAAGACACTCACCACAGCCTCACTCACTGTCAAGCCTCCAACAGGAACAGACCATTTCCCGTTGTCCTGCTAAACCACTAAAGAAGTCCAGTTCCAGCCAAGTAAAGTATACTCACCGGTGAATTACTAACCTCTGCATTCCTGTTCCACTGCCTCCAGACATCCTGTTCGAGTCCTTGCTTCCTGAAACCCCGTCTGGATTCCCGTCCCTTTGAATCCTGGATCTTCCTGAGTTCTGGTGTTCACGCTGAGTTATCTCTCCCACGACGACATCTGTAATAGAAAAGACACGGATAAAGATCTGCCATCGCTTGACATAAAGTAACCTGAAGAGGATCTGCTCACCTGTACTCTGCCCCGCACGTAGTGATCCACCTCGTATCTGCACCAGCACTCTGAGAATACTCACCCTTGCACTTGTGTCACAATTAATAAAGTTGCGTTTGGATTCACTTACCTCTGTGTCCTTGCCTGTATCCTGACAGAAGGCTTGACCGACTACCGCTATGGATCCAACACAACCGCCAACCGCAGCCATTCCAGGGCAACCAGTAACCGATGCGGCGAGTTCGCTTCCACAACCAAACCCCGCTTCCGCAAACCTCACTTCCACAATGGTATGCATTGCTAGCCCCACGTCCCGACCAGCGCCCTTCTCCGGTCGGGCGGAAGATTGCAATGGCTTCCTTTTGCAGTGTTCGCTCACCTTTGAACAGCAGCCTCATCTGTTTCCCACAGACCGTTCACGAATCGCTTTTATCATTCAGCAGTTATCTGGAACAGCATTGAGATGGGCTGAAGCGCTGTGGGTACAAGAGACTGAGGTTACCAGGTCACTACAGAATTTCATTCACCATTTCAAGGAGGTTTTCGGCCAACCAGTTAGTGATTCCACCATCAGTGACAAGCTAATGCATCTTCGACAGGATAAGAGATCCGTCTCAGAATATTCCATTGAATTCCGCACCCTAGCTTCAGTGAGTGGAACGAAAAGGCTCTCCTGGCAGTTTATCGTGGCGGTCTCAATCCAGCACTTCGTCTCCAAATGGCGATCTACGATGACAACCTGGGGCTCGAAAAATTCATACAGCAAACTCTCCGTATTAATCAACGTTCCCAGAGCTGCTATCGAGATACTCGAAGTTCTCAAGCCACATCCCCTCATGTCCTCACGAATCGTGAGTTTGAAAAACGCCCCGAAGACATGCAAGTCGATACTCACCGGCTCACCCAGGCTGAACGCTCTCGTCGCAGAGAAATGAAGCTATGTCTGTACTGTGGTGGAAAGGGTCATTTTCGACTTGTATGCCCCATTCGACCACCTCAGTTGACGGTAAGCTCCGTTCTGGCTCACCACGCCGTCTCGACACCACTCACAATTCCAGTAATCCTGAAAATTCGAACTTTCCATTTATCTGTAGCAGCCATTGTCGATTCCGGATCAGCGGGGAACTTCATTTCAGGGCAACTCTGCAAGAAACTTAACCTCAGGAAGGTCGACATCCCAAAGCCATACTCCATTCATGCAGTGACTGGCGAGCCCATTAGCAAGGGGTATGTTACTTCACAAATCACACCCATCCAACTGTGTATTGAAAATCTTCACCACGAAATGTTCGAACCTCTCATTCTTAAGAATAGCCAAGCAGACATCATCCTCGGCCGTCCGTGGTTAATTCGTCACCAACCCACCATAAATTGGCAGTCCGGTAAAATCACCAGTTGGGGATGTCATTGTCCACTTAAGCAATGCGCACATTCTGTTCCACCAGCTGCAGAACCCGAGAAAATGCTCACTGTGAGTTCCACCTCCATCGAGAGCCCCACGGAGAATCTGTCTACAAACATTCCCTCTTGCTATTCCTCGTTCTCTGACATATTCAACCCGGTTACTGCCTCCAACCTGCCACCTCATAGACCCTGGGATTGTGCCATTGACCTGGTCCCCGATGCCTTGATTCCCAAGGGTAAGATTTATTCCCTCTCCATCCCTGAACAAGAGTCTATGCGGAAGTACATCGAGGAAGCATTACAACAGGGGTACATTCGTCCCTCTACATCTCCTGCGGCCGCTAGTTTCTTTTTTGTCGCCAAGAAGGATGGAGAATTAAGACCTTGCATCGATTACAGAGCCCTGAATCGAATCACCGTCAAGTTCAGTTACCCACTGCCTCTCATCCCAACAGCCCTCGAGCAGCTCCGAGAAGCCAGGATCTTCACCAAGTTGGATCTAAGAAGTGCCTACAATCTGATCAGAAATAAAGAAGGAGATGAGTGGAAAACCGCTTTCATCACACCTGCAGGGCACTATGAGTACTTGGTCATGCCGTATGGGTTAGTCAACGCTCCTTCCGTGTTCCAAAGCTTCATGGACGAGGTACTCCGAGACTACCTGGGGAAATTTGTGTTGGTGTATATTGATGACATTCTGATTTATTCCAAGAACCCTGTTGAGCATCAACATCATGTGGCCCTGGTACTCCAACGACTCAGGGAATTCACCCTCTTCCTAAAGGCAGAGAAGTGCACGTTTCACCAGACCGATGTCGAATTCTTAGGATACCAACTCAGTGAAAGAGGTGTGGAGATGGACAAACGGAAGACGGAGGCCATCATGTCCTGGCCAACCCCACAGTCGGTGAAAGAGCTCCAGAGGTTCCTTGGCTTTGCGAATTTCTACCGACGGTTCATACACCAGTACAGTTTCCTGACAGCTCCTCTTACCTCCCTGTTAAAGGGGAAACCCAAGGTGTTGCTATGGACCCCAGAAGCTGAGCATGGCTTTAATTCCCTCAAAGCCGCTTTCACCACCGCACCCTTGCTCCACCATCCGGATCCAGAGAAGGTATTTGTGGTGGAAGTAGATGCCTCCACAACCGGGGTAGGAGGGATTCTGTCCCAATATTCGGGCTCCTCTACCAAGACCGTACCTTGCGCATTCTTTTCCAAGAAACTATCCACAGCAGAAATCAACTACGACATTGGGAACCGAGAGCTGTTAGCGGTGAAACTTGCCTTTGAGGAATGGAGGCATTGGTTGGAGGGGCGAAACATCCATTCTTGGTACTTACAGACCATAAGAGACCTCCAGTATTTACGAGATGCGAAAAGGCTGAACCCACGTCAGGCACGATGGGCATTGTTCTTCACTAGGTTCCATTTTAAGATTTCCTATCGTCCAGGCTCCAAGAATACTAGAGCAGATGCCCTCTCTCGCATCCATGCCCCAGAAATCCCTAAGGAGGAACCCGAGACCATTTTGCCACAGAAATTGTTTGTCAATCCCATCCAGTGGGAGATCAACGAGCAATTATTGGAACTGTCGCGACAACAACCTCGAATCCCAGGGTGTCCCCCCGAGAAGATTTACGTCCCAGAGGACTTCCGAAACTCTCTCATTGCTTCAGCTCACTCCTCCGTAGGCACAGGTCATCCCGGAATCACCAAAACACTCACTACTCTCCAAATCAAGTACTGGTGGCCCAATATGCAGCATGACATCACGACATTCATTCAAGGTTGTATCCCCTGTGCCATGTCCAAGGTTCCCCGAAATCTCCCTCTGGGTAAACTCGTCCCGCTTCCAGTTCCACATAGGCCTTGGTCCCACATTGGAGTGGATTTTGTCACAGACCTGCCTGCCTCCGACGATAACACCTGTATCCTCGTAGCCATTGATCGGTTCTCCAAGGCATGCAGGCTGATTCCTCTGAAAGGGCTCCCCACGGCGTTTGTCACGGCAGAGCTTCTGATGGAGCACGTCTTCCGGAACTACGGCCTCCCAGAAGACATCGTGTCTGACAGGGGACCCCAATTCATCTCCCGAGTTTGGCGAGCCTTTTTCACCCTCATGAACGTGACCGTAAGCTTGTCATCAGGATACCATCCACAAACAAATGGCCAAACCGAACGTAAAATCCAAGATATAGGACGATTCCTGCGTACCTTCTGCCACTCCAAGCAAAACATCTGGAGTCGTTACCTCATTTGGGCAGAGTACGCACAAAACTCCCTCAGACAGTCATCCACTCAACTGACTCCATTCCAGTGTGTGCTAGGGTACCAACCCCCACTGTTTCCATGGTCCGGCGAACCTTCCGAAGTACCAGCCGTAAATAAGTGGTTTCAAGAGAGCGAGGGAGTGTGGAATCAAGCCCATCACCATCTTCAACAAGCAGTGAATCGCCAACGACATTTCGCAGATGCTCACCGCCGTCAAACCCCTAAATACCAACCCGGACAGTTAGTCTGGCTCTCCACTAAAGACATCCGTCTACGCCAACCTTGCCGCAAACTCAACCCCAGATACATCGGACCGTTCCCCATCGTAAGACAAGTAAACCCAGTCACTTATCAACTTCGCCTACCTCCAGAACATCGGATCCATCCCACGTTTCACGTCTCCCTCCTGAAACCTCACCATCCACCTGTACCCCACTCAGCCACAGAACCGGTCCCTGAAGATAACCCCCCGATACCACCTATTGAACCAGAGCCCATCTATTTGATAAATGAGATTTTGGACTCCCGACGTCGAGGTGGTCGGATAGAGTATCTCATAGATTGTGAGGGGTATGGACCAGAGGAAAGATGTTGGGTGCCCCGGAACGACGTCCTTGATCCCAATCTACTCCGAGAGTTTCACGTTCAATATCCAGACAAACCTGCACCACGGCCAAGAGGTAGACCACCACGACGTCGGGGTCCAAGGTCCGCTGGCGCGGACCCTGGAGGGGGGGGTAATGTCAGGAACCAATCAGACACCACATCCTTCACCACACAGCGATCACTCTCCCCAGAATACTAATCACCTGCACCTGTTCACAATCAGTAAGCCTCATCAACCCCTGCATAAAGACAATCACCACAGCCTCACTCACTGTCAAGCCTCCAACAGGAACAGACCATTTCCCGTTGTCCTGCTAAACCACTAAAGAAGTCCAGTTCCAGCCAAGTAAAGTATACTCACCGGTGAATTACTAACCTCTGCATTCCTGTTCCACTGCCTCCAGACATCCTGTTCGAGTCCTTGCTTCCTGAAACCCCGTCTGGATTCCCGTCCCTTTGAATCCTGGATCTTCCTGAGTCCTGGTGTTCACGCTGAGTTATCTCTCCCACGACGACATCTGTAATAGAAAAGACACGGATAAAGATCTGCCATCGCTTGACATAAAGTAACCTGAAGAGGATCTGCTCACCTGTACTCTTTTCCTTTTTGACGGAAATGACGGAAATGACGACGCACGCAGCATGTCAGTGAGACGCTGTTCAAACTTTTTGAATTCAACCCGAAAATATTCCCAAATAAACTAACCAAAAGTTATACAAACTAAAGGAAAGGAAAATGCCGCCTAAAATGAAAGCCGAAGAAATGGAGGAAATTAAGAAATCATTGAGCTTTATGTCGGAGGAGTTGAGCAAAGTCTCAAAACAACAAACAAAACTCATGGAGCTAATGGATGAAGTGAAACTCCTCAAAACAATAATTAAAGAAAAGGACAAACGGATCGTGAACCTGGAAAGGAAAGTTGATGATTTGGAGCAATACACCCGCATGGAGGATTTAATAATCACTGGACTGGAGACACGACATCAAACGTATGCCAGAGCGGCGACGAGCATTGACAAAGGTGAGGACGCACCGGCTCACGAACTACAAACACTTGAACAACAAATAATACAGTTTTTCAACAATCTCAACATGCCGATTAAAAGCAATGACATCGCTGCTTGTCATACTTTTCCTAAAAGGGAAAATGGGAAGGCAAGTATTATAGTGCGCTTCGTTAATCGCAAAAGCAAAGTGGAATTGCTCAAGGAAGCTAAAAAACTGTCTGGAACTGGAGTGTACATAAATGAACATTTGACTAAAAAGAATGCTGAAATAGCACGACAAGCGCGTATTCTCCGACGACAAAACAAAATACATGCAACCTGGACTAGAAACTGTAAAGTTATGATTCGCCAAATTGGTCCTCCAGAATCCGCAAAAGTCATATGGATAAAAGAACTTCAGGACTTGGATCCATACCGGAATTAAAATTCAAAATGGTGCAACATATGAAACTGTTTGGTAATCATTGGATTAACGTGACAATAAAGATTACCTAACATGACCGAACTATTAAAAAACTTCACTCTTACTTCAGAGGAAAGAGCTGACGCGGAACACGACCATTTCGAATCAGCCAACAGCGCTGCGATGAATGTCATACGCAGCATGAACATGAAATGCTTTGAGTTTACTGATCACAAAAATTACGATATGGAGAATGAAATAGATCCAGAGAACCACTTCTATACAAACAATTGCCACTGTGAGTATTATACGAATGAACAATTTAAATCCAGTATAAGATTGAACAACGCTTTATCAATAATACACTTCAACAGTCGAAGCCTGTATACCAACTTTGAAGAAATCAAGGACTACTTAAGACAATTTCCTACATTTCATATTATTGCCATATCAGAGACTTGGCTAAATGAGAACAGAGAATATGACACCAAACTCGATGGGTATGACTTATTTAATGTGAACAGAACTAACAAAAAAGGAGGTGGTGTAGCTTTATATGTGTGTAGTGGTTTAAATTGTAAACTAGTTAATAATATGACAACTAAAATAGATAATGTTATGGAATGTGTTACTGTGGAAATAATGGTTAAAAAATCACAAAAGATCCTGGTAAGTTGTATATATAGGGCACCAGGATCATGTATTGATACATTTAACAGCAGAATTATGGAAATGTTTGACATGACAAAGGTAACTTTTATTTGTGGAGACTTTAATATTGACCTATTGAATGTGCATAAATTTAAAAAAACATAGAGACTTTATTGACACTATGTTTAGTTTAGGTCTTTTTCCCACTATCACAAAACCATCAAGAATCACAGCCAATAGTTCTACATTAATTGACAATATCTTTACAAATGCAGTTGACGGCAGAATAGAAAGTGGCCTCCTTATAAACGATATAAGTGATCATCTCCCTGTTTTTACTACACTGCAACACTTCTTTCAGAATAAAAATACAAAGAAACAAGAAGTATATAGTCTAAAACGACTCAAAACATCAACATCCATAAATGCTTTTAAAGAAGAATTAAATATACAAACTTGGAATGAAGTCTATCTAACTAATGATCCAAATGAATCTTATGATAAATTCTTGTGTATTTTTGTCAACCTGTTCAACAAACATTGTCCTGTGCGCATGCAAAAGCAGTCTAAGTATGAAGCCAAACCCTGGATCACCAAAGGACTACAAAATGCCTGTAATAAGAAAAATCTCCTATATAAACATTTTTTAGAAAAGAGAACAAAGGAAGCCGATCTTAAATATAAATTATATAAAAACAAGCTAGTAAACATATTAAGGAAAACTAAAAAGGACTATTATAATAATCTACTAGAGCAACACAGAAGCAACATTAAAGAGACTTGGAAGGTATTAAATAGTGCAGTCAAAGGAAACACTAAGAAAAGTGAATATCCAATGTACTTCACAAATGAATTGAAAACTATAACCAAGCCAATTGATATTGCTAATGAATTTAATAATTATTTTGTAAATGTAGGAGTCAATCTAGCAAACAATATTGTGCAACCCGAATTAAAAGTAGGTGTGGATGTTGACCTAATTAAATTAAATACAAGCTCAATATTTCTAAAGCCAGTAGAAGAAAATGAACTAATAAATACAATAAATAAATTAAAAAATAAAAAATCTACAGATTTTAATGATATAGACATGGCACTAGTTAAGGATGTTATGACATTTGTTGTTAAACCATTAACCTATATTTTCAACTTATCTTTTCAAACAGGTGTTTTTCCGGACAATATGAAAATAGCTAAAGTCATCCCTATCTATAAAAATGGTGACAGCCATTCACTCTCAAACTATAGACCAATCTCCCTCCTTCCACAATTTTCAAAGATCCTAGAAAAACTATTTGAAATAAGACTAGATAGTTTTATTAAAAAACATAAACTATTAAATGATCATCAATATGGCTTCCAAGCAAATCGATCCACAGAAATGGCTGTAATAGAGCTGGTTGAAAAAATTACATCTGAAATAGAAAATAAAAATTATTCGGTCGGAATTTTCATAGACCTGAAGAAAGCATTTGACACTATTGATCACAACATATTGTTAAAAAAACTAGAAAGATATGGCATCAGGGGCATTGCACAAAGATGGATTAGTGACTATCTTAGGAATAGATTTCAGTTTGTGCAATTCATCAATGACAGGTCACAGCTACAGAGGGTCACCTGTGGGGTCCCACAAGGATCAGTCCTTGGACCAAAGCTATTTTTATTATACATCAATGACATTTGTAAGGTGTCTACGCAATTAAATTGTGTCTTATTTGCAGATGATACAACTCTTATTTGTTCCAATCAAAATTTGGGACAGCTTCTGGACACAGTGGAAGCAGAAATGAAAACATTAAAAAAATGGTTTGATGTTAATAAATTGTCATTAAATATAAATAAAACTAAAATTATTTTATTTAGTAATAAAAAAATAAAAACAAATGTCCAGATTAGAATTGATATGATTGAACTAGAAATAGTAAGTGAAACTAAATTCTTAGGTGTCATTATTGACCACAAACTCAGTTGGAAATCCCATATAACCTATATAAAGTCTAAAATTTCAAAAACTCTGGCTATCCTGTCTAAAACACAACATATTCTCGATTCAAAGGCCTTGAATATACTTTACCAGTCTCTAATAGTGCCATACATGACTTATTGCGTAGAGATCTGGGGAAATACATACAAAACAACAATAAAACCAATTCTTATTCTACAAAAACGTGCAATACGAATTATAAATAAAACAGATTATTATCACCCAACAAACAAGCTATTTATAAACTCCAACCTACTAAAATTTAATGACTTAGTGGAATTTAAAATAACCCAAATAATGTTTAAAATAATAAATAATAAATTTCCAGACTGTGTCCAGAACCTGTTTCAGATGAAATCGACTCCTTATGAGCTCAGAGGAACACTCATGTTCAGTAAACCACAGACTAGAACCAATGTCAAACAGAGATGTCTGTCTGTTCAGGGGGTTAAACTATGGAATAGTCTTGATGATGAACTAAAAACATGTAAATCCATAGGTAGCTTTAAGAGATTATTTAAAAAAAAAAAGATTACATTATATAAAGCTGAATGAATTTGGCTTCCTTTTCTTTTTAGTCATTATTTATGCAAGATGACTTTGGTGTTGTGTGTTAAATAAATAAAATATAAAAAGGATCGGCGCAATAAGCATAAGCTTCAGCCGACACCTTTTCGGTCAAGAAACTTTTTATTTATATATATATATGTATATATATATGTATGTATATGTGTGTATATATATATGTATGTGTATGTATATATATATATGTATATATATATATATATATATATGTGTGTGTGTGTGTATATGTGTGTATATGTATATATATATATATTTTTTTTTTTTTTTTTTTTTTTATTATTATTTTGATTATTGTTTATATTGTAATTAAATTTTTGTTTCCATGTTTGTTTATAAATTGTTTTTCTTTTCTTTTTTTTCTTCCCCTTTTCTGTTGAAATTGACCGAATAAAAAACTAACTAACTAACTAACTCTGCCCCGCACGTAGTGATCCACCTCGTATCTGCACCAGCACTCTGAGAATACTCACCCTTGCACTTGTGTCACAATTAATAAAGTTGCGTTTGGATTCACTTACCTCTGTGTCCTTGCCTGTATCCTGACAATAATTCCATTTATTGTGCACTTTATTCTTTGAAATTTTGCAGACCTTTTACATTCACAAACAGCTATATTACACACCACATGAAAGGTAATATCCGAAAAAGCATTTTAGGCCAATTTATTATACCAAACTTTGAATGTTAATGTATGGATTGAATACATAGAAGACCTACTACATTTGCCAAATTACTTTTGCAAATATATTTACAGTATGCCTGTACAGAGGACTAAATACCGTACTATCCCACAATGCAACATGTAACAAATAAACCACAAGTATTATCAACCAGTATTTTTAACTCTTTCTTAACTCAGATTGGACTGCTAAGAAATGAATACAGCACAATTGAATTAAAATGCGATGATAATGCAATATGTGCCTTTTTAAAACTTGTATTATTGAATACTGTTTCACACTGTTTTTTGTTTAGAAAATACAGTGTAGTGTGCAGTAGACAATGATCTGTTTCAATTTCAATACTGATTGAGTCAACAATTAAACTGGATTTTCACCAGGAAGTCGCCATTAGGGAAATTACAACAGAATAGCATCCAGCCCTGAATGCATTTGACTGGGCTTTGATTCTGATTGCCTGTTGATTAGTGGAATGAGGTGTGGAGATTTCTCCTTATTAATATGTCACCCAGTGATTATGATCAATGATCCCAGGATGACACAACATGTTGAGACTGAATATAATATAGCATGCTGCTATACATGTCATTCATTTCCATCTAATCATTCTTTTTGTTTTTGCTCTTCTGATGGTTTTCAGCTTTCTGCAAATTGTATAGTTGTATGGTGTATAGCAATATGACCCAGCACCCAAAATACTATCAAAACACTCCTAACGCAGCCTCCATTCTTCGCGAAAGATGGATAAAAAAAGCGCACAGAAAACAAAAACCTTAAAAAAAATTATAAACGACCCCACCATATCACAGAGATGCTGATTCGCAGGGGAATAATATTATCAAAGGACGTCGGTGTTCGGCGAAATATGGCAGGTCATTTGCGGGGGAATTTTTACTTTTACAAATTACAGACATGGCCGATTCGCACGGGATTAAGATCACAGACAAGCTCCACAATTATTACAAATGACTAGAGGTCACCAGGTAATACTTATCCCATGTGAATAGGGCTTAAGGGTTATGATATTATCATGGTATCTATGTATTAAATAAATGCTATGAAGGATCCTGTATTAATTCAATGTGTAGTTATGTCTTAAAAAATGCCCACAATTTGTGCTCAGTGTGATGCAATTTGGAAGGTTAATATTTTAATCCATTGCTCTCTATGGAAAATAGTCTGATCAATCACTTTTACTACAAGTTTTGCAACTAAACATACAAGAAAAATGTATGTGGTGAGCAAGTCATGTTGTTAGGAAAGAAACTAACTATTCACTATAAAAGAAAAGAAAGAATGTTAAACAAAAAGGTGAAGTGAAGGAGGCAGAAGCTATGAGGCAAAATGCATAACTGAATTCTTTTCTAAGAGATGAGTGTATTAAATCTTGGAAAAGAGCTGCTGTTTCCGAGAGTCAGAACGAGATGGTCACTGTTCATCCTCAATGCAAACTAGCTCATAGATTGCTAGAAAAGAGTCCACTCTTCAACTATACACATGATGAAGTGCATGAGTGGAGAGCTATTGCATATGTTTTTCTGTTTTTCAATTCCATTTGCATAGAGAAGACATGACTGTTTTTGGGCCAGTTATAGAGGATAGTGACTTACTGGTGCTTCCCAGTGCATCATAAATGAAGAGCTGTGTGGTCCTGTTTGGTAATCTTTTCATCCGAAATAACGAGCCCTCACATCTGTCACTGTTATTTAAGCCCCACCTGTTGTGAATCCTTCACTGCAGCGCTGATGCTGCACACCTGAGACACAAGTGTTTTTTTTATTGTTGTGGTATGCGATTAGGTTTTATGACATCTTTGAGTTTGGACATAAATCGTTCTGGTTCACTCGAGTATCAAAGTTATTTTCCAAGCGGCCATAGCAACAGATTCAGCACTTAATCTTCTGTCACCAGGAGTTCCTCCATGATCAATTATTTATGAAATTACTGCACAATAACAGAGGCTTTCAAAGGCTTCAACCGTTGATAGAAAGTCACAGTGGGAGCAGGAGAAAGGTATTATTTTACTATCTCTGCAATATGTAGTAGCCTATGTGTACTGTGCTGATCGTGTATTATATTTGCCAAAAAGTGTAGTATATACTGTAACAAAATATGCTGCATGACAGACATATTCCACACTTCAATGCAGTGAACTTCTGTGGGGCAAGCAGGGCAGAGCTGAGAGCCTTGAGAACGGAGTCCCTTTTCTGTGTCCCACACCAGTCTCTAGTCTCACGGAACGAGATCCAGGAGGATAAAAGGAGGAGTGATGATGGTGCAAGATGAGAGAGGACCAGGCCTGGACTATTCATTTTGTGTTTTATGTTTCATTATGTTTATATGCGGCAGTCGTCCGTGAGGGGCTGCCGCTTTACTTTCATTTTGTGATTGTTTATTTTACGATTAAAGTTTTATTGATCATACGCCGGTCCCCGCCTCCCTCCCCAAACCTTTAACATTGTTACATTATGTTTCCAAATGCAAGTATTTTTCACTCATTATTTAGTCAAACTGCCAAAAGGGTGTCTGTCTGTCTAGATAGATAGATAGATAGCCAGATAGATATAGCCTGTCTTTCTGCCTGTTTGTCTTCAGTAGATAGATAGACAGACAGACACACATTTGCACAGATGCACATTTTCCAGTGCAGTAATATTCCATTCCGAACATGTCAGTCTTTGTCTCACGTATTTGTTTTCAAAGGTACTATTGTAATTAACACCTCACCTCACTTCCTCATTAAGCCCACCATTAGGAGTGAGTCTGTGGGTAATTGCCGTGACGATCTTACCCCTCTTTGGCATTTAGGAGTGTGAAGAACATGACTACCTGTCCCCAGTGATTCATATGCACATATTCTGCACTTCAACAACTGAGACAGACTCAAATGTTACCTGCTATCCCGTACCTCTTGCACTGCGTTACAGGGTATACCTGTGGAAAGGTGAATAAAAGCAGGAAAAATTTAGTTAACTTAGATGTTGAAATACTTTCTCATGTCTCAGAATAAGAGGCAGAGACAACTGTACAGCTATTTGGAACTCTCAAAACACTTCGATTTGTCTGAGCATCCCAAAAAAATCTGGTTCAATTAATGATGTGAGTTTGGGGTGGTATTATCTGTTTGGACAATAGTTGGGTCTCTTATGTACTTACAGAGACTTTTTAAAATGCAACTGCAGATTACCTGTCAAAGAAATATCAAACCTTGACGCATTAAACCTTGGAACATTTAGTTCTTGGCAAAATTATTGTGAGAGGTGTTCATCGCACAACTTGATTTACCCTAGTACATGTTTTTGAATCAACATCTTTTGTTGGTCCTGAAACTATTTTCATAAAATCATAGCCCTAACCTTATCTCTGAAGCAGAGGGAAATGATAGGCTGATATGAATGTTGTTAAATCCCCCAAGATTAATGCAGCCTGCAAATCCTCCTGGGATGCTCCTACTTGGCAGTTGAGAAGTTGCAATTATGAAGTGATGTAGTGATTTTGGTTAAAGAAAGAAAAAAAATGAACATGTTGGGCAATTTCATGTATTTCTCTTTTTTTTCACTTACTGACAAAGAACAAGCTTTTTTTGTGCTTGTGCAACATAATGAAGAGTAAATTATGTAGGGGCCTTGTTCATAAAATACAACTTTAGTATAAGCTAAATTAATCTTTATGTAAAGTGTTAATCCAGAAATTCATGGAAATTTATTTTCAAAATCTCACTTAGTACAAAAAAATGACACTCCTAACCAAGCATAAATTATGTGTTTGTGTTTGAGTCCTTTTAGGCAAACGGATGACACGGCATCTTGATTATTAATACACTATTTACCATAATATATAACTACAAAACTTATAAAACACAATTAATTAGTTGTCATTTATTTAAATGTGAAAATAAATGGTATTGATGAATAAAAAAATTATTGAAAACACATTTTTAATCATATCTTAACTTTTGGGAAGGTCCACTTTATATGCACATTACTCTGAATTTACTCGTCATATATACTGTATATACAAATGTTTCATGAATAATGCCCTAGGTGTGTAATTTATGTTTTATCTTCATATTGAATCATTCTCATGCAGCAATTGCATAAATGTTCCTGTTCTTCATCTACAAAATTCATGCAATTATACTCAATTATACATTCAGCATTCTTAAAACTAATTATAAAATACCTTCTGCAGTGATTCAAAAACTAACATGCCAACCAACCAGGGGAGGAAATCCCACATTGTACAGCTTGGGAAACACTAGATCCTCTTGTGCTTTACTTCCATTCAGCCCTTGGAGTGAGTTTCTTATTGCAAATTAAAGTGTCAGACTCTCAGGTCCTTTTGCATTTGCAGTACAAACCAAAGCTCATTTGCCACACAAGCGCATTCCATTCAACTGAGTTTTTCTATCTTGTGTTTGCAGTGGTTTATGTCTGCTGCAAGTGGGAGATATTTCGCAAGCTGATGGTGGAGTTCCAGAGACGGGGTCATGCTCAGGAGGAGTATGCTTTCTTCTTCATCGATCTGTTTGGACACAGTCTGCAGAGCCACCCTGCTAAACCATGGGCACGTGGAGATGCTGATGACAATGCAGCCAGGGAGGCATTTAAAGTGAGTTTGATGTAAATGTGCTGATGTGAATAGTAATAATACACAGACAGGGCCCAGAGGGGGCCCGGATAAATGTCAGATGTGGTTAACCTGTAACAGGTCCCATGACAAATAAAAGTGATAAAAACATAATTTTTTTATATTATATTTTATTTTATTATTGTTTTTTAAGATATATATTTTACATGCATTTTCATCTAATTGAAATAGGAAATGTCAAACCATGAAAATGCGACACTCCCCACAGATTTCAAAAGGGAAATGCATAAATATGACGGCTCTGGAGGTGCTAGTGAAGGCTGTCGCATGGCTTCATGTCTTCATGTGGTTCACTGCCAACATGACACCCCCTACTGTGCCTGAAAATGAACTTTCTAAATGTTTTAGGCTGAAATGAAATGTCGCATATTTTTTTGGAGTATAGTAGAGCCCGACCGATATGGATTTTTGGGGGGGCGATACCGATAATATGAAGTAAAAAAAGACATAAGTACAGTACTTTTACTTAAATAATATTTTAAATAAGTAGTCAGCAAAATGTACTAAACTTGAAACTACTCATTATGCAAAATATATATAAATAAGGCCCTATATAAAGTGTTATAATTATATAAATTATTGGAATATTTTGTATTCCAACATCACAATATTTTGTGATGTTGTAATGTAGCGTTAAAGGCAGAATGGGCTTTAACACTGTCTCTACACCGGACGAGGACGTTGTTGCTCGCGTCACAACAGCTGTTTACCCTTGACGCGGCAAAGCGCCCGTTACAAAGCAGAACGAGGCATCAGTTTACTGTCGGAGATTTGTCGCTCGTGTCGCGCCGCACCCAGTGTGAACAACATCACTGATTATAATGGGTTCAACTGTCTTTTGCCACATCACACCGCTTGCGTCTGTTGTCTTGTTCAGGCAGCAGCAGACAAGCAGTCTTAAAGGTAAGTTGCTAACTAGTTCGCAGTGCGGTGGAGTCTGTTGAATGGTGATTTAACGCTACGTTGTCACCAGATGAGACAATATAAAGTAAATAAACAATGTCCTTTTACTCTCACAGCTAGCTTATCATACTCGTTTGCTACATTAGCTAGCTAGTCATGTTTCATACCTTGTCAGTGGAGTGGAAGCTAATGTGTGTGCGCATCTTACACCGTGTCTGAAGAGACCTCATTACTGAAGGGTTGGCTGGTGTCACCACAGTGACCTGGGTCGCCAGTAGCAAACAATGGAGCGCGCTCTGCTGGACAAACTATGTAGTTACACAATTTACAAGCATTTTATCCGCGTTATATGTTCTGTAAAAAAAGAGTTCATATCGGCGGCATATACGCCGATACGATATATCTGCGACAGTCTCAGGACCGATATCGTTCGGCTCTTTGAGTTAATGTCACTGATGGGATCGAGTGGAAATGTGTGCATGGTTCTACAAAAAGCTAATTTTAAAATGCAGAGATGATTACATAAAATTTGATATCTATGAAAATTAAGGTTTAATAGGATTTCACTGGGGCTTCGCTTGATTCAGAGCCAATTTTTTCCGTTTCAGAATTATTTTTGATTTTCGACTTGCTTACCCTGAATCATCCAAGGATTGGACAGTATCAGTGGAAGTATATGAAATATTAAACATAAGTATTAAACTTCAGCATGTAACTCGTTCCACATGATTTGTGCTACAGACATGAAGGTAACACTTTAGTTTAGGGTCCAATTCTCACTAATAACTAGTTTCTTATTAGCATGCATATTTCTAGGATATTGGCTGTTTATTAATGCTCATAAAGCACATATTAATACCTTGTTCTGTGTAACCGGTTCTTCTCAACCCAATATTGCTGCAAAACTCATGCATAAATTGGGAAAACCATTGGCACCAATGTGGCTTACATTGTATTGCGGGGCGGAGCTACGTCATCCATAAATATACATATATAACTATAAATTTTCTACTCGACCCACTCCGAGCAGGATTTGATCCGTGGTCTCCAGCGTGGGAGGTGGGCGCTCTAACAAATGTGCGCAAATGTGAGTGGTGCCAATGTTGACAACAGCCAATGGTGAGATTTCCTGATTTATGCATTAATTTAACAGCAATATTTAAACTCTGTTACATCTGCATGACCATTTTCTACATCCCTTAATCATTCCCAATACCTAAACTTAACAACTACCTTGCTAAAGATTAATAAGCATTAATTAGGAGCATTAATTAATTATATTTAGGCAAAAATTTTAGTTAATATTTTGTTAATAGTGAAAATTGGCCCCTAATCTAATATGTGACCGACATGAATGATGCTTCAATTCATGCAGCTTGATAAAGAGAGGTGCTTTTTTACTTTTATGTGCAATCAAACTAAAGAGTTTCATCTGGTGGGTGATAATATGTGCGAAAAATCCTGAAAAATTGATCTGCTCCAAAACTCAATAGGAATGTGTTGTGTTTGGCAGAACTCAATGTTTTTGTTTTTTTTTTACTCTAAGGAACTGCATTATAATGAGTTCTCACACAGACTCAGCGAGGGTCTATTTACATTTGTTGGCATTAACTAACAGCTGTGGTGAGCTGACATTTACTTATACACAGAAAGGAATCATCTCATTATGCTCATGATACAGTTAACAGTTGGTATGACAATGATTTCATCAACTGTTTACATCGGAGATGATTGTCCTGTTTGGACATTCATTTAATAAAAGCTAAATACTGCAGTGCAAAGACATGCTCATCAAGCAGTTGGTCAAAGCCATGACAAAGTGTTAAATCTTAATTTGTCATCTCTACAGACTGACACTATAGTCTGTTGAGACTGACACTATAGCTTTAAATTCAAAAGTGAAATCTAGTTAAAGTGAAATCAAAACTGAAATTTCTTATTTTTATGGAGTATTGCAGTGTTTATTATAAAAGAGTTATCCATTATCTTATTTGAGAAGCCGTTTCACTAGGATATACGACACAAAGCAGAAGAAAAGATGTTCGCAACTTCCATTTTCACACATTTAATTAAGCTAAAAAAAGGCTCATTTGGATATTGTGGGATCTGTGACGTCACATGGTCACACGTCACTTACCCACACAGGATGCGACCGTCGCCTCAAAAGCAAATATACCCAATATAATCACTGACGCTGTCTACACTGGATTCAGTATACAGTTTCTGATATACTCCACGCACTTAACCCTCTGGGGTCTGCAAACGCGACAGTGCGTTTTGCTCAATTTTTTTCAGCAGGAAAATAGACTTAAAATACTCTGTCATTTTTGGTCGTACAGACTTAAGAAATATATAAAGATAAACTGTTGAATGTCTGCTTTTTTATGTGTCCACTTACAATCGAAATAAAACATTGTGCTTTTGTAAAATAAAGAAAATAAACAGGGTGTGCTTTCTGTCTCTCCGTCTCCGTTAACCTTTTTTCTGGAGCACGTCTCTAAACTTAACTTAACAAAACTCAGCGAATACTATTCACTCAGGCATGAGCAATATATCTTTATAATCATTTAAGTTTGTACTTTTAAAATATCTAATTCCAAACTAAAATAAATATTCTCTGTTTATGTAATCTATAAAAAGAGAGGTGTCAGCCGATCTCATTATAGTTCTCACAGCTCATTATTCCGCTAATGTGACACGCCCACGGAGAGCACGCGCTATTCAAACGCAAATGATCTGAGGCAACACATGCAAACGTGTCAAAACCCCTCATAAACTCGATAACACACCATATTTAATCATCAGATTAATGTACTATTTCGTCTTGCGAGGCTGTGAGGAATAATCCTGGGACATTTACCTCAGAACATGTGCTGATTTATTTTCATTTCGAGGAGCGACGGATCTAGTCGAGAATTGTGAATAGTACGTTTTTTATTCTTGTGCTTTGTTCTAATCGCGATATGGAATAGTGTCTGTAAACGCAAAAAGACTGTTTAAATTTGAATCACCTTCCTGTGTGTGAATGAATTAACGGCACAGATGGGTGCTGTTGTTTATGTTTACTATGTTACAGATGAAATATGAAAGACAACATTTCGTAGTTTTGGATAGATTATAAAGTTTTTATTCTAAAATATCAAATAAGCTTTTGTTAGCCAGTTTCTGCTCATATGTTAAATATATAGTATGTTCTGTCAAAAATAAACTCATCAACTAAGATGTTATTATAGTGTTTGTTCCAATGTAAGCTATATCAAACTAATGAATCCTTAACTTTAAAATATGTATGATAAAATGTATTGGCCTACTTTAAAAAATAATACTTTATAAGAAATTTATGGGAAAAGACAATTTTCTTTTCAAGATGTTTCCAACTCTAACTTTGAACAAATTCTGTAGAATGGCCCATATAGCCTATTTGAAGAGGATTTGTTTCCAGGTATGACTATGTACTAAAAATGTGCTTTTGACTTTCATTTATATTTGGATTATATATATATACACTGCGTTCAAAAGTTTGGGGTCGGTATGATTAATGTTTTTAAAAGAAGTCACTTATGCTCACCAATGCTGTATTTATTTCATTAAAAATACAACAAAAAACAGTAATATAGTGAAATATTATTACAATTTAAAATAACTGTTTCGATTTTAATATATTTAAAAATATTATTTATTCCTGTGATCAAAGCTGAATTTTCAGCATCATTACTCCAGTCTTCAGTGTCACATGATCCTTCAGAAATCATTCTAATATGATGATTTGATGCTCAAGAAACATTTATGATTATGATCAATGTTGAAAACAGTTGTGTACCATTTTTTTTAGGATTCTTTGATGAACAGAAAGTTAAAAACAACAGCATTTATTTGATAAGCATTTTATCCCCCAACCCCCACTCCAAGCCCACTCCATTGGATGAAAAGCAACCCCACACATGGATGGTCTCAGGATGCTTCACTGTTGCCACGACACAGGACTCATGGTAGCATTCACCTTTTTTTCTCCGGACAATCGATTTTCCAGATGTCCCAAACAGTTGGAAGGGGGTTTCATCAGAGAAAATAACTTTGCACCAGACTTCCGCTGTCCAATCCTTGTACTTGCTGCAGAAATTCAGTTTGTCCTTGATGTTTTTCTTGGAAAGAAGTGGCTTCTTTGCTTTCCTTCTGGACACCAGGCTGTTGTGCAAAAGTCTTGGCCTCATTGTGCACGTAGATGCACTCACAACCATGCTGCCAATACTGAGCAAGCTCTGCACTTGTGGCACACAATTCTGTAGACGACTCCTCATAAAGAGACAGTCCTGGTGCATGCTGGACACTCTGTGTCAGGGTTCTGTCACTTCTGTCTAGTCTATTTCTTGGTTTTGTGATAGAGCCCTGACACTCCTGTTTTGTCTTGTACTGTGTAGCACACAACTTGTGTTTAACACTAGCTGTGTGCTTTAATGTGTCATGTTTTGTGTGAACACGTGGCTTATGAGTGTTCTCATTGGCTGCGTGTTCATGTCTCGTTTTTGTGTTAGCACATGGCTTGTGATTTGTTTTATTGGCCATGTGCTTGTGTTTTAGTCATGTTTGGTGTGAGCACATGGCTTGTCATGTATGTTTCCTTGTGCCATGTGCTCTCCTGTCAATTGTCTAACCCCGCCCATCTTGTTACCTGATTATTGATCCATTTGCCCCACCTGTCCTCCCTCGTTACCCTCTTTTGTTTGCTTCCCTATTTATTCTCCTTGTGTTTTCAGTCCTGTGCTGGTTTGTTGTCATATGTACAGTGTGTGTTTCCCTGCAGTCAAGTCCAGGTCAAGGTCAGGTCAAGTCAGGTCAGGTCAAGGTCAAGGTCAAGGTCAAGTCAAGGTCAGGTCAGGTCAGGTCAGGTCAGGTCAAGTCAAGTCAAGTCAAGGTCAGGTCAAGGTCAAGGTCAAGTCAATCAACTCTGCACCTGAGTCCTCGCTCCTTTCACCACCCCCTCACCTGACACAATGGGATGTCCTGAAGCCTTCACTGCAGTTGAACCTCTTTCTTTGAAGTTCTTGATGTTCCAGTAAATTGTTCTTTCATGTACAATATTCTTTGCAGCAATTTCCTTGCATGTGAGACCATTTTGATAACCAAAGATTAACACTCAGCCTTGTTCAAATCTCAAAACCATTAATAATAAGCAATAAGAAGCACCACTAATAAGGCAGGAATTTCTTTTAAAGCTTTTAAAATGACTGGAATGTTTTCTAGTATTGATTTGGGTGTCTGTTTTGTCCTTCTCTGCTTTTGAAAAGCCAGTAGAAACACTGTCTTACAGACGCACTCTGTTATCATCAACATCATTTTCCATTATCCCCGTCCACTACACATGAATCATAATCTGTTATATACAAAATCTGAGAATATTCAGAGGACAGACACAAAGTGGAAGGCTGGGGTGGCTTTTTCTGAGTTTGAAGATTTGAGAATGCTTTTCAATTTTTAGACAACAGCCTTTTCACTCACATTATCATAATTTGGCAGTTTGTGGCACAGATGCAAAAGAAAATTGTTCATGACATTAATTTTAGCACAACACAGTTGGAATTATTCTGAAAATGGACATCAACAGATCACATAAAAACATTTTTTTAGAGGAGGTGACCATGAAAGAGCAAAAACGAAACACCTTTTTTAATTTAAAAAGCAGACTTCCAAACAAGCCAAAATAAAAAGGGCTATTCAGGATAAATGCTTTTTAATATACATTAATATAACACTTTTGAATAATGAAATAGTGGTTTGCTATTATCTTTAACCCTATAAAGCCTACAGTATCATATTTGATATGCAAATCTGATATATACATGATCGAAACTGCACTGGAAAACCTGTTGTACACAATCTACTACATGCCTTCTGTCATCTGATTTATAGTTTATACTTTTTTAGTAAGTAAATGACCTTTTAATATAATTGTAAAAACGTCCACCTTCAAGTTGTGGTACACATTTCTTTTTGCTGTGAAATATTTTAAAATAATTAAAAAATAATTGTATTTTATAACTTTCATATTGTTAGTAATATTTTTTAAGATGCATACTTACTGGACTGAAGCAACTAAAGTTTACTTGATTATCCATACATCCTTTGTTTCATGTTTTTTCAATCAGGCTTTTAAGAAACATTTATATGTTTATCTCTTAATCATCATTACATTGCATTTTATTATATTAACACCCACTACATGCAGAGCTTTGATCATAAAATAAAGCATTTAAATATCACTT
This sequence comes from Gila orcuttii, assembly GCA_026230005.1. NCBI lineage: Eukaryota > Metazoa > Chordata > Actinopteri > Cypriniformes > Leuciscidae > Gila > Gila orcuttii. The sequence continues at coordinate 15,713,223 of JAPDVR010000010.1, read as the reverse complement.
TGATCTTGAAAACGTACTCGGTTACATACGTAACCTCGGTTCTCTCTAGAAGAGGGAACGAGTATTGCGTAAGCTAGCTTACGCTATGGGTAAAGTCATCTTTTCTCGAGATATTGAAGCCAAAAATTATCCTTAATTTTGCATTTATTGTCAACGCAGAGCAGCAGCCAGCAGACCTAGAGCAGGCAATCTTGCGTGCTCATTGGCTGCCGTGCGGCAACTGCTGCAGCCTACCACTGAGCCTCGCGCGTGACGTCGCGCCCTCTGCTCGTCACAGCCCGCCAAAATGGGGGTGGCTTAGCTTATAAAAGCCAGGCTCGGAGGCTGCATCACTGGTTTCATAAGCTGAAGCGAAAATCGCTCGTGGCGCCTGCATGGTCGGGTTACGCAATACTCGTTCCCTCTTCTAGAGAGAACCGAGGTTACTTATGTAACCGAGTACGTTCTCTTACGAGAGGTTCTCTCGTATTGCGTAAGCTAGCTTACGCTACGGGAACCCATTGTCAACGCCGTACGCGCCCAGCCTCCACTTCATGAGTCCCAGGGATTCCCGGGGAACATAGATAAGTGTGAAACAGGTGGCCAGCAATGCGGGCCAGCTGATGTTATAAGCACATACATGGTATACAGAGCGGCGTCGCTGGTCCATATAACTATTCACCATATAGTGCAGCTCAACCAGGAGAGCTAACGTCGTGTGAGAGTAGTCTGCGGATGATAATCTGGGCAGGACAAACACACCGCTCACACTGACAGAAGTCTAGCCTGCAAGGCGGGAACTTCCAGGTTATAAAACCTAACAAATGTGGACGGAGAGGCCCAGCCTGCCGCCTCACAAATGTCTTGAATGGAAATTCCGCTGGACCAAGCCCACGACGAGGCCACGCCTCTGGTGGAATGCGCCCTGATGCCCAAGGGGCATTGCAGACCTCTAGACTCATAGACCAGCGCTCTGGATGGGGATACCAGATTGAGCCACGGGCTTGAGAGAGGAGATCTCTCCTCACCGGAATCGGCCAAGGGGCTGTGTGAGACAGCCGCATCAGCTCCGGGAACCAGGTTTGATTCTCCCAGCGCAGGGCTATAAGGAGCACCGAGTGGCGCGTTTCCCTGATCTTCTTGATTACCTGTGGTAACAGAGAGACCGGAGGGAAAGCATGAAGTGGGAGGCTGGGCCAGGTTTGGGCCAGATCATCCTCGTTCTTTGAAAAGAACAGTGGGCAGTGAGAGTTGTCTTTTGATGAAAACAGGTCGACTTTCGCTTTGCCGAAAAGGCGCCACAGTAACTGGACTGTCTGGGGGTGCAGGGACCATTCCCCTGGGGGAACGTGGTTCCTGGACAGTTTGTCTGGACCGTCGTTCAAGTGGCCTGGCACATGCGCAACTCTCAGCGAGCCCAGGTGGGACTGAGACCATACAAGAAGGCGTTCCGTCAGATGGCAGAGGCTTCTGGATCTGACACCGCCCTGACGGTTTATGTAGGACACCACAGACATGTTGTCCGAGCGGACTAGCACATGGTGGTCCTGTATGAACGGGAGGAAGCGTTTGAGCGCGTTCTCGACCGCGTTCTCGACGGCTATCATTTTCAGACAGTTTATGTGGAAGCGTCTCTCTTGGTCTGACCACAGACCAAAGACCGGTCTGCCCTCGAAGACGGCGCCCCAGCCTGAGTTGGAGGCGTCCGTCGAGATGACCTTTCGGTGTGAGACAGCCCCCATTGTCACTCCCCGCTGGTACCAGTCGGCCGCTAACCAGGGCTGCAGAGCCAAAACGCAGCTCTGAGTCACTCTGATTCATCTGTAGCCTGAAACCCAAGCCTGGTGAGGCACTTGGGGGTTCAGCCAGCGTTGTACAAAGGCTGAGGTGGTCCTGCAGGCTTTGGACGGAAGGGCAGACTTTGGGCGGGCAAAGGTGCGCTGCGACCGCCTCTTCCACTGGGGGGATAGCTGTGTACCCCTTCTCTGCGGCGCCGTCCACTTGGGAGAGCGCCGAGGAGACATGTGAGTGGAGCCTCGCGGAGAATGGTGCGTCCCACGACTTCGAAAGCTCAGCATGAAGCTCTGGCAGAAATGGCGCAGATCTGGAAACGGGCGGTGGCTGTCGAGGAAGCAGCCGAAGCCAGCAGCTGCGCATCCGGGAGGGGCGGAGAAGGAGAGAGTGAGGCTGGCGGGATACGATCCGGCGAGCGCTTCCCTGTGGCCACAGGCTCCGGCATCCTCTGCGCACGGCGCTTCTTCTTGCGCGGTCCAGAGGGTGGAGTGACAGTGTCCGGGGTGAAGGCAGAGAGCCTGGTCTGGGCCCAGGCAGAGAGCGCAAATCACATGGCGGTCTCCTGCGCTGAGCGGGGCTCTGCACGAGCCGCTGGAAAGGCGAGGCATTTTGACAAAAACGCTCGCGCTCTTTTTAGTGAGAGAGAGTGAGTGTCGCAGCGGCGAACACTCACAGAAGGCAAGCACAAAAAGGATACTCAACGCCAGATGGCGTAGCAGGCACGGAAGGCTGAAGGTGGCGAAGACGGCCGGCTTCTTCAGGCTCTTTCCTCTGCGTGCTGGTCGCTAGTTTCGACGGCGGACGGCTTTCCCTCAAAATCCAGCGATGCGGAGAGCTTCGCTGAAGATGATGAAATCAGTGACGCAGCCTCCGAGCCTGGCTTTTATACGCTAAGCCACCCCTATTTTGGCAGGCTGTGACGCGTAGAGGGCGCGAAGTCACGCGCGAGGCTCAGTGGTAGGCTGCAGCAGTTGCCGCACGGCAGCCAATGAGCACGCAAGATTGCCTGCTCTAGGTCTGCTGGCTGCTGCACTGCGTTGACAATAAATGCAAAATTAGGGATCATTTTTGGCTTCAATATCTCGAAAAAAGATGACTTTACCCGTAGCGTAAGCTAGCTTACGCAATATGAGAGAACCTCTCGTAAGAGAACTGAAATTTATATGCATTTAATGTAAGCAGTCTTACATTATATAAAGATCTCACTGATTTGTATTACAAGCTATTAGAATTTCATCTTACTTTAATAAGATATAAATATCAACAAATGTATCAAATTGCATGTTTTTGCTCTGTTTGGGAGTCTGAATAAAATGCAGGTGTTTTTTCTTCCTCGTGCTTGAGCTCCATATTCTCACCATATCAAAGTATATGAACCATAAAATAACCTAGTGATTTATCATATACGTGTGCAAACTTTTTTCACATTTTTTCGAATAATTTGTCTAAAGGTTCCATTTTAAAAAAAGATTTTTCTGTCTATTATTTGAGGCTTTACTGGGTTAAACAACACAAAAGAACATGAAATTAATAAATAAAATCAATAAGGACTTATGTGTCTGTCCTTATGCCGATTGATTAAGTTGATTGGATTTGTTGAAAAGATTCAAATGTTCTGTTTGGCTATGTGTGTGATCAAAATAGTGTATCTTTAAACAGTATCTTTAAAATTTGTCTTTGTGTTAAATACCCACAGAGCGTGAAAATCCTGACTTACAGAGAGCCTCAAAACCCTGAGTACAAAGACTTTGTTTCCAGACTGAAGACAGATGCCATGGACATGTTTAACTTCAGCGTGGAAGATTCTCTGGTAAGATTTTTTCAGTGGCAACTGTGCTTTTAAAGAGCAATGAAGTACAGATCATGCAACCAAGTCAGTGTTCCGATCTATATTTTTATTTTGTGTCCGCAATATTGTAGCTAAAAGCTTCTTCTCAAACTACTGCTAAACAGTGATATTAATGAACAAAAATAATTTAAAATATAAGTTTAAAATATTTTAAATTCCAAAAAGCAAAATAAATGGTTACCCTTGTGAAAAAGTACACTTTAGCATACTTTTAAAAAGAGTATACTTTTTACAGAAAAAACAATATACTATAAAATGAATATGCTTAAGTGTAAACTTAATGTAATATCTACAGACAATTATTAAATGCATTTAGATTGACTTTAGAGTGTTTTTGACCTACTTGAGTGTAGGACTTAAGTACATCTTTATATGTAGTTTCATAATTTTGTTTTCTTTATTATAAAATCAAGTACTATATCTGTGCTTTAGTATGTTAGTTAACACATCAAAATAAGTGTATTCATTTAAAGCACAACAAAAATGATTAAAACAAAATTATTTAAAATGTTAAAGGGGTGGTTTACTGCTTTTTTTCTTTGCATGATTGTGTTTATGGGGTGCAATATAACATGTCTAAGTGTATGTTTTTTTTTTTTAAAAAAGCCTTATTTTTCATAAATTCCCCCTTTATTGTAAGCCGCTTTCTCCTCTGTCATTTGAACGACCGGTTGACTTCCTGATTCTATGAAACCACTCCCTCAGAAACAGGCAATGGGCTCAGATTGGTTAGTTGGGCCGGTGTGTTGTAATTGGCTAAACTACGTAGTGCACGTAGTCCGGAAACTTCACGCCCAATACCTTTACGGGCGAAAGCTGCATGTGCTCCGGTCAAATGTAAATAGTGTCAATAGCCTACTGCCGTATCAGTTTGAGCCAGAATCAGATCCAGAAAGAGGCAATGAAGAGAGTCAAGCAGAACCTCCCCACGGCTCTTACGAAACGTTTCTGAATGGTACATTTTATTATTATTATTCTATTCTATTCTTTTCTATTCTACTATTATTATATAAGAATTTCGATACGCTGTTACTTGAAAATCCTACTGCTGCTTTTAGCTTTTGAGATACGGTTTTCTCCTGATTAAACATTTAATAACTGAATAAATGACAGAGTAATACCGTTTTTTAAAGTTATTGTTTTATCGATATAATGAACAACCGTTTATCTATTCACAAAACTTAGTTTACTCAGTGTATCGTTTTCTTTAGGTGTACACGTTTGTCTTACACACACAAAATAGCATTGAACTAACTGGCTACTATAAACAAAAAGCGTTGGCATTGGTTTACGTTCTTGATCAAATCGAAAAATTACGTCATAAAGTATACATGGAAAATACATTTACAAAATTGGTACATAATTACAAATTCAGGTCCAAAATGTTTGTACGCGATTGTCATAGACACACGAAATAGCATAACTAAGTGGCTACTAAAGCCAGCGCTGGCATTTGTTTACGTCCTTGATAAAACTAAAACATTACGTCTGAAATTATACATGCAAATACATTTAAAATTATTAAGTCTTACTTACAGGTTGTGGCCCAACAACTGCTGCCTCTGGTTTTAAAGTTGGAACTGCTTCATGTTTTAGTAACAGTTGAATCCGGCATTGAATTCGTGGAGATTCTGGAAGCTGTCTTCCGTAAAATGCGCAGCACAGAGAGCTAAATTACGATTGTAATTTTCAGGAACATAATCAAACATAAATCGTAGCCATTGTTGACGAACTACAGCGTCCGTAGGAAGCCCGAATACAGAAGACCTGACAGCTGGGTGAAAATAACACACTTTTGACGGCATGGCTACTGCTCTCCACTTCCTCTTCGACAAAGCAGCAGAAATATGGCCATGCCCCCTTTTTTGCATATTCCGGAGGGAGGGTTGATTATGGGTTAGTTACGTATAAAACCCGGGAGTATCTCGTTGTAGTCCCATTCGAGCCGTTTTTGTAGGCATTAAACTTCCTGATTTTTAAAAGATGATATCTCTGCTTACGTTGAACTTTCAGTGCAGCAATTTTGCAGATACTGTTCATGCACCAACAGCAACATTACACACTATTTAAAATGAAAAAAGTGAAATCGCAATCAACCACCCCTTTAAGTATAAAATACATTATAAAGTATTTTTGATAACTGTACTTAAGGCATGAAAGTGTCCTTGTTTTAAGTACATTGGTGACCTTTTCTATTTGCAAGTGCAATTTTCAAAAGGTGTACAGGAAGGAAAAAACGTGTTAAGACATTGAAAATAACTTATATTGTTTATGTTTATATTGATGCATTTCAAATAATGGCAGTTATTTAACATCTGACTGAATATTACTAAATGGATATCTGCTATATGTAAGCAATGCCTGCAACCCTTTCAGCCGTGACTTATTCATGATACAGCACTAGCCTCGAGTACCTTAATGCTTTTATAAAACGGTTACCACACAATATAAATATTAAAGCCGAAAAATATGTATCTATGCAACTTTCATGAAGTAAAAAGCCTTCCTTCCGCTGGAAAAATAGTCCCTGGCCGTAAACAGCAACAGAAGTTACATACATTATTTCGCCATCAGATGATGGCAAAGACTGTCTTTATGAGTGAGTCAGTCAGTAGAGTAGACTTTTATATTGAAATCTTTTTTACAGTCTATGTATTGAAAGGACTCAAACTTGTGAACACGGAAAAGGAAGACACAACTGACAAATGACTAGGGCACGGGAAAACCCATTGACTGTTAAAAGAACAAGATAGCGTAGCGGACATTCAAACAGATTTTTTATTATGAATATAGAACTGACCTGAAGGAAAATGCTATATATACACTGTAAATGCAGGTACAATTGCTTACTCTATCTCTCAATACTCTACTCTAGCTTCAATGAACAATATCAATGAGAAAAAACATTTACGTTGATAAGAGTGGTTGCTAGGGGGGTTGTGTAGTGATACATAGAACCGTTGGGTGAAGCGGTTATAGCCGTGTTTTTTCGTGAATAAAACACAGCTATTGACCAATCAGAATCAAGGATTGGAACTAACCGTTTTATTAGCATGAATACATATATCACAACATGCTCATGTTACAAGCAAATATTAGCATTATTGTGATTAACATTTTGAGTTATTAAAAACAAAATTCAAAGCACTAAAATTGTTATGTAGAGAAATGTTAAACAAAACTTGTACATCTTATACTGCCCACTCATATTGATTGCAAGCAAAAGTATTTAAGAAACCAGATAACCAAAAAAATGCAGTAAAGTCTTGTATAGAGGGAATGCATTAACGTCACCTTCCCGCCGGAACACGTCCCCCTCAGTCGGACTGAGTGGCAGAAGAGCTGCTGCGTGACTGGATTTAATAGATGAAACTGCGAAAACGCAAGTAAAACAAACGATTATCAGTTTATACTAAAGATTGGACTCAATATAGTGTTCCTTACAACTTACTAAAGATCCAGTGATCCATGGATATTGACATGCAGCCAGGAATCGTGTTTCCTGACATTTATATGTGCCTGATTTCGACACCGGGGTAATACATACAGCAAATTTGCCTGTGAACGCTTTATATAAATACAATATAGGCAGGTCTAAATCCAGGTGATCACTTATATCAATGTTATATATATATATCATCATATCGTCTAGACTTAAAACTTGTATAGTTTTTTGTCAGTGTTTATTTAAAAATGTAAATTTATACAGAATACAGTGGTAAATATTTGATTGATTAGTTGTCACTACAATATATAACAATACAATATATAGAGAATGATTTTACCACTAAAGTCAGCATATTGACAAAAAAATGATAACTGCAAATCCACCTTTCGCTGCCTGGAGTCCAGTTGTTTCTATGAATTGCAGCGATCTATTTGCTTCTCTGTTCTGTAGCTTTAGGTAGTCTGTAAAAATATACCTCATATTTCTTGTCAAATCTAGTTGTACAGTCAGTCTCAAAGCTCTTTCCCGTTTCAGACACGTTTTGTGTGTTTTTCCGCAGCATTCACGCTGAAAACCAATGCTGCCGCTCAGTGTTTTTGCCACTTAGTGGGCGTAACCGCAGTCACTCCGGCCAACGGTGACGTCACGTGCATACCCTCTATTGATTGTAAAGAGATTTTTGTGAGTCTTCCCTTGAGAACAAGCCACTGGAATGCAATTTCTGTTCTGAAATTCGATCCTGATGATTTTTGGAAACCACATGGTTCCCATGTTAAAGGAATGTCAATCTACTGCACACATAAGACCCCAGACTTTGAAGCTTATTCAAGAATGAGAACGGTTTCTCCAAGACGTAGTACATTGTCACCTTGACTTAATGGATTACAGCTGCACACTAACTCTCAGTTCACCTCTCATGTTTCTAATGGAGAATTACCCCAAGATTTAGACAATAAGAATGAATTGCACCTACTGATTGCATTATTTACTTGCTTCCATTTTCCAAGTTGTTTTAGCATCCAAATCACTAAAGCAATTATGTAAATTAGATAAACGCGCAGACTTACAAAATCAGTGTTGATGGCAATTTGGACAAGGCAGTTCCTCAGCATTCAAGCCAGTTTTGAGTGCTAGGTTTGTGAATGATGCAGCAAACCTCCACAATGTACTATACTATAGCTCTCCACTACTGCAATCAAGACACCTGAGTTATTTCTTTAAAGTGCCCCTATTATCTTTAAAGTGCCCCTATTATTTTAAAGGCCCCTAATTTTGTTTTGGAGTCTCCTACAACAGGTTTACAACATACATCAAAAGTTAAAAAACAGTTTCATTTTCTCATAATATACATTGCACATAGGGTTGGGTATCGGTTGGGTTTTATTCGATACCAGTACCTACTTAGTATTTTTTAAATGGTTCCGGTGCTTAAACGGGTCTTGAACCGGTACTTAAGAAAACGAAACCGCACACACTTTGTCAAAAAATAATACCCTTTTATTTACATGGCCAAACTGGAAACAATATTAACTTAAATCTTTAAACAATATAAATACAAGTAACATATGGTAATAATAAATAAACCAATATAAAATAAAAATTCAAATTTACATAATATCAAATAAAACAATATTGTATCAAACAATGTTATAATACTGGAGATTAATAGAGATTACTACCAGGGTAATCTAATCTCGACATGGCTCCAAGGTTTCCATGTTTTGTCTGCTTGAACCAGTCATGTAAGTTATCTGGTCGTTGCACTAGTTACGGCAGCGCTTAGCTTGGCGAGTTTGGTATTTCGTTCCCACTGCGTCTTAGCTACGCAGCGTTGAGTGAACCTATGAAAGAGAACGTGAACTATGTTCTCTGAATAGGGAACGAGACGCTGCGTTCGCTGTCAAGCACCTCGCGCTGCCGACAAGCTTCCTTTTTCGTCAGAGAAATCTGAGGAGCAGATGATGGCGCGCGTGCTGATATAATATGACGACGTAAGAGCGTAATTCTATATGGGCTTCAGACAATCGGCACACCCAGAGGACGTTCTGACGCGTCATTTTGAAATGCAGCCAACCCTTGGAGCAAAAAGTTTTGCCGCGCATGCGAGACAGAAGAGACTGTGCTCCAAACCATGTGGCGCGCGCATTGCGGAGAGGGAGAGAGCGATAGACCTTGCGTGTGTGTGTGTGCCTCATGAAGCGCATGTAAGACAGAGTCAGGCACCGAAATTTTCATTCTTATTCGGTCTCGTTACTACCGTTTACGTCGGAACCAGTTCCCTATTGGCACCGCGTTTCGGTACTCAACCCTAATTGAACATCACATTTTTCAATGATTCTTAAGCGACTCGATGGATGAATCAGTCTCTCCAAATCCCTGCTTTCCGAGAGCCTGCTCTGCTCTAATTGGCCAGAGGACCCAGTCTGTTGTGATTGGTCTACAGCTTACAGTGCTCGTTGGAAGCTATACGCCCGTTACCATAACTGAACGTCAGCTCTTTCCGGAGGCTTCCTCAGTCCTCAGCGATTGTACACACTGTAAAAACAGTAACGATGGCGTCGTTTTTACCATATCAATCCGGGTGCAAGTCCGATGATGAAACATTGGAAGAACTAGTTATTCAACCCTTACCTTCATCGCAAGGACGACTCGAGCAGGACATTTCTCAGTGATATGTTACTTAGGTACTTTGACGTACATTATGAGATGTTACAGCTGTCCTTCCTCACCATCAGCATTAACAAGTGTATGTCCATCAACAAACCGAATTTATTGCAGTGCACATGTGGCAACTTTATCAGTACGGTGCATATGTTCGCCCAGCACTGACATGAATTACCGATGTAACAAACGTTTGTAAAAACCAATCTTCCTCCATCCTTTATATTTACTCAAAGTAGTAAGACAGACAGACAATCTGCATTAATATACACAGTTTTAGGTAATAGTGGCCCACAGCTGCTTAGCAGAAGTATTTCAGTAAGACAATAATAACGTGAGTTAGCCGGTTAGCCAGAAACTTAAACAATATAAAACACAAAACTAGTATTTTGAACAATAATTATTCATACTTACAGGTTGTGATTCTGAGGAGCAAGCTGGTCCAAATAAACTGGGTACTTATCCATCTTTCAAGAGCAAGCGTTTTGCTAATCCTGCGTTGAACTCCGAGAGTTGAGAAGCAGTCGTCAGTAAAATGACGTGTTGTGGGCTGGTCAAGTTGTTCGTGGGCGGACAATGTTCAACATAGGCGGGCATTATGCAAATGTATCTTCTAGTGATGTTGAATCCTAAAGCAGTAGGATTCAAAACACAAACGACTTGTAAAGGCGGTTCTGAGTCGATTCTTTCTTTTGGGAGACAATAACTTTATTTATTGTCCACTTTCGACTTTACAACTTTGCAGAACGTTTACATTCACAAACAGCTATATTACACACTGCATAAAAGGGAATATTCGAAAAACCATAATAGGGGCACTTTAAATGACAAAAGTAGTGAGAGTGATAGCATGCATCAGCATGTGTGCGATTCACCGGTCCAAACTTAATGAGAATGAGTGGAGAAATATTTGAAATCTTTGCTTGATTGATGAAACAAACTGCAATGATCCGGGAAAAAAGTGGAACAAGAACAAAACAAACAGCTTTGTTGCGAAGCGACAGTTGTTACTAAACAACCTTTCAACATCCAGGCCAATAGGTGTCAGTATAGTGTCCAAGACCACTGGTACTATTGGAATGAATGAGAGGTGGTTAAATGTAAGCAAAAATCTGTCTGCTAATATACTGAAATAGCTCAATCTTGATATAATTTTATATTAAGGCTTATTTGCATAGAAAATAAGTATTTTTGCCCAGACTTGATTTAAAAATGCTTGTCGCAACCTGTATTGTCAGGTCAAATTTATTTGTATAGCGCTTTTCACAATAGACATTGTTTCAAAGCAGCTTTAAAGAAAATCATGCTGTTCATTTTTATAGTATCGTAATATCCTCTTGCCTTATAGTTGCATTTAGCAGACCTGGGTGATAATATTGTTTACATTTTACAACAATACAAGCAATCAAGCAGTTGAGATTTGCTATATAGTATATATCGCCCTATGTGAGTGTATTGTATGCGGAAAAAGTTGGACATATTTATATATATCGGACTTTATATAAAGAGTTGGGCAATAATATAGTTACATTTTGTGAAGAAATAAAAACTGCACATTTTGCAACTGCAAGAATGCAACGGCAATGTAGGAATGAGACCGGGTTATTCGTTGACATCTGAATTTGAATTGAGCAATGAATTTGCCGCCCTTTTGTGCTTTATTTTGTGGCAAAATACACTCTCACAGAAGATCTTGAACATCTAACCATAACACATGCTTAATGGGAAGGGAGATTTATATTTAGGTTCTTCAGGGGTTTTGGGGTAGAAAGGAAATTGTCCCCCCGAAATAGACTGAGATGGTTGTTCTTAGTCATAGGCGATTGAAGCTGCATGTCTGCTTGTTTGTGCTCCGACATTAAATGTCACCCAGTATTCGCCCAGAAAAAAAAAACAGATCCATGTGTGCGGGATGAGTAACCTTTCACTGACAGTGGGGAAGTGTGGTAATTACCCTTAGCTGCAGGTCTCCTTGTGTGAGTCTGTCTCCACAAAGGAGTCTGTTAGCTCGAGATCAGCTCAAGGCTATTAAAGATATGTGCCCTGCCTGAGCCTCCTGCCTACCCGTCCTATGAATCTCAACTACAAGCTTTTGAGTGTTTTATACAACACACCTACTAATGACCTACTAGAAGAATGGATTCTGATTTGATCTTCTCAGTTTAAGCTTTGATAATAATAGTGGTACCTGCCAGATCCATTTATTCTCTGTCAGCTGTGAGGTTTTCTGCTTCCCTTGAACTCTTCGAAATAAAGGTTCTTGAAAGGTTATTTCTAGCACCTTAGATTTGGAAAAGAGCTATTTTCTTTTAGGTGTTTAGGGCTTTCGAGTTGCTTATATGGCTCTTTGGAGATTTGAAAACCATTCGACTTTAAGTAGAAGTTTAGCAGAAAGACCACACTGTTGTTTTCCAAACCAACCAAAAGCTGTCGGGTTAGGGTGTGCAGTGAAGGTATTATATGTATATGTATATGAATCTGCTGCAGTGATAAAATTATCTATATCTATATCTGTATATTTTTATTGTTTATTACTGTTCTGCTGAAATTATTATTGTTTACTTATGTTATATTTAAGTTTTAGCCACACACTTTTTTAGGAAATAATAGCAGGGCTCGAATTTCGGTGCGGGATTGCGGGAATTGCGCATCATTTCAATCATTCCGGCAGGTCTTTCGTTTATAATGCGGGAAATTCCCGCAATCATTCATTCAATCTAGCATGTATAGGCCTAGGCCTAGGTTGTATGAGTAAATTTAACCGAACAGATTATAAGATCAAATCAGTCATTTTAAAACGTTCTGCGAGACGCAATTTCACAAACAGCGTGAGTGATTCACCCAATGCCGCTTCTTCTCTGTCTCTCAAAATGGGTTGCACAAGGCAAGCCAATCGCGCTGCAGCTGCTGGCGGTGATTCTAGACTCTCGTGTTTCAGGAGTCGGGACATTTGATGGAAATGTCACTTGCACAATCGGGCCATTGCATCATCACTAAGGTTTATAATTTGTACGTCTTTTTAAGTCTTTTTACCTATTTAAACATTCAAGCGATTTTAAATCGCATAACAAACAGCTCGTGAGTAACAAAACGAGTAACAAACGAATTATAGCATTTTAACGGTCAAAAGCACACAACATTGTCTAAATTCCGGTCTTGACTTGGGGAGTATCCTCTCAAACACAATCGGTTATGTCTGAAATAAAAATAATACAAAAAGAAAATGCATGTGACACTATAATGAAAACAGTATGGGCCGTTCACGTTACGTCTTTTGCGCGTTCATCCTTTGCTGAAACGTCTTCGTCTTCATGGAGAACATGGCTCATGATTGCTTAGCAACAGGGAGCCCTTTTTAAAAGAGGAGAAAGTGGCGCGGACTGCGTTTTACACGCAACATGTGAACGGCCCCTTAAATGGATCCGTGCACTAGCTCTTAAAGTGAGAGTAGCCTAAAATGTGTCTGTAATTATTGTATATAAAACAACAAAATATAGCATTAATTGTAAGGAATCAGGATTAATAGCCTATGTATTCAAATTACACAGGACTAAAAGACTATTCCGTGTTATTTTACATTTGATTACTTTTTTCTGTTTCTGTAGTAGCCTATTTCTGAATACTAGTGTTAGACCTAAACTTTTCTCTTTATTTCATGTATTTATTTGTGCTACTTTTTTCAATTTAATTTAAAGATTGAAATCAAGCTTCTTTTTGTTGTGTAAACTAAAAAAATGACCCCATTGTAAAAACACAAATACAATGAGTGAGCAAACATTTAGCTAAACGTATTTTTTTTAATTGTCTAAAAAAAACTCCCCCCTCAAATGAAAAAATCCCCCCCATAAGATTCACCTAAAGGGGAATTCAGGCCCTGAATAGATAGAATACATTCATTATGTTTTTTTTGTTGTTGTATTTTCGTTCCCGTGTGTTTGTTTCATGTGCTTCAGTTCTACTTACCCTTGATTGTTTCCTAGTAAGTCTCCTTGGTTACATATTACGTTCAGCTGTTAATCATTATATTTCCCATTTATACTCCCTGTTCCTTTCAGTTCATTGTCAGTTCTCGTCTGTGAGTTTAGTGTTAATGTGTGGATTTTTCCTTTTGTATATTATCTGTAGCAATAAAGAAGCTAAACGACTGAGGGTCACACAATACCAGGTTTTAAGTCATTCCTAACACAACAAACTCACACAGAAACACACCCTTCCTTTTTAGGAGACACATGACAAATAAAAACTATATGTATTATTACATATAGTTTGTCTAAAAAAATCTTCCTGCAAAACAGGCCCTTGTGAAAATGACCATCATCCCAATGCTTGACTTTAGTGATGTTGTCTACAGAACTGCTTCTAATTCTTTACTCAAGAAATTGGACGTTGTTTACCACAGCGCAATTCGCTTTATTACTAAAGCCCCATATAATACCCACCACTGCACTCTTTACTCACTAGTTGGATGGCCTTCGCTACACAATGGGCGCCTAAATCACTGGTATCAATTAATTTACAAGTCCATACTAGGCAAAACACCATCTTACCGAAGTACTTTAATAACCATATCAGTGCCTGTATTTAACCTGCGTTCGAGTAAATATATCTTTTTAGACTCTACTAAAGCCCGCACCTCTTTTGGCCGCTATTCTTTTAAAATTTCTGCTGCAAATGATTGGAACACTTTACAAAAGTCTCTCAAATTAGAATCCACTGTTTTGATCGCTACTTTTAAAGTTTTACTGTCAAATTTATTGACGGACCACTGTACATGTTGATGTTGATGCTCTTTGCGAACAAAGACTTATGTATTTTTGCACATATTCAACTAAATGGCTGTCACTGCATTTATTTGCACATTATCAATTTACCCATGTTGGACTGTACTATTATCCGACTGCTATTTCTTTTGCACTGCCATTTTACATTTTTAAACTATCAAGGTTTTCAATTTTTATTTTTATATATTGTCCAGTACCTTTTAACTGAATCTGAATGTTTTCTATATTCATGACTGTGTGTGTCATGTATGTGGTATGTCATGTGTAATTTTATGTCGCCTTGTACCCTGCGCCTTATCTTGGCCAGGTCGCGGTTGCAAATGAGAACCTGTTCTCAACCGATTAACCTGGTTAAATAAAGGTAAAATAAAAAATTAAAAACAAATATTAAATCGGCTCAAAATATCAAACATGTTTGATATCCTCAGACTGGATGAAATCATAGTCTGAAGCTAAAAAATCTGTGAGTCTGTCTGTGCCCATCATACACTAAACAGTTTTCTGAAAAATCTGTCAAATCTGACTGTCCAAAATCTGCAAACTGGCTCTGACTTACAGCAACTAGCATTAGCCCCTTTCACACAGCAATCCCGGTAAATTACTGAAAAATTGCCAAAAATGTGCTGTTGACACAAGCAACAGCATTCTGTCTTTTTACCAGTAACCGACCGTTCACACATCAGTGAAAGAAAATACCGGGAAACTGTGATGAGTTACCTCTAAAGTTGTTGACAAATCTCTTTATCCACCCGGGACGAGGAGAAGCGCTTTAGTTTCGATATCACTCCAATTTGAAGACATTTGTAAACAGTGCTCAGTAAATGTGTCATCATATTATGAATGACCCAGAGCGGTTGCTCTTTCAACGACTTCTGATTGGCCTAAATCACTTCTTACTTCATCACGTTCTGAGTGCAAATCTGGGTAAAAGTCATGTAGTGTATTCCAGCCTTTAGCAGTAAACGGCTCTTCAGAGGAGGAGAGGGAGGCATAGCCTACCCAAAATTTTGAGGTGGATTTGGAGTCTGAGGGGATAGAGAAGGACAGGGGGAGATAAATCCATAGCCAGAGACTTTTTCCTCCACAAAAAAAAAGCCAATCATAGCCATAGAGTGTTGAGAAAAAATACATTGCAGAGGAGGCTTGCCTCCTTTGGTATATCAACCAATCATCGCAGAGACGTAAATAACGTGATATTAGTTTGAACTGCTCCCGCTGATAATCAAGCAACTACCTTAATTATGGAGAGTAGCGATATTGAATATTTGATCACCAACAAATTTACCAAGATACCAATTGAACAGCAGCTACTAATTGAAAATGAAGTAACACCCCATGCCGCAGGTGGACATATAGGCTATCAATCAGATTCACTAAACAGCTGAACATGCTCTTTTAACACAGACATTTAAAAAGACAAAAGGATGGATTTTCTTCTTCAAGTGATAAGCTATACTTAAGCTATACTGACTTGCTGTATACAGTATGTGTCACAGCTACACCCTGGACTTTCCCTGGACAGCTCTAACAAGCTGCACCTGACACGTACCTCGTGCATCCAAAAAGGCTGTTCTATTTCTGTTTCTTTTCCTGGATGACTAAGTAATGATGCTTTTGAACTTTTTTTGTTACAGTTTTTCTCAATTGCTTTGGCTCAATTCTCAAATTCAGGTCTCTGAACAATTAGTTTCTTGTTCACATCAGATTTGGATTTCTTATTGATTTAAGCAATTTTCATGTGTTTTGGCACGTGTGTGCAAAAGAGTAAGTACAATTGTCTACAATTTGCACAACATCTTGTTGATCATGGCTTGTTGATCAAAAATTATGAGTTGATTCTCAGTGAAACTGTCAAACTCTTCACAACTTCTAAACATTTTTTCATCGTGTGAGTCTCCACATGCAAAATGATCCATTCAGTTATCAAAATCTGTCAGACATGCATGTATATTCCATAAATACCTATGACATGGAATATTTGTAATGGTCTGCCATTATTGTGAAATAGGAATAACAATCTAACCAATCAACCAAACAAGTTTGGAAGCATACAGTAGGCTATATGGAGTTTGACCAGCACATTCACTGGCATTTTTGAACATGCAGGAACATCTTAAATACTTAAACAGCAACAATAGTTTATTTTTGTAGAAATGTGTTATATAAACTGAAAATACACAGTTGCTTGTCGTGGAAGAGCAATAGGATGATGTGTAAGAATGTGTGGTGTTAGGGGAAGACATACTGTAATAGAATATGTAAAAATGAAAGAGCAACTGTGAATTTTCAGTTTACATGTACCACATTTCTACAAATGTGTGCTGTATAAATAAAAATGTTCAGTCCCTGTTTATATTAGGTGGCTTTAACTACAATGTACCAACATTTACAGTAAATGAATAATTTGATACAATGCACTTATTGTGTACATGTTTTTACATTGTACTTATATTGAAAAAAAACCCTGCATGTAATTACAAATAATAAATCTAGAATTACACTGTTGACTACTCCCTTACCCTTTAAACCACCCCACACAACAAAGCCTGTCCCTAACCTTACCCATCTCCCACCTCAATAGCAGCAAAAGTGTTTTGCAATACAATATGAACACAATAAGTTCACTGTACTTATTTTTTTATGTAAGTACATAATAGTTAAGGACACATAATATAAAGTGTGTCCAAATGTCCATTTTCTTTTTGAGTACTACAGTATTGACTTTTCCTAGTAAATTTTTACTTACTGCTGAAATCTAAATCTAAAAAGCTTAGTGTGATACACAAGAGCATTCAGCTAGACAAAACTGACATTCTTGTATAGTGTAAAAAACAGACATGAAATTTGTATTTAACAAATATTTCCATGGTGAAAAAACATCTAAACATTTTGACCAGTACGGCTGACACGATGACAAAAATACTTTTTATTTTGGTGGCTTTGGCCAATTTACAGACACAAACACTAGCTTTTGAAGCATGAATTAAATGTTTTGGGTGAGTTACTACATTTTGCAGACATGCAATATTTCTGATTTTCCAGCAAACAGTTGTGACAATTGCACTTACAGTTTAGAGAATGTAAAGACTGTTTCGAAAAATTTGCCAAAGCGATTGAGAAAAACTGTAATACGGGCCTGTTTTGAGAAGTGTTTTTGTTAGATCATCAATGACATTAACCTGTTAATGCTTATCTAGTGTTGAGTTCTGTTTATCACCAGAAAGTCTGAGAAAACCTACCTGTAAATACTTAGTTCTGTTCATCGCTGAAAGACTACTTATATTTACCTGTGAATACTTACCTCTTACTTGTCCTAACTGTATATTAATCAGAATTTCTGTGAAATTTACCATACGTTTTATCCATGCTCTTCTCACGCATTGCCTGTTTAATCCTGATTTTTCATATCAACCAAAAAATATACCGGGATAACCTGGCATCTCTCGAGACTTCTGCTAGTTCTCTGTTAATGATATGCTAAAGCCCGCCGGCACGTTGACGTGATTGGTTACAAAGTAGTTTTTGACATCATAAACATCAGTGATTTTAAACCGCGTTTTTGAGACTGTCTTTGGTTCACTGCAGTTTTGAGGAGAAAATACTCAGCAATGGTGTTGACTTATGAATTTGCACATGATTTGTCTTAAAGTACTTCAAAAACACCACATATAAACAACATTAAAAACTTGATTTTCACCCCAGGGGGACTTAAAAAAAAAATCCTCAGGAGAGGATCCCCAGACCGCTACAATTAGTGAGCCGCCACTGTTGCCTGTGTGTGTATTAAAAACATAGCCAAGACTTAATAGAAAGCCTGGAAAGTGTTGCAGCTGTGTTTTTTTTATTGATAACTATTTGATGAGATATGCTATACGCTCTGTGCACAGTCAAATTATTTTCTGAAGTCTAATAAGGTGTCTGCAACTCTTCTCACTGGTCTGTCGTTCTAGTCTGTTAGCCTGATGCATCCATTCATTTCCCCAGAGCAGTGAGCTCATTTGGAAGGTTCCCTCTGCCCTCAGCGCACATGTCTATTTCTCCAATTAGTAGTTCCTTTCTCTGCTGCCATATTACTATAGCCAAACACATTCTTTATCTCTCTCTTACTCGTTTGCTCTCTCTTTCTCTGTCCTTGTACTTCATTTGGTGTACTTCTTCTCATGTTTCACTGCCCATTTCATCATGGAAGGCCTAAATTCTCCATAAATACCTTCTCCAAAGCATTGTTGAACAGTTTCTAATTGGATGGCCCATTTCACTGTGTGACGTGTGTGACTGTGCATAGAAAATAAAACGCAAATGGAGAAAGGTGTGGCTGAAGCTCAAAGCGGATTTCTTTTTAAGGAGTTTAATCTATGGTACAATGAGGGTTCTCATGTAGAAACTTCTAACGGTGGGAACAAAGAATGCAAACTTCCATCATAGCAACAGAAACTGTTGAAATGAACTGGGAATTATGGGTAATGAAGGAAGGATTACATGTCCATTGCTGTGAATAATAAATCAGTAGGTCTTGTTAAGGCTATTACTATTTCTCGTAAATTTTTTCAGAACCCCTAACCTGAAGTATTACTTTTCAAATAATTTAGACTTATGATTTTTGCATGTTGGTAAAACAGACAAAAAAACGTACTCTGTTACTAACGTAACCTCGGTTCTCTCTAGAAGAGGGAACGAGTACTGCGTAATATCTTACGCTAGGGGGAAAACTCTTTTCCACGAGATATTGAAGCCAAAAATTATCCTTAATTTTGAATTAATGTAAAACGCGTTGTGGCAGCATGCAGACATAGGCAAGACGGCTCGCGTGCCTATTGGCTGACCTGCCGCAACAGCAGCAGCCTATCAAGAGAGGCCCTTCGTGACGCCTTATCCAATGGGGGCGCTTCACGCCTACTTCGTCACGTCCTGCCGAAATGGGCGTGGCCTGGGCCTATAAATACAGCTCGATAGGCTGATACAAACTGGTTTTTCATCGCCGAAGCGAACCAGAGCGTGTTGCAGGCACGGCAAGATACGCAGTACTCGTTCCCTCTTCTAGAGAGAACTGAGGTTACGGTAGTAACCGAGTACGTTCTCTTACCAGAGGTTCACTTGTACTGCGTAATATCTTACGCTAGGGGAACACAGTGTAAAACGCCGTGCGTGCTGGGATCCAACACCAAAGTCCCAAGGGCGGTAGCCCGGGGCTCATATATTGCATAATCACCAGGGACTCACAGAGAGTCTGAGAAGAGAGGCTAGAAGCGTCATTCCCAATAAGTAGCATCCTACGGGAGCTAACCGCATCAACAGTGTTCCACACAGTCAGGGTGAAAATTTACGTCCTGAACTGGGTAACAGTATGGGTCTTACTCAACGCCCATGGAGTTGTTATATCGATCAGTGAGCGGTGCTCAAGCGGTTTCAGCATTCTGAGCCGGAGCAACGGGGCAGACAGTACTGATTTTTAGACCGACAGTAGTTTAGCCTGTAAGGCGGAAACCTCTAGGTTATAAAACCTTATAAATGTAGACGGCGAGGCCCAGCCAGCCGCCATACATATATCCTGCAAGGTAATCCCGCTAGACCACACCCACGACAAGGCCATGCCTCTTGTGGAGTGCGCTCTAACACCCAAAGGACGCTGCAGGCCCTTGGACGTGTAAGCCAACGCTATGGCATCAACTATCCACCTGGATAGGCTCTGTTTCGAAGCGGCCAGCCCTTTGGTACGTCCGCTGAATGAAACGAAAAGCTGCTCAGTCTGTCTGAAAACAGACGAGCGGGACACGTAAGCTCTTAATGCCCTGACAGGGCAAAGGAAGCCCGCATCCTCTTCCTCGTTGTACACCGGCAGGGCAGACAGGGAGATAACCTGAGCCCTGAATGGTGTTTTGAGGGACTTAGGCACGTATCCGTGCCTGGGTTTGAGTATGACTTTCGAGTCATTTGGCCCAAACTCCATACACGTCGCGCTTACTGAGAGCGCTTGTAAATCCCCTACGCGCTTCAGTGAAGCAAGAGCCACCAAAAACGCTGTCTTGAACGACAAATGTTTCATGTCTGACAGATGGATTGGCTCGAACGGGGCACCTTTCATGGCTTCCATCACCGTAGAAAGGTCCCACATGGGGACTGAAGGGGGTCTGGGAGGGTTTAGCCTCTTAGCTCCTTTAAGGAAGCGGATGACCAGATCGTCCTTCCCCATTGACTGGCCAGTGGCTGGTTTGGTAAACGCTGCTATGGCCGCCACATAAACCTTGAGCGTGGATGGGGTTCTGCCCTTAACCAGTAGCTCTTGAAGGAAGGAGAGTACTTCCGTAACTCCACAGTCTGGGGGTGAAAAGCCTTGAGCTTCGCACCAGCCAGAGAACACAGACCATTTTGAGGAATAGAGTCACCTAGTAGACAGTGCTCTAGCCTGCGTGATCGTGTTTAACACTCCCTCGGGGAGGTTAACGGGTACCCATTGATGGCCCATGCATGTAGGGACCACAGCTCAGGGCGAGGATGCCAAATCGAGCCCTTGCACCCTTTACCTGGGGACAAAAACGCTTCAGCGCGTTGTCCACTGCCATCATTTCCAGACAGTTTAGGTGTATGAGCTTCTCTCGTTCTGACCACTGGCAAAAGCACGGGCGCGAGAGTGTCCATGCACATCGTAAATGTACGGGGTGCCAGGGACAGGCCGAACGGCAGGACTGTGTATTAATATGCCTGGCCCTCGAAGGCGAATCTTAAGAATTGCCTGTGACGTGACGCTATTTGTATTTGAAAATACGCGTCTTTAAGATCTATTGACAGAAACCAGTCCCCTTGGCAAATCTGCGCGAGGATTTCTCGCGCAGGAAAGAGGAGTTCTTTCCTCAACGGTATTGGCCAATGGGCAGTGCTGGTTAGCTGCATCAGAACTGGAAACCAGGCCTGGTTTTTCCAGAGCGGAGCCACAAGCAGCACTGAGCATCCGTTTTCCCTGATTCGGTCCAACACCTGAGGCAGGAGCGAGACGGGGGAAAAGCATAGAGCGGGCAGCGGGGCCAGACGTGGGCCAGCGCATCTCTGCTCTTGGAGAAAAACTTCGGACAATGAGCGTTTTCTTGGGACGCAAACAGGTCTACCTGCGCTCTGCCGAATGTCTCCCACAGCAGCAGGACCGTCTGCGGATGCAGAGACCATTCTCCTACTGGAATATTGTTTCTGGACAGTCTGTCTGGTCCCAAATTGAGGTGACCAGGCACATATGCTGCTCTTAGTGAGAGCAGATTGTGCTGAGCCCAGATCAGGAGGCGTTCCGTCAGCCTGTGAAGGTTTCGGGACCTGATGCCACCCTAGCGATTTATGTAGGCCACCACTGACATGTTGTCCGAACGGACCAATACGTGGTGACCCTTTACCTGGGGACAAAAACGCTTCAGCGCGTTGTCCACTGCCATCATTTCCAGACAGTTTATGTGTAGGAGCTTCTCTCATTCTGACCACTGGCAAAAGAACGGTCTGCCCTCGAGCAGCGCTCCCCATCCCGAGGTGGAGGCGTCCGTGGACACCACCTTTACGCTCGAGGGAGTTCCCAGGTTTACACCCGACTGACACCAGTCGGTTGCTTTCCACGGTTTCAGGGCTAGGACGTTTTTCTTATCGACCTTGAGGCGAACCAGACCAGAGGCCCACGCCCGAGGTGATACTCGCGCTTTTAGCCACAACTGCAGCGGGCGCATGCGAAGCAGACCCAGCTGGAGTACCGAAGATGCTGAGGCCATGAGACCCAGCACTTTCTGAAACCTTTTCAGCGGGACTATAGTGCCGCCGCGGAAGGATTTCGTGACGCGCTGAATGTTCAGTCTGCGCTCCGGCGACAGGCGCGCTGTCATAGACAGCGAGTCCAGCTCTGTGCCCAGAAAAGATATTCTCTGACTGGGAGACAGCGAACTTTTCACCCAATTGACTGTGAGACCTAGATTCTCGAGGTGTTCGAGTAATATGGTCCTGTGTTCTATGAGCTCTGAGTGTGATCGAGCTAGAATCAGCCAATCATCCAAGTAGTTCAATATTCGCATAGGCCTGTCACGATAACAAATTTTGCTGGACCATAAATTGTCCAAGAAATTATTGCGATAAACGATAATATTGTCGTTCTGAGACCATTTTCATCTAAAATAATGATAATGGCATAATAATGCAGGTAACACCTTTTCAAAGATCAATAAACTTTTATTTCTAAAGACTATTTAAATGAACAAAACAACCAAAAACAATAAAAGCAATGGACTCTGTCTATTTTAACAAAACATGCACTTACCAATGTGTGACTTCCGTTCACACTGAGAATCATATGCATCATGTACTGTGTGAGCATGCGTCTTATATGAGTATGTGCGCTAGTTTGTGTGTGTGTGCTCGCGTCTCATAGGAGTATGTGCGCAGAGAGTTTGCGCAGAGAGTTTGTGTGTGTGTGTGTGTGCGCTCCGTCTCATTGAGTTTGTGCGCGAGTTTGTGTGTGTGTGTGTGTGTGTGTGTGCGCTCGCGTCTCATATGAGTATGTGCGTGGATATGGCAAGCCAAGAGGGTCAGAATTATGCTATAGATTAATCGCGTTTACAGCCAAACGCCGTCAAATACGGCATTTTAAACCGTATTTCGCGCGTTTTTTACGCCGTTGTAATTACAAACGCCGTAAAAAACGCGCGAAATACGTCAATGACGCCGTATTCCACGGCGTTTTAGTGTGCATGTGAAGCGCCGCTTTTTACGCCGTTCATCTCGCCATATGACGGCGTAAAAAACGCGTTTTGGTTGAACAGAGCGCGCGTTATTTTACGGCGTTTTGCTAATAGTATAATGAGCCACGCCCACTGTTTTACACAGCCAGTGAGTTTGAACTGTTCTCTCCCAATCAATGATGAACTGAGTCAGACCAGACCAATTCAGCACGGATCATTATAGCCAAGGATCATTCGAATCTGTGAATGGTTTATTATTTTTTTATTATTACTTGTATAATGAAGAAAACAAACAGCTTTCCTTTCCGTGAACTTGCTTCTCAAAAGCCATCATTTTCACCATGAACCGAAATAAATTTGGTGTATAGATAGGCTATTTATTCCTTTTATATGATTTTATCCTGTTTTTTTCTTGTTCACAGAAGTGCTACTGGTGCATACGATGATGATTCTGTTCTTTATGCAGCTATTTGTGCATGCAGGCTAAAACTAAACCCCTGGAAAAAAAATGTTTGTGTGTTTTTAATGGGTCACAGACACTTGTAAATTTGTATTTAACATAATCTTGGTTAATGAATGGAGATGATCGCGTCGGTTGAAGGTCGCAGGGAAAAAAAACCTAAATTAATCCAATTTGTTGATAAAAGGAAACATTTCTAATTTTCGTTTAGTTTAAGTTTTTCAACTAATACTTATATTTTCCTTTATTTCCGGTTTGTCGATTAGCATAGCCTAAATGTTTTTATTAGTTTTTGTTTTAGTTAACTAACCCTGAAAATCCACAGATCTGTAGCCTAAATTTTGCTCTTTTAAGACAATAATATTTACAAATATATATATATGTTTGTCATATGTTTGTCATTATTTTATTTCATAAAATAATTTATCAATGCATTATTTTTATAGGCTATAACCTAACCTTTTACAGTTTTACATGTATAACCTAACCGTTTAAATTTTTTGCATAATTTTTGCTTAAAAAATAAAGCATTCATAAATTATTTTATGATAAACATATTACTGTCTTAAGTGAACTCGTTTATAGTTATACACTCAAATAATAATAATAATAACAATAATAATTATTATTATTACATTTTAGGCTACATGTTTATAAGACACTTTTGTCCAAAACTTACAAAAAAGGAACAAAGCAATTCGTCAAATGTCAGTCATAATACAGTCACAGTCAGTCAGTCAGTCAGTCAGTCAGTCAGTCAGTCAGTCAGTCAGTCAGTCAGTCACAATGTCAGTCTAATAATTTATTATTTAGCCAATAATAATAAAGGGATAGGATTATCACAAATAACCACAAGATTTTGACGCTCATCATTCATATTAAATCGTCTATTCCAACATGTTCCACCATTGTGGAGCGGGCTTACTGCATGACATGGAGGCGCCGGCGACTTGCATCACTTGCATTTTCCTATCAACAGTGGAAACAACTTAAAATACTCCCTAATTTCTGGTCATACAGAAAAGAATAATACATCATTCGCAACTATTTGTGTAAACTCACAATAACAAGAAAACGACGTGCTTTTGTAAAATAACTTTCATGCTCTCCGTGAACTGGAGCGCGTCTCAAATGAACTGAAAAACAGCGTATACTAGCCTCACAGCTTGAAATGTCCACTTTTAAACTAACAAATTAGAATCGAAAGCAAATACCGTCTGATTATGTAATCCGTATGAAAGGTGCATTTCTCTCTAAAAGCGCATCCCCTTTACAGCGGAGATGGAGATATGTTAGCTGCCTGATTTAGAAAACATTAGTTTATTAATAAACAATTAAAATGCCTCGTTATTTGTTCAGACACATTTATTATCATTAGCCTACTTTTGCCGGTGCTTTGCGGCAAGATTTATGCATTCGCTTTAGTATGGGAGGCTATATTCCTCCATGCACCCAGTATTTAAGAAGAAATTAATATAAACGTGCGATTAGTCAACTAATTGCTTAAATGAATGACTATAGTCGACTAGAAAAATCTTTAGTCTATGGCAACTCTAATCAATAAACAATTTAGTTGACATTATTTACTTAGTAGCCCAATTAGTATCCAGCTCTTAAAATTAAAAGTTGAGTTAACATAATTAGTTAATGAACTAATAAAATGATCAAATAAAGATTCAATTAAGATGCTAAGCATATTGCTATATTTGCATATAGCAAAAAAAAAAAAATACGATCATCTCCATTCATTAACCGACAAGATTATGTTAAATAAAAATTTACAAGTGTCTGTGACCCATTAAAAACACACAAAATTTTTTTCCAGGGGTTTAGTTTTAGCCTGCATGCACAAATAGCTGCATAAAGAACAGAATCATCATCATATGCACCAGTAGCACTTCTGTGAACAAGAAAAAAACAGGATAAAATCATATAAAAGCAATAAATAGCCTATCTATACACGAAATTTATTTCGGTTCATGGTGAAAATGATCGCTTTTGAGAAGCAAGTTCACGGAAAGGAAAGCTGTTTGTTTTCTTCATTATACAAGCAATGTTTTGTTTTTATAGTAAGTATACACAAAAAATAATAAACCATTCACAGATTCGAATGATCCTTGGTTATAATGATCCGTGCTGAATTGGTCTGGTCTGACTCAGTTCATCATTGATTGGGAGAGAACAGTTCAAACTCACTGGCTGTGTAAAACAGTGGGCGTGGCTCATTATATTATTAGCAAAACGCCGTAAAATAACGCGCGCTCTGTTCAACCAAAACGGCGTTTTTTACGCCGTCATATGGCGAGATGAACGGCGTAAAAAGCGGCGCTTTCGGCGCTACGGCGCTCTGCAATCAAATACAATTGTGAATAGGCTCAGTAAAAAAAAAAACAATAATTATTAAAAAAAACATTCGAAAATCAATGTGTGGCGGTCAGCGTTGATATTGTCATCCAGTCTCCTTGGTAGAGCGAGAGAGAGACGAGGAAAACAAAAGCATGCAAATGGAAATTATCGCGGCCGGAAAAATTATCGAGCTCATTTTTTTTATCGTGCGATTAATTGATTTATTGATTATCGCGACAGGCCTATATTCGCATGCCCCGAAGTTTCAGGGGCGCGAGAGTGTCCATGCACATCGTAAATGTACGGGGTGCCAGGGACAGGCCGAACGGCAGGACTGTGTATTAATATGCCTGGCCCTCGAAGGCGAATCTTAAGAATTGCCTGTGACTTGACGCTATTTGTATTTGAAAATACGCGTCTTTCAGATCTATTGACAGAAACCAGTCCCCTTGGCAAATCTGCGCGAGGATTTTCCTGGTCGTGAGCATTCTGAACTGGCGTTTCACAAGCACTTTGTTCAGCTGTCTCAGATCTAGTATGGGTCTGAGACGGGCGTCTTTTTTCGGTACCAGAAAATATCTGCTGTATAGACCCCCTTCGCTCTGAGCTTGAGATAAAGGCTCTATGGCCCCTTTGCTCAATAGTTTCGCTATCTCGGCTTGAAGTAGATGAGCTACTCCGCTTTTTACCGTAGTTTCGACCCGTGCCGTGTAACGCGAACACACACTCGGCAGAGTAAAAGGATATATACTAGGGCTGTCAAAATAACGCGTTAATTTCGATGAATTAATCTGAGAAGAAATAACGCGTTAAAAAAAAGAACACAGATTAATCCATTCCGTTTTGACCTTTGCGGAGCCGTTCTAGCCGTAGCCACCATTCGTGTAAAAAGAAGGAGGGAGACAAGAACGCGCTGCTTGGATCATTGTTTGGAACATTTACTTATAACAAACGGAGTTCGTCAACTCTAAAGTACGTACCACATCAATGCAAAGCATCCAGGAGTGTGTGCGTGAGTCGGTGAGTGTGTCTGAGAGAAAGCGCGCTTGTGTGTGTGTGTGTTGTAACTTTACACACGTCACACAACCATTTTCTCACGCACAGAAAAATCACGCACCAAAGAGAGGACACGGAAACAGACAAGACAGAGCATGTTACTTATGATATTAAAAAAATCTCAGCTCCCAGATTCTGTCAATTTTATTACGAAAATCAAACAATAAATACCGTTTTGGCGCTTGTAAATGTGACATGACATATCCCTATAGCGGCACGTGAACCGATCAGCTCTAGCTAATAGTAAATAAACACGAATGAACAATGTTGAAAGATACAGTAGGGCAGCCTAAAACTTACCGAAATGTATATTCCTCGATCAATCAGTGTTTTTCAACCGTGAAAAGAGGTCAATAAAACAGCTAGAGAACAATGTCACATAACATTTAGCCTAAGTTACCTCAGGAAAGCCATTTCATGACCTAGCACGTTATTGGCTATAAAAAAAAGAGCTATAGAGAGTATTTTTGTGTATTATGTAGCCTACTACTATATTACATATGTACTATATTTTTACTTAAATATCAAAGTTGTTATTTGTAATAAACACGCATTATATTTAATTTGAGCTATCTTTAACCTTAAATATAGGCCTACTACCAGCTGATATGGCTCTCTGTATTTTTACAGCATTGGGTGAGATTTTTTTTTTTCTTGAGAAAAATGAATGCCTATCTTGTGTACCTATTTATCCAAATGAGTCAATATTGCATCAAATCACAAGAATTAAATTAAATTGAAATCATGAAATTTGTGTCAAGCAATAATAATAAAAACGTAGCTTACCAGAAATTGTACCATGTAAACATGTAACATTGTGTATGCGATCAATTTAGATTAATTAATTACAGAGTATGTAATTAATTAGATTAAAAATTTTAATCGATTGACAGCCCTAATATATACGCCGGAAAGCGTAGCAGGTACGGCGACTGAAGGCGGCGAGATGAAGGCCAGCGGCTTCAGATGCAAAGGCTCGTCCCGCAGAAGGCTTTTTCTCAGACGGCGCGGCTTCTCCACTCCGGATCCAGCGATGCGTGAGCTTTGCTGAATAGATGAAAAATCAGTTTGTATCACCCTATCGAGCTGTATTTATAGGCCCAGGCCACGCCCATTTCGGCAGGACGTGACGAAGTAGGCACGAAGCGCCCCCATTGGATATGGCGTCACAAAGGGCCTCTCTCGATAGGCTGCTGCTGTTGCTGCAGGTCAGCCGATACGTACCCGAGCCGTCTTGTGTCTGCATGCTGCCACAACGCGTTTTACATTAATTCAAAATTAAGGATAATTTTTGGCTTCAATATCTCGTGGAAAAGAGTTTTTCCCCTAGCGTAAGATATTATGCAGTACGAGAGAACCTCTAGTAAGAGAACCATAGTCACATGGGCCATATAGAGACCAGAATATAAAAAAATTATGGGGTGGAAGCTTTACACTTGAGCCAGTAAACAACCACCTAGAACACCCTAGCAACCGCATTGTAACACCCTGGAAACCACTCAAAACATCTGTGTAGCAAGAACTAGGCAACCACATAGAACACCCTAACAATTACATAGCATTACCTATGTAATCACCCTGCATACCACATAAACTGCATAGCAGCACCTTGGCAACCACCCTTAACACCATTGGAACTATGTAGAAACACCTAGGCAACCACCCAGAATACCCTAGCAACACCCAGGCAACCACCCAGAACACCTTAACAAACAACACCTTGGAAACCAACCAGAACACCCTGGCAACCACATAGTAACATCCTGGCAACCATCCAGAACACCCTGGCAACTGCCTTGCAGCAACACCCAGGTAACCATCCAGAACACAGTAGCAACTGCATAGCAACACCCAGGCCACCACCAAGAAAATCTTAGCAACTAGCACCACTAACATTTACATTTACAGAAAATGCTTATTTAAATATGCTGTATATTGTTCTCTCTTTTTGTAACTCTCACAGTCTAAATCTGTAATTGCTTTCAGTCCTTTATTTTGACTCCAAAAGTGTTTTTTTTTTTGTCAGTATCTCTCAACCTGTCTGGATCACATTTTTTCGACTAGTCCTCCCCCATCTCCCACGCTCTCAGTCCGTTCAACCTTTTACCCAGAATTTGCATTTCATTGCACTGTTTCCTTTCTCTAGGACACTAGCAATCTCCTTTTCTCCTTTCATAATTTCCCGATCCGCCATCACCCACAGATGTTCTGTATTGATGAGTCCGTGGTCTGTCTATAGTTGCTATGACAACCACACTTTTGTACATCTCTCTGCCTCCTTTCGCTTTTTGGAATATTTTCCCCTCCATTTCATTGTGGTACGGCAGAGCTCACGAGTTTGCCAGCAACCATCTGGCTCTGCGCCACTGACTTCTACCTGGTTCTCTCCTAATTACTGACAGTCTTATTAGTAAGGCGATAGTTACTTAAATTTGACTAGATTTTAGAAGTAAGTAAAACTGATCTCCAGTTCCACTTCAAACAATACATACTGTTTGATGATAATGGCATTAAGTGTATAGATGGTTTGTGAGGTGGACAGATGGCTGATGTTTGGCTGAAAATGCATATCTCCCTTGCCTAAATTTAGCCAGTTTGTTATTTATGATAATTTTTTTAGTGTCCTGGATATTTGAATTATCACAGAGTAAACTTATATTGCTCAATGGTTGTGGTGTGCACTGGTGCTTCAAGTATCAAATTCGTTTTTCAGGTGAAATAAAAATATACACAAATTTGTTAGATTTTTTGACGAATATTGGGGTAGCAGACATATAATGGTAAATCTTGGCACAATTTGTGGACTGTTGAGTGGTATTTTAACCCTATTAAAAGTAATTTTCAGTAATGGAAATAAAGGTTAAATTAAACCTTTAACTTAAAAAAAATTAAAAGCTGCCTTAACAATAATTGAAATAATTGTTTAAATTGAAGTACTAAAATGCTAAAACTGAAATAAAAAGCTATAGAAATATTTAAACAACAACAATAATAATAATAATAATAATAATAAATGACAAAAGCACATAACAAAATTACTAAAATTAAAATGTAAAAAATATAATTATAATAATAAGTACTATGATAGTAAATGAATAATACAAAATAACGCTGCTGTTTAGATCTATTCTCAAGCTCTCGAGAAGACGTGAGAATACTGGAGTAAAATGAGAAGCGGGAGGCAAAGTCTCAATTTGTTCTAAATATAATCTCATTGCTTTTTTGGGGGTCTCATAATGTATCTGCTGTCCCTTGTGTCCAGATCCTCTTTTCACTGTGCTACATGGGCAAATAGTTCAGATTGGAGCAGGCAGTTTTTGGATCAGATTCTTATTCAAACAAAATATGCATTTATACTAAATGCATAAATGTAAATACAGTGGTGATAAATGGCAGAGCAGACCTACATTTTGAATAATCACATGTCAGTGTGAGCTTTCTGAACAGTCTCTCATGCACATGTTCACATACCAACATTACAGCAGCTGATATATGTACATGTTTACCCAGTTAAATACCTGTCCCTAAAGACTGCTGGGAAACAGCAGTACTAAAACCGTTCAATTCTCTGACAAGATTCTCACACATGTGGGGTGGTTGTAATCATTACTGAGTGGCACGTAGGGGTAATAAAGCATGCCATTGTGTAATTTAGTGTCTTTGGTTGTGTTGCTCTCTGGTGTGTGTGTTTGTGTTCTCAGAGTTATGGGAAGTTGGTAACTCTAGCAGAAAACTTAATTAAAAAAACACTACTTTCTTCATACTGGTCATTCTTTAAAAAAAAGGTTGTTAGATTTAGCTCACTTTTGGGTCCCCAACATACAAGTACAGACACACGGGTGGTAGGTAGGATTGGTACTCAGCAAGTTAATATCATCTGCAAATTACATCATCATTAATGTTAATGACAAGACAATTGATGGACATTATTGAAGTTTCACTGCAGTTTGAGAACAAAAGATTCTGTGTTTGTTATTTCATAACTGCATGCATATACAGTATAAGTCTCTTATTCTCACCAATACTTTATTTATTTGATTAATAAAAAAAAAAGTAATAATGTGAAATATGATTGCAATAAAATATTATTAGAATATAATATTAATAACTGATTTCTATATAATATATTTTAAAATGTAATGTATTCCTTTGATGGCAAAGCTGAATGTTCAGCAGCTTTTACTCCACTCCTTGTCACGTGTTCCAAGAAACATTTCTTGTTATTATATGTTGAAAACAGATGTGCTGCTTAATGTTTCTAGAAACAATGATACATTGATACAATGATACAAATTTGAAAAAATGTGATATAACAGATGTATTTTATTTATTCTCATTGGTACAATTATTAAAATGGCAGAAAATGTTGTTGTTGTTACACGGGCGCCGCCATGTTGGATTTCAACATTCGACTACGTCACTGGCATGGTAGGCTACTCCGTTGCCAACCAACACCAGCAGATCTAGCTTCTTTCTACCCCCTGGCCTTGTCAACAAAATTATTCTAGTCGTGATTTCTAGTGTTTAATCCTAGGTACGAGAGACAGATGTGTTGAAAAAGTCAATGAGTATATGAAGCGTCTGACATCAAATGTTTTATTTAGTTACAAGTCCAACGTATACTAGAATCCTTGATATTCGGCTGAGGGGAAAAGATGTAACGTTAGTTCACTGCACAGGATGGAAACTTATTCATCCTTCCCAAATGCCCCCTCGCCCAAAGATTGAACTGCCGGTACGCTGTTAACTTTAACAGTCTGAGAAAAGGATATAACAAGTTAGCCGAGCCCAGTCGCCAATTCGTAAAATACACGGTTACATACCAGCTACTTATGGGGCGCTCCAGCGTCTCAGCTCGGACATCCCTTAGAGATAGCATAGTCTCCTCCAACACGTCTCTCTCACCGCACAGTATCCGAAATGAACGGTGCATGGTGATGCATTTTCGCCGATCAATAAGTGTTCCAGGTTAACCTCTCTGCAACAGATCGACTCCGGTGCAGTGTCCATGCTCCGGCAGCGCCCGCGCCCGCGCCAGTCACTTCCCCCAAACGATCCTGTACCGTATGTGGAGCCTGAAACTGGTCATCCTCCATGTAGTGGTAGTCTGATACTACTGGCCTGTCCCTCACATGATCAAATGCGTAACCCGTGCCATTAAAATTACTAATTTTCGTGTGTTTATATAGGACCTGTAGCTGTTTCCTATATACCTTTGCGGGTCCTACCATGCCAGTGACGTCATCGAAATTGCCAGCGTAACAAACGCAATTTTTGTGCTGCTTAAAAAAAGCTATATTGATATTTTTAGTTAAAATTTTTAATGTAATTTACTTTTAATTGTCATAAACAACATGTTATCAACGTTGATTTTTTTCAGTTCATCTTTAACAGGTTACAGCCTTCGCGTGGTGAGTGTGAGCCATACAGTGCTACATCTAGTACAGTAGCAAGAGTCTTCTAGATGTGCAGAAGACACGCTGAACTTACCAGAAAACATGCCGAAAGTACACTATAAACAGGCCTGGCGCCATGAGGCGCCTCAGTTTCATTTTTGTATTCGTGGTTTCAAATGAAATGTTTAACCTTTTGAGCGGTACGGTCCCATATATGGAATTTTTATTTCTGTGCCCCTGAGAGTACGGTCCCACATATGGGATTTAGAATGTTCAGTGACGTGACATCACTGCCAGATTCAAACTGTGCTTTCGCGCGTTGGTTGGCGCTGAGCCAGAGACGGACTAGCTCAGCGCTGTCATATATCACAACTATGCAGTGTTTTCAACCTAATAATGTTTATTTTAGGTTTCAGACATTTAAATACACATAAGCTCTAGTAAAACAATACATTTGAAGTTTTTAAAATACACACTGATGTCTGTGAAAGCAGCAATATCAATCTATTAAAATATAATTTGCTGACGTGTGTTATTCATATCAGACAAACATAGTGGAAGTAACTATAAAGTTTACTCTATTCTTCTCACAGTTCACCGGCCACTTTCTTACATGTATTTCGGGAAAAACTGATGACTGACAGGACTCTCTGAACTGCGGCGCAAAGAAACATGGTGGCGCCCATCTCATGTTATAGATCAAGATCAAGATTATTTATAAAGGTTTTTAAACGACCAAACACACTCACTTACACATTTTTGAGAATCTGAATATCAGATTGTCACAACTGTCACAGTTGTGTTCTGTTTAGTTTGTTTTCATTGGACTTGTCTGCCTGTCATCACGTCACGTGTCGTCTTCTCTGTCATTATCAGTTCATCTGTATCACCGGTGTTTAGTTCATCATCAACATCATCTATATCACCTGTGTTCTGTTAATCAGTGTCATCTGTGTTTGTATTTAAATTCCATCTGTTCAGTCAGTCTTTGTCCAATCTCAGTTTTATTTAGTGTGTGTTTCTGCCTGTTCTGCTGACCTGTTTAATTAAAGTAAACCTTCATTTTGGAATTATATCCTCATCTCCGTCTGCTTTCCTGCAACCCACCGTGACATTGATGACATGGTAAGCAAGTTTGTGAATATTTTGAATAAAAAAGGAAAAACGAAAGCGATACATCTGTGATATACAGGATCTGTTATACAGTGTTATTGTGGCTGCGGTGTGTCACGTGGCAAATGTGACGCGTCGCCATGGAAACA
Source organism: Gila orcuttii (assembly GCA_026230005.1). Classification (NCBI taxonomy): domain Eukaryota; kingdom Metazoa; phylum Chordata; class Actinopteri; order Cypriniformes; family Leuciscidae; genus Gila; species Gila orcuttii. Next base: position 15,679,492 of record JAPDVR010000010.1, on the reverse strand, counting down.
TTAAAGGGGAACGTTCTAAAACAACGGTCGCCTTGAGAAAACTCACTCTGGGGAGTCAGTTAGAATATTTTCAACTTAAGCTTGAAAGGGTTAATATGTGCATTATAAATTATGCTGGTTTATCTTTTATTATGCTGTTTAAACTTTGCTAGTCAGTTTCTGGTTACCTGTGCAGTTCCATATGGAGTGTTTTAGGGAGCGCTGCATTTAAAAAACTGTAGTTCCAAAGCGAGTTCTCAGTGTGTATTGTTCATTGATGGTATAAAGTTAAGCCCCCTTAACAATTTCACATGCCCCCTAAGTCATTTCATCATTCAGCCGGGCCTGACTATAAACATCAGTGGTGGGCCATCAGGGCCAGCAAGGCCTTCTCTGCTGGCCTAAACACTATCAAAATCACTGACTTGCACTTTAATATATTTTTTCCATGAATGAGTATTAAATTATTCCCTATAGTCCTTTCTCTAAATTTCATAGCTTTTCTCTTGGTTGCACTGCTGCCACGAGGAGTGTATGTTTATGTTAGAGCTTTTATCCAATTATATTTCAGCTGTCATGTGTTGCCATGGCCAAATAAATCTGCCTTGAGGCCTTCAGAATCAATAGTGCGGGCGCCTGTAGCTTAAAATGAATGGCAATGAAACTGTTGCTTTAACCAATCAGATAATCAGTCAGATTTAATCAGCCAATCAAATTTCGATTTGACTGCACTGGGGCCATCTAGCAGGCGTACAATAACGTCGGCATTTTCACGTCCTTTGATTCGATGGTCAGAGCGTGTACTATTACTAGTAATCAGAGCTAGCTAACCTCATCTGTAGCGAACTGCATACACTAAAACATATTCTTGTAGGATATTCCTCTAGATTTAATAGTTTTTAAACCCACAAATTACTGTTTCTTTCCCTCCTCGACCCCCAGCAGTTTCAAACCTACCGGAAAAAGATTTACTTATTCAGCCTTATCCAGAGTCACGGAACTTTATTCGATCTCTCCGAGTAAAAACAGAATTAACTGACTGTAATGTATGCCCATTACTGATTTTGAAGGCAAAAGTCCCGGTGATCTCATTGATTTCCTTCAAAAATCTGTGAGAGCTTGGGGCAGCATCGTCATGTTTTGCGTTGATTGTCCCTGTGTCCACTTCTTCTGTCGAGCGGACATTATCAGCACTAACGAGAATTAAAACTTATGCCAGAAATACGACGGGACAGACTCGACTTTCAGTATTAGCCTTGATGGCGATAGAAAAGGTTGTTGGGACTGAAACTCACAGATAACCTGTACAACCAAGTAATTGAAGTCTTTTTGAGGAAAGAAATTAGGATGGATTTTGTGTAAAAAATAATCAGTAGTTTTGGTGAGTATAATTTTCTTAATTTTTCTTGTAAATTTATGATTTAAACTTCTTTTTTTTGTGAGTATAATTTTTTTCTTCATTTTTCTTGTAAATTTATGATTTTTTTTTTTTTTTTACGTTCATACTATTGTAACATCTGACAAGGGACTATTGTAACCCTGGAACGACAAGACAAGGGAGGCTCTGTTTCTGAACTTATAATCGGAACGCAAGAACCACTGTACATTAACGCACAAGCCGAACTCACTCTCTCGTTTCTCTCTATCCGCCCTTTTCCAAACTCACCGCATTAACCCTATAACTGCCGGTGCAAAATAAAACAGCAATGTCACAACAATTATAGAGAGTCTGTGCGCTGCTGCTAAACTATTAAAAGTTATTCATTCAGGTAGGACACCACTGAAGGCCTTGGTGTGAAATGCACAGCCCGCCACTGATAAACATTAGCTATACTGTATATAATATATAAATATATGAAGTAACAAAATTATGGAAAGAACTGCTACCCTGTTAAAAAAAAAAGACATCTTTTAGGCTTCATGCAAGCTAAACACACAGTGACAAGAACAAAAACAATTTTTTTTTAATAAATCTTACTAAATTCAGATGGTTTCAGCATTTTCAGTATATTCTGCACTTTTTGGGCTGTGGGTTCCAATTGTAACGTGTATATTATGTTTTGATTTAGTTTTCTTTGTGTTCTGGTTCTGTTTGCTTGTTCAACCTAGTTTCCTAGTGTGTTTGATTGATTATCTCGTTCACCTGTTGTCTTAACTCATTAGCTCTATTGTTTGCTTAAGCCCTCAGTTTGAGTTGGTTCTCTGTCTGGGATCGTTTGTATGAAGTGTAGTTGTCATTCTGTGTCTCCTGCGTGTTCCCATTGTTGATTAAAGGACTCTTTGTTTATCTCTAACTTGTGCATGTGTGACTACCAATACACCAATCTGTGTCTTAATTCATTGTCATTTAGATGTTACTTATATACGAGCACCATATTTACAAGTATGAAATAATTCTCACTGACTAACTCGTTATCGCCATTTTATAATTCATTTCCATTATCAAAAAAATGTATTAGTGTTGAAATGCACATGTTGGATGAGGAGAAACAGATTGTATTTCAACATATTAAAAAAAGCACAGGAGGATTGTGTGATATTAAACGGTGAACCAGAGTAACAGGAGAATGACAGACAGCATTAGGAACACTTCCAATTTCTTTTAGCACAGTCTCGTGAGGGTTATCGAATTACAATCTTGCGATGATGATATTTGAAGTTTTCTTCAAAAATGCTATTACTATGGTATCTAGAGAACTGGTAATCTAATAAAAGTAATCAAATTTAAACTCCAATTATTTAGAGTTTTAATGCTAGTATGTAATTTGTGCATAGCGTGCGCCGCCCACGCTATGTTCATCGAGGAGCCCGCTTGTCTAGGATAACAACCATTACCACCCCGGGATCGATACCAACTTCATGGGGGACCCGGCGTATGGAAACACCCAGACGGGCCTCAAGCAGCAAACATCTACGCTCTCTATTAAAGCTGTCTTCGCTCCCTGCGGAAGTAAAAGCAAAAGATACAGTACTCATAAAGTCAGCTTTGATAAACGCTAGATCAGTGGTAAACAAAACATTTTTATTAAATGACTTTTTTTTAGCAAACAAATTGGACTTTGTTTATCACTGAAACTTGGCTGACTGAAAATGATTTGAGCCCCATTTCAGAACTTCTTCCCACTAATTGTGGTATTTTCAGCTGCCCTAGAAAGTCAAAGAAGGGCGGAGGAGTTGCTGTAATTTTTAAAAATAGTTTTAAGTGTAGGCAAATATCAGTAGAGAGTTTTGCCAGTTTTGAAGCTACATTATGCAAAGTGGAATCTCCTTGCTCTCTGCTCATTGCTGTGATATACAGACCTCCGATCCTTAAAGGTGCTTTCTTAAATGATTTTTCTGAATTCTTATCTGATATAGTCATAAGAAACGATAATCTTTTAATTGTAGGTGATTTTAATATACATCTGTGCTGTCCTGCTAAGCCTCTTGTAAATGAGTTTGTACAGCTAATGGACTCTTTTAATCTTAAGCAATCAGTATCTGGACCAACCCACAAGTTAGGTCATATACTTGACCTTGTGTTATCCTCTGGTTTCCTCATTAATGACATTTATATAAGTGACACCGCTCTGTCTGATCATTGGCCTGTTATGTTCAACAGTGTTTTTCCTAGTTCACGTGACTCTGTATATCGGCCACCTAGTTCTCTTGTGCGCTCCATAAACTCAGCTGCTGCTTCCAATTTTGAGGATTTGTTTGTAGCTTTGACGGCCGGTTGCACAAATTTGGTAGCTCAAGGTTCGGATGTCGAGAGTCTGGTTACAAATTTTAATGCTTCATGTACTGAGGTGTTGGATGAAGTTGCTCCGTTAAAAGTAAAAACAAACAAGAAATTAAAAAAGCAACCTTGGTTAAATGAAGACATCAGATCTATTAGAAAATGTTGTAGAAGGGCAGAAAGAAGATGGAAACGAGATAAACTGCAAATATCTTATCAGCTTATGCAAGCCAGTTTGTCCCAATATCAGGAAGCTGTGGAATTATCTAGGGCAAATTATTTCTCAAACCTGATTGAAAAAAATTCTCATTGTCCAAAATCCTTATTTTCCACACTAAATTCTGTGTTAAATCCTCCTATTTTATCTAGTTTGGTTCCAAGTACTGATCTGTGTGAGAAGTTTTGTAGCTTCTTCATAGATAAAATAATTGGCATTAGGTCCCAGATTTTACCATCTTCACCTGAAAGTTGTTATAATTCACTGACTTCTTCTAGTCTGTCTGAGTTTCAGACTATATCTGTTTCGGACTTGCGGGTTGTGATTTCTAAAATGAAATTAACTACTTGCTCTTTGGACATTATTCCCACTGTCCTTTTAAACGAGGTACTAGAGGTGGTTTTACCCAGTATACTTTCCATTATAAATGCATCTCTAAAAAGCAGCATTGTTCCATCCTGCTTAAAACACGCTGTGATCCACCCCTTGCTAAAAAAACCAAGCCTCGATTTTCCAGAGTTGAGTAACTACAGGCCGATTTCAAAATTGCCTTTTCTATTAAAAGTTTTAGAAAAAGTTGTTTTAAATCAACTTACACCATATCTAATTGTAAACAACATCTTAGATCCTTTTCAGTCTGCTTTCAAGGGCAAACATAGTACTGAATCTGCCTTACTTAGAGTGACTAATGATATCTTGATATCAGTCGACTCTGGAAACTGTGCAGTCCTTGTTTTGTTAGACCTAAGTGCAGCCTTCGACACTGTGGACCATTCTATTATGTTGCAGAGATTAAAACATGAGGTCGGCATCCATGAAAATGCATTACAGTGGTTCGAGTCGTATCTTTTAAATAGGACTTTGTCTGTTGAAATTGGAGAACTTTCCTCATCCTTAGTACCAACAACTTGTGGGGTACCCCAGGGCTCCATTTTGGGTCCAATTTTATTCTCTCTTTACATGCTACCTTTGCGTCGGATCTTCGAACATTACAAGATCAACTATCACATCTATGCAGACGAAACTCCACTCTATTTACCATTAGATTTTGGGAATGAATCTGTCTCGTCCTTGTTAGCATGTTTGAAGGATATCAGAGATTGGATGGGCAAAATTTTTCTTCAATAGAATGAAAAAAAAACAGAGGTTATCCTGTTTGGCTCTAAAACTCAAATTGATAAATACAGTGTTTTATTAAGTAATTCACAGTTAAAAGTTAACTGTCATGTTAGAAATCTTGGGGTCATTTTTGACCATGAGATGAATTTTGATAAACAAATAAACTCTGTAGTTAGCGCCAGCTTTTTTCAACTAAAGTGTCTTCGTAAGTTAAAGCATTTTCTAACTTTTAAAGATTTGGAGATAGTAATACATGCTCTGATATCCTCACGACTCGATTACTGTAATGCTTTATACGCTGGAATTAGTCAATCATCAATTTCACGTTTACAGTTTGTTCAAAATGCTGCAGCTCGCTTCCTTACTGGGAAAAAAAAAGGGAACATATCACACCTATACGGGCCTCCCTCCACTGGCTACCCGTGAAACAGAGGATTGATTTCAAGGTTTTAACTTATGTGTTCAAAGCTTTAAACGGTTTGGCCCCGATTTATATATCTGGACTTTTAAGCTTATATTCTCCTCAGAGATCACTTAGATCATCATCTAAGTTACTATTAATTGTCCCAAAAACCCGCCTAAAAACAAAGGGTGATAGGTCGTTTTCAGTTTATGCGCCAAAATTATGGAATACTCTTCCATTATCTATCAGAGTCTCCCCTACATTAAAAATGTTTAAAACATCAATTAAAACGTACCTTTTTGCACAAGCATACTGAAATGCATCTAAATGCTATATATATTTTTGTAAATATCATGTGAGTTGTATATTTTATTTTGTTATTAGGTTTTATACATATTTTTGTTTTTTGGTTTGAATTTTGTGAAATGTTATGTTATCTTTATGTGCCGCTGTACTTAGACTGTGAAGCACTTTGGTCAACACTCGTGTTGTTTAAAGGTGCTATATAAATAAACTTGACCTTGACCTTGACCTTGACTTCCTCTCTTCCAGATGAATCTGATTTCGGGATCATTTCACGATGGAGTCATGCTGTATTCTCATGCCCTAAACGAGTCTCTGGATCTGTCGGGTGTAATGCCCCCAAGGGACGTGGTCAATAAGAGGATGTGGAATCGCACATACCATGGTCAGTTCTGCTCAAATTTACCTATAGTATCACATAGACAGATTTTGGGCTAAACTACAAAAGAGTCTGCTATACACTGCATCTTATTCTGAACAAGAAGAGACCATTTGACCAATACTTTATGTAAAGTGACCAACCACTTTTTCACTTTCGCTCACTCTCAAACTCAATTTTTGGTTTGCATTGCTTTTTGTTTTGTGCTTTGTTTTTTGTTTCGTTTTGTTTACTTTGTATTTTGTTGTGTTTAATATCTAGTTTATATGGAAGCTTGTTTTCGCCGCAGAATAAAACAAAAAGATAATTGCAACTTTTTTTTCCCACAATTGTGTTTACATCTTGCAATTCTGACTTTTTTCTTAGAATTGCTAAATATAATCTTGCAATTGTGTGTTATAAAGTCAGAATTGGGAGAAATGAACTCGCAATTGAGAGAAATAAAGTCAGAATTGCGAAAGGTTAAAGCTGTAATTAGTAATATTACAGCTTGTGTGTATCATTCTGCCGTTAAGACTGCAGGTGTAACGTCTTGGTGACGCATGTAACCCTCGTTCCCTGAAGGAGGGAACGGAGACGTAGTCGACTGATTGGGGTCACGCTTAGGGAGCCTGTCATCTTCAAGTACTGTTAAAACAAGCCAATGCACATGAAATGCATCACACACTCCGCCCCCGTGTCGCGGGTATAAATACGGAAGTGGATGCACGCACTATTTGTTTTTTGCTGAGGAGCCAAGCGTAACTCGGAGTCCGCTGTGGTCCAGCAATAGTGGTGACAGGACTCTATTGGGATCCCAATCAGTCGACACGCTTCCTTTTGTTGGAAAGGAATACGCTACGGAAGCCACATCCTGCCCGAAGGGAGGTAACATGGAGAATATACATATGGACTGGGCGGATGACCGGGCAAAATATGGAATGTCACTGGGGTGGCTCCAGCCTATGACAGGGGGAGAATCTCAAGCGGACAGTGACGGCAGAGCAGTCTCTGCCGAGGGAAGACACGGGCTTGCAGCAGGGAGGCGTACCGTGGAAGAATACACATATGGGATTGCCGTAGGGATCACAACATATGGACCCAACCTAACACAGGTTCCACCAGTGCATACGAGTGATAGGCCTGGCTTCAGACGTTCCGCCACATCCGTTGCCGAAGGGTATGGAGTAACTCGACAGGGTTCGTTTGATAAGGGGAACTCTACTGGAGTAAGAATTGCGCACGCATCCAGTCCATAGGAGGGGAATGGCACAGCAAGCCGACTCTTCGAACCAGGCTTACAGTGAAACTGGCTTCATGTGAAGGGAGTCCACGGGAACAGGGCTGGACTGGGACTAAAAATCGGCCCTGGCATTTTGGCCCACACTGGCCCACTACATATAATCATAAACACAACTGATCTTTGCACGCCCCTGAATATGTATACTAACTCCTATTAAAACCACTAATGCCATGTAATGAGTGAGTAGGAATGAGTAAGAGTTAATAGATGAAATTAGTTCAATTGTATTTTACAATTAGTAGTTCTCCACAACGATGAATCCTAAAACAAGCTATAAGCTGCATTGGCATAGCAATACAGTGTTTGACACAGGATTTTTGGTAAATCTGTGGTGGGTGGACCTCTGTCCCTTTAGGGGGGTTCGGGGGAGACCCCCGTAAGAAAAATATGTGCTTTTTAATGTTAAATTCATCAATCTGGTGCACTTTGAGAGTTAAAAGTTAAGAGCTCCAACCCATATTCAATGTGCAACTTGAACAAAGAAAAACTCAAAACTCTTTTAGCTGTGATATAGTGTCTGTCTGCATTACACTTGGGGTTGAACCGACTAGTCAATTAGTCGACTAGTCGACCTTAATGCAATGCTGTGACGCTTTAAGCTTGACGTCGACTAGTCGCGTTGATCATGTGACACTATGGGCCCTATCTTGCACCCGGCGCAAATGACTTTGTACACTGACGCATGTATCATTCCTATTTTGCACCCGCGCAAAGCGGACTTTTCCCTCCACAGACACACGTCGGTTAACTAAGAAATACACTTGCGCTCCCCGGGGCGGTTCAGCGCAAAGAGGAGGCGTGTTCCGGCGCAAACTTTCCCTCATGCTATTTTGCTGTTCTATAAAACAATTGCGCCACTGACCAGAAAAAACCTAGTCTAAAGTCAGTGGCGCGTTGCGCGTTGTTCATTATGCTATTTTAAGGGCGCTTGCTTGACCATAATGTATAGCGTGCACACCTCGCATACACTTTGATTCTCTCATCAACACAGATGCAGCAGTTTTTATTTTTGCAAATCATACATTATAACAAGGAAAAATATTACCACACGAGGGAAATCATTGTGGTGTCCATGAAGAGGTGAAAAAATAGGCATAAATCTAGCTTCTACATTTACCCAAATTTTTCAGGCAAATTGTAGTAATGACGGATCAGACCTGTTTGCCCAATACTGGGAAGACACATATGTATATGTATATAAGGAAAAAAAAAATCTGAAGACTGCGAAATCACCTTTACCATAATGTAAGTACATTAAATACCTTACTCTTTAACTTACCAGTTAAGTTGAGCTTTCTCATATTTTTTTCTATTGATTTGGGTGGGTTTGTCCCATCCCCAATGTCACTTCTCTTTCTTTTACGGCCCTGACGAGAACATCGATCTCCTCGGCTGTGAACCGATTCTGAAGCGCGCCTGGTAAATGCGCCATAATAATAACAATCCGCCATGCAACATGCGCACCTGCTCTTAAAGGGTATGTTGGATGACCCTCTGGTTGGTTTATTTCACGTAACGCCCAAACCACACCTATGAATAATGAAGCTATTTCAGACCAACCCCTTTTAAACTTGCGTCGGGCGCAAGAGTCTTTTATCCCGCTGGGAAAATAGCAACAGTGCCGGGATCCACCCACAAAGTTACTTGCTCTTTGCGCTTTGACACTTGCGTTTCAGATCGTTAAAATAGGGCCCAAAATGATTGCGCTAATTTTGATACTAACTAGGGCTGTCAAAAGATTAATCGCGATTAATCGCATCCAAACTAAAAGTTTGTGTTTACATAATATATGTGTGTGCACTTTGTATAATTATTTTGTATATATAAATACACACACATGCATGTATACACAGTGGCGGTCTTAAAATTAGGGGGAAAAAATATTTTTTATCCAGACATCAATAGCTGTATTAGTATCAGTGATAGGTCTACTGACCTTCATTCATAAAAATGATGCCATTAAACAAGTATTTAAAATATACTGTCGTTATGTTGTCTCCACATTCATTTGTAGATTAGCTGTGAAATTATTACATTATAAAATATATAAACCTATAAAAATGTTTGTTTGTAGAATGTTTGAAATGTCAATCTCAAGTGCAATGCCAATTGCAACCTCCCTCATACAAAGTCAATTATTCATCTTGGCAATATTTGCTATGTGTTGCTGTTTGTGATGTTTTGCTAAGTAGGCTATATGACTGTTTGTGGGGGTTTAACATAACTACCTGTCTTGCTGGTTATATTGATATTAATTTGATCTTAAAAAAAGAATAAACCGTGCTGGTTTTCCTGGCATTTTGGCAAAGACAGGTGTTATCTGAAACCGTATTCTCGGTTGTGTTCCATCATGACTATTAGTTTGTGTAGTGCTACACTTTGTGTGTTCTCTCCTTTCCATCTTCATTTTGGAGTAAAGAAATGTATGCAGGGTTTAAAGGGGAAGTTTTTTTTCTCCTCTCCAACCTTTACTTCCCCGTAGATTAGCTTTCAGTCGGTACATTTTTTTTTTCGTTCTCTATAACAAACATGTGAGAGTGTCTTAGCCTATATGTCATGTTATATTCATTATGACGAAGCTATGGCAACACGCATCACCGCAGATGAGCAGCTGAGCATCTATTGATCAAGCCAACGTACAAACTATCGCAAATCAAAGTAAAAGTAAGTCGTAGACGCTTAACACACAATCATCTTCGTTAAAAGTAAAGAAACAAAATGATCTTACCAGTGCTGTCTCTCTTATTGCGGTCTTTGATTTTGAAATTAGCTGATAATCAATAAAATGCAGCTCATTACTGTTGCTCTCGGTGACGTGAACTCCGTTAAATCTGCATATAGCGCATTGTTTTAAGATCGGATTTATATCCGTTTTGTGAAAACATATTTATGTGACCAGGTGTAAATGGAATCGTTTTGATAAATCAGATCAGTAAAAACGCATGAAGTGACCAGGTGTAAACGGCCCCATTATGAGCTGTCTGTCAGCATCTGTATAATTTTCTGTTAATTAATTGCAAATTGTGGCATGTTGCAAAGCAGTCCCATCTCTTGTGTTTTTTTGAATGACGTCATCGACTAGTCGACGTCGACTCGACTTTGATGTCATAACAGTCGACTTAAAAAACATCTGAAGTCGTTCAACCCCTACATTACACTACTACATAATAATAGTTATAATATGAATCCCATGACAGTAATAGCCATATATTGTAAAACAAATGCACTGAAAAATAAAAGCAACTTTCATAATTAGTTTTGTACTAATTTCTGTGCTTGAAAGAGATAAACACGTGATCTTTTATTTTGGCGGAAAACATGGTTTACAAACGCATCTCATTACAATTCTAGTAAAATGCGTAATCGTCAACTATGCAGATGTGTAAATACTGCGTAACTGGGTAATGGATTCCTACATTCATAGTCTAAGTGTTCTGAAAGTAGCCTAGTTCTGCTTACCACAGTTCTCTACACTCACTCATTCTCTCCTGATCCTCCTCAATATCCTCATTAGACACTTGAAGGGCCCGTTTCTTTTTTTCACGCTATTTGTCTGCACATTTCTTGCGTTTCTTCTCCATCTCTGACTATTTTGACAGATACACACTGACACTGCATGCTAGCTCAGAGCCCAAAGGGGGAGGAGTCTAAATATGTGATTGGACCAGCCCAGTGTCAATCAAGAAAAGAACCAATGGGCCGCTGATCTACGTGTTTCATGGGCCGGTCTGTGAAAAAAAAAAAAAAAAAAACAACGCTGACTTTTTGCATTACAGTCTAATGCATTACACCGACACAAAGATCCCAGCGCCGCCAATTAAGCAAAACTAAACGAATGGGCCGCCAATGTACGAGTATTATGGGCCGTTCAGACAAAAACATTTTTTATTTTTTTAAGAATGATCTGTATCGCCCCAAAAAGCACGTCAGCCCACCGGGAAAGTGCCTGGTATGCCGATGGCCTGGCCAGTCCAGCCCTGCACGGGAAGCAGCCGTTCAACACATAGGCTAGTTCTCTAGTGAACGTGATAGGTGTCACCAAGCCCCCAACTCTATAAACATCTGTTCAGCGAGGCACTCTGTGTCAACGCCTAGGAGGGACCAATACTCTCACTTAGGAGAGTATTGACACCAAGATGAAGGCAACCACATCTAGTGGGCCAACCTCTGCTTGGAAACAGCCTTCCCTTCTGCTGGTCTCCGTAACAGACAAGAGCTGGTCTGAGGTCCAGACTTTGCATTCTGAGCACGTATAAGCGCAATGGAGCGGACGGACAGAGAAAAGCCAGGCCTGGGTCTGCCTCCTCCGGGGCAGCGCTTGCAGGCTCACCACCTGGTCCCGTAGGAGATTTAGGAACCATGGGCACATATCCAGGCCGGGGTCTCAGGTTTTCATGAGAGTTAGCCGGCCCGAATTCCAGGCACGATTCGTTGACCGAAAATGCGTGCAAGTCACTACCCTCTAGATAGAGACCAAGTAAGCAGGAGAACTGTTTTTCTAAAAACAGGATTTTTAACTCACTGCCTGTAGGGCTAAAGGGAGGTCTCTGCAGTGCAGTAGCACCAGAGATAAGTCCCAAGAGGGTAAAGAGGGGGCGCAAGGCGGATTCAGTCTCCTTGCTTCCCTCAGGAACCTGACGATCAAAACGTGCTTCCCACGGATTTGTATCCACTGCATCATGATGTGCGTCAGAGGCAACATACATTTTGAGGGTGGAAGAGACAGCCTCACTCCAACCCATCTTGCAGAAAGAAAGCAATGAAGTGATCGAACACCTTCGGGATCTCCTCACGGAGAAAAGACTCAGTTCAACGAATAGGTTCCACTTCTAAGGGGGAGCATGCCTCAATTTGAGAGGGTGCTCTCACAGAAGTGATGGTCTCTACGGCATACAAATTCTTGCAGTAGTAACCAGAATCTCCGCATCCCGTTCTTTTTAGAACTAGACGTGGAACTCTCCAGGGTTTGAACGCGGGTGCCATCATGCCCCATCGCTGAGAATGTACTCAGAGCAAGGAGTCAGGAAGGGTTGTCGAGAGGAGAGGGTCTGGTTGGGCCAGTGAGGGGCAACTAGCAAGACCTGCTTCATATCCTCCCTGACTTTAGCACAGTTTTGTGCAAGAAGGCTCACTGGGGAATGCATTTTTGCGGGGGTCCCGGGACCAGCTGTGGCCAGAGTCTTTCTGTGTCAAGGAATGTCCACTCAGACAGGAGAAAAAAACAACTGGCGAAGGGACGACTCCGGAGGGGCAACAGATGTAACTGTGCGGCCCCGAAATGGTCCCAAACAGCTGGACCGCCTGGGGACGGAGTCTACACTCTTCCTGGGCCACAGGCTGTCGTGAGGCATGTCAGCTGCATGTCGAGTTGCAACATGCGAGGGGAGCGTATGGCGAATGGTCGCATGTTGTCTTTTCAGACCAGTACATGCTCGCTGAGCAGCTGTGTCTCAAAGCAAGGTGAACTGCAAGCAAATCAAGGCAATGGATGCCAGTGCAGTCGGAGGGTCGCCCAGACCTCCGCTACTGCATGCCCTTTGTACGTGGCCCCTTAGCCGGTATTGATGGACACTCGTTATAAGGACCGTTGGCCCGGAGAAACAAAAGGTCTGTTACGTGAAGGACTTCTGCCGTGAAGTCAGTGCTGAAGTGGTCTACATATGGAGGAAGCCGAGTGGCTGCGTCTACCATATAGGTGCGGAAGGATAGATATCTGAAGTACATGTCTCTCAGATCGAACGCTGCAGACCAGTCTTGGGGATGGAGCATTTGGAAATGCATCTCTGTGTAACAAATTGAACGTAGGCTTTCGAAAAAGGGCCTGTCTCAATTAACACAGGACCAAGATGGTCGTGACCCACCTCTCTAGGGTACAATGAAGTACGGGCTAATAGAAGCCGGTCTTCATATCAGCTGGAGGGGGCGGCTACATTGCGTCCTTCGCTAGTAGGACTGCGACGTGCACACCCAAGACAGGAGCACTGCTCAACACCTAGGTGTGATAAATATCACTAATTTTAGGAGCATATCTGCTCAACACCTAGGTATGATGAATATCACTGAGCTCGGGCGGAAGCCGAGCGAAAATGAATCGCAAGCCGAGTCTGATGGTACAACTTACCACCTGGATTGGCAGCGTCTGATACAGGCTGGGCGGGCTGCCTGCTGCTGGCTCCACGCTAAGGCCTGGATGAAGGCTGCTGCGGAGGCCCAGCAGGAGCAGGAGCGGCGGCAGGGAGACACCCTCGTTGACGAGCAGGTGGGGGACTGCCACCGGCGGCGGGGTGGAGGCAGCAGCGGGCCGCCGGGGCAGGACGGCCTCCGTCTGCACTTGGGCAGCAGAGAACTGTTGGGCACAGTTCTCCACTGTGTCGCCGAACAGCCCAACCTGGGAAATTGTGGAGTCCGCCATATCAACCAGGCTGAGTCGACGATGGCACTCCTGGACCACTAAAGTTGACATTGCCAGACTGACCATGCATGCCACAACGCTCGTGCACCAGAGGGCGAGGTCGGCTGCAGTGCGGCTCTCACTTATGAGCGCACGGTCTGTGCTACCCTCGTGCATGTCTTGAGTGCCCTGGCCTGATAGACCTGTAGCAACGCCATGGCATGCAAAGAGGAGGTGGCTTACCCACAGGCTTTGTAAGCTCTGCCCATCGGAACGGAAGAAAACTCACAGGCATTTGGGGGGAGATGAGGATCCTCCGTCCAAAAGGCAGTGGCCGCCGGACACAGGTGCACCTGTGTCGCGACAGACTGCTCCACAGGGATAGCCTCGTAACCCACCACCGCTCCTCCATCAAGGATAGTGAGGGAGGAGGAGCTACTCAGGCAGTTTCTGGCATAGAAAGGTGCCGTCCACGACCTGTTAATTTCCCCATGCACTTTGGGAAAGAAAGGCACTGGGGCGGCAAACTGAGAATCAGCACGGCCCGCACCGAGATTCCAATCATCCAACCGAGACTGTTCGCGACATGGTGGAGGATTCCACTCGAGCCCGACAGCCTCGGCGGCCCGTTTCAACATAGCTGACATTTCTGGATCTGGCTCAGGCAACGTTACACTCCCAGGGGGAGATAACTTAGCCGAGTCATCATTTCCAGAGGTCAGCTCACCCCACTCTGAGCTGAACCTTTCTGATGCTGCAATCGGCATCCTGTCCTCTGGAGGGACCCCGAATGAAACGGTTGGTCAATCCATTACAGAAGGACAAGCACGCTCAACGGGGGCTCCACCGGCTGCGGTGTGATAGAGGAGTGAGGGGCCCACAGGGATTGGTTACTGGGCGGGGAAACCTCACTATGATCCTCTGATCACCCATCCCTCATGGCGCCGTAGCGGGGCGTGGTAATGGGGACTCCACCTTCACGCATGAAGGCGAGTCTCGATCTCAACACTGCGATGAGAACGTTCTCGCAATGAGAACATGAACTATCCACAAAAGCTGCTTCAGCATGCTGAATATATAAATATATATATTTTTATATACATATATAAATACATTCTTTTTTTTTAAACACGTGATGCAACCATTGTGACCATCAGAGGGGGACAGGGAACGAACGCATCCAGAAACGAACAGATGGAATGATATCTTGAAAAAGATGCAAACGCACCCGTGTTGCTCTTTTAGGAAATGGGACCCGTCACCATTGCCGGAGCACACAGGGGAATGACCGCGGCAACACTGAACAGTGAACTGAAACGGTGAAGCACTCACTTCTTTGCCCTCTAATCAACCATCAACAAACACACAAAAATGATGCTGTTAAAACAGCAGTTGAGATCTCAGAAGCTCACGATCACTGCTGCACTCGTGCTGTAGAACCACCAGCACTGGGAGAGTCTTCCAGAAGAACACCAACACACTCACTCTTTTAATATAACAACACTCTTCAGAGACATCGACATGAAGACCGATCGGCTCCGAAGGGAAAGACAACTAGTGCGTGCATACACTTCCATATTTATACCCGCGCCCGGGGGGGGCGGAGTGTATAATGCATTTCACGCACGCCAATGTGCATTGGCTCATTTTAACAGTACTCGAAGATGACAGGCTCCCTAAGCGCGATCCCAATCAGGCGATACGTCGACTACGTCAAACGTGAGCGACTAAAAGGGAACAGCCCATGATTCACAGCACAAACTGCTGAATGGGAACTTCGTTACTCATGTTTCAAGGAGGCACTCTGCAGAATAGATAGCATACGTAGCTGAGCATGTTGTGTTTGGACATTCGGTTTGAATTCTACTCAACTGACCTGCTCAAACTTGTAAACCAGTAAGAGCTCATTAACTGTCTTAATATTAATTGAATCTACCTTCTAAAATGTTTCAACCCCCCACCCCACCCCACCCCACCCCACCCCACCCCACCCCACCCCGGTGCTTCAATACTCAGTGCAGTCACTTTGATCAATGTGGAGATTATTAGGACTTCAGATTGAGCCGCGTGTGTCAGGATACACTCTCGGAGAACAAGGTTAGTAGTGTTCAAAATAACTTTTAATGAATGTTTGGGAGCACAGCAGGAAACTTCAGAGGTTCAAATGGGTACTGAGAGAATAACCCTGAAGAGTGTCCATCTTTTAATCTCGCAGATAAGGGCAGACTTCAGAGTGTCAGGAAAGCCATCCAAGGAAGGCAGTACAGGAATACCAAGGAGAATGATGGGTCTCAGGTCGCTGGAAACAGGTCAGTAACAAACGGGTATTCTGTGGAAACAAACTGGAACAGTTCGGGATCGATCGTCTGAAATTGCACAGAGAGCAGGTTAGTGGGTCTTTCCTAGTTCAAGGTTCGACAGGGACTGGAGGTGAAGTGTGTTCCTTTGTAGTGCTCAGTGATTGCTGGGATTGATAACAGGTGCAGGTGATTAGTATTCGGGTGAGTGTGATCTTTGTGTTGTGGATGTGAATGGGTCTGATTGATTCCTGACATTGATCCCCCCAGGACAGAATAGATGGGGTCTTCGTCGATGGTAGGTAAGGGAGGTGGATGGTAAGGATCAGGCTCCAGGATTCAAAGCTTTTCCGGTCACTGATTTGGCTGTGTACGGGGTTGGAGTGAGAATTTTCGGGAGTTGAAGTTGCCGGCAGAGGTCGCCCAAGATGAAGTTCCCCGCTGACCCTGAATCGATAAGGGCAAGAGACGGGGTGGATGAACAGGACATACACCGATGTAATGGGTGTTGTCTCCACAATACAGACAGAGATTGTTGGTCAGGCGTCTGGTTCTTTCGAATAGAGAAAGACGGGTTTGATCAACTTGCATTGGCTCAATCTCACGAGGATCTGGGTTTGTAGTTGGTCTGGATGAAAAAACATAGGATGATTGGTGGTGATCCAGATGACAATTTTGAACTCGACGAGAAACTCGGATAGATTGTTGAATACATTTTTCAAGACCCATGACATCATCATAGATTGCGAGTTGTAATCTGAGGGCTGGATTCAATCCTTGACGGTAAGTAGTGATGAGGGCTCTCTCGTCCCATCCACTCGCAGCAGCAAGGGTTTGAAACTTCAACGCATAGTCTGTGATAGACATTTGGACTTGTTGGAGATGATATAGCTGTTCACCCTTTGCGTCACCTATGGGGGAACCAAAAACCTCTTTGAAGTGTGTGACGAAATTTTGAAAGGAATTGGTAACCGGTTCTGTCTGATTCCACATGCTTTCTGCCCATTGAAGTGCTCGTCCAGATAGAAGTGAAATGATTTTAGAACGTTCAGTTGGGAACTGGTAAGGTTGTCCCTCGAGAGCGAGAGAGCATTGAAGGAAAAATCCATTGCAATCTTCTTCCCGGCCAGAGAAGGGCACTGCTCTCACCATAGGGCTGGAAATATACAGCGGGGAAGAAGCGACAGATGCGGAAGTGGGGATCGCTGCAGCTCCACGCTCAGCAAACTCGACCAGGGAATTTTCTTAAGTTTCTCCCTGGATTCATGTCGGTTTTTGGTTGAACCTTCTGTCAGGATACACTCTCGGAGAACAAGGTTAGTAGTGTTCAAAATAACTTTTAATGAATGTTTGGGAGCACAGCAGGAAAGTTCAGAGGTTCAAATGGGTACTGAGAGAATAACCCTGAAGAGTGTCCGTCTTTTAATCTCGCAGATAAGGGCAGACTTCAGAGTGTCAGGAAAACTATCCAAGGAAGGCAGTACAGGAATACCAAGGAGAATGATGGGTCTCAGGTCGCTGGAAACAGGTCAGTAACAAACGGGTATTCTGTGGAAACAAACTGGAACAGTTCGGGATCGATCGTCTGAAATTGCACAGAGAGCAGGTTAGTGGGTCTTCCCTAGTTCAAGGTTCGACAGGGACTGGAGGTGAAGTGTGTTCCTTTGTAGTGCTCAGCGATTGCTGGGATTGATAACAGGTGCAGGTGATTAGTATTCGGGTGAGTGTGATCTTTGTGTTGTGGATGTGAATGGGTCTGATTGATTCCTGACAGCGTGGACATGTTCTGGTCCTGCAGGTGTCATTATCTGTAGATCGCAGGTGTCTCATTCCCTACAGAGCTGCAGCTCCAAAATGATATTTCTTGGCAAGAGTGAGATTGTTTAAAAAAAGCAAAGAAATACCAATCGTTTTCACCCTCTCTTTCTCCCTTTTGATGAGCATGTGCACATTAATAAGATGTTTAGTTTGCTCTCCAGCTTTTGTTCAATATCCCCTCAAGGGTCCATCCAGCAGCAGTCTAAGTACAGCACACATTGCCAATTGGTAATCCTACCCATCTTTACAACAAGGTCCAACATCCACACTCAAGTCACACTCCAATCACAGAGGCGTATGCCTCAATGATCAGAAGAAGTAATTTAGAAATTGAAATAGGCTTTAGAGGTAAACTGTGGCTCAGTTTAGACCCTTATAGTCGGTAGTTTTATGGGTTTAGATCTTATATAACTTGTTAGCTTGCACATGTTCATTTGCATGTGCGTGATAACAGGATACAGAACACATCGATCCTGAGCCCACACATACACAAGAGCTGCTGTGCGTAATTGTTTGCAGCATTCAGCTGATGTGTCATTGTGAGTTCATATTTGTCTCTGTAAGTTTTTTTTTTTACATAAGCTTGTTGAAATAGAACTGAAAAGCGAAAATATTTAAACGGATGAGGGTGTGTTGGAATACTCTGTAGGACAACAGCTCTCTAAGACCAGAGCTGAATGTTATAAGCAAACTGACAATTAAAAGAAATGAAAGAGATAATGAATAAACAAACAAAAGATCAAACAAAGTTGTTGAGGTATATCAAACTTTTGTTCATTGAAGTTATTAATAATCGTTAATTTTGACTACAGCATCCACATTACCATTTCAGTTTCTCTTTGATGGCATGCTCTGTAGTGAAAGCTTTTGCCATCCTTGGGGGTCCTTTACACAAAATCTTGCCTCTTTGTTATGTTATGTAGATTTAAAACTGAATTTTGATCTGTTTTAAAATACAGTAGGTAGTCAACCAAAATGCCTATTACCACCACGGTACCAGGTGGCGCAAAGGGACGGTTTGCAACATTGCTCAGAAAGGCTGGAATTGTGACATTTTTACTTGTAAATGAAGGTAAAATAATGAAATAATTACTATGATGGCAGTGCATGTAGTGTGCTTACTTTTTACTGTATAGTACTATATATTGAGAACGAGTGATAGTCTAGTTTTGGATTTATATTTATAGTCTACACATGGATTTATTTACTTTGTCAATATTATTTATAAATAAAACATTTGAAACTACATTTAATAATTAACAGATGTAGCCTATTTCAACATGTCACGTATTCGTTATCTGTCCTTTTTGGCATTTTTCCCATACAACATTAACTTAACTGTTCATTATCTTAACATGCTAGTGCACAAGCAAACAAAACGAAATAACTAAAATATATATATATATATATATATATATATATATATATATATAATATTGGAAAGAACAAACAAATGAAATGGGGGGAAAGCCTTTTTTTTAAGATTTACGCAATTTAATTAATAGTAAAATTCCATCAAATTGAATTGAATAATCCTTATGTATTTAAATTGAATAATTGATTAAGGATTGATCAATGGAAATACAAATGATTATTCAATTCACTTTGACGGAATTTTACTATTAATTAAATTACATCTTAAATCTTAAAAAAAGGCTTACATTTGTGTAGAAAGAACAAACAAATGAAAAGAAAAATAAGAACAAGTACACATGCAAACAAAAGAAAGAACGAACATATAAATAAATATTACAAAGAACAAACAAATGAAAGGAAAGTAGTGCACAAGCAAACAAAAGACAGAACAAATGTAACTAATGCACAAATAAACAAAAGAAAAAAAGAGAAAAAAAATTAAATTTGAAAGAATTTGAGAAATATTAATAAATGAAAGAATAAACAAACAAACAAGAAAAAGAAGCAACTACAAAATAAAGAACTGACAAACCATCAAAAGAAAGTGGGGGGAAACAAATGAACGACAGATATTTGTATGGAAGGAGTATTTTGTATCCGTGATAAACTACACACACGGGGATTCTTATTCTTGTGTTTACGGTTTCTTTTTTCCATTCAGACAGCCATTCTTCATGAATCTTTAGTCTTTATTAATCAAACTTATAGTCCTTGCAGAAGAATAAATCTGTGGATGTAATGACTATACCAGCTCTCACAATGAAACACAGTGGACTCCTCTGCTGTCATTAGAAAACAAAAGCATTATTGCATATTATGTCACTGATATGCGATTGAGAGAAATACAGAAGTTCACAGCCGAATAACCTCATAATTCATGCTTTGATTCAGAATCCTATTTAAATTGTCTGTGACTGAATAATCCTCCCACTGTTGTTTGTTTGGGCTCAATATGTCCCCAATTTAAACGCAAATGCCGTCAAGCTTCTCAAATTGCCTGTTCTGTTCCCCTGTTCCAACACTCCTCAGTCCTTTTCACCTTTCGGCTCCATCTCTTTCTCCACCCTTCCATTTATCTGCCTGAAATACCCATTATCTTCTCTCTCTCTGTCTATCTCTCTTTCCCTCTGATGACCCGCTATGCATAAATCCAATCTCACAATATTTACCACAGACAAATTCAATCACCCAGGCCTTTCTCCCTACTACATATCATTTCGTGAAGCAGAACACACCAGCACCCAAAACACCAATAACTCCTTCAGGGCACAGCTAAACACCAAATGAACGTGATATCTCTCTTTTGATGCTTGTATATAATGTTGGAACTCCTGAGAGAACTTTGTGACACTTTGTGGATGTGAAAATAAAATCTGTACATCAAATTGTTGAGTTACTCAAGGCCAATAAGATATCAAGTAGAACTTCCTTTAGCAACCCTTAACATCCGAACATTGTGGAGGGGTTGCTAAAGTGTCATGAAACCCCCCGTTTTAGCAGTGCTCATTCACAAATCGTTGTGTATAAGGTGGGAATAGGGGAGACGACAACCAATAAAACAGACCTCATTGTCCACCTTATTTTTCAACGTGGAAGTAAGGTGTTTTTTGTGAATGTGCGAGACTCTAATTTATTAGCTGCTGTGGGGAAATAACGAGAAGAATATATATCAAACTGCAGTAAACTGTAAAACTGTCTGTGCTACAAACCAGCGAGTTTATAATTAAGACAATATTAAAATAATATGGTAAGAAATACCAGTTTGCAATATCAAGCAACATAACTAGCTGTTTTGTTTAGCTAAAAATAGCTGAAAGCGAATGACACCGGAAGCCAGCCACATTAAAATTACAAATGGCCGCGCCCGCAATTACCTAAAAAATAAGGTGGATACAGACAAATTAATATTAAAATGTGAGTAGAGGGAAAAAAACAGAGTTGTGAGTAACATGGTGTATTTTTAAAATAATATAACCCTATAACAACAAATACACAAAAAACGTACTCGGTTACTAACGTAACCTCAGTTCTCTCTAGAGAGGGAACGAGTACTGCGTAATATCTTACGCTATGGGGAAAACCTCTTTTCCACGAGGTATTGAAGCCAAAAATTATCCTTAATTTTGAATTAATGTAAAACGCTGTGCAGCAGCATGCAGACATAGGCAGGACAGCTCGCGTGCCTAATGGCTGCCCTGCGGCAACAGCAGTAGCCTATCGAGAGAGGCGCTGCGTGACACATATCCAATGGGGGCATTTCGCGCCCATTTCGTCACGTCCCGCCAGAAAAGGCGTGGTCTCGCCCTGTAAATATAGCTCGATTAGGCTGGTACACTGGTTTTCATCGCCGAAGCGAACCAGAGCTGTGTATGCATGGCAAGATACGCAGTACTCGTTCCCTCTCTAGAGAGAACCGAGGTTACGTTAGTAACCGAGTACGTTCTCTTACGAGAGTATCTCTCGTACTGCGTAATATCTTCAATATGGGGAACACAATGCAAAACGCCGTGCGTACTGGGATCCGACACCAAAGTCCCAAGGGCAGTAGCCCGGGGCTCATGTAGTGCATAATCACCATAGACTCACAGAGAGTCGGAGAAGAGAGGCTGCAAGCATCATTCCCCATGAAATAGCATCCTGTAGGAGCTAGTTATGTTAATAGTGTTTCACACAGACAGGGTGAACGTGTTCAGCCTGAACTGGGTAATAGTACAGGTTATTCAACACCCATGGAGCCGTGTTATCGCTCAGTGAGCGATGCACAAGCAAAACTCAGCATCTGGGCCGGCACAGCGGGGCAGATAGTACTGAATTCTATACCGACAGAAGCTTGGCTTGTAAGGCGGGAACCTCTAGGTTATAAAACCTTATAAATGTAGACGGCGAGGCCCAGCCCGCGGCCGTACAGATATCTTGCAAGGTAACCCCATTATACCACGCCCACAACGAGGCCACGCCTCTCGTGGAGTGCTTTCTGACACCCAAAGGACACTGCAGGCCCTTAGAAGTGTAAGCCACTGCTATGGCGTCGACTATCCATCTGGATAGGCTCTGTTTTGATGCGGCCAGTCCCTTGGATCGTCCGCCAAACAAAACGAAGAGCTGCTCGGTCTGTCTGAAGGCAGACGAGCGGGACACATAAGCTCTCAGTGCCCTGACAGGGCAAAGGAGACTTGCATCCTCCTCCTCATTATGAACCGAGAGAGCGCACAGGGAAATAACCTGGGCCCTGAACGGTGTGTTGAGGGATTTGGGCACGTACCCGTGCCTTGGTTTGAGTATGACTTTTGAGTCATTAGGCCCAAACTCCATGCATGACGCGCTTACCGAAAGCGCTTGCAAGTCCCCTACGCGCTTCACTGAAGCGAGAGCCATAAGGAATACCGTTTTGAGAGACAGATGTTTCATGTCTGACAAATGGATTGGCTCGAATGGGGCACCTTTCATGGCTTCCAAAACCATAGAAAGGTCCCACACAGGGACTGAGGGGGGTCTGGGAGGATTCAGCCTCCGAGCTCCCCTGAGGAATCGCAAGACCAGGTCGTTTTCCCCAGTGACTGGCCAGACGTCGGTTTTGCAAACGCCGCTATGGCCGCCACATATACTTTGAGCGTGGATGGGGTTCTGCCCTTATCCAGCAGCTCCTGAAGGAAGGAGAGCACTTCCGTAACCTCGCAGTCTGCGGGTGAAAAGCCCTGAGCTTGACACCAGGCAGAGAACACTGACCACTTTGAGGAATAGAGCCGTCTAGTAGACGGGGCTCTAGCCTGCTTGATTGTATTTAACACTCCCTCTGGGAGGTTAGCGGGTACCCGTTGATGCCCCATGCATGTAGGGACCATAGTTGCCTAATCACTGCCAAATCGAGCCCTTGGCCTGAGAGAGGAGGTCTTTCCTCAACGGTATTGGCCACGGGGCAGTGCTGGTCAGCTGCTTCAGGACTGGGAACCAAGTCTGGTTCGGCCAGAGCGGAGCCACAAGCAGCACTGGGCATCTGTTTTCCCTGATACGTTCCAGCACTTGAGGCAGGAGCGAGACGGGGGGAAAAGCATAGAGGGGACAGCGGGGCCAGACGTGGGCCAGCGCGTCCTCACTCTTGGAGAAATATTTCGGACATTGAGCGTTCTCGTGGGACGCGAACAGGTCCACCTGCGCTTTGCCGAATGTCTCCCACAGCAGTTGGTTCGTCTGCGGGTGCAGCGACCATTCCCCTGCTGGGACATTGTTTCTGGACAGTCTGTCTGGTCCCAGATTCAGGTGACCAGGCACATGCGCTGCTCTCAGTGAAAGCAGGTTGTGCTGAGCCCAGACCAGGAGGCGTTCCGTTAGCCTGTAAAGGTTTCGGGACCTGATGCCGCCCTGGCGATTTATGTATGCCACCACTGACATGTTGTCCGAACGGACCAAACATGGTGACTTTTTATCTGGGGACAGAAGCGCCGTAGCGCGTTGTCAACTGCCATCATTTCCAGACAGTTTATATGTAGGAGCTTTTCCCATTCTGACCACTGGCCAAAGAACGGTCTGCCCTCTAGCAGCGCTCCCCATCCCGAGGTGGAGGCATCCGTAGACACCACCTTCACACTCGAGGGAGTCCCCAGACTCACACCTGACTGATACCAGTCGGTTACTTTCCAAGGTTCCAGAGCTGAAACGCATTCTAGATCGACCAGGAGGCGAAACCGGCCAGCGGTCCATGCCCGGGGCGGAACTCGCGCTTTCAGCCACAGCTGCTGTGGGTGCATGCGAAGCAGACCCAGCTGGAGTACTGAAGCTGCTGAGGCCATGAGGCCAAGCATTTTCTGAAACCTTTTGAGCTGGACTATCAAGCCGCGGCGGAAGGATTTCACGGCGTGCTGAATGTCCAGCTCGCGCTCTGGCGACAGACGCGCTGTGATGGATAGCGAGTCCAGCACTGTTCCCAGAAAATAAATTTTCTGGCTGGGAGACAGCGAACTTTTCGCCCAATTGACTGTGAGACCCAGGTTCTCGAGATGCTCGAGTAATGTGGTCCTGTGTTCTATGAGCTCTGATCGTATCGAGCTAGTACTACGATTGTAGTACTTGAACTACAATCGTCCAAGTAGTTCAAAATTCGCATGCCCTGGAGACTCAGGGGTGCGAGAGCCGTGTCCATGCACTTCGTAAATGTACGGGGTGCCAGGGACAGCCCAAACGGCAGGACTTTGTATTGGTATGCCTGGCCCTCGAAGGCGAATCTCAAGAATCGCCTGTGACGGGACGCTATTTGTATTTGAAAATAGGCGTCTTTCAGATCTATTGACATAAACCAGTCCTCCTGGCGAACTTGCGCGAGGATTTTCCTGGTTGTAATCATTCTGAACTGGCGCTTCGTGAGCGCTCTGTCCAGCTGTCGCAGATCTAGAATGGGTCTGAGACCCCCGTCTTTTTTCGGCACCAGAAAATACCTGCTGTAAAGACCCCCTTTGCTCTGAGCCTGAGATAAAGGTTCTATAGCCCCTTTGCTCAGTAGTTTCGCTATCTCGGCTCGAAGTAGATGAGATACTCCGTTTTTTACCGTCGTTTCGACTCGCGCTGCGCAACGGCGGGGGCGTCGAGCGAACTGCAGCGAATAGCCTCTTTTTATAGTCTTCAGCACCCATTCTAATACCCCGGGAAGCTTCGCCCACGCATCTGCGTGAATAGCTAGAGGTATAATGAAAATCTGGGCTCTGGCCGCGGCATAACGGCGGCCGGAGAGCTCCGGTGTGCTGGGAAATAAACACTGTGTTTGCAGTGAGCGAGGCGGGGGGTGCAGCGGGCAGCCCGGCCGCGCTCAGCTTCTCTCTGACAGGTTGTGGAAAGAATGCGAGCGGGACGAGCCCCGTGGGGTTCGGCATGTCTGTGAGGGAATGTGGGCGCGGGATAGCGGGCACACTCACTGCACTGTCGGCTCGCGCCGACTGAGAATGTGTTGATTTCGTTTTTACAGAAACCGTGGGACATGCTTCGTGTAGTGTTTGTGGGCACTGTGTTGTGGGCACGTACACTATATTTATTGCACAATCGACATGAGTCGATTTTATTTGTGCTAGCCCTGTATTGTGGCGGGCTGTGTGGGAATGGGCACTGAGACGTGGGTTATTCTTACAACACTTATAACACCATCGGCCGTGGCCGGAATTCCAGAAAAACACTCTTTTTGGGATTTATCTGGGTCACTGTAAAACTGGCGTTTGTGTGCAGGCAAGCGGGCTGTGGTACCAGCTTGTTTACTGCAAAATACACTGGAACAGTCACATTGTTTGGAACTGAACGAGCGAAAAGTTTTGGTAGAGTCTGGCCGCGGCGAGACTTAAACACCGTGGGCCTTAGCTGACTGTATGTGTGTTGGTTTCTTTTACAGAAAACGTGGCACATGCAGTGTGTAGTGTTTGTGGGCACTGGGTTGTGGGCACATTCACTATAATTAATGCACAATTGACATGAGTCGAACTCATTTGTGCGAGCCCTGCACTTTGGCGGGCTGTGTTTGTGTGTAGAAATGAACACTGGGCTGTGGCATTTTTAATACATTCATAACACCATCGGCTGTGGCCGGAATACCAGAAAATGCACTGCTTACATGATTTTTCTGGGTCGCCGTGAAAACGGCATTTGTGTGCAGGCAAGCGGGCCATGGTACCGGGTTGTTTACTGAAAAATACACTGGAACAGTCGCATTTTCTCGGAACTGAACGAGTGAAAAGTTTGGGTGTAAGTCTGGCTGCGGCGAGACAAAATTTTTATCCGCTGCAAGAGCTGGGCTCGAACACAGGTCTCCCGTGCAAAGGCTTTGGGTTTCGCCACTGAGCCACAGGGGGAAACGACAAAAGCTTAAAATAGCCCGAGCGGATAAAGAGCGTCATCACAGTTTTGTGTGTGTCGGCGTTTGTTTGCAGGCGTGCGTGTTATACAACAGGCTCACCGCTGCAATATTGACATTTTCAGCCGCTCAAACTAAGAGGAGCTGAGAAATGTTTGAGAAATGGAGATTGGTCCGGCCTCGGCGGGACTAAAAACACACGCTTTCCTCATTTCGCCGGTGACGCATGCCCACGGGGGGCGGGGGCGGGGTAGCTTTCCTATAACGTAAAGAAAGCTAGCCGCGGTTTTGAAGCTGGCCTTCTCTACAGATGCAGCTATCTCGTCGTCATTAATGGCGGAAGCGGCGGCGCGCGGCGGCCGTTGTCCGTCAGCGAGCGACTCGAGTGAAGCTGGTGAAGCTGGCGGGCGAACCGGCGAGCTATCACGGGCTGGAGAAGGCTCGGGGCTGTTTCGTTGACCTCAATGGCGGAAGCGGCGGCAGACGGCGGCCACTGTCCGTCGGTGAGGGACTCGAGCGATGCTGGCGGGCGAACCGGCAAGCTTTGGCGGGCAGGAGAAGGCTCAGGGCCGCGCTGGGCACGGCGGTTTTACGGCGCGGCGCTACAGCGGGCTGAAGTGCAGGCTCTGAGAAGGATGCCAGGCGAGTCCTCAGAGTCACCATAGGCAGTAGCTCACAGTGAGGGCATCCGCCGTCGACGAGAGCGAGAGCCGCATGATCCTCACCCAGGCAGGAAACGCAGATGACATGACGGTCCCCGTCGCTGAGTGTGGCTCGGCACGAGCCGCAGGATCTTTGCATCTTGAAAAAGACGCAGCTCTTTTAGCAGAGAGAGAGACAGTGAAAAAATGTGTGTCGCAGCGGCGAACACACACACATAATTTGAAAGGATATAACGTCGGAAAGCGTGTCAGGTACGGCGGCTAAAGGCGGCGATGCCAGCGACTTCAGACTCAATGGCTCCTCCCGCTGTGTGCTTTTCCTCAGACAGCGTGGCTTCTCACTCCGGATCCAGCGATGCGTGATGCTTCACTGAAGAGATGAAAATCAGTGTACCAGCCTTATCGAGCTATATTTACAGGGCGAGACCACGCCTTTTCTGGCGGGACGTGACGAAATGGGCGCGAAATGCCCCCATTGGATATGTGTCACGCAGCGCCTCTCTCGATAGGCTGCTGCTGTTGCCGCAGGGCAGCCAATAGGCGCGCGAGCTGTCCTGCCTATGTCTGCATGCTGCTGCACAGCGTTTTACATTAATTCAAAATTAAGGATAATTTTTGGCTTCAATATCTCGTGGAAAAGAGGTTTTCCCCATAGCGTAAGATATTACGCAGTACGAGAGATACTCTCGTAAGAGAACTTAGAGACTACTATCAACTATCATGGTCCAATCAAATATGTTTTGATCAATTATTATTTAAGATATCAACATTATAATTTTTGCAGAGCTATTGGTCTAATAGGTATAATAAAATGTTCATTGTGTTTACAAGCACTACAATCTCTGAACACTGCCACACATCAGTTTAACAGAATGAAAGGCATTTTTGTCCATTCTTTTTTTTAATTTTGGTCTACATCATTGTGTTCTGTTTATCAGAATAATTAATTGTCATCGCAACGCATGATCAGACGTTGCGCCCAGTGTCCTTATTAGCACATATATTTAATTTGAAGAAGACCTGATGACATATGTGCACATACACAGTGCTGCATCATGTTTGGAGCAGTAGTGTATATTAAATATCTCCATGACTTGAAACGCACATGATCCCGCCCTGATATGAACTATGATCCCACCCTGATATGAACTGTGATCCACGTTGCGAGTGTAGTTAAACTCATCGCTGCATTCCATGCAGAAAACGCTCTCATGCACACTCAGCATGTTATGTATTAAATATTGTTACAGTCATATTCTCGATGTCTTGGTAGTCAAACTCCAGCTCTGACCGCATCATGTGTAAAATGCAAACAACACTTTCGTGTTACTGTACTGATGCACTTACCACACGTGTCCGAATGCAGAGCTGAACTGGCAGAGGTGAACGAACAGCGCTGAAATGTTTTTGTGACCTTTAAATTCTCCACTGTAATGCGATCTTGTGCATAATAAAGCGCAGTGATTGGATTAAAAGAGTTTATTCTCATGAATAATGCGGAGAAAAGCTCAGAAACTGATGATGTAGACCAGACCCGTACGAACCGGCCACGGCAGCCAATCACCACTCCAAGTTAATGCATGTTCCTCACTTTTTGTGATGTTGGTTCAACTTTGCTTTTTAAACCGGAAGAATGAAATAGATCCAAAAAATGAAAAAATAACCACTTTTCCCTTAATAATAAGCATAATGAGTGCTGTTGCTGTTCCCTTGCAGTCGGTCACTCTTGACTTATGTCATGACCGACTAATAGGAATCTCGCTAAAGAGCCCAATCTACTCCGAGTAAACTAAACAAGCCAATGCACATTGGCGTGCAATCATTTCCATCAGCTGTTCAGCCTCGCAGCACGGGTATATAATGAGCAGCAGGTGCGATTACACTTCAGCTTTTTGCTTTGGAGCCAAGCGTTTCGATGCTGTTTAATCTACTGAGTGATAAAACAACGAGCAAGCTCTTCAGGAGGATCTCTCGTGTCTGGTGCGGGCTTTGTTCTTTGTTTTTGTTACTGAGCAAAACAAAAAGGCTGTTTTCACAGCTGGTAACGGTGCGCCAAGGGTGCTGAATAGCCAGCTGGTAAGACAGATGTGAAGAGAGACAGCGTTCTCAGGTTGCACATTTCCTGTCTGTGTCCGCTGCGACCGTTCCCCTGCGTGCTTCAGTACCAAGGAGAGCATTCCCCTGAAAGAGCTTACATGGGTGTGAGTTGCGTCTTTCTAAAGATGACCTGTTCCACCCGCGGTCGTTTCCTGTCCTCACTGATGGCCACAATCACTGTCTCGCTTGCCTGGGAAACATGTGAGACTGTGTTCATGGGTGGTTCATGTTTTCGCATGGGAACATGACCATGTCGGCACGCCGGTTGACTCTTCTTTCTCTGGAAAGCTTGAGTCCTCTCTGTAGTTGTCCAGCCGCTGCTTGTGTGTAAGCTGCAGGTCTGCACGACACTCTGGGAGACCGTGGAGATCAACCTAGCGTTTCATTCAGGGCTCCAGCTGAGGCCAGATGTCGATTGCTGCATCAGAGAGAGGAGCTGTTTCGTTCTGGAAATGAGGATGATGCTGAGTTCCCACTGTAATAGTGTGTGTGCTTATGCTGAATCAGATTCAAAGCTGACAGCCATGCTTTCCCGGGTCTTTCTCAGATGTGCATTGAAAACTTAGCAGTATGGAGCTATATTGGTGCCAAAATATGGAACGGCAAAAGTCACAGCGCAGGCCCTCACTCCGGGTACGCCTACGTTCCCTTTGGTCCCGCTTGTACGGTCTCCGCGAGCTTGGTTAGCGCTCCCCAGTCCGTCTCGCTGGCTCATCCGGACCATCAGGCTTTCGGGCCATCCACTCCACTGCAGTGAGAGCAGCCGATGCCCATGTCTTGCGCGCGGAGATCGCAGTCCTACTGGTGATGGACGCGATAGAGCCGGCCCCTCAGGGTACTACAGTCCCTACTTTATTGTACCCAAGAAAGGCGGTGTGTTACGACTACCCAAGAAAGGCGGTGGGTTATGACCGATCTTGGACCTGCGAGTTTTGAATCGGAGTCTCCGCAAACTACCGTTCAAAATGCTCACGCAGAAACGCATTTTCGAATGCATCCGTCCCCGAGATTGGTTTGCAGCGATCGACCTGAAAGACGCGTACTTTCATGTCTCGATTCTTCCTCGATACAGGCCATTTTTACACTTTGCGCCCTTCGGGCTGTCCCTGTCTCCCCGTGTCTTCACGAAAGTCAAGGGGGCCCTTGTTCCCATGAGAGAACAGGGCGTTCGCATCCTCAACTATCTTGACGACTGGCTCATACTTGCACACTCTCGAGATCAGTTATGCGAACACAGGGACCTCGTGCTCCGGCACCTCATCCAGTTGGGTCTTCAGGTCAACTGGGAAAAGAGCAAACTCTCCCCCATGCAAAAGACCTCTTTTCTCTGTATGAAGTTTGATTCAGTCGCACAGACAGCGCGCCTCACAGAGGAATGCGCTCAGTCGGTGCTGAACTGCTTGAACACGTTTAAAGGCAGGACGGCGGTCCCACTGAAATTCGTTCAGAGGCTCCTGGGGCATATAGCAGCGGGAGCAGCAGCAGCGGTAACCCTGCTCGGACTGCTCCATATGAGACCGCTTCAGCACTGGCTTCACGGTCGAGTCCCGAGATGGGCGTGGCATCACGGCACTCATCAGGTGGCAATCACACCAGAGTGCTGCCAGACCTTCAGCCCGTCATTCCTGGAGTCTCCTTGGAACAGGTGTCCAGGAATGCTGTGGTATTCACAGATGCCTCTGCAATATGTGTTTCCCCCAGTGAGCCTACTTGCACAGACCCTATGCAAAGTCAGGGAGGACGAGGAGCAGGTCCTTCTGGTGGCTCCCTATTGCCCCGCCCGGACTCGGTTCCCAGAACTCAAGCTCCTTGTGACAGTCCCTCCCTGGCCCATTCCTCTGAGGAAGGATCTTCTGACTCAGAGACGGGGCACCCCATGGCACCCACGTCCAGACCTCTGGAAACTCCATGTCTGGTCCCTGGACGGGACCCGGAGGTTCTAGGTGACTTACCCCCAGAGGTACTTAAAGACATCACTTCTGCACGGGCGCCGTCCACGAGACGTGTGTACGCCTTGAAGTGGAACCTGTTCGTCGCATGGTGTTCTTCTCGCCGAGAAGACCCTCGAAGATGTTCGATAGGGTCTGTGCTTTCCTTCTTGCAGCAAGGGTTGGAGGGAAGGCTGTCTCCCTCCACCCTCAAAGGACATGCTGCCGCTTTTTCAGCATATCACGACCACATAGATGGCAAAACAGTAGGAAAGCACGACCTGGTTGTCAGGTTCCTTAGGGGGACGAGATGATTAAATCCTCCATACCCTCTTGGGACCTTTCCCTGGTGCTTTAAGCACTTCAGGTTGCTCCCTTTGAGCCCTTGCAATCAGCAGACTTGAAGCTTCTCTCCATGAAGATGTTGCTGCTGGTTGCATTGGCCTCTGTCAAGAGGGTAGGGGACCTGCAGGCATTTTTGGTCGACGAATCGTGCCTAGAGTTCGGGCCGGGTGACGACCACGTTGTACTGAGACCCCGGCCTGGCTATATGCCCAAGGTTCCTACCACTCCCTTCAGGGACCAGGTACTGATCCTGCAAGCGCTGCCCCTGGAGGAGGCAGACACAGCCCTCACTTTGCTCTGTCCTCTGCGTTTATACGTGGACAGAACTCAAAGTCTCAGGACCTCAGACCAGCTCTTTGTCTGTTACGGAGGCCAGCAGAAGGGAAAGGCTGTCTCCAAGCAGAGGATGACCCACTGGATAGTGGATGCCATCGCCTTGGCTTACCAAGCACAAGGCTTGCCCTGGCCGCTCAGGTTGCATGGTCACTCAACGAGAGGTGTTGCATCCTCCTGGGCGCTGGCACATGGCTCCTTGCTAACAGATATCTGGAGAGCTGCGGGCTGGGCGACACCTAACACGTTCGCTAGATATTATAGTCTATGTGTAGAGCCGGTCTCCTCCCATGTTCTCACCCTAAACGGGTAGAAGCACCGAGAGGTCCAGCTCTGTCGGCTTGCTGCACCCTACTGTGCACCCTTATTTCTCCCGAGTGAAAAACCTGTTGAGTCCTCCAACACCCTCAGCCCGGACATGGCGGAGCATTCGGCGCCAGGCTTTATCCGCTGAATCCTTGAGAACCAGGTCTAGGCTTGGTCCCATATGTGTGACCCTACGGGGATCTTTAATTTGTGCTAAATAGAGTTTAATGATAACTTTGCCATTAATATGTTTATAAGCAACTGAAAAAAGCACAAATGTCAGGGCATGTCAAAACATCTCAAGGACCCCAAAAACACCTTAGACGCCAGAGGGCTAATACAATGTTAATATTTTCAAGGTAATATTTATATAATTTGCTTTGGCTTAAGTACAGTGGCAAAATAAATGCCCATTATTTAATTTCTGAAACATAAACCTTTCTTATGTTTAATATTTTTCACAGACATTATAAATGGGGTTTGGTCCTGTAACACCTGCGTCCTCCTCTCAGAGGTTGTCATCCGCAGACCCATCTCCTTTACCCATCCTGCCTTCCTCAGCCTGCCTTGTCTGTTTTTCTTTCCCTATTCATTTCCTCCCCCTCTTGTTCACGCTTTCCTCTTACACTGCTTTCCTTGACCTTTGTGCTCCCTCTTCCTCTTTCACAAAAGTGGCAGAGGAGGTTGACAGGTCTATGTTCTCACTCCATGTTCCATAATTTCATCCTGTGTCTTCCACATGGACGTGCTACGTTCAGTCTCCTGCATTTTTCTCTAGCTTTCTTCATTTGGTTCTAGACATTTAATTCACATGGGTGTCTCACGATCTCAGAGTGTCCCTTCATTCTCTTTTTGGTCTCCATACAACATCAGTTTGACTGCCTGCCTGGCAGAAACCTTTGAGTTTAGGAGCTGCAGTCTGGCATGGACAGATTGAGATATTTATACATGTGAATTTGGGAGACACTTTTATCCATTTCCAAGCTGAAAGCAAACAATTTGCAGTTACTGAAAGCCTTTAAAGTGATTGCCTTGTAGCAATTTTGTTACTTTTTTTCAGGTTCACAGGCAATGCACTTATCTTATACATGGAGTAGCTCTTTTTTGAGTGTTACAAATAAAAGGACAACATTAGAATAAAAAGTTAGAGCAGATTTATCATCAACCGCTTTTCCCTGCACAGTTAGGCAGTCTCTACATCAATACCACCCATCATGTAATATAAGTGAAATTGTCAGTCTCATAAAGGCTCCCTCCATACTAATGCGATGTATGTAATACATTTTTTTGGCCGTTAGATTATGCAAAGCTTAAATAGTTTGTGTACTTTTTTTCTCCTCCTCTGTCTCTGTCAGTTTGTGAATGGAAAAGTGGATTTCAAAATGTTTAGCAATTTTCAAGCTTTTTTTTATAAATACACACCAAAACTAATATGATTCTTTTTTTTTAACAAGTAGCTCTTAAACATCTTTTTTTTTTGTACCTATGCTGAACTAAGATAGTTTCTCTTGTTCATTTGGTGTTCATTCTCTTCTTTCTTCATGGTGTCGAGTGTGAATTTTTTTTTTAATAGTCTCTTATGTGCGAATATATAAAAAATGTACATTTAGAAAACATATGTAACCCTCGCTCCCTGAAGAAGGGAACAGAGACAAAGTCAACGTGTCAACTGATTGGGATCACGCTTAGAAAGCCTGTCATCTTCGAGTACTGTTAATCTGCATCTCGCACTCCGCCCCGGAGGCGCGGATATAAATACGGAAGTGGATGCATGCACCAGTTGTTTTTGCTGTGTGGAGCCGAGCGGAGCCCAGAGTCAGCGGTGGTCCAGCAATAGTGGCGACGGGACTATGTCTCCGTTCCCTCCTTCAGGGAACGAGGGTTTCACAGTAACCGAGACGTTCCCTTTCAGCCACTCACGTTCGACGTAGTCGACGTGTCGACTGATTGGGATCCCAATTAAAACGCCACTAGTGCTGTCCCCTTCCAGTGCCTAGACAAAAGCCTTCTGATCCCCCCCGCATTATTTGAGGCGGAGATGGGGCAGGGCTTAGGCCAGGGAAGTCACTGCTGTTCCACAAGACCACTGGGAAAGCGTTCTCTTTCGTTGGAAAGAATTACGCTGCAGAAGCCACATCCTGCCCGAAGGTAGGTAACATGTTGAGGACACACATATGGACTGGGCAGATACTGGGCAGTACAACATATGGAATGTCACCGGGGTGGCTCCAGCCTATAACAAGGGGAGACTCAACCAGTCAGTGACGGCAGAGCGGGCTCTGCCAAGGGAAGACACAGGCTCGCCGCAGGTAGGCGTACCATGGAAGAATACACATATGGGATCGCCGTAGGGATCACAACATATGGACCCAGCCTAACACAGGTTTCACCAGTGCATACGAGTTTTTTTTAACCTTTATTTTTATTTTATTTTTTTTTATTTTTTTACAGGCAAGTCATTAAGAACAAGTTCTTATTTACAATGGCGGCCTGAGTGAAAGGCCTGGCTTCGGACGGTCCGCCACGACTGTAGCCGAAGGGTATGGAGGAACTCGACAGGGTTCGGCTAAAGAGGAACTCACTGGAGCAAGAATTCTTCACGTATCCAGTCCATAGGAGGGGAATGGCGCAGCAAGCCAACACTTTGAACCGGGCTTACAGTGAAAACTGCCTTCATGAGAAGGAAGCCAACGGGAAGCAGTGGTTCGACACGTAGGCTATTTTTCTAGCGAACGTGATAGGTGTCGCTCAGCCTGCAGCTCTAAAGCATCTGTCAGCGAGGCACTCGGTGTCAACACCTAGGCAGGAGCTATACTCTCTCTTTGGAGGAGCTCACTACCCAGGGGGGCACTTGTAACTTTGGATAACACACCAAGATGATGGCAACCACTATGCTGTGGGTCAACCTCTGCTTGGAAACAGCCTTCCCTTTCTGCTGGTCTCCGTAACAGACAAGAGCTGGTATGAGGTCCTGAGGCTTTGCATTCTGTCCAGTTATAACCGCAAGGAGCAGAAAGGGCAGAGAAAAGCCAGGACTTGGTCTGCCTCCTCCGGGGAAGCGCTTGCAGGCTCACCACCTGGTCCCCTTTTCAAGGGAGAGGTAGGAACCTTGGGCACACATCCACGCTTCAATCTTCAGGTTGAACGCTGCAGACCAATCTCGGGGACGGAGCATTCGAAAATGCATCTCTGCGTTAGCA
This sequence comes from Gila orcuttii, assembly GCA_026230005.1. Classification (NCBI taxonomy): domain Eukaryota; kingdom Metazoa; phylum Chordata; class Actinopteri; order Cypriniformes; family Leuciscidae; genus Gila; species Gila orcuttii. The sequence continues at coordinate 15,644,473 of JAPDVR010000010.1, read as the reverse complement.
ACTTGCACGGAGGCTTGTACAGGGCCCGAATCAAGCCCGAGTCACAGGTCAGAATTTGGCCATAACCCACCACCTTTTCTTGGGTACAACGAAGTACAAGCTCTAGAAGCTGGTCTTCATAAAGGCTGGAGGAACCGGTTCTATCGCATTCTTCGCTAGTAGGAGTGCGATGTCCGCGCACATGACAGGGCATATTCGCTCAACACCGAAGTTTAACGAACAGCGCTGAACTTGGGCGAACTAAATCGTACAACCAAGCTTTCTCGATCTCTGTGTGGAGATCAGGAAGAAAGGGAAAGCTCATGGGTTATGTCCAGATAAAAATCGTTCATCTAGTCTACCATCTTGCACCTCCAAGGCAGATCTAAACTACCCGAGGTGCAGTCCATAAACTCCTCATACACAGGGCAGTTGGCAAATGCTGAGAAGGCTCCGTTTTCTTAAACTCTTTACCCTCCTCAGCCATTTCCTGCTCATCTTGGCTCGTAGCCTGCAGAGTACTGCCTGCTGGATCAGAGGATGTGAGAGACAAAACATTCTCTTCCAGCAGTTCGCCCTCATCAGCCACTGAGGCGCACAAAAGGGCCATGCCTCTCTCAAACTCCTCAGCAAGCTCTATCTGAGACAGATCTGAGGTCTTTAGTTTCCTCCTCGCCTCAGTGATTGTAGGTCCTGAACTGTGGAGTACAGGTGTTTGCCCCAGTTCCCTCAAGAAGAGGGACAAAAACAAGAGCAGAGCTTTTACATTGAAAAATGATCGCAGTGTGTGCATTCTACCATCTCAAGGACATAGCGCGCGTGCTCTTCGCCCAAAGAAATGAAGCACAAGTCGTGTGTCATCTGGTATTGTCAAATAACATGGACACGGATCACACTTCCTGAAACATTTGCATACGCTAGCCGTTGTAATTACTTATGACAAGTCACAAACAAATGGCCCTGAAGACGAAGGAGAGGATGACATGTTCCTCAGGTGTCCTTTTATACTTGCGGCCGTAGCGTCATTGACTGTCGCCGGCCAATGCAGTTGTCACGTTTAGACACGTGCTATAGAAACTGGTCACTCTGGAGGCTACCCATAGTGTCTTGTTCAGACACATTGCGAGTTCCCATTCGAAAGGGAACTCATATTTTACTGTAATGGGGTGGTGTGGTTTGGTGGTTAATGATCTTGGCTGAAATTCTGAAGGCTGTTGGTTCAAACCCCAGGAGGTGTTACATATTAGCGAGACACTTAACCCTTGGTGACTTCAGGGAGATGCACCATGTAGTAAAAATATACTGTTGCTTAGATAAGACCGTATCTGCTAAACCCATAACATTAATTATTCTGTCTTCTGTTGATGTTTAACCCACAAGTACACCCAGTCCGATGCCTTGTTTTTAATGTCAGTGGCATTTTGATTTCCTTCAGTTCGCACAGTTATTTTACACTATAGTTAATAGGAAGCAGTGCTGAGCGTTTAATAAATGCATCAGTGCACACAGCACACTTAACTAATAGTGGCTTTAATGGCTGTGCGGCCGAGCTCCCACAGGGAGGAATCATAACACTGATGCGGCATTCACTTCCATTACTTTAAGTGCTTTCCGCCTTGCGTTTTACTGTCCCCATGACCCTTACATTATTACCTAAGAGATTCAGGTCATAAACCCTCTGTGCTACTTATGACCTGAGCTCAGGTCAGAGGGCACAAGGTCTCTGATTAGATTCTTTTGAGGATCTGCGGCCTTCAGATCAGCATTCGTATCCATGCAAGAAGACATGGACTAAATTCTCTCAAAGCCGTGATGAAGGGGACTGTCCAGCAGAGAGAGGCTGATGGATGATGGAATTGAGATCAAGAAATAAGAAACAGAACAGAGGGAAAGCTGAGATGATCTACAGATGACATGTTAGAGTCCATTTTAGGTTCCTGAATAGTATTAAAAGACTCCTTTAAATGCCTTTTCAAGTGTTTGTAATTTATTTTTTTTGAAGATCTTAAGAAAAGGTTAAGATGGTCAATATTAACCATACCTTTTTTTTTTTTCTTTTTTTTTTTAGCAATGACAAATTTTTTTGTACAGGCCTAGAATGTTTCAAATGCTACAGCCTATATAAGCAGCTGCTCTCCTAATATATATTTTATATACTTATGAAATAGAAGTAAAAGTTAATAAGTTAAGGGGCCCTATCTTGCACACAGCGCAATTGACTTTGTACACCAACGCATGTATCATTCGTATTTTGCACCCGCGCAAAGCAGACTTTTCCCTCCACAGACGCACGCTGGCAAACTAGGGAATGAACTTGCGCTTCCTGGGCGGATCAGCGCAAAAAAGGAGGCGTGTTCCGGCACAAACAATCCCTGGTGCTATTTTGCAGTTCCAGAAAACAATTGCGCCACTGACCAGAAAAAACCTAGTCTAAAGTCAGTGGCGCATTGCGCGTACATTCAGATGCTATTTTAAGCGAGCATCCTTGGCCTTAATACAGAGTGTGAACAACGCGCATACACTGTAGATGATTCTCTCATCTACACAGATGCATTTTCCTTTTTGCAAATGATACATTATTACAAGGAAAAATATTAAAACACGAGGGAAATCATTGTTGTGTCCATGACGATGGGAAAAATAGGCATAAAGCTTACACATTTACCCAAATTATTATATGCATGTTTAACCGAAGCTAATTTGGGTGGGTTTGTCCCATCCCCAATGTCACTTCTCTTTCTTTTAGGCCCTGACGAGAACATTGATCTCCTCGGCTGTGAACCGATTCTGAAGCGCGCCTGGTAAATGCGCCGTTTGCGCCATGGAACAAGCTCACCTCGTTCATCATGCTCTTAAAGGGAATGTGATATAAAGCTCTTATCGGTTTGTTTCCCGTTACACCCAAACCACACCTATGAATAATGAAGCTACTTCAGACCAACCCCTTTTAGATTTGCGTCGAGCGCAAGAGTCATTTATCCCGCCGGTTAAATAGCAACAGCGCCGAGATCCGCCCACACAGTTACTTGCACTTTGCGCTTGACACTTGCGTTTTAGATCGTTAAAATAGGGCCCAAGATGTAAATTATAGCCAATATTTCTTTTCTCCACTATCTTGATTCAATTTTTTTTCTCTAAGCTCCATAATTAGGTACACTATTGTTTAAAAAGGGTGAATTCATATTTGTATTCAGCAAGGATACATTAAATTAATCAAAAATGACAGTAAAGACATTTATAATGTTACAAAACATTTCTATTTCAAATAAATGTTGTTCTTTTATTAGAATTTATTAGGATTAACCCCTTGAGATGTATCATCTCGTTTTCGAGGGGGTCCTTACAATGAAACACAATTAGAAAAAAAAAAAACATAAAATTACAATTAACAATACATCAAACAGACAAGCAACAAACACCAACAATAAAAAAAAAAAAAAATATATATATATATATATAAGCAACAAAACACAAAACTACAACAACAGTTTCAATGATAGCATGTGCAATCTACTTTCAAATAAAATAATAAAGATTGTTTAAACAACCGAAGTGAAGTAATGGATCTAATATCTATAGGTAAATTATTCCAATCTAATAGGGCTTTAAACATAAGTGCTCTCTTACCAATTGTTTTTTTAACACGAGGAACGAGAAAGTAAGTCTGGACAGAATGCCTAACTTGATAGTTTGAAGAAAAGAGTGCAAAATATTGTTGTAGATAACTAGGATAATCAAAGTAAATACATTTAAATATAAATTGGAGCCAGTGCAACTGCCTTCTCACATTCAAAGGTGGCCACTGAAGTGCATCATACATTGTACAGTGGTGAGTGGAAAAAGAACATCCTAAAACAAATCTGCAAATTCTATTATATGCCGAATTAAGTAAAACAAGATCCGATTTTAATGCCGTCTGATAAACCACATCACAGTAATCAAAAAACGGAAATATTAATTGAGCAACTAGTTTCTTACGAACACTATAAGTAAAGCAATTTCGAGATCGATGCAAGATACTCATACCAACATTGACTTTTCGTAAGACATGATTAATGTGAGGTTTAAAGGAAAGTTTAGAGTCAAGCCATACACCAAGATATTTAATAGTATCAACTCCATGCAGAGGAGTACCATCTTTACATGATATAGCACAAGAACAGGTTTTGGAGTTAAGTTTATGTCTAGAACCAAAGATCATAGTATATGACTTGGTTTTATTAAGCACTAATTTATTAGCCAAAAGCCAGTCTCGTAAACTATTAAAATCCGATTGAAGAGATAATTGAATTTGTATAGGGTCAGAATTAGAAGTATATATGACAGTATCATCCGCATAAAGTTGAACCTGACAATTTTTAAGAAGTAATGGCAGATTATTTACATAAATAGAAAAGAGAAGTGGTCCCAAAACTGAACCTTGAGGCACACCACTTTGTTGAATAAAAAAATCAGATTTGTTTCCATTTAAGACAACACATTGTTTCCTGTTATGCAGATATGAATTAAACCACAGAATAGATTTTTTTGAAAAACCAATAGCATGAAGTTTATCTAAAAGCAAATAATGATCAACCAAATCAAAAGCTTTAGTCAAATTAAGAAAAATAGCACCAGTGAACTTGCCGTTATCTGAAGCTGAAAACACATAATTTGTAAACTTAAGTAGTGCAGTGGTTGTGGAATGGTTAGTCCTAAAACCAGATTGAGATGGTGATAGAATATTATTAATACATAAATAATTTGAAAGTTGTTTATAAATGAATTTTTCAAAAACTTTGGATATAGAACATATAATAGATATTGGTCTATAATTATTGATATCAAGTACATCACCTCCCTTATAAAGTGGAGTAATGCGTGCACATTTCCAGATCACCGGCAATTCACATGTAGACAAGGAAAGATTAAATAAATCAGCTAGTGGATACATAAGAATATGTGAAGTTAATTTAAGATACCTATTTTCAATTCCATCCAATCCTTCACCACTAGTCACTTTTAATTCATTAATGGCACTCTGAACATCAATTGGAGCAATCCTCCCAAATGAAAATGAACTATTACATGATGCAGTCACATTAGAAATATCAGTATTCAAGTAAGAGGGAGATACTAAAGTAGACCAAACTGAAGAAAAATGCTTGTTAAATTCTTGCACAATAGATAAGGAGTCATGAAGTACAGTATTATTATCAACTCTAATTTGATTAACTAAATGTTTATTTGATGTATTAATAATGTTTTTAATTTTATTCCAGAATTGTTTAGGATTTTTATAATGGAGAGAAAGGCATTCTTTATAGTAATTAGACTTTGCATTTCGAGTTTTTGTCTTGCTCGAATTTCTCAAATGCCTATAAACTTCCCAATCGGCATTACTTCTTGTCTGACGAAATGTTGTCCATGCTTTGTCCCTTTGCCTAAAGAGACTAATAAGTTCTGAATTAATCCAAGGAAGATGATTGCCCTTAACCCTAACAATTTTCCAAGGTGCATGCTTGTCTACAACATTTATAAACTCAGTATAAAAAAAATCCCAAGCGTCTTAAACATTTGGAATTAAATTATATCTATTCCAATTAATAGAAATCAGATCATGAATAAATAAATCTAAATTCAGTTTTTTATATTGTCTGATTTTAATTAATTTTGGTGCTTTCTATTCATCAAAGAATCCTAAAACAACAGTTTTCAACATTGATAATAATAAGAAATGTTTCTTTAGCAGCACATCAGCATATTAGAACGATTTCTGAAGGATCATATAACACTGAAGACTGGATTAATGGCTGCTGAAAATTCAGGTTTTGAATTGTAGTGTTTTTTTAGGGGGGGTTGCAAATTATTTACAAATTGTGGTTAATTAGACTGTAAATAACTGAAATATATTTAACATGGTTATTTACTGAATTATATAATATATGATATTCCAGATAATGTTTTACTAATTTGCAGTGACTTTGGTGTATTCATTTTATTAAACCTAAAAGCAGTTTTATAATAGCACACTTTTTTCTCACACAATAGAAATGAAAATACATAGAGGCCTTTTTATGTTAGGAAAGGGGTCCCTCATAAGCAAAACGATACTGAAAAACTCTGTCTTACAAGACAAAATAATGTTGCTATCTACCAACCACTCTGGCATCGGGAGCAGACTTATAATGACTTTAAATGTTGTGTATGGAGGCAGATCTGTAGTTTTGGAGCAGAGCTTTAGTGTCTTGTGTAAACTGATTAACAGTCATACTCTTGAAAATAGCTCGCTTGGATATGTTGATGATGTGCTAATCAAGATGTAATTGCAATATAAAAGTTGGTTGATAAGCATGCTCACTCAAGCATAACTGCTGCAATGTGGTAATATGATCTATATATTGTGCTGACTCACATGGGTTTCTGTTACACTGAGAGCAGAGTGCTGGCACAGGCCTTAGTTTGGAGACTCTGATCCAGCATGTGCTAGTGTTTAGCTTTACAACAGCTTCAGCCTGAAATATTTATGAATGAGGATCACAGTTTTACCTTGTGCATGATTCTCTAACATGCTAAATTTTGTCTTTTTATTTTATTCAGATTTTTTTTTTTTTTATTATTGGGGAGGGAGATTTTTTCATTATTGCATTGTGATTTGCTCTTAATTGGACTGGAGAGGTGTCTGAACATAAGCACATAATATCCAGTTTGTAATGTATTGGTCGAAGTTATAGTCATTGGTTGAAATTGACAGCATTTAAAGTTGTACGTTTTAAGTTTCAAAGAAATAAATACAAAGTTTTGTCATGAAACTCTAGATGACAGGCTGATAGGTCCTTAATAGCGTTAATTTCGTCAGACGAGACGAGACTAAATATGTTCGTCAACGAGCTTTTTTTCCATGACTAAGACGAGACGATGACGAGACTGCACCAATGTCCAAAAACGATGACTAAGACTAAATTAACATGCATTATTGTTGACGAAAAAAGACGAGACTAAAATGTTTTGCAGAAAATAAAAACTAAGATAAAATCTCTCTTCATTTTCGTCTACAATCGTCTTTTTCATCATGAGATAGAATATTCAGCGGTTACTAGGGATGAGTCACGATTTTCGAATATTCCATTAGTTGATTTTATTATAGAATATCGAATAGGTTGTGCAATTGTCGTCTATAAAAAATCCCCATGTTTTCGGGTCTGATGCGGTGACACGTTCATGTAACCAGAGGGTGACGATGCCAATATTGCATCTAAAAGCTGTCAATCAACTCTCAGACAACAGAAGAAGATACACATTGTCTCACACCAGAGCATGTGAGCGGAGTGGTAATATTTACTCTAGAGCGGAGAGCACATTTCTGAAGATTACGCGCCGCTCGCTCAGAACGCCCACAGTGGCGCACAAAAAAACGTCAAAAGTAATGATGCATTAAACATTTGATTTGTTTATTAATAAACTAGTGTTTTATGTCAGTGTTGGCTGCAAAGATAAAGTTGACGATGCTGACTCGCCATCTTCGCAGTAGTGAACGCGCCTATAGAGAGAAATGCACACTTCATAGCCTACGGATTAGCCTACATAAACAGAGAGCAGCCCATTTCTTTTTGTTTTGAATTTGTTTTGTTTAAAAAGTAGGCCTACACATTTCAAGCTTTCTATAGATATTCTTCTCAGGTCTGTGAGGCAAGTATCTTATAAGCTGAGTTTCAGTTCATTTATGAGACGCGCTCCAGTTCACGCGCCCGCGCCTTCGTGTCCGGATTATATTGTGTACTATTTGCTTCTTCTCGTTTATTAATCCAGGCAATTTGTTGATGAAACATTTATTAAAAGGAAGATACAATTTATACAAAACGAAATTCACTTTAAAGAAAGGCTTTCTACAAAACAAAACTTAATAAGTGGTCAAAATCATGTGTCATAACTGACGGGAAGCACTGTGGACGGGGGAAAACATCTACGCTGTAAATCAACCAGTCACCTAGCAGAAATATTAATTGTTAAGCCTTGCAAAATCTAATTTGTTTGTTATTTCTCAAGACCAACCTAGAATGTAAATAGGTTGTATTTTAGGCCTACAGTAGGCTACAGTAGGCCTATTCTTCTCAGTTTTTCTGGGTATATACTTATTTTATTTCTGCTCTGAACAGAAAAATGAGACACAAGGCAACCAAAAACAGTTTTAAAAACCATTGTAACTTGTCAATAGGAGTCTGTTGGGCCCCAGCTTTTGAATTGTGTTAGTTCAAAATAACATACTTTTCAGAACAACTTTAGAAAACCAGACACGTTTAACAAAGTTGCATTCAACAAAAATCCTTAAACAAGTGTATTTTGTCAGGTAATTGTGACATTTAACCAATATTTGAGAAGCGTGAAACACTATTTGACTGAAATGGTTATCAGAAATAATCTCAGAAATGATTTGTTATTTAAAAAAAAGACTAAAATGTTTTGACTAAAACTTGACTAAGATATATTGAGTTTTCTTTTGACTAAAACTAGACTAAAATGACGAGACTTTTAGTCGACTAAAACTTGACTAACAAAAAAAGATATGTGAATGACTAAATATGACTAAAACTAACAAGGACATTTGGCACAAGACTAAGACTAAGACTAAATTAAAAATAGGTGACAAAATTAACACTAGTCCTTAACTCAATCTGCTATAGCAATAACATCGTTCTCTACAGGGCTCAGCTGATTGGATCCTGTTGCATCAGCAACCAATAAGCTTTCAGTTCAACTTTCATATACTTGGTCAGGGTTTGCTGTAGCAGTTTGCAGCGCGCTTTTTAGGATTCCTCTGAAATTCAACATCTAAAATAAGTGACCGATGCAGGAGTGAATGTCTCAGTTTGTAAGCTGCAGCAATTACGTTATAGTGTTTATACAGCAGCTGTAGCAAGCAGTCTATGTAATTGCTTTGAGGATACAGCGACTAAGCATTGCAGATATGAGAACAAGTTAAAGTTAAATGACCCCTATTTTCCCAGGGAAATGTTTTCATTAGCTTCGCTGAGTGCGTTCAGGCAGATTTCAGCTAATTTCAAATGGGTTTTACTTTCCTTATTTCTATCAGCCTTCAACATGATATCTATTTGCTAACGACACAGTGCGTGTTTATGTAATCTTGAGCCATATTGGCTCACATAGGCACACATAGCTAGTTAACACCCATATACACATTGCTAAGCCGCTAGTTAACTAAATCTGGATTTTACAAGTCCAGATACACAATTTAAATTAAGCCAATAGATGTAAGCTACACACAACAATAGTTCATTATCTTAAGCCATGTGGTGTGTGTGTGGGTGTGTATTTATTTGTCAATTTGTACACTGTTTTTGAAGAGTGAATCCTCCATATTTTGCACAGGAAACCACAGCGCAGCTAATCTCCCGCCGTTTCCCACAGCACTCTATAGTTCATGTGTAAGCAAACTTTTTTCCTTCAGTCCGAGGACTTGAATATGTCCACTTTGCATTGTAATATCTTCTATTCTCAGGATCCCTTTGGAGTGACTTCTCATTTTTCCTTTCCTGGATCATGGGTTTCCTGAAGTCAAAGAGATCATCTTCCCAGTGGCGCAATCCCTGTAGCCCTACTCCCTGGCCTCTCTCAGATTTCTTCATAAATTAACGCCATTTGGTGTGCATGTTGAAACCCACATCCCTCCTTCTCACCCCCCTCAGAGTCCCTCTACAACAGACTGTCTATTGACATCTCCTCTTTGGGGCTGATTTTTCCAATCCCAAGTTCCTTGTCTCATCTGGTAAAACCCTACCTCATTCAAGAGAGGCAATTTGATCAGGGGATGAACCTGTCAATCACTCTCCTCATGTCTCCATGGTGATTACATTAGCCATCACATGCAGCTGACACTGATGCGATGTCTCTTCCCCAGATGGACCCTTGCATCCCGTGAGCAGGGATTTTTCACACAGGATCAGACCCCTCTAATACTGTAGGGACAGCTGTATTTTTTCCACGGACTATTTCTTTTTGTGTGCATAAATGCATTTATGAATATAAAGTATAAAGAGTATAAAAAATATAAATTATCCATATAGCTAGTAATGCTTAATCTTTTTTTTATTATTGAATTGTATTTATCATACAATTTTTTTTATTTAATTTTTCCCTTAATATTTATATAAAAAAAAAAGTACTTTAATTATCTTCCCCATTTTCCAACCTGTTCACACATACAGCAACTTTATTGATAAAGTTCACTGTATTTATGGTCAAAGCAAATTACAATTGACCTATGGCTAAGCCACGCCCCCAAACGCGATGAGCCAATCACAGTGCGCATAGCTATCCCATACACTCGGACATTCTCTGCGTCCTCGTCCATTGAAATGCATTGCAGTTAGTCAGTTTTCATTCGTTTTTATATGTTTTTTCTTGTCATTTTAAGTTTAAAATGCTCAAACGGTGTGCTTGGAGTACATGCAACTCCAACACTAGGTATCCCGAGAGACTGGGCGACGGTGTGTATTTTTTACCCTTTCCCAAGCCACATCTCAACCGAGATAAGTGTCTGGATTAAGTTATGCGGTAGACGACAACACCAACTAAACGTGGATACATTAAACAAGGATGTCTACATCTGTTCTAAGATAAGTCAACAACGTATTTTAACGTTATCTTTAACATCTCTAACGTAACATTAGCCTAACATTAGAAAACGTTAACGTTAGCATCTAGCTGCGTTGTACATCAATGTCACTTAGCTTCATTAACGTATCTGTAAATAACCGAGATAAGAAATGTTAGCAATGTTGTGCTGAATGATTCATGTAAATACTGTAGCACCAAACTAACGGAGAGGTACTCTTGGTAAAGATGGTAAAAAGGCTTGTCCTGGAAACGAATGCAACTTAGACCTGTACATATTTAATTTGATCATGAACCATTAATCACATATTAAAGCACAATATTTTAGACAACTTTCTAACAAAATATATATCTATATAATCTTTCTGTCTCCAAAAATCATCAATTGCCTCCTGTGAAATGTCTCCTACTGTGACAGCTGCCATAGCGCCTGTCGCCGAATGTTGACTGTTTGTCCGAGTGAGTGGAGGGGGCGTGGCTTAGCCATAGGTCAATTGCATAATGCACCATATTTTAAACAAAAAAAAAAGATTTGCCTGAAAAGCTTTGCTGGTAGGACTTTACAGTAAAGTTTCAGTTGTTAATATTGGCTAGCTATATTATAGTTAACAAGAACTAAACTATTATAAATACTTATACAGCATTTAATAATCTTTATTAATGTTAATTAATAACAACGTTTACTAATATATTTTTAAGATCAAAAGATGTATATGTTAACATTAGTTGAACTAACATGAACATGGACAAGGGAGAGACCCTCTATATGTGGGTATCCTTTGAGAAATTAACTAAAACTTCTATTCAAATCTCTTCTTCAGATGTGATAAGGGTTACAGTGTTTTGCTTCATTTTACTCACAAGCTATGGGTTTGCTGTCAGGTGCAATGTAGACCTTCCACTGCCAGGAACAGTTGAGAATGAGTTTCCCATATTTGATTCTAATCATTAGTTCCTTTGTTATTTTATATGAATAGTACCTGTCCTACTTTGATTACATCACTGTGACTGAATAGATGTCATCTGAATGTAAATATGAAATCTTTTACAGGTCTCAAAGAATCTACTGTAGCAATTGATTATTACTGAATATATGACCCATGCATGTAGATATCTAAAGATGGCATGCATTTAGATGTTTAAAATGTGAACTAAAATTAAATTAAATACTACATATGCTAATACTATCGTCACTTTATCCAAATAGATCTAATTCTATCAAACCGGGTTCTATTACATAATATGGCGATGTACTGTACCAGCTGTTCATCCTCACCAACACCCTTTCATTCTCCTCCTTGTATTCACTCTCGTTTGGTTTTGCTCCTGATTACGTTCAAGTCTCTTTCTAATCAGCTGCATTCAGCAGTAAATACAGCCCATTCAGTGGCTATGCTATCCTTATCGATCTGAGCACCTCTGGGCCACTCAAAAGACCCATTCTGCTGTCAGACAGCTTAAAAAAGGAAATCTATTCCTCTTTGAGAGAGAGAGAGAGAGAGAGAGAGAGAGAGAGAGAGAGAGAGAGAGAGAGAGAGAGAGAGAGAGAGAGAGAGAGAGAGAGAGAGAGAGAGAGAGAGAGAGAGAGAGAGAGAGAGAGAGAGAGAGAGAGATCCTTTTTCTTCAGTGGTTAATTAAAATGTAAATAACTCAAATATATTTCACATGATGATTTACTGAATTAAATAATATATGATATTCCAGATAATGTTTTAATAATTTGCAGTGGCTTTGGTGTATTCATTTTAATAAACCCAAAAGCAGTTTTATAGTAGCACACTTTTTTTCTCACACAATAAAAATGAAATAGAAGCCTTTTCCTATTTTAGGAAATTTCCCTCATAAGCAAAACGATACTGAAATATTCTGTCATACAAGACAAAATAATGTTTCTATACCAACAGCTCAGGCATCGGGAGCACACTTATGATGACTTTAAATGGTGAGTATGGAGGCAGATCTGTTGTTTTGGAACAGAGCTTTAGTGAACGACTGTTCAGTGTAATACAATTATTTGCTGCTTCTTTGCAGCAAATCATAATTTATTAATTATTATTATTATAGGATTTAATATATTGATAAAGATAAGAGAATGAAGCGAAATGATGAATGACGAATGCTATTACACATGCTGTTAAGTCATTTGAGTGAATCTCACAAAAAAATATTGTACTCACAGATTTCTGGGTGACCTGAGCATGTTCTTCTGAAATTCTGTTAAAAATGCATTTGATGCTTCTTATCTTTTAATCATTTGAGTCATATAAGCTTAGCAAAAAGTACAGGATAATATAAAGATTGATATTGGCTTACTGAGACAAGTATCTTGCATATAGAACCTTTCATGACATATGCAGTCAGACCTTTCTCAAAAGCATCATTGATAACAGTTACACGAAAAGGGCACCATTTTTATCTCTAATTCAATCTGAGTAGAAGCCGCTAAGATCAGAGCCACTCTCTATAAAGCAACTATATTTGACTTCAGCAGGAAACTTTATCGACAGTTTGTTCGCAAGCCGCCAAATGCTATCGACAGTGTGAAGAGCTGTCATGCTGTGAAGTTCTTATAACGTGCAATCATATCCACTTGATATTGACTGAGGACTCAAAATCAGTTGCTCTTAAACAATTGAGAACCTAAGGCTTAATTCTTACTGTCTGCTCATTCTTACGGTCACTCTGCCAACCTCCAACCTTCAAATCTGACCTTAGGTCTTGCTTTGTATTGGATGGCCCTTAAAGGCAAGGCAAGGCAAGACACTTTTATTTATAGAACACGTTTAAAACAGCGACTGTTGACCAAAGTGCTGTACAATCACTTCAGACAATAAAATACATAAATACATAATCAAACAGGAAAAACACACACAAATTCATTAAATTACATTGAACCAAAAGCCAGAGAGAAAAAATAAGTCTTTAGTGAGGATTTAAAGCTATTAACATTGGAAGACAGCCTTAAGTGTTCCGGCAAATCATTCCACAGACGTGGAGCAGCAACAGAGAAGGCACGATCACCCTTTAATTTCAATCTAGATCGTGGCACAGTCAGCATCAACTTGTTTGAAGACCTTAAGGGCCTAGAAAATTTCCGGTGGAGAAGATCTGTAATGTAGAAAGTGCATGACAATTCTTTTAAGTTGCTTTGGTTACAAAATAAGAAACATATATGGAATGTAACTTTCCCTGCAGCTTGAAATTGATCCATCTATAGACATTTTATTGCCTGAAAGTGTTATTGCCTGAACTTGGTGCTCTATGAAGTTTTATGAATTCAATTGATTAGACGTACTTTTGATTATTTTAATTTATTTAAACAACTAAAAAAAGGAATTCTGAAAAAAAATTATATGGAAATTGGAATTTAGAGGAAAAAATAAAACAGGATTTCATAGGGCCCTATAAACTACATGGAGCAAAGAATCAACCTGCATTGCTTGCAGCTCAAGTATTGTAAGACTATATGGGTGGTTCTTCAACTACGGGTACTTTTGGCCTTGTGAACTTGAGGGGGAAAAAAGTGCTCAAATCAAAATTGTCACAGTCTAACAGTTAACTATAACTAGTCTAGTTTAATGATCCATAAGAGAACGCACTGACATTATAAGACAAATTGGTGTTTTTTGACATATTTTCCGATCCGCACTGAACAAATGTCATTTCCATCACATGTAAATATTTGATTATTATTTTAAAATATTATGATATAGATCATTTCTTAACAGTGTAAGACCACTTTCACACATAGTATTACCAGTTTATACCTATATTGCAATTATCATAGATTTGTGGATTAAGTAAATTAATTGTTATGAGGCCCAAACACAAATCTTACATCCACCACAACCTGAAATATAATATTGGATTGGTTAGATACATTTAAGAAAAATAACTACTTGTGTTATTACATTAAGTGGACCATTATCCCATAAACTATGCAGACATTTTTAATGAGTGATTAGAATTTTGTAAATATTTTTTAAAAAGTTATGAGGGGGTGGAAATGACTGAGTGTTGTGGAAATGACAATGAATTGACGTCCATGTAGAAAAACAGAAGACATTTATTTGAAAATTTCTGAAACAGACAATTACATTTAACAAATCATTAATCTCATTAGTCATTAGTTTGTTTGGTTCTGTTTTGGTATAGGACTGAGACCTTTCTGCAGTTGACTTCCACGGCATCTTAAAAATAGATGAAAAGGCATTTCAACAAATATATATTTGAATAAATACATTAGCATTGTACATTTCAATAAATAAAATATACATATGTAGCCACACAATCTATGAATTGCACCTTGTAAGCATATGTCATTTCCACCTCACCTTTGTCATTTCCACCCAAGAAGGAATGTGTTGGAAATGACAGTGGTGGAAATGATAATCCTGCAGTATTTTGTAAAAAAATCCAAGCTAGTATTACAGATTAGCTATGAATTGGTAGCTAGTAGAGCCCTGCGCGGGACTGTTTTCTTCATCCCGCTCCCGCCCGCGCCCGCCGAATTTCTGACCATTACCGCCCGCTCCCGCAATGTATGTGTTACACTCCCGCCCGCTCCCGCAATATGCATGTCCACTCCCGCCCCTACCCGCAAAACTCTGAGAATTTATTCCCGCACAATAATAGAGATGCATTGATTTTGTGTCTTCTCCCGTCCCGCAGTTAAAAAACATGTATTTGTATTGCTATTAGTAAAGACATTCATGGGGTTGTTTGTTTCGTTTCCCTGGCCTGCATGTATTCTGACGCACTGATCAGGAAGATGAATAATAGTAGTCCAAATGTCAGCCTTGCTTAGGTTTTGTGCTGTAAATACCTGTTTGAAGTTCTTTTCCACATCATTTATTGACATCTCTCCATCATCTCGAGTCGCTAGGCTACCTCCCGATCCCGCAGTTTTTTTTTTAGCCGCCCATTCCCGCCCGCAGCAAAGTTCAAACCGCCCGCTCCCGCGAGATTTGCGTTGGGTCCCGCGGGACCCGGCGGGACTCAATCCCAATGCAGCCCTCTAGTAGCTAGCATTGCATGCATGCAAAATACATCTATGTATGTTAAAAAATCTATTTATTTACAAACTCAATTGATGTTACGCCATGTTTGGAAATGACAGACAATAAAAATATTTTCATTTCAAGCAATATTTACCTTGAGTTTTCTTCTCCAAGTTGGTGAGGAAATTAAAAATCTCCTCCATGTCAGACATGTGCTGTGATGTCATTGTTCATCTCCGTAGAAACTACCCAAACAATCTTTCAAAAAAGCCTTTTAAAAGGGACATTACAGCGTTGTGTTGGAAATGACGGCAATACTGTGGGACAACTATATTTTGTATATAAAATCACATTAATAGTTGTCTGACCTTAAATACCACAATTATGTTTTGATTATTTTACTGATACTGTATACAGTCATATTAAAATAAAATAGATAAATCATTTTTTTACACTTCTTTTTTATTATTGAAGATCAGAAGTCTGGGTGTGGGACAAGCACAAAACAGCAATATTTGCATCTATAATGATGTTTAAAAAGGTGAAAAAATCTTCGTAGACTATCGGTAAAAAGTTTCAAAAGTACTTTCATTGTAAAGTTAAATGTGAAAGTGTGAATTTTTCTAAATTAAATGTTTTTTTTTATAAAATATGATCAAAGGACATGAAGGTGCCCATAGTCTAAGAATTGCCCATATGCTAAAGTTTAAACAATTTCAACCTTATCCCAATTGAAAGCACAGCCTGTATTACTGGACATATATTAATTACAAGTAATGTTTGTAACATTCATGCAGAGGTCAAAGCAACACATGTCACTTTTGTTTAAAGGTGCATTTCACATCATGTGGATTATGTGAACAGGACTAATGGGACATATTTTGGTCAGAGTGGAAAGAATATAGATTTATAAATCCTCATGCTTTTTTGTGAGATGAGAAGACCCCACTTGGTCCATTCCCACACCCAGGCAAACCAATGTTCTATAAGCCTCTTCCCATGATTCAACAGTTGTCCGCAATCCCTCTGGTGGCAATATGAGGTTCTTGTGTCCTCTTTTAGTAAGAGTTTCATGCACATTTTCACCAAATGGTCCCACATGTTCAAACTCATGCACATGTGCTGTGTGTTTTTGATTACCAAGGGAACATATTAAAAAAAACATTTCATAAAAGGAAGCACTTGGTGTTTGTAGTTGTAAATGTTTTGCAGTATGAATATAGAAAAAGATTTAAAGTCATGCTCTCGGCACACACACTTTATGAGTGAGTGCATTTAAATGCATGATCTTACATCAGATAAAGCCTAATACCTTATTACCTCTAGGTAATACCTTTAACATAGGTTACCTTTTTGTATTTTGATGTCAAAATTGATCATTTAAATAAATACAATTTCCTTTTATTGTTGGGTTTTATAATGAGTTGAATTTTAAAGGTTGTCAGCATTTTTATATATTTATGAAGAGTTAGCGATACATTGAGATACTATTATTGTTTTTTTTTATATTTTGAATTCGTGTTTTTTTTTTGTATTTTCAGTTTTAATAATTTTGTTAAGTTTTAACATTTTTATTTGTTTTGTTTTTTAAATATATCTATATAATTTTCATAATTTTTTTATATCAGTTTTAGTTTTAGTTATTTTAGTACATCAAGTTCAAATAAATGAAAATGAAAAATGTAGCTTTTGGCAGCTGAAATATCTAAAATAAGTAACACATTCTACTTTTTTGTTCACTGGACTTTATTTTAAGATTCTAAAAAAGTTGTGTAACATCTTTACTTGTTCACTTAAAATGTTACATTTTCTAATTCTTGGTAAATTGTAATGAACCATTTTACACATACATTTTTAATGATTAGACATGTGTAATTTAATTTGACATTGACATTTTTAACACAATCACATTCATAAAAATGTTTTATTTAATGCATGTTTATCAGTATATGTTTTCCTTGAGAATCAAACCCATGACCTGCTAGTTCCACGTTCTACCTGTCAAGCTAGGGATGCTATTAAAGAACTAAGAGGACCGTAAATTATACATTTATTTATATTAGCATTTGTTTATTTAGCCTATGCTTTTTTTTCTTGAAGTAAGCAACTTGTGGGGTTTGTTGTTCCAAAAAAACCCCATGTAATTTATTTCCCTCTGGCTTCACTACTGTTATTTGTAAATACCAAGCTAATTAGAGCTGAAATTACAGGAAGAAAGCCATGCAAATCACGCTAGCGCTGCTTTTTTCTCCTGCTACTTTGCGCAAGAGGGAGGCTTTCAAACTAACGCTAGCACAGTCTAATTACATAGATATTTATATTACATAGAACTTCATAAAAAGATATTTTCCTCTGAGATCAGTCTGACTAAAAGGGCTGTTTCAAAGACTACACGTCAGGCTCCAGTAATCACTTTTCTAATTCATTCAATTTGATGCTGCAAAAACAGGTACGCTCCGGCTCAGATATTGAGGGGGGAACTATGTCCTTGATAGGAGAGACAAACACACCCTGAGCATGCACACATGCACGTAACCTCACTTAACACACATACACGCTTACACACGCACACACAGTATATTGCCGCCCTATTAGTGTGGCTCAAATGGAAATAGCGTGTTGCCGTGTCAGGGATGAAACTCTATGCTCCGGACTGAACCTGGCTCTCCGCTGGGACCATGGGAGCCAAAATAACAAATACTGCAGAGAGAGATGTGCATTCACAACATCTATTTTCTCTAGAATCTCTTTAGACACAACAGTCTTTAAGTCTCTGTATTCAGCATTGATTTCTCATCATGCTCTTGCCCGATTTAGTCTTTATTGTATTTTCTGAGTCGCTTCATTATTGTTTCTACTCCCAAGATATTAGCACGTCATCTCATGCTCATCTCCATTGCAGTCTTTCTCTGTCTTGCTTCCCATGGTGAGCACTATTGATCAGTATCAACAAGCCAAGGCAGTAAAAGTCATTCTTTAACCCGCTGACACTGAATGTGATATACACCAGACTCATGACGCACATTTAAAGGCCATGTTGCAGGTTTAATTTTTCAACGAATTTGTGCAATTTACTTGTTGGTAATAAACATTTAAACTGTTATCCATTGTATTTTATGTTGTTGGGTATCACAAAACGAAAAAAGTAGGTACTATCTTACAGCGGTTTGCAACGATTCTCCTTTCCCCCACAATGCATTGCGTCACCTTGGGGAGAGAATTTACCAAAGCCCGCTGCCCACCTTGTTGATAGCGACGAGTAGTAGGCGAGAGTATTCAGATAGCGCAGATTATAGATAAATACATAGATATAGAGAGATAGATAGACGATATATATATATAGACTAGATATATAGACAGACTAGATATATAGATAGTCAAGTATAGAGAGAGATAGGCAGACAGCATAACGTTAGCAGACATAGCTAACGTTAGCAGCTAGATAGAAATATATACAGTTGTAGGTTACAGTTTGACACGAGTTTTGAGTGTGACAGAAGCACAATGTTGTGTTTTATTGCGAGTGTACACAAATATAAGTAAACACTTTGCAGTTTGAACGATATCCTGTATGAACAAAATGTCCGCGCCTCTCTCTCTCACACTCACACACACTACGAATACATGTATAATTCCACCCCTAATAGCTAGCATGATACTTTCTATTTCTAGATGACAAAGACAAACATTACCAGTACTACGACACTATGACAAAGGTTACCGGTACTTATCTGAACTAACGTCATGATCATATACTGCCACTAGATATAAAGAAAACGTTGATTTCTTCACTCTGTGCTATTCAATGACCGTAAAAAAAATATATGTGTCGTTATTGTGCACTGCTGCTCGTAAGTTAAAACGGCTTGCCATAGCTTGTAGACTAGCTCCAGTGTTCATTTCTGCGTTGCTAACTGATAGCAACTCACCGGGACACTTCACCAACTCTCCACTCATTCTCCTCGGACCATGCATTCAATTGGCTTTGACGGCCATCAGTTCTTGGCAATTCTTCATTTGCCCTCTCACGTCTAGCAGGTTCAAAATTATACGTATAGCAGGGCCATAATACATGTTAGTTCTTCTTGCCAACTCTTCCTCATCCCAGTCAGTCGCCATAGTTCTAATACTAGGCTGAGGCACCCTTTCCTCCGTTCTCCCCAACGTGACGTCATCACAGAGTTGCGTAAAAAAAAAATTATACCAGAAACGTAAAAAAATGGTCTTTAAGACCATTTTTGAGACATTTTAAAAATGATACACATATCTTGAGTGATTTATGTACCCATTAATCAACAGTGGTGGTTAACCTGCAACATGGCCTTTAAACTTCATGGGTTGAAACAGTCTGCAGCTTGACAAAATACATGTGGTAATTATGCATTCAAACCCTTTCACACCATTTTGACAAGAAAAATAGAAGGTCTATTGGGTAAATCTATATGGAGTAAAAGACTTAAGGAATAGAAACTCTCTAAAGACTTTTATAACTACAATCAGACTGTTGTGGATCAGCCAAGTTTCTCCACAAATTCAGTAATTCTTAGCATGCCTCTATAATTATTTATGCCATAGTTCATCCAAAAATTAAATTCAATATTTTGTCATTGTTTACTCATGGTTATGTTGTTCCAAAAATGCTGTTATTTTTCCACACATTTTTTTATTTCCAATCAATTTTAGTGCTTATGGTTCAAGGTGGGCATCAATAACATCAAATGCCATTCTCTAGGGTTCTCGAGTGGGTTCTAGAGTGTCTCATAACTTAATGACACCAAACCTGCATAGGTGTCTTGTTTAAGAGAGCTATCTGATGTTCTGAAACAAGGCTAGATCATTTTAAATATCGGTTTAAATATGTCTAATAGGTCAAATGGAAATAAGCCATTTGTTAGTTGTGTTTTTTTTTTTTTTTTGTACTAAGCCAAGAGAAACTAGGCTTGTTAAATCACAGTTTATTGAATGCTTCTGCATGGGTTAGCAGAACTCAGGTGTGCTGGGCACAATGCCATCAGAAAAGCACAGTCAGGTTGGTGAGCATTAATGCTGAGAGCCGGGAAAGAGTCACATTGCTGGCAAGAGGCATAGTGTGCTTGCTCAGTGCTTACCGCATCAATGATGGGAAAATCTACTGGATAAATGAGGTGTGATTATCTTTTAGCCTCCTTCCCCCTGTGTGGTTTAGCCAAGGGTTTTTTTTTTTTCCTACAGGTGCATCTGTTGCTGACTGTGTTAACCTTTTGTTTATCCATCAATGATATTTAAACTGCTACATGATGAATGATTAATGATATGCCAATGCAAATTAGACCAAATTCTGAATACAACCCTTGTAAAAGAAAAGAAAAAGCTTAATTGTATTGAATGTACACTTAAAAGTAAAATCTTGTAAAAAAAATAAAAAATAAATTGTACTTGCAGATAATATAATATTAAGGAAATAAAAGGCCACTTAAGTGTACTTAAAGAGATTACACGTTCGTGAATATGTTTCAGTACACTTAAAAAGTGCACTTACAGTATAATGTCAATTAAAAACTGTGCGCTTACATTTATAATGTCAATTAAAAAGTTTAAAATTAAAGTACATTTTAAATCGTCACGGTTACTGAAGAGAGAACGAGACGCTGCGTCGAAACGCTGCGGGAACGCCCCTGCGGGATTGCGTCATAAAGCACGTATGGAATCAGTCCAATGGCGAGACGGACCGTCATAGGCGGGTGAAACTATAAAGCACCCCTGAATCACAACAGCGCTAGCTTCTGATAGCCTGAAGCAAGTCAATAACGGGCATGCCGGGAGTATGGCAGGGCGACGCAGCGTCTCATTCCCTCTTCAGGGAACTAGGGTTACATACGTAAATCAAGACGTTCCCTTTCAAGGGAACTCGAGCTGCGTCGAAAACGTTGCGGGAACGCTAATACCCACGTCGCCATAAGAGCAAATGTCCGTCCGTGTGAAGTCAAAGCGCACATTCAGACGAAAGCACCTGCGCCCCAGGAGTGGAGCTAAAGTCAAGATCATAGAACCTAACGAATGTGTGCGGTGAGGACCAGCATGCCGCATTACAAACATCATATAGGGAAACTCCTGAAACCCTCGTGTCTCCCCAGAGAAACTCCACTCAAAGGGACGTGGTAAGAAGCCAGTGCCACCACGTACACCTTCAGTGTGGAGGGGGATAACCCTGCGAAGAAGCGCTCCTGCAGGAACTCCAGCACTGCACCCACCGCGCAGTTAACCAGGTCCAACTGGTCATCTCCACACCATGAATTGAATGACCTCCACTTCAAGGCATATCAGTTCCTTGTGAATGGAGCTCTGGAGTGGAGGATGGTCTCAACAACCTCGGTTGAGAGACCTGAACTTATGAGCTGGGCCCCCTCAGAGGCCAAGCCCACAGTTTCCACAGTTCTGGGCAGGGGTGAAGGATCGTTCCACTCGCCTGAGAGAGTAGGTCCCTCCTGATCGGAATCTCCAGAGGAGAGCCGTCGAGGAGAGACACTAGGTCCGCAAACCATACTCTGGCCGGCCAGAACGGGGCTACCAACAGTAGACTGACCCCGTCCCGGCGAACCCTTTCCAGAACTACTGGGAGCACCAATCGGGGGAAATGCGTACAGACGTGACCTCGGCCATGCCTGCACCATAGCGTCCAACCCCAGAGGGGCTGGATGGCTGAGAGAGAACCATAGTGGACATTGTGATGTCTCCCTGGAAGCGAACAGGTCTACCTTGGCACAACCAAAATTCTTCCACAGGAGCTCCACCACTTTGGGGTGGAGTATCCATTCCCCGGGCCTCGGCCCCTGCCTCGACAGGATGTCTGCCCCCTGATTTAGATACCCTGGGATATAAATCGCCCTCAATGAAAGTAGCTTTCCCTTGGCCCACAGGAGGATCTGGTGAGCCAGCTTGTATAAGGGGTGCGATCGCAGACCCCCCTGATGGTTTATGTATGAGACCACCGATGTGTTGTTGGACCAAACAAGCACATGATGGCCCCTGAGGTCTGGGAGGAAGTGTTTCAGAGCCTGGAATACTGCCAACATTTCTAGACCGTTTATGTGCCACGAGAGGTGATGGTCCTGCCACAGACCTTGGGCTGGGCGACCACTCATGATCGCCCCCCCCAACCCGTGAGGGAAGCATCCATTTTTAGCATGACGTGACGACAAGGAGCTCCCAGCACGGGCCCTTGGGACAGGAACCAAGGTTCTTTCCACATGACTAAAGCACGTAGGCAGCGCCGCATGACCTTGATCGTGCGGAACGGGTTTCCCCTCGGGGAGAACCCCTTGGTCCTGAGTCACCACTGCAATGTACAACTGGGCTGCAAGGAATAACTTTGGAGGCTGCTGCCATCAGACCTAACAGTCTCTGAAACTGCTTTACAGTGAGCGGCTGGCCTAGCTTCTCTTATTGCTTCGATTCTCTCAGCCTTGAAACAAGTGAAGGAGACAGGCGTGCCTGCATCATCGTCAAATCCCAAACCACACCCAGAAGAGTGGTCCTCTGTATTGGAGATAGCACACTTTTCTTGGTATTCAGCCTCAACCCCAACTTCTTGATGTGAGCGAGAATGACATCTCGATGCCGAACCACCTGATGCTCCGATTAAGCTAGAATCAACCAATCGTTGATATAATTCAGAATGGGGATGCCCTGGAGTCGCAGCGGAGCCAGTGCTTCATCCATACAGTGAATGTGCGGGGTGATAAAGCTAGGCCGAATGGAAGAACACGATATTGGTACCCTTCGCCCCCGAAAGCGAACCTCAGGACAACCTGTGTTGTAGGAGGATAGATACATGGAAGTATGCGTCTTTTAGATGTATTGTGACAAACCAGTCCTCGGATCTGATTTGTGACACGATCTGCTTGAGAGTGAGCATCTTGAACTTGAGCTTCCCTACTGAGCGATTTAACAGGCGCAGATCTAAAATTGGACGCAAACCCCCATCTTTTTTGGGACAATGAAGTACCGGCTCTAATAACCTGACTCCCTGCTGGGAGGAGGAACCCGTTCTATAGCCTCCTTTTGCAGAAGAGCTTTTACCTCTTGTTCCATTACCAGAGCCTGCTCGGGGCCCACCAGTGTGAGCAGGACCCCTCTGAATCGTGGTGGACGAGACCTGAACTGAATAGCGTAACCGTTTTCGGTCGTCTGCAGGACCCACTGAGATATATTTCGAAGACTTTTCCGCTTTGCCAGAAAATCTACTAAGGGTACCAGTCTCTCGAGACTGGCTTCTGGAGTATTTTGAGCAGCAGACACAGTGCCCTGTAACGGCGCACCAGCAGGGTACAACTGGTCTGACTGCTCTAGGCCCCTCCTCGGAGGGAGTGAGCGCCCCTCGGGAAAACACTCGCTGGGACCGTCTACGCCCCGGCATAAAGGCAGGGTTGGCAGAACGGTCCCCTGAGGGCGTCAGGACTTCTTTTTAGATGAAGCCCTCTTCGACACAATAACGGTCCTCAGATCCGTCTTGCCCTTAGAGGATTTCGCCTGAGAGTGCCGCGTCCCATTCTTTTTGTGGGGGAGTGCGAGACGCGACACTGTTTTTGCTGCGCCCGGTGTGAGGAGCTAGTCGACGGCCATGGCCCGCCCAGCAGCCCCTGAGACATGAACACGGAGAGGCAGGAATTTCTGGAACGCCGCCGCCTGCTTTTTTTCTTCTGACTTGGCCGTCTCCTTAGTGGCACGGAGAGACAAATCTGCAGCCTGACGTAATTCGCGTATAATATACATAATATTTAGTATAATAATAATAAGTATAATATTTCTCTAAGTACTCTTTTTAAATGTATGCTAAAGTATACTCATTTTTCACAAGTAAATGTTTTACTGCCCATATGACTAAATTAATTTTGGGTTAATTTTGGAGACTTACAATGAAATAAGGCTCAAAATGCATTGCGCAGCCTGACACTCCAGCTTTTTTCAGCATAGAATGAACATCTGATCTATTTATTTTCTAATCTTCATAGGGGTTACCGGACTCGTTCGGCTAGATGAGAATGGTGATCGGGAGATTGACTTTGCTCTATGGGACATGAACGACACGAATACAGGAGTTTATCAGGTACAGAGCCCTTCATCTGATCACATACACCTTTTCACATTTAAAATACATAGCTGGCTAAACCCACCTCACCACTGCTCAAATGATTGCTGTGTGTCTTAGATTGTGTCCGTGTATAATGGCAGTCAGAAACAGATGATTTCAGAGCCAGGGATGAAGTTGCACTGGCTGAAGGGAAGTCCGCCTCCAGATATCCCTCTGTGTGGGTTCAAAAATGACAACCCTTCCTGCCTGGCACGTAAGTGCAGACCCATGTAACTCATACAATAATAGATTTGTATGAAAAGACACCAGACTCCACTATTCTCATCCAAAATCATGTTCCAAAATATATCTTCCCAGATAAATTAAACTCAAATCAATATTCCATGTGCTTACATATATATATACACACATGCATATTCATGAATATATTCATTACATACATGTATACATTTGCACACATTATATATAGAGGTGTAAAATGTTGCTAAGTAATGTTTATCATTATAATTTAGTGCAATGTTTTAAAGTCGAATCTGTGCAATCAGCTTTGAAATGAAGACTGTAGTGTGCAGTTAATAGATTTTTTTAGGTGGGTTGAAACACTTAGAGTTAATGATTAACGTGATATTTAAATAAAGGAATGTTCCATGTTGTTTTAATACAGCTCTATAATCTTACGTAATTAAGTTTAGGTTAATAACAGATCCAAAAATACCACATAGCAGTTCATCATTATTGTGAGGGCTTCACTTTCTCTCTGGTCTCATCAATTTTTTTAATTAAAATGCTTGTGTTTACGGGTGTATTTCTGTGAAAGGGTACACCAGACTTAGTGTAATATGCTCTGGTAAAGATCAGGCACGTCAACCATACCAATTATAGGATGACCATACAAATGATAGGATAAGATGGAAACCAACTAATAGCACAAAACATAACAGGATTCATCAGATCCATCTAATACTTACTAATGTTTGTGTTGTTGTTTTCCCTCCAAAATTGTCACTTCCTGGAGGATGATGTCATTAAGGACCCAGACCAATATGGCTCATATCAAAATAGGGGAATTATTTACACTACCATTCAAAAAATTTGGGATCGGTAGTATTCTTTATGCTTTTTTAAAAGTCTCTTATGCTCACCGGGTCTGCATTTGTTTGATCAAAAATACAGTAAAATAGTAATATTGTGAAATATTTTTATAATGTTTTCTATTTGAGTATATTTTTTTAAAAAAAAATATTCCTGTGATTTTACATCAGCCATTTGTCCAGTCTTCAGTATCACATGATCCTTCAGAAATCATTCTAATATGATGATTTGCTGCTCAATAAATATTTCTTAATATCGTCAATGTTATCGTCAACATTTTTGTGGAAACCATGATATGTTATCAAGATTCTTTGATGAATAGAAAGTTTTGAAATTGAAATAGATTTGAAAATAGTTTACTGTCACTTCTGATCAATTGAATGCATTTTTGATTAATAAAAGTATAAATCTCTTTTTAAAAATTGGCCCCAAACTTTTGAACAGGTAAAAATACTTGTGTGATCATCAATGTGAATGTAAGTTTAAAGTTCCAGCATATTAAGACACATGATGAAAACATGAAATGTACCGCATTGTGAAAATGACTCATCTGATTAAGATTTAGTCCTTTGTCAAGAAAAAGTGACCTACTTAGCAACAGCTTAATTGACAGAATAAAATGTATGAAATGATTGCAGCAGGTTAGATTACTTTACTGCTGTCTCTGTGAAATATAATGAAATTCAGATGTGTGGACATTGTGTTCTTGATTTTGTTCCTCAGAGACGGTCACCATGCACCAGATGATCTCCATAGTGGTGTGCTTCATTTTTATCATCATCGTAACGGTCACAGTCTTCATATACAGGTCAGTTGAAACCCGTGCAGATAAACAGTGTCTATACTGACAGCGAGCGACATAACAAATTTAGAGCACTTTAATGAAGCTTTATTGATTATAACATGAGCGTTCTTGTTTTTGTTGCGTCATTGGCCTGCATTGTAGACATAGTGTAACACTACATGTCAGGTGTGCAAATACTGATCTTTGGGCGATATGGGTCTGATATATTATATCTCTCTGTCTGTCTTTCTTTCTGTCTTTCTCCTCTGTCTGTTCCTGATGTTTAATTAGGGAACTTACTGCCAGGCCACGACAGAGACAGATATAGCAGCTCATTCTACATCTCCATGACTTCATCACTTTATTCGATATGTGGCCATGTATCCAATGACAATGAAATGCATATGATTTCTGTTAAATTCATGCTGAGGATTGCAGCCAATGATGGTTGTGCTTTATTAAAAAGGCAAAGTTTAAACTGTTGTCCAAATATGCTGTAGATCAGTGATGTTCAGCTGTTCACATTATATTACCATAATTTTATTTTTATTTAATTGCACTTATTTTTTTTACAAGACTTATAAACTTATATACATTTAAAAACATTAAATAAATGTTACACATAGTGTTACATATATTTCTATTTAGAGTTGGGGTAGGGTCAGAGTTTTCTGTCAAAGTGTTGCTTTCAGTTCTTGCATATTGAGTAACAAGGTTCTGTGTGTGTAAGACAGAAAGAAGGAGTTGATGACCTGCATATGCCCCAGTCATATAAATGTATAGAAATTACTTAAACATTATGAGACAGACATTCAGCTTTCACCCAGCTGCTGAAACAGCTGTGCTTTCCAAAAAAATGTAAAGTCATTTTTGTTTGTCTTTTTTACCCAATTTTATCTAATGGGTTAAAGGATTAGTTCACCCAAAAATGTAATTTCTGTCATTAATTACTCACCCTCATGTCGTTCCAAACCCATAAGACCTTCGTTCATCTTCAGAACACAATTAAGATATTTTTGATGAAATCCGTGAGCTCTCTGATCCTCTATAGCAGGGATGGGCAACTTCGGTCCTGGAGGGCCACTGTCCTCGTGAGTTTAGCTCCAACCATGACAAAAACTCTTTTCTAGTAATCCTGAAAACATTGATTAGCTTGTTCAGATGTGTTTAATTAGGGTTGGAGCTAAACTCTGCAGGACAGTGGCCCTCCAGGACTGAAGTTGCCCATCCCTGCTCTATAGACAGCAACATTATTACCACTTTCAAGGCCCAGAAAGGTAGTAAAGAAATGGTTTAAATAGTCCATGTGACTACAGTGGTTCAACCTTAATTTTATGAAGCGACGAGAATGCTTTTTCTGCACAAAACAAACAAACACAATAACGACTTTATTCAACTATTTCTTCTCTTCCGTGTCAGTCTCCGACAATGTTCACGTGAGCACCACGATGCATGCGTGTTGCTGATGCTGGAGCCGGCCAAGACTTAGCTGGCGTTCTGATGTAGAACCCCGAAGCGCTGCATTCTGTTTACAACGTGAACAGCGTCGGAGACTGACACGGAAGAGAATAAATTGTGTTCTAAAGATGAACGAAGGTCTTTCGGGTTTGGAATGACATGAGGGTGAGTCATTAATGATAGAAATGTCATTTCTGGGTGAATTAAACCTTTAACAGAAAATTATAATAAATACAGCAATGCTTATCAATAGGGGTGTGACGATCTAGTGCCACGAGATCTCACGATATTAAAATGTGATGAGATTTCTCGTCGAGGTGAAAAGATGTCTCGCGATATTGCCATGACGGAGCGTGAGGGTGAAATTAGCATAGAATATGACACTGCTATGTTTACATTGCATTACAGGCCCACAGCTGCACCGCCTCCACTGTCGTTTTGCTTTTTTATTGAAATAAAAACCATTTAATTCAG
Source organism: Gila orcuttii (assembly GCA_026230005.1). NCBI lineage: Eukaryota > Metazoa > Chordata > Actinopteri > Cypriniformes > Leuciscidae > Gila > Gila orcuttii. Next base: position 15,616,005 of record JAPDVR010000010.1, on the reverse strand, counting down.
TTGGATAACGATCGCTTCAATTGTAAACTATTGTAAACGTCTGCTTTGCTCATCCAGCAAGAGCTGCAGTCGCACAATGTGCAGCAAAAAGCACAGTTCACTGATCGCGTGATGAGTTCACATTTACATCAATTAAACAGAGTAAAGATTATGCGTATTTGGCGTGCTGTCCAGGGGGAGGGCTCCGAGCTCGGAAATTTTTGCCCGAACCCAGAGTGCTCCCCCCTTGTTGTAAGAGTATTAGGAGAAGAAGTGAGGAGATGGGGTGGTGGAGGGATGCTGTTAGACTGTCAAAGAACTGAGTTAAGTTTGCTGAATATATATCTCTTACCTCATTGATTGGGAGTGTGCTCCACTCGTGTCTAATTAGGCTTGATTACCTGAATGTGCTCCACATGTGTTTAATTATCTGAACATGCTCCTCCCGAACTTTGTTAGGAAACATCATTTCACGAGTTCACATTTACATCAATTAAACAGAGTAAAGATTATGCGTATTTGGCGTGCTGTCCAGGGGGAGGGCTCCGAGCTCGGAAATTTTTGCCCGAACCCAGAGTGCTCCCCCAAAATCAAAAGAGCAAAGGACAGCCGCCAGACTAAAGACCCCCCCCAAACGCAGAATTTGGCGGGCTGGGTCCGTTTGAATTTGCACTGTTCTTAACGAGAGCCTCTTACTGCGTCGAACGGGCGAGCCCTACTGGCCTATGGATAAGGAACAGCTTGATTTATGCCGCCTGACCAGGAGGGCCCGTGTTGCCTCTGGCGGGAGCAGCTCACTGCGCTGGGCGGACGGGCCCTACTGGTTGACAAGATTTGGGAATGCCCAACCAGGAGGGCCCATGTAGCTTCCGACGGGAGCAGCTCACAGCGTCGGGCTGATGGGCCCTACCGGCTGACGGTGGAGTGGCGCGTTTTTTGGAAGCCCGGACTGGAGATTTCTTGCTGTCCGCTGGGAAATCGATACCTGTTGGATGGGAAAGAGAAAACATAGATGCATGCAAAGTCCGCTGGGAGACCAATGCTCGCTGGACAGAAAAAGAGAAAACATAGATGCATGCAAAGTCCGCTGGGAGACCAATGCTCGCTGGACAGAAAAAGAGGAAACATAGATGCTTGCAATGTCCGCTGGGAGACCAATGCTCGCTGGACAGAATTATGCAATGTCCGCAGGGAGACCAATGCTCGCTGGACAGAATTATGCAATGTCCGCTGGGAGACCAATGCTCGCTGGACAGAATTATGCAATGTCCGCTGGGAGACCAATGCTCGCTGGACAGAATTATGTAATGTCCGCTGGGAGACCAATGCTCGCTGGACAGAAAAGAGGAAACATAGATGCTTGCAATGTCCGCTGGGAGACCAATGCTCGCTGGACAGGAAAAGGAGAAAACATAGATGCTTTGCAATGTCCGCTGGGAGACCAATGCTCGCTGGACAGAAAAAGGAGAAAACATAGATGCTTGCAATGTCCGCTGGGAGACCAATGCTCGCTGGACAGAATTATGCAATGTCCGCTGGGAGAGTTTTGCTTTGTCAGTTGGGAATTTAGATCACTGGAAGAAGGAAGAACACCCAGGTGGACGACCCGGAGGGTTTTATTCGATGAGGGTTTGGTGGGCTTTTTTTATGTGGAACCGGTTGGTCCTGATGTAGCTTTGGAAAGCGTCTGAGGACCATCTTCCGAGAGCTTGTATCTGCTGCTGGGAGAGGCCTTTTTGGGCAGCTGAAGTTGCTGCTCCGATGCGGAAAGAGTGACTGGAGAAGTGTTTTGCTTGGATGCCTGACTGTTGAAGAACGGATTTGAGATGTTTCTGGAACCAAAAGCGTGTCACAGGTTTGTTGGAGTCATCTATAAATAGGGGATCAAGAGGGGATTTAGCCTGGGAGCTTCTCCAATGAAGATATGCCTGAATGGATTGGTATGGTTGGATTGGCGATGAGAGTTTGAAGATGTAGATGAAATGGCCTTTTTTGGATTGGTCTGTCTTGCTTTGCTTAATCAAGTATGAGATGGTTTCACTATCCAGTACTGATAAGTCTGAGATGGTGGGGTGGACTCTTGGGTCGAATTTGGAAGTGATGGCGAGTTCCGAGCATCTAAGAAAGCCGAAAAAGGCTAGAATAAACATAGCATCGAGTGTACGGGCTGTCTCGAGAGGCTGGTAGACTGTGCAGAGGGCATGAATACATTTTGTGAGAATATCTAGTGTTATGGGTTGTCTGGTGTCGGGATGGGTGGGATGAGATCGTTGAATTCCTTTGACCAGAAGGGAGGTTTGTGAATTATTTATCTCTGGGGAGGGAGCGCCGTACATCAATTTGTGGAAAAACTGGATGCCGCTCAGGTAACCTTTGATGGTTCCAACTTGGAGGCCCTTAATGCTGTTAAGGTAGGAGATGAATGAGGTGATTGAAAGGAGAGAAAAATCAGGGAATGGCAAGGTGTATGAGAAGTGGAATGCTTTAAAACACCTCCAAGCTGTCACATAAGATTGGAGGGTCCTGGGAGAAACTGCTTGGAGGATGGTGTCCAGTGATGTGTCGAGGAGTTGTTTTAGAGGGTGGGTTACGGGAATATTAGTTCTGAATAGTGAGGTACTGGAGTTGGGAATTGGTCTGCCTCTGGAGCCAGCATCCTGAATTTCTGAAACAGAAAACGAGACAGAGTCAGCGATTAGATTTTCAGACCCGGGGATGTGTTTGGCAATTATTATAAACTGATCACACGCTGAGATCCAGATTAGGCGTCTTAAGAGTGGCATCAGGGCGGGTGAATGGGAACGGCCTTTATTAATGCATTCAACAGTTGCTTCATTGTCACAATGCACTAAAACGCTACTGGTGGCCCATCCTTTCCCCCACAGGAAGGCTGCTACCACAAGAGGGTAAAGCTCGAATAGGGCTGAGGACTGAGTCGTGTCTTGGAGTTGGGGGGGCCACGGAGATGCAAACCAGCGTCCTTGGTAGAAACCCCCGAAGCCAATTGAGGGGGCCGCATCTGTAAATAATTGGATATCGACTGGAGAAAAAACAAGATCGTTATAGAAAAAGGATAGGCCATTCCACTGTTTTAGGAAAGTTATCCATAACCTGAGTTCATCACGGCACATCTGAGATATGGAAATTAGGTCTTCTAGTGCGTGAACCGAAGAAGCGAGTGAGAGGAGATGCGAAATGAAAGGGCGGCCTTGTGGAATGATGCGCATTGCGAAGTTTAAGTGGCCGAGCAGGGATAAGAGTTCGCGTTTGGAACAATTTGAGCGGTCAATGAGGGTAGATGAGACGAGTATGATCCTGTCAATTTTTTCCTTTGGCAGGGAAGCCTGGAATTGTACTGAATCTAAGTTAATGCCGAGGAATTCGATGGATGTGGTGGGACCCATGGTTTTCTCCTGGGCGATGGGGATCCCAAGCTCTGAAAAAACATTTTGAACGGTGAGGATATGAGCGGCTGGGATGGCGTCGGGAGGCGAAATGATTAGGAAATCATCTAGCAAGTGAATGAGGTGAGGAATCGCATAATTGTTTGACAAAATCCAGCAAACAGCTTCTGATAGCGTGTCGAAAATTTTGGGGCTGCTTTTGCATCCGAAAGTTAAGCGTACGGAAAAATAAAATTTTCCTTGCCAGCGTACACCGAATAAGTGCCATGAATCTGGATGGATGGGCATCACTTTGAAGGCAGAAGTGATGTCGATTTTTGCCAGCCAAGCTCCCCGACCCGCGATTTTTATCATGTCGATCGCCTGATCTACATCATGGTATTTGAGAGAAAATTCGTCAAGGGGGATCAAGCTGTTAATGCTTGGGAACGGGGAATCATGTGGGGCTGATAAATCAATTATAAGGCGTTTTTTACCTGAAAATTTTCTTGTGGCCACTCCAATGGGGCTGATACGAAAAACTTCGAAAGGAGGATTGTCGAAAGGACCAATCATGAAGCCTGACTCGACTTCTTTTTTGATCAGGTTGTCTACTACATCGGGCTCAGCCATAGCAGATTGAAGATTATTACAGACAATATTTTGAGAGAGTGGGCATTCCACGCCAGGTTTGAAACCGTGCTCGAGGCCGGACAGAAGATAGTGTGTGAAGTGGGTGTCCGGGTGATGAGCTAGTTCGATCGCTAAGCGAGAAATATTCACGGGAGTCGACAAGTAATTTTTTGATGTTTTTTTTTATTGACTGCTTTGGACACTGGGCAAACATGGCGGGCATGGGCACCGCCGCAGAAATTGCAGACATGGAGAAACCGGCAACGCTGTCTGTAGCACCTCCCATGGTTAAAACTATTGCACAGCTGCCTGCTGTTTGGAAAGGAGGCTGTCTGCTGTCTTCCTCCATCGGGATTTTCATTGGTTGTAAGTCTTGGCACATAGCTGGTTGATTTAACTGGGGCTGAGTCTGGGCAGGGGGGGATGGAGGGGTTGATTTGAGGACATGTTGTGGTTGAATGTGCTACTGACCTACATACCGCACATGAAATGTTCCTGCAGCCTAGGAAAACCCTGCTGTGTAGATCTGGATCAAGAGCGCCCCAGTAAGGACATTGGTTCCACTGGGCGACCCGGACAGAGCACTTGGCGGAAAAGAGCTTGTGGTATGTGTAGAAGTGCCCTCCTCCATAGGACAGCGCAAGTTCGGCTATAATTGATAAGTAATCGTTTAATTCGCGCCGCCTATGGGGGAAGGCAGAGCAGATTACTTCAGTGAAACGGCTGAAAGCAATTGTGAACTCGGAAAAAGAAAGTAAACGTGATGAATGTGGATTTGGGTTTTTTAAAGTGACAGAAAAATCCCCACAATCTATTTGGCGGTTTGATTCGGTTACAGGTAACAGAGAGAGAAGAGATGAAAGATCTACGTCTGCACCTGACAGGATCTGTGCTCGGATGTTGTGGGACACTGGGGGCGGCTCCGCGGCAACGGCGTTCGATGGGACGGGCATCTGAGTTGCTGTGAAGAGAGAGTGGAGAGATTTTGCCTGGAGAAGAGAGCTGAAAGGAGCCGAGGCCGGGGCTGCAATTGTCGGCGGAGGCAGCCTCACGCTTGAATTGGCCTCTGGGGCTTGGGGAAGAGGATTAAAGGTATGAGAAGGAAAGGAAGGTTGAAACTGAGAAAAGTGGGCTTGTGCTGCAAGCGGAGGCAGCCTCACGCTAGCTTGAGCTACTGGAGCTGCTGGCCACTGAAAAGAAGAGGGATTAGTAGCTGTTGCAAAGGTAGGTTGAAATGATTGGGCCTCCAATGCTAGCGGAGGCAGCCTCGCGCTAGCATCTGGGACAGGTGCTGGAGGCCACTGAAAAGAAAAAGGATTATTAGAAACAGCAGGAGCCATGTTCTGATATGCTGAGGGAAGGTCGGCGGGCCTGGTTTCAACCAAAGCTGCAGCCTGCTGGCGAGGTCTGACAGCAGAAGGAACTGGGGCGCGGCCCAAGCTTGCTGAAGGCCTTCTGCTGCGGTTTGATGCTGAAAGAGAACTGGATTTGGTACGCTGCGATGGTGGTGTTGTCGAGCGAGGTGAATCCTGAGCTTTGCTTTGCCTGCTGGTCCTTTTCGGGGCCGGCATGGACTTCGGAGAGAGGTTAGTTGATTGCAAGGATACATACAAGGCGTATAGTTCCGCTTTGTTCATCCTTCGCGAGAACTGAACATCTGAATTGATCAGCGCTTGCCTCAATCCTAAAACTGTCCACTTTCCAATTGGTGGAATTGTTGGGACGGCCGAGCGATAGGAAGTAGCAGGGGAGGGATTGTGATGTCTCGCTGGTGGAGGCGAGGGCTGGCCTCTGCGTCTAGGCGAGCGTGTAGCTGTTCGGGCAGGCAGGCGGCCGCGTGGAGAAGCCTGAGGATCAGTTGAAATGTTGGGCAGAGAAGGAGTTGTCCTTGGGTCAGCTGATTGTGGCTGAGGATCCGGCGAGAAGTTAGATTCCTCATCGGATGGGAAGAGCTGGAGTTGAGACATGGTAGCAAAAAGGTCGAACCAATATGCTGTTAGACTGTCAAAGAACTGAGTTAAGTTTGCTGAATATATATCTCTTACCTCATTGATTGGGAGTGTGCTCCACTCGTGTCTAATTAGGCTTGATTACCTGAATGTGCTCCACATGTGTTTAATTATCTGAACATGCTCCTCCCGAACTTTGTTAGGAAACATCATATGAAGGTGAGAGATGACTGACCATAGTGTGACTGACAAGACCATGGCGGTGTCGTTGCGCAAAAGAGCCTATGCGTCTGTAAAATCTTGTAGAATGCACGCTCAGCACCGCCGCTCCCTGTACACAAAGTATTTGCGATCACAAAGACGAAAGTAAAACTCGAGCTCCCTGAATGCACACAATTTAGACTACGTACAATAGCCTGTCTCCCAATATCAAACCTATCTTACGCTGGGCTGTGTAGGTTTAACCACCTCTTAGCTCTAGTCTCTGTTTTGGTCTCTGTTTGAACTTTGAATTAGAGACCTGCGCGGGACACAATTTTCAGACCCGCTCCCGCAGTGTTCAGTCCCGCTCCCGCAAAGATTTGTCATTTTTAGTGCCGCTCCCGCCTGCATCTGTGATATAATGTCCCGCTCCCGCCCGCACTTTCTGTCTGACGAAAGGTCTTGGGGAAAAAAATGCGTGCGCACAAAATTCCTTACCAATACTTGGTAACATATTTATTGGTAAGCCTGTATATGTTCAACCATACAAAACATTAAATAGGCATCAGTAACTAACGCCAACAAAGATAAACATTAATCGGCCCAAATTCCATTAGGCTTAACGTGTAACATAAAAACAGCCTTAGGCATTGCCTACACATAGGAACATTTGTAAAACGGATAATTCTTATCTACTATATTATAGACTTCACTATATCACAGGCCATTTAAACATTTAAAATGTGATCACAAAACACGAAACGGTCCCATATTACAAACAGCATAATATTCACAACAGTACTAACAGCTAACAGTAACCAAAAACAAAAATATATTCGATTAGGTAATATTATTATCTATCTAATATATAGCTATAATTAGATAATGTTCCTGTCACATTATAGGCTAGCCATGACCTAAAACATTGAGACTAAAAAACTATTTGGGCTTTGAGCCGCTCAGTGCAGGTGTTAAACTGAAAATAGCCTGTGTGCCTACCTTTTAATTTTAATAATATGAATATGAATAATATGAATAATAATAAGAAGAATAAAAATAAAAACTCAGCAGGTCGCTACCAGCATGTCTAAATGAAAATGATCAAAATAAAGGTAAAAGAAGCAGCTGCTGCTTAGGATATCGGGTTCTTTGAATAACAATGAAGGAAAAGTAGGTTGTTTACTGATGAGGGCTTCAGCACACTCCGTCTTTGCTCCAGTATGCGACCACAAATGCTGAAAGCCCGTTCGGACGATGCGCTGGAGGCTGGGACACATAGTACATGGCGTGCCAGTTTGGAAAGTGTGGGAAATTCAAAGCAATGTTTCTTCCACCACGGGAGGATATCTTTGGGTTGGTGTGATTCGGATCCATCCAGTTTGACAGTTCAAATACTCCACTATCTCGGAATCTACAGACTTCTGCGAGTCAGTACACGTACCACCTACATCTTCCCATTCTTCAAAATCACGAAATGTCACCTTTTTAGGTGGAGGTGGCTCAGAAAGTCCTCAATCAGCTCTTTCACAGCTTCAGTCACATATTGTCTTTCATTTTCATCGACCATCTTAAGCTGACGCAGTTTGGGAGTCAGGAATGTTGCTACTTTATAGAGCATGTTAATTTCATTTGGAGCAAGGTTACTTGGTGACAACAGTTCGTCTAGGCGTTGTACACATGCAGATGCGATAGCATTGAGTAGGGGGTCAACCTTGGCCACTTCACAATGCTCTCTTAACTTCACGGACCAAGGCAGAACAAGTGCCGCACTTAATGCCGTATTGTCCGACTCCAGGTCATTCGTTGCGTCTTTGAAGGGTTTGAGAAACGCCACGAGGGATCCAAGAGTGTTTTTATTGATACAGCCTACTTTGTCATACTGCTTATTATCCAGCAGTATTGTTGTGACCTCATCATACTGCTGTGAGACAGAATCCAGCATGTCCACAGTCGAATTCCATCGTGTCTCCACTGACTGTTTGAGAGACTTCCCCAGCTTGACTTGCAGGCCAGAATGTTTAAAATAGCTGACCAGTTTCTTCACGTTGGTGATAAGCTGGGCCGCTTCGGGGACTTGGCTCATCACAGCAGGTGAGAGAGCATGTGCGAGAACTGAATTCAGTACATGTGCACTACAGTTCAGTCTAGTGAACCTACGTAAAGAGGCCACCATGTTAGCTCCTCTATCCGTGACAAAAACAATTTTCTTTCCCAAAAGCGAACAATTAATTCCAAACACTCTTAAGTTCTGAAATAATAAAGCCCGAATATTTTCACCTGTCTTTGGAGTGCATTCTTCAAATTGGGCAGAAAATAGCACTCTAGATTCTAAATTGTAGTCTGAATCGACGTAATGTATGGTGGCTGACAGGAAAGAGGTTTTTCTATATGTCTCTGTCCAAATATCAGTTGTCACAGCACATCCATATTTCACAATTGTCTGTCATGTCAGCGACAACAGCCCTTCTAAATCTGTGTGCCCTGTCATCTACATGGCGTGACACAGTTGTTGGATGAGGCAGAATATCTCTCACATCATATCTGCCTGTTGTGGCTGCCGTGTCTACCAAATGTTGTGTCAACTGAATGAATCCCTCACCAGCAATGCTGTCATATGGACGGAGGTCAGCAGAAACAAAGTCCACACATTTGTCTATTGTCTTCGCCTTTAGAGCACTTGACACTTTCGACGTGTTTCCCTTGAACTCCAACAATCTTTGTCCTTTCAAGACTGTACATACATGACGCTTCCGGCCTGATGTTCCAGATTTGTGTCCGTTGTATGTTAACACCTTTTGGCATTTATCGCAGCAGGCGAAAGGTAGTTGATTCCCCTCTCCGTCATGCACAACCGAAAAAGACTGCCAAATGTCTGATTTGAGGTTTCGTGATTTTTTTGTAGTAAATGTGCCTTTCTTTAGAGAAGTACTTACATCTGAAGCGCTTAGGCCTATATCTGAAGCACTAGAGGCGCTCTGTTCCTCGTCCATGCTGTCTATTTTGAACTTGAACTAGCTTTCGAATTTGAACACGGAGCAGCGGGAAGGAATTGTCTCTAAACAAGTGTGCGTGAGATTAGGCCCCGCCCTACCCGACAACATTCACAAGTTTAGGCTGCTTAAAACGTTTTTATTGCTGCCAATCAGAATCTCCCTCACAACTACAAATTATGTATGCTACTTTAATCATTTATACATTTTACTTTACACTCGTATTTAATTTGCGGGAGTGCAGCGGATCATCCCTCCCGCCCGCACCCGCAAGTGCACCTCATCATCCTGCCCGCTCCCGCAATGACCTTTCAAAATTTGTCCCGCACCGCACTGTTTTGCGTCGCGAAACATATATGACTCCCGCAGGAGTGCAGACCTCTACTTTGAATATTGAGAGACTACTTTGATTATGGTTCCACTTATTGTTTGCACTTAATAAGACTAAGGAAAAACTGTTATTTATTTTTGTTATTCATACTGTTTTTATTTCTGTTCAATTTGTGGAAAGGAGTTCAATTAGGATGTAACACAGCCTCTATCAGAAGTTCAATGTACAATACGGTCTGAAGAGACTCATGTGAAATCATACAGGAGAAAAGCCAGTCAGTTGAGTTGTTGTCTTTCAATGCATATGATAATTCATACTTAGAAAGTAGAACTGAAATGGCATTCATTACAAGATGATTAGTTAAAACATTTTAAAATGCTCATGCAGACAATTTTTCCAGTCAGGAATTTTGTCATTGAGGATTTCTTAAAAATACTGTGCAAAAATCTTGTCTTGTCTCGTGAACCCAATCTCGTGTCACGTGTTGAGTGTCTCGTCACACCCCTACTTATCAACGATATTTATTAAGTCAGGATATCAAGACATTTCATTTTAATTCATAGGACATATAATTAGAGCTGTCACGTTTTGTTTTTATGTTTCATGTCTTTCATTTAGAAGTTTAATTATAGTCATGGTTCTTGGTTTGACTTGTCATGTGATTCTCTGCTCTGTTTGCTATTGCCTCATGCGCTGAAGCCCGCTGGATCCCCGTTTACTGTGGGAGTTGCGGACATGGGATACTGCAACTCTCCAGTACCCGCCACGCCTGATTCTCCAACCATCATGATCACCACACCAGTGTTATCAGCCATCATGGCCGCCACGCCAGAGCCCCCAGCCCATGAGTCTGCACCAGAGCCCGCTCCAGCCCATGAGCCCATAACAAACAGAGCAGAGAATCACGTGACACGACAAACCAAGAACCATGACTATGACTAAACTTAAGAATAAAAGACATGAAACATGAACATGAAACAAAACCCAAAACCAAACGTGACAGTAACCAACAATTATTTTGATGATCGATTAATCTATCGATTATCTTTTACAATTAATCAAATTATTTTCTGGTCATTCGATTACTCCTTAAGTTAACCTACAATAACTTCTGCTATTAATCTTTTTACGTTTTATTCAAACATTTTCGCATAAAATACAAATGAAAAAAAAAATGTTAAGCCAAGAATTAAAATGCATCTATCGGTAGTACAAATGTCCATGATGGCTGCATTCATAGTCACTGTTTGGGATGGTTTATTCTTAATGTATATCAATTAGGCTCAAGTAGATTATTTTATCCCTTCAAAGGCTCTCTCACATTAAGGTTGGAGACCCCTGCTTTAGACTGTCAGATATCTGTGCATTGGTGATCTTCTGTTTCTGTAATTCCATCTACCTCTTTTTACAGCCACGTTTCGTTTCCAATGGGTCACTCTACAATTGCTCTGGCTAATGCTGTTGCTCACTTTCAAATGACAAAAATTCTAACTGCAGTGTACATACTTCCTTTATAGGAAACAATATATGTTTTAATAAATGAACTTATTATTATAAGTCTTATAAGTAATTGTAGAATAGACCAACTATATACAGACAATACGATTGTGTTTATTGTGCTCTGTATTAATTCTATAAATGTCTGCATGCTTTAGTCATTATATAATAATAATCCTGCAAAAATACTGATACTTATAATAAAATATCAAAGTTCTTTGCCTCTGAAGGATATTTGATCTATTATTACATGTGCCATTTAAATATTCCATTGCTGACAGTGACACACATATTGGCTTGTCTTATTTAACATATATGTCTCACTATCTTTAACGTGGGTCTGTTATTCTCCTTTGTATTTTTTATCTGATGTTTCCCCCATTGCATCCATTCTCTCATTGTCCCTCTCCTCTGCATATTTATACTCTTCTTTCTTTCTCTCTGTCTCTTTCACTGTCTGTTACTCGGCGGGCATCAGGAAGCTGAAGCTGGAGAACGAGTTGACCGCTCAGCTGTGGCGTGTGCACTGGGAGGACATCCAGATGAGTAACATGGAGAAGGTGCTGCGCAGAACCTGCAGCAGACTCACCATCTCAATGGTGAGGGGGAACACACTGTCATTTCTAAGAGTTTCCAATAGTATAAGTAAACATACTCATGTCTTACTCCTCTTTCCACACACAGAGAGGCTCTAACTACGGCTCACTGCTTACTATGGATGGAAACTTCCAGATCTATGCCAAAACTGGCTACTACAAGGTATTAAAGATTTGGTGGTTAGGGGTGGATGGGCCACTGTGCTCATTAGGTCACATTCGAATCTCATCATCTTTTTGTCTTTTAATGTAAACATTTTTAAATAAAATGTGTAGTTTTGTTCATCTGATTGGATGATTTTCAAAATCATGATCCTGTTTAAATTTAGGAGCCTTTGTCTGAAAATGAAAATGAAAATTCTGTCAGTAATTACTCACCCTCATGTTGTTCCAACCCCGTAAGACTTCGGAACACAGATTAAGATATTTTTGATGAAATCTGAGAGCTGTCTCACTCCTTCATAGGCTTTTAGGTAATTGTATTCTGCCGGCTGTCTGAAAACCATGCATTCAGTTTGCACTTAAAGGGATACTCCACTTTTTTTGCAAATAGGCTAATTTTAAGTTCAAGTTTAACCCCCAGAGTTTTACCGTTTTTGAATCCATTCAGCCGATCTCCGGTTCTGGCGGTACCACTTTTAGCATAGCTTAGCATACATCATTGAAGTGGACAAGACCATTAGCATTTCTCAAAAAAAAAAATGACCAAAGTGTTTCGATATTTTTTCTATTTAAAACTTGACTCTTCTGTAGTTACATCGTGCACTAAGACCGACGGAAAATGTAAAGTTTTCTAGGCTGATATGGCTAGGAACTATACTTTCATTCCTGCGTAATAATCAAGAAACTTTACTGCCGTACCATGAGTGCAGCAGGCGCAATGATATGACGCAGCGCCTGAAAATAGGCTACCTTCCGTCAACTGCGCTGTCATATCATTGCATAACCGGAGATCGGATGAATGGATTCAAAAACGGTAAAACTCAACAGTTTAACTCTGGGGGAGTTGTAAAATGAGCCTATTTCCCAAAAAAGTGGAGTATCCCTTTAAGTATATTCTTTTAAAGTACGTTGTTTCTGTAAAAAGCACTATTTTTAAGAGTATGCTATGTGTACTTCTTTTTCACATTGGCTGAAAATACAAAATGAAGAGTCAAAATAAGAGGTTTATTATTTAGTCCCATTCATTCCAATACATTCATTCATTCCCTGTTTTACTAATTACTGTTTTATCTGTGTGCTTTTTTTTTTCACTTAAAAATATCCTGCCTAGCAACTGACATGTCAAATAATGGAAGGGTTCATCTTTAGTTCCTCCATAATACCACCGGCTTGCCTAGGCTAATGGCCAGTTCTTCATCTGTTGATCTAGCTCCACTCCAATTAAGCAGAACCCCTGAGGATGAGTGCTATTCATGTCCACGTCATTTTCTCCATTAATTAGAATGATGCTTAATTAACGCATTATGTTGCTCTTTTTTCTCGTAAATGATGAGGCATTTCGTCTGTCTCCAAAGTCCTCAGACTCTTTGCTAAGCCCACGACAGCAATCAGGGTGAAACTAATGTGCATCGCTGCCTCTTTTCCAGGGAAACATAACAGCCATTAAGTATGTCAACAAGAAACGCATTGAGCTCACCAGGAAAGTGCTGTTTGAACTCAAACATGTAAGTGTGCGTCCATGCCGTTTTGTGCTTTTTGCCAGGTGCCTTCATCATAATTAAGTTTATATGATGCTCTGGGAGATATTAATAGCTGGGGACTGATGGAAAAGAGCGGCTAAACAGCTCTCTCTCTCTCTCTCTCTCTCTCTCTCTCTCTCTCTCTCTCTCTCTCTCTCTCTCTCTCTCTCTCTCTCTCTCTTTGTCCACTACTGTTATAGATGCGAGATGTTCAGAATGAGCACCTGACGCGCTTTATTGGCGCTTGTATCGACACACCCAACATTTGCATCCTTACTGAGTACTGTCCTCGAGGCAGCTTACAGGTAAACACTCACGAACTCAACACATAATTATGTATTAATAGATGGCTCATATTAATTCCAGACTTTTTTATACACCAACCAGGGCTCAACAATAAGGATTCATGGATGCATGCATAAATAAGTAAATTAATAATTAAACAAATAAATACATTTTAAGTGTCAGAAAAAAATGCAAATGCAAAAATAATCATCACCACTTGTTTTTCTACCATCACATACAGTATAAGCTCTTCTCACTAACTGTAACAAATATTCTCACTGTTAACTACTTGCTTATTAGCGGGCATAGTACTTGGATATTGGCTGTTTATTAGTACTTAAAAAGCACATATTAATGCCTTATTGACCATATTCTACATCTCTTAAGGCCCGATATACTTCAAGCGAAATCAAACAACAAACTGATGTGACGTCATTTCGAACAAAATCAAGCCAAAATTAACTTCGTTTGGAGTTTGTTTTGGGAGGGCTAAACAGTTGGCCAAATCAAACTTTCCAGAAAAGTTTGGCTCTGGCTGGTAAACACATTTTCTACTACCATTGGTCCGTGGCGATTACGTAATAGTTGTATGGAGACTCCACCTTCTTTCACGTGAAAATCTTTTCCGCTTGTAGTGGATTTTTCCCTAAACCTAACTGCGTACCTGGAACCTAATTATTTTAATTGAAAACTATCACTTTTGATTGGTAATAAGGTCTTTAGTTCTCTTTTATTTGGGGTGCCCAGTCTTCACCCAAGCGTCTACATGTCGACACTTAATAAATATCCGGGGCGTCTACACATCGACACCCAAGCGTCTCCGAATCGACACTTAATATCTGGGGCGTCTACTGTCGACACCCAAAAACCTTTATACTTTATACAAAATATCCTGTATCATTAAAAAAACTGTGAGGGGTTAATATTTTAATCAATCATTTCACAATATAACGGTTAGTCCAAATATATAGTCCTTTTACCAAACTTATATTAAGTCAAATGTTTAGGAGGTTAGACATCATCTGATGGCTACATCCTAGAGAAAAGGAAGTAAGCTCAATTTAGATTTATTGTTAGAATCAGGAATGGAAGTTTTAGTCATCTTCAGACATAGGACCAAAGGAAGTTTAGAACTTATCACGAGATGTTAATATAATTCATATCTTTATGGTTAGATTTTAAAAACATGGTTAATTTAATATTCAGTCTAAAATCTCTACGACACGCTTCATTTCCACTGTTCACTCAGTCGAGGTCAGACGTCTGCGATAAAACATGAAATCTATTGTATAAAGTGCTATATAAAAAATCGTGACATGATTCTTGCCGAAGTGCAGAGCTTGTGCAAACATCCACATTGCTATGATCAGATGCTTTTCTTTTGCCTTATTAGAAAAAATGCTTGCTGTTTTCTCAATTTTGTTGTGTTTATTTTATTGAGAGAAAAGCGTGCAGCACATTTTTACATATTCATCTAACCGTCTTTCTCAGCAGTGTGAGCGACATCGAATGTTCGCTGACAGTATATCGCTGGTCACGTATTTCGAACTTCATTTTACCCCTAAGCAAAGAACGAAAAAACTTTGCCTTGTGTATATTGGGGCATTTAATTCTACCCAATACCTGAACTTAACAACTACCTTGCGAACTATTAATCAGCAGTAATTAGGAGTTTATTGAGGCAAAAGTCGTAGTTAATAGTTTATAGTGTGTTTATATGTGTGTTTGTGACCTGTAGGACCTCATGGAGAGTGAAGGAATCACGCTGGACTGGATGTTCCGCTATTCTCTGATCAATGACATCGTTAAGGTGAGCATTTCACCTTCTTCGCTTAAACGGTTTGTTCACCCAAAAATTTAAATTCTGTCATCAGTTACTCACCCTCATGTTGTTCCATCCCATTAGTTTTTCGTTCATCTTTGGAACACGAATTAAGATATTTTTAATGAGTTCTGAATTTCTGTTCCTCCATTGACAGCTACACAACTACCACTTTGATGCTTCAAAAAGTTCATAAAGAGATTGTAAAACTAATCCATATGAATCGAGCAGTTTAGTCCAAATTTTCTTTATGAACTTTGTAAGGAACTCAGCTTTTTGGAAATATTAATAATCAATAATATCTTGTTATTATTAATTATAAATATTTGGGTCAGTTAATTGGATTAACTTGATGTGGCTGAATTAATATTACAATCAATTAATCAGTTCGTCCAACGAACTCTTTTGATTATTAATTTATTCTAAGAAAAGGGTATCTTCCATGGCCACAGAAGAATAATTATTTCTTCGCATATACCGCACGTTGAGCCAGTAGCAAAAACCGTGATCATAAAGTGACATTGTATTGCAAACAAAGCAGAACCAAATACATATTATGTACAAGTTTTATTAACTAAATATAGATATTTATATGAATATAAATAAACTAAACAACATACACACATGAGAACATAAATAGGTTAGTGATAGGATGAAATTGGAAACCGGAAGAGGGTCTATGAGAAGAACCATCAGAATTTCATTTTCACATTTCATTGAATTGAATACTTGCATTTGTAATGGGAACAATTCTTGAAGTTGTTGAAAATTGAAGTCGTTGATGGTTCCGGCAGTGTCAAGTGGATGTTGGTTGAGCATTCTCTTTCTCCAGGAATGCATGATTGGTTTGGTCAAGGCCTGGGACTCTGTTGAGGCCACGCCGAGCACCCAGGAGAAGTGATTGGAGTCGTTGTTGGTTGGAGTCTTTGTTCCAAAACTCCTGAGATTGTCTTTGGTTCTTTGTGAGAGAGTGTCCTCTCTTTTCCATGAGGCCGGATCTGGTTGGGATCCAGGCCTGCTGGAAGGCCTCTTGGCCCCCATGGAGGGGGGAGGGGGGGTTTCCCCGTATCACCCGAGACAGTGTTTGCGGCAGGATGGAAAACCAAGAGAGGGCTAAACTGGTATTCAGTCCTTTTGAAGACCTGACGTTTCCGCTTCTTTTGGAAGTGGGTCCAATCAGGAGCAGTCCCTTAGGAGGGAGATTTTATGACCCTTTGTGTTATAACCAGGCATTTAAATCTCTAGTTTCATTGGATGTTTAAGAGAAGAATCTTCACAATTCTTATAATACTAATGTGTCACAAAGTTTAGCAAAATGTAATGTCAGTTAACAAATGGGGAATGAAAATTGGAGTTTATCGAGACCAAACTTGCCACAAATGGATTTGGTTAAACATTAGTTGGCAAAGTTTGAAACATTATCCCATTAGAGTTGTCGAGAAACATGGACCAAACCACAAAAAGGCAACTCATGAAATAGGGAACTTAGATACATTGTTCATACAATTCTAAAGTGGATATATAATAGCATATATATATATGAATACAGGATTCATTTCTCCTCCTTGGTTAGAATTCAGAGAGAGCCACAGTTCTGTGAACATTCCTTTGGGTCGTAAACGCTGTTATCTAAGAACTCCAGTGATGTTAGTTTTGGTCTCTTTTCACTCCAAAGATGGAAAACATAGTAAACTATATTTTACTGGATATTACTGTACGTATTCTGATTGATCACACCGAAAGCATTCTGGAGGTGTCCAGAACTATGTGTACAAGTTATGGGAATAGACAGTTATATTTAAAATGCATAATGAAGGTATTTATAATTAACTTTTAGCTCGATAAAATCATAGTCATTCCAATGTGACATGGGGAAATGGACACACATAAAAACACATTGAATATATCTGGTTAAATGTCTTTTAAAAAGAGAAGTTTCTTTCTCTTTAGAATCCTTCTTTGGGACATTCCAGTCAGTCATAAAAATTTCTCGTAACTGGACACCACGCTCTGTCCTGAGCGGGCTTCACTTGTGGGGGATGCGTGTGTGGTTGTGAGTGTGTGTGTGTGTATATGTTAATTTACATCCAGGCTTTTTGGGCCTGAAGGCTTTGGGATTTTAGCTAGGATGTATTTAGTTATTCAGATTCACCTCGCCCAGTCCCTACAGTCCCCCCTTTTGTCTGATGAAGTCCCGGTGTGGACATCATCGGACATAAATCATCGCAATGGACGGATGACAGGTGAATCATGATGATCGGGTAGCAGGTGGCTGTTAGGGCCAAGGGCTCAGCTTGATGAGGTTCAGCGCGGCCTCTGGCATGGTACCCTCTTTCTGAGGGTGCCGTAAGCTTGGCTGTGGATGTTCGCATCTCGTTGAGTCTCCTGTATAGGATGAAGGCCAAGCCCAATGTCAGGGTGTGGCTGAGTAGCTTAGAGCTACACAGCGCAGTGTCCACTGTGGTCCAGGCCTGGACAACAGGTGGGGTAGTCAAGTAGAGCAGTTGAGACAAAGCTCGGAGGGCTGTGTTGATAGAAGCAATGTCAATTTGCTGGGACCCCCCCTTTCGCAAACCACAACTCCCTTTCTGGAGTTAGGGTGAAAGTGTGGTTCCTGGAGAAGGATGGGATTTCCAGTTCTAATTTGTACTCTTTGCTTGGAAGATGGTACCATGCCAGGTCGTCAAGGTGAAGGATGGCGCCTTTCGGTACTTGGATTCACATGCTCTGGTGGAGCGAGGTGACACAGGTGTCAGTGTCATTCTGGTCGTAATTGAGTGCAGCTGTGCGCACAGGAGTGTTAGTGAGCCACCTGCCACTTACAATCTCTGCTTGGGTCTTGATGACTTGAGTGCGAAGCTTAGCTTCGGCAGGGCAGCGGGTGTCGCTGATCTGCAGCCCGCAGATTCCGTCAGTGTTGTCTCTGAGGAAGGGTTTGTTAGGGCAGAGATAGTGAATGTCTTTGGTCAGTGTGCACATGTGTGGATTCGGAGCTGGGGACAGCTTAGTGTCGCTGTCGTGCAAGTCAATCACGTACGGCGTGGGGATCTTGACGTGAGTGTTACCTTTCAGAATCTGACCTTGACAATATTCTTGAGCCGGTGGATTCGGCTTGACTGTGATGGGTAAGTTCAGGAGAAAGCCCCCTTTTCTCTGCTTGTGGTCGACGCAGAGTGGGCTGGCACTACCCAGCGAGTAGGCAAGGTGTATTTGTAGAGAGTCAGCTGGCGTGGTGATGGCGGAAGCCAGCACGGTTTGCACAAGGCTTAAGGGTATCAGGTGCGGTGGAATTCTACCCATAGCTAGGCTGTCAATGGAGTTCACCTCCAGCCGCGTGTCTGTCATCAGGGCTGTTACCAGCTGAGTTTGAGCAAAGTCATTCTGGAAGACAGTAAACAGCTGTTTCATGGAGTTCACTGTCTGGGTCAGCAGAACGCTGTGAGTGTTGAAAATTACCACAATTCCCTTTAGTGTCTTGTCGATGGTCTGCAGGGATGCACTCTGTGTTGTGAGTTGCTCTTTTATCTGTATAATCTCAGTCTAAATTTCAGCTGCATGCCGCCTCACGGTGGCTAGGTTCACTGTATTCACACTGGACATACAAGTGTTAAACAGAGTGGCGGCGGCTCCGGGCAAAGCTCCCCGGAACTGTTTGGAGCGGTGGTTGTGTCCACCTTACTCCGCTTGTGTGATAGTCATTTTCTCAAGTTGGTTGAGCATGTGCATCGGCCCCGGCGTGAGTGAGGGAGTCTGTCCATCGGGCACCTGCCCAGCTGTATTGGGCTACTGCGCTGGGGTAGGGTGCCCTGTAAACATTGCAGGGGTCGAGACGAACATGAACTTTCTGGGTGTGGGTCCTGAAGTTGGTAGTCAGGAGTCCCGGTTGTTCCCTCAGGATGGTGCCTGATGCTGGGCCTGGGGAGATGCTGTTCGATGGCGGTGGCTGCCCTCTGGTTGGCCGAAGGCACAGGATGGCGAACCACAGCAGCATCCTGGTAAAGTGAAAGGGAGAGAGAGAGAAAGGGAGGAAAAATTTCAGCAGGTGTTGTCCTTGGTTGGCTTGGAAGGTTTTTTCACGCCGGTATGCCACTTGCTTCGGTGTCTTGCAAGTGTCTCTGGTGCTGCGGTGTGCAGCACATGGTGTGTCATGGGCATACATTGGCATGACCCCCCTTTTGCACTGTGGCATTACAAGCTGTGGCGCAGTGATGGCATCAGGTGCAGAACGCTGAATCTTGTCTTGTGCACGCAGCATGTGCAAGGTGTATTGCAGGTGTCTGGGGCACCGGTCGTCGGTGGGTTCAGACGGCGTGCTAGGGTGGTTGGAGGGGTCTGAGAGGTGGTTTCTCATAATGTCCATTGGTAAGCTGGAAGGTTGGGGTCAGGTTAAGCAGAGGCTCTGTGACACTTTGGCACACTTGTGGTGAGAGACTAATGCATGACCCTAAAAGTTCAGAACCACTGTTTAATGGGTTTGCTAGATATGTAGCATAAAGTTAGGTGCTTCATGTGTATCTAGCTAGTGATGTGTCTCTTGTATCTTTATCATCTTAGCTGTGGATGTTAGGAGGCTAAGACTTGTGTGGTTCCTAGAGTGTTTCCTGGAAAGGGCATAGCCGAGATGAAATAAATGACTTAAGATGGTTCTGAAGTGAAGGATAGGAGGAAAAGAGACAACTTTCCTATTCAAATTATGCTTATTATCAATCCTCAGGACTATAGTTATGCCCTAGTAATTGTTGAAATTACTTGTGTTGCAGGGTCACAAAAATGAGTGCCCTTGTTGAAAATAAACACAATCACAAATAAAGGTGTCTCTGTTTCCTTTCTGGGCACAATGGAAAATGGAAGAGAGGAAATGGAATTAAATCATATAGATGACCGAATAGACAATGGAATAGCTGACTGCCATTATTATCAAAGTGGAAATAAAAAAAAATAAAAAAAATAAAGTAATCAAAACAGCGGTAATGATCTGAATGTGAGAATAATCAGTAGCACTAGTGACTAAACTTTGGATTTGTCTGGACCAACACTCCATAGTGGGTTACAGCGGTTGCGTGTTCAAGACCACACTGTGTGTGTCCCTCCAAAGGTTTAATCAACATGCTGATGGAAATTCTCATTACTATACAAATTCTTCTCTAGGTACACAGTTTACATGTAGTTAAACTTAAGTTTAATTGACAGGGCATCTGCAAATTTAGCCTACAACGCTCAGCCAGGACTATGCCTAACTAGTGAAGGTGAAATTTAGCTGAGAAGAACTGAAAGTACGGAAAGTGAAGAATTAGAAACCCTAACTGGGGTTAAAGAAAGTATTCTAGAATACTTTGCACTGTGTAAACAAAAGCTGTAATTAAGGCTTCAAGTGAATGATGCTAACTGCTAATTGTAGAAGTTATTATTTAGCTTAGCCTAAGCTGGATGAATGCTAGGTTAGGTTAGCTTAGCCACCTAGGCTGGTTTGTTTACAAAGTGACATCACAAGTTAGCACTTCCTGTGACCAGTTGTTGTCATGGGAACCAGAGCATGTCAGAACAATTCAACAGTACCTGAAGAATGTCTGCACATTTTACTGAGTTATGCATGTTTAAACGGGTTAAAAGGGGGCGCCTATACTTTAAGTCTTTCAAGAACTTGATGTTACATTCAGTAAAAATGCAAATGTGTTTTGGCATTTGCTAATTTTACTCATGGAACTCTTCTCTTTACTTTACACAACTTATTCTATTTGTTTACAGAGTAAGGAAATAGATTTGCTGTAAGTCAAAGCTTGTCTAAGCCTATATAGTTACGTCCCTCTCATGCATAAATGCTGACTTTTCAGCGAATGAACAGTTTTGATCGCTAGGTAGCTCTCTGCTTGTAGATGCAGCTAAAAAATTAGGTGAATTACATCAATCTAACAATAATTTGTAAGGCCTTTACATTGTAGAAAGGGGAGCATCACCCAGGTCTACGTATATATAACACTGTCCTGAGCTTTCTTTGTCAAAAACAGGTTTAGCCATACTGCAATTTGGATTTCTTTAACCAAAGCAGGATAGATATCGGTACAGTTTACAAGCTGCTGAGATGAGATTCCTTTGTCAAACAGACTTACGCTTTAATGCTGAACTAACTGATACCAGTTGGAAATCTAAGACTCTTGCACTTACAGTAGAGATGTCAATTCCAGCTATCGTTTTATCTGCATTTAGACAAGCCAGCAACCAGTGATCAAAATGCATATCGCATGTTGTGTTCCAGTTGGACCGCAATGGTCAAATAAGCACTTTTAGGATAACAGTAGTTACGAAGGGGCTCTAGGTCATGCTAGCTTTCCCAGCTCAGGTGGTTTGCTTACTATCTGGCATTAGGGTGATGAATGCCCTATTTGGAGTTTGTATTTCCTGTAACAAGTGATTGTCATGGAAACTAATGTGCAGCAGTGTATAGTTCAACCAGCGGGTGGCACAATGTCTGTATGTTTCAAAAAGCAGTGCATAGTCTGTTGGCATGTGAGGCTTACACCTGCATTCAAGATTTTCTTTAAATCAGTAAAATTCAAATTTTACTAATGCAAACTCTTGCTTCCTTTTGAGCACACATTTTCATCTACTTTAAAAGTTTTATGTCCTATGCTGACTAGGAACTTTGTAGCAGAGTCGTGCATTGTGTTCATGCTGTGTGCCTTCTGGTTTTGCAGTTCAGAATCAATGGGGTCTTAGGAACCCTTTCTGAGGAGGCCTTCTGTGTTAGAGGCCTTCTGCATCAGGTCACGCATCGTTGAGTGGGCATTGCGTGGGGGGAGGTGAAAATATGGTGACTAACTGGTTTTGGAGGAAAAGTTTCTTGACGCTGGTGTCCTCCTCCGTCACAGGTTCGTTGTAAGTTCCACAGAAAACTCGTTCGGAGTCGGTGGTGGTAGCACAGGCCCTTCTAAGTCTGTCCTGCTTGGTGTCTGGGCAGGGCCCAGCTGGGCTGGATGTGTCCAGATCAGATGGAGTCTGTCTCGGTGTGCCACACCGGTTGGAGACTGCAGGTGAAAATCAATGTCTCGTAGATTGGCAGGGATGTTTCTGACCTTTCACTTGAGATTGTTGAGTGTCACTTCATGTGCCATTTCAGGGTTTGTCTGAGTTACCTTTTCCTCCTGCAGCTGCAGGGGCTCTCAGGCCACTGGCTGGTGAAGTGTTAAGCCCCCCCCCCCCCCCCCCCCCTTGTGCAGGGCTGGGGAAGCTTACGCTGCTGATGTGAAGGTCAGCAGGGTACGTCTTTCTTGTGTGGTCCATTTGCCGTGGGTTGGACTGTTGCAGCTCTCTTTGGACCACATGGAGTGCGTCAATAATGTTACAGCATCGCTAAGTCAGTGTTCGGACTTCCGCTGCACATTGATGGCTTTAGCTCTCTTTGAGTTCAACCATTTCTTTAAGTTCTTTGAGTGAAACAGTTCTTTACTCGTCGGTTTGCAGGTGCTCAGAGCTGTCGTCCGCCTGAAAACTGATGATCTCTTTCAGTTGCTCTGCTCTGTCAGGGTCCTTGCATCTGTCCTGTGTCCTCTCACGCTGAGCAGGGTTTGTTCTCTGTGGAATTCTGTGGCTGGCAGCATTAGTTCATTTACCTCCTGTTTGAGGCCTGCGGGAGCGCTGCCAAGGAGAAGATGATTCTGGTCAGCTCTTGGTGGCTCAGGCCGGACGTCCGCTTTCGTTGTCGTCTAACTGTTCCCTTCTCTGCCGTGGCAGGTCATTGCCCGCTTCAGGGTGAAGGATGTCCATGACACTGCTCCGCCGGGTCTCCAGGGGGTCCTGGTAGGAGGCAGGGCTGGATGTCTGAGGCCTACTGGCACACTTGTGGGACACGAGATAGAGAGGGCAAAGGCAAATGCAAGTTTCTACTGAGGTGGTGAGCTATGAGCTTACTCATAACAAAATGTTTTGAGTATCCTAGTTAACGTGCTTTAAGCAGCGTCAACTGATGACTGGGCTTTTACATGTCACAACTATCACTCAAAAATGCTGATGGTTCTTCTCACATGTTGTGCTACAAGAGTAACAGATAGAGCAAAACCAAAATACAACAATAGGATGAAACCAGAAAAGAAGAGGAAGAAATGAGTGTTTTACCTATTTAGGTTTAGCTAGGAGACATAGGTAAACAGTCTAACAGCAGCATAACCCATAAGTGACTCC
This sequence comes from Gila orcuttii, assembly GCA_026230005.1. NCBI lineage: Eukaryota > Metazoa > Chordata > Actinopteri > Cypriniformes > Leuciscidae > Gila > Gila orcuttii. The sequence continues at coordinate 15,592,482 of JAPDVR010000010.1, read as the reverse complement.
TAAGCTAGCAGGGACACATCAAACATCTCAAGGTCCAAAAGAAGAAGAAGAAACAACGGGAAGTGTTTCCAGTTCTGTCTGGGGCCTACTGTGCGTTTGTGTTTAGCCGTACTTCATGTACTTAGCTTGGTGCTAAGGAGTGAGGATGGGTAAACACAGACAGGAAGTAGGATATTAATGACCTGTGTAACTCGCTAAGGAAACAACAGTCGCTAGATATTGTAATCCTAAAGAGAGAGAGAAGATGAGGATAGTGACTAGTGATCTAAAATAAGGTAAAGGTAAAGTAAGAACGTCCTTATAGCTCTAAGAAAACGTCTCGGTTACGTATGTAACCTTAGTTCCCTGATAGGGAACGAGACGCTGCGTCAAGCTGTGGGAACGCCCCTGCGTTGTGCGTCCTGAAGCACGTATGGAATCAGCCCAATGGAGAGATGGAACGTCATAGGCGGGTGACGTCATCGACCAGGAAACTATAAAGCACCCCATAAACACAAGCGCAACAGCTTCTGATAGGCCTGAAGGAAGCGCTAGCGGGAATGCCGGGAGTATGGTGGAATGACGCAGCGTCTCGTTCCCTATCAGGGAACTAAGGTTACATACGTAACCGAGACGTTCCCTTTCAAGGGAACTTGAGCTGCATCAAGCTGTGGGAACGCTAATACCCATGTAGCCATAGGACCAAGTGACCGCCATGTGAGAACTAGCGCACAGAGGGCGAGAGCACAAGTGCCCCAGGGGAAGGACTTAAGTCTAGGTCATAGAACTTAATGAAAGTATGCGGTGAAGACCATCCAGCCGCATCACAAAGTCACTGAGGGAATCTCCTGACAATAAGGCTTTAGAAGCCGCCATACTCCTGGTAGAGTGGGCTCGTACAGCCAAGGTGAAGGCTGACCAGCCGACTCATAGGCAAGTGAGATAGCCTCGACCACACACTTGCTCATTCTCTGTTTAGACACGGGACACCCCTTCTTGGGTGGCCCAAAACACACAAATAGTTGTTCTGACTTCCTCCACAGGGCAGTTCTGTGGATATAGGCGTCTAACGCCCTAACAGGGCAGAGTAAATTAAGTTTCTCCTGGTCAGACGACAGAAATGGAGGAGGACAGAAGGCCTGCAGAACTGTAGGTCTAACAACATTAGTAGGGACCTTGGGAACGTAACCTGGTCTAGGACGCAAAAAAGCCTTAACCATGCCAGGCGAAAATTCCAGGCACGAGGGTGAAACTGACAGAGCCTGCAAATCACAGATTCTCTTTAGTGAGGAGATAGCAAGAAGAAAGATCACTTCTCAGGAACTTCTTCGATAGGTTCAAGAGGAGCTTGGGAAAGACCTTCTAATACGATGGCCAGATCCCAGGCCGGCACCCTCGTACGAACTGCTGGCCTCAGCCTCAATGTGCCACGAAGGAAATGAGTTATAAGCGGGTGTCTCCCAAGAGAAACTCCACTGAAAGGGACGTGGTGAGCAGCCAGTGCCGCCACATACACCTTTAGTGTGGAGGGGGATAGCCCTGTGGAGAAGCGCTCCTGCAGGAATTCCACCACTGCACCCACTGGGCAGTTAACTGGGTCCTGCAGGTGTTCTCCACACCAAGAAGTGAAAAGTTTCCACTTCAAGGCATAACGCTTCCTCGCGGATGGAGCTCTGTAGTGAAGAATGGTCTCAACAACCTCGGTTGAGAGACCGGAGTTCATGAGCTGGGCCCCCTCAGAGGCCAAGCCCACAGTACTGGGCGGGGGTGAAATATCATGCTGCCCGCCTGAGAGAGTAGATCCCTCCTGACCGGGAGCTCCAAAGGAGAGCCGTCCAGGAGAGAAATCAGGTCCGCAAACCATACTCGGGCCGGCCAGAACGGGGCTACTAATAGTAGGCTGACCCCGTCCCTGCGAACCCTCTCCAGGGGCCTCATTTATAAAACTCTGCGTAGGATCCTTACTAAAAGTGTACGTGCGCCCGAAAGCCAAAAATGTCGTACTTTATAACTTTATTAACTTTATAAATCCCAGTTAGCGGAAGATTGTGCGCACATCCGTCTCCTCCCCGAAACAACCATATATGGAGCTTACAACGCCTAGTTTTACTATGCATATCCTCATCTGCATATCATTTGCATATGATTATTCATCCACGTGATATATGTTTAACGGTACCAGACATTACGAAAATATGAAATACGGATGTCATTAATAAAAAAATATTTAATAGCCTATCCTTGCCTTGTTTTTGAATAAATAAATCAAATAGTGTAAAATACATTTCAGATAAAGTTTTTCACAGTCTTTTCCACTGGCCAAATAGTATTTTTAATTGATTTATATTTTTAATGGAAAAAGATAGACCTTGTTGTGCATTATTTGCACAAAATTATTTTCTCAGACAATCTGCTATTATCATGATAAGCAATTAATCTCTGTAGTTAAAACATTAAAACATAGCATGCAAGAGGAAAAGTGTTCAAAAGCATTGCATTCACAACAAATATTTATATTTATTGAATATACAAATGTTGTAACTTCTCAGTAATGATTTCATGTAGTTTAAGTGTTTAACACCATTAATGAGAATGGCATATTTAATCTAAATGTTTATATCAGAAGTAAAACATAGTTTGAATCAGTCTTTTATTTATTTAAAGTGTTATTGTGAACATGCACTGTATTTATGATTAGGACTTATAATGAAGATTTACGGTTTTAGATAGGCTGAGTCAGTTTCACTAAACGGTCCAACGCGCTCGCTGGCGCGGACATTTAAGAAGGAATGGATGTTTGCTTCAGGCTTGGTGAGTGAAATTATGTTTGTATTATCTTTCTGTATATGTATAATTGTCTTTAGATTTTCTGTCTAAAAGTGACCAAAAAGGCATTTAACTCCAGTTTAGGGCTGCAACTAACGATTATTTTCATAATCGATTAATCGGACGATTATTTTTTCGATTAATCGATTAACTGGATAAAATTTCAATTTTATTTTTTGTTTATTACAACTAAATAAAACCCTTAATCATGGTATTTATGTGTAAAAGTGTATAAAAGCCACACATTGAGTTTTACTAATATCAATATTTGCATTGTTTTTAATGATAATTGCTGATGGCAAGTTGACAACCATGAAAAACAAAAAAATCTAAATTATATACAACATTGTTTTAACATAATTTTTGTTAAAAACTAATTTACACAGACATGTTCAGATGTGAAGATAGAAGCCAAAAACATGTAAAGTACATAATTCATTTAATTTATATTTAAGATTCAATTAATTATAAGGATAAATTGCTAAAATAAATATAGAAAGACTGAAAAAAGCGTGTGAACGTAGTAGAGCCGCAGTAGATCGCGTTTGTAAAACAATTAAAACTTAATAGAAGACAAATGCTATAAAAAGAGAACGGAATGGAGACGCAGCAAACAGGCTTGATTAAAAGGACAAGAAAATGATGCATTAGTGCACAAGCATTCGCTGAAAACCACTGACTACAGTGACTAAAAAACAATCTTTTACTGCTGCTGTTAATAACTGCCTTTATATTTAGTGCTTCACTTTCTAAACACCGTTTTAATTTAGCCTATTTCTGCGTAGCGCTATTTTAATCCATCACTTATGTTGCGAGCGAAATGATTGCACAACCTGATGCCCGAGACAAAATACAGACATCCCAAGTCTCCCGGAAGTTCCGGGAGTCTCCCGCATATTGATAGCGGCTCCCTGATGCCCGCAAATTAGTTCAAACTCCTGGAATCTAGAGCGTGCAAGCAAGAGAGCGCATGCGAGACAGAAGAGAGTGCTCCAAAGTCCAAACTGTGTAGCGCGCGCACGACAGAGCGGCACAGGGAGAGAGACCTTGCGTGTGTGCCGCATCATGATAGGCCTGTTTCAACCTATCACCAGTAAATGCTCCCCGTGACGTAAGCAGAGCAACTAATCGATAATGACATTCGTTGACAACGATTTTCATAATCGATTATTATCGATTATATCGATTAGTTATTGCAGCCCTACTCCAGTTCACCATCGGTGTCGCCAAACTGCTCCATCTCCAAAACGTTCGTACGCATGGGTCAAAGTTTGCGTTCAGGTGCGCAAATTTTCCCGTCAAGTTTGTTTTTATAAATCACAACTTATGCGTCGGAAGTAGCGTACGCATCTTTCAGGGCCTGTTTTGTGCGTACGCAACGGTTATAAATGAGGCCCCTGAACTCCAGGTAGCAGAGCAATCGGGGGAAAGGTGGACAGACGTGACCTCGGCCACGGCTGCCCCATAGCGTCCAACCTCAGAGGGGCTGGATGGCTGATGGAAACCACAGATGACAGTGCGTGGTCTCCTTGGAAGTGAATAGGTCCACCTCAGCGTGACCGAAACTCAACCAAAGGAGCTCCACCACCTCGGGGTGTAGTCTCCAACCCCCCGGCCTCGGCCCCTGCCTCGACAGGGAGTCTGCTACCACATTCAAATACCCAGGAAGATACATTGCTCTCAGAGATAGTAACCTCCCTTGGGACCACAGGAGGATCTGACGGGCCAACTTGTAAAGCCGGCGAAACCGCAGGCTCCCCTGATGATTTATATAAGAGACCACCGACGTGTTGTCTGACTGAACTAACACATGATGACCTCTCAGGTCTGCTAGGAAGTATTTCAGAGCCTGGAACACCGCCAACATCTCTAGACAATTTATAAGCCATGATAGATGATGGTCCTGCGACAGACCTTGGGCTTGACGACCACTCGTGACCGCCCCCCACCCTGTGAGGGAAGCATCCGCCATTAGCGCCACGCGACCCAGCACAGGACCTTTGAATAGGAACCAAGTTTCTTTCCACATGACCAGAGCACGAAGGCAGCGCCGCGTGACTCTGACCGTGCGGAGCGGATTTCCCCTCGGGGAGAATCCCTTGGTCCTGAGCCACCACTGTAGCGGTCTCATGTACAACAGGCTGCAAGGTATAACGTTGGACGCTGCTGCCATCAGACCCGACAGTCTCTAAAACTGTTTTACAGTAAGTAGCTGGCCTAGCTTTACTTGTTTCACAGCTGAGAGAATCGAAGCGATGCGGGTCGGAGCGAGTCGCGCCTGCATCGAAACCGAAACCCAAACGACTCCCAGAAAAGTGGTCTTCTGAGAAGGAGATAATACACTTTTCTTCGCGTTCAGCCTCAACCCCAACTTCCTGATATGAACGAGAACGACATCTCGATGCCGAACCACCATCGTGAAAGTGCGGGGAGATAAAGCTAGGCCAAACGGAAGAACCCTGTGCTGGTACACCTCGCCCCCGAAGGCGAACCTCAGGAACTTCCTGTGTTGTGGAAGGATGGAAATGTGGAAGTACGCGTCCCTTAGATCTATCGTGACAGACCAGTCCTCGGATCTGATTTGTGACACGATCTGCTTGATAGTGAGCATCTTGAATTTTGGCTTCCCTACCGAGCGATTCAATAGGCGCAGGTCTAAAATTGGACGCAACCCCCCATCCTACTTTGGAACGATGAAATATCGACTGTAATAGCCTGACTCCACACTGGGAGGAGGAACCCGTTCTATAGCCTCCTTTTGAAGGAGTGCTTTCACCTCTTGTTCCATAACCAGAGCCTGCTCGGGGCCCACCACTGTAGGCAGAACCCCTCTGAATCTTGGTGGACGACACCTGAATTGGATAGCATAATCCTTTTCTATTGTCTGCAGGACCCAATGAGATATTTTTGGAAGGCTTTTCCCCTCTGCCAGAAATTCTACTAAGGGTAGAATGTCCTCAGATCAGTTCTATTACAGGGAGATTTCGGCTGAGAGTGCCGCGGCTGTGCCCACTGTCCAGCAGCCCCAGGGACATGAATTTTTAAAAGGGAGAAATTTCTTAAAAGCTGTTGTTTGCTTTTCCTTCTCCTGGAATTTATCGATGACAGAATTTACAGCATCGCCAAATAAACCCAGGGGGGGAGAGAGGAGTGTCTAAAAGGAAACCTTTTTCTTTCCCTTTTATATTTGTGTGATTTAACCACAGATGTCTTTCTACGGCCACGCAGGGATAAATCAGCAGCCTGACGCAGTTCGCGAACCACGTCAGCACTGACGTGGCACTGACCTCCTCACTCTCACTCACGTCCCTCAGCAGGTCAGCCTGGTATGCCCGCATAATAGACATAGTATGCAGACATGACCTGCTGCCGAATACGCTTTACACACAAAAAAACGGGAAAAAACGACACGCACCGGCGTGGAGGTTGCACTGGTGACGGCAAAAATCTCTCATCTAATTTTAATTTAGAAACAGACTCCTGTCTAGTCACTGGCCATACAATGCTGAGTTTTTCTACAGCTCTTGTTAATACCTCCACTAGCTCATCGCTTTCGGGAGTGTAAGGTGGCGAATCCTCCACATCTCCCTCATTTATACCAGCAACATCCAGCTCCTCAGAACTGGATAGAAGCAACACTGGTGCCTCAGCCCGAGCGGAAGAAACCGCAGCGCATGCTTCCGAATACGGGACTGAGGCACTGGATCTCACAGGTGAAGGGAGAGAAAAAGGAGATCCCTTCTCTAACCCCGCTGAGAGATCCATATGCGATCCCCACGATACGCGTCGTCGCTCTGCTTCGGCAAGAGCGGGACCCGAACCGCGGGGAGCGCACACCGAACCGCTCTCCTCGAAGATCGGGATGCGGAGCGTCCTTAATGGCAGACGCTCGCAGTGCTCACAACAATCAGCTCCCTCGAGAGCTGACTGGGCATGCTACACTCCCAAACAAACAACACAAAGAACGTGTGTATCCCCACTCGTTAAATATCGTGAGCAGGGAGGGACACACTCCCTAAACTGCTGTTCGTTTGCCATATCTCTCTTAATATATATATATATATATAAATTGTTTGTGTGGTGCAGAGTATGTAAGGACAGACAATATTCACACAGGGACAGATTCACATATAGCGCGACTGAAGGCACAGAAGCTGTTGCGCTTGTGTTTATGGGGTGCTTTATAGTTCCCTGGTCGATGACGTCACCCGCCTATGACGTTCTATCTCTCCATTGGGCTGATTCCATACGTGCTTCAGGACGCACAACGCAGGGGCGTTCCCACAGCTTGACGCAGCTCGAGTTCCCTTGAAAGGGAACTAAAAGGGAAAGGGAAGCATATCAAGTAATTTAATTAAATTTAAAATTTAGTTAAGCTTTATTTATCTGAATATAAGAATTCAGGCTGAAACAAAAGTAAATAAATAAATTGAAATAAAATCAAAAAATAAAAATTAAACATCGAGTGTTCTCATAGCTCTGGTAACTAGAGTGGAAATTGAATAAGCAAATTGATTTAATTAAATCCCAAATTTAATTAAATTCAACTTAACCGAATAGGAATATTCAGGCTCAACAGGTGTGAAGACACAGAATACGATAGGGGTAGGTTTGGGTCGAAATAAAAGAAACACAAATGAAAACCACAATCTGGGTTTCAATCTGAAAGTGAAACCAAGAGGAAGGGGTCGAGCGAGAGAAAGAGAGAGAAAAGAGAGTGGTTTAACCCTCTTATGAGACGTGCTTCGTGAAGCTCTGACACCAAATCATTCGTCTCAAATCATTCGGAGTGGGTATCACTGCTAAAGTCACGTGATTTTATTAAACTGGGCTTCGTTACGCGTCATAGCTGTTTCGAAATTGTTTTAAATTTCAACGGTTCGTGAACCAGTGTATATCTGGTCTCTATGTGATCTTGTATCACTTTATAGATTCGTACACATTTAATGACGCATTTGATAAAGGGTCTGATTGACTTTCAAGTCAAGCTTTCATAAAACGAGCCCTACAGTTTACTAGGATATTGTGCCTTGAAAGACACCTCATATTAAACGATATTAGGTAGCTCGCGGATTGCCATTACCTGATTACACCTTTTGATAAAACCTTTGCGATTGGTTTTTAAAAGGTGTTCCGTTGATTTGAGTTTCTGCTACACTTCCACTGTTTTGACCAGCAGGGGTCGCCAGCGAGGGCGCTTCAAACAAAGAATCATTTGTGACGCAGTTGACTCCTTTGATTCAAAGCCTCGAAGAGCTTTGACTCTCATTACTCGTGTTCAAATCACTCAGTTCAAATCACGCAAAATCTATAGTCTTTGGTTTAAGGTTACACTTTACGCTCTAAAGTGTTTAAGGTTTTTAGGCGGTGCTAAAACTATCACTCGAGGTAGAGGGTTTTACTTGTAAGTTATGCGTGTAAGTTAGGATTGAGGGAGCTATTGGCTACAACCGTCGCTTGTTTACACGAGGGTCTGTGAGATTGGTGCTGTTGTCAGAAAAACTAGATAGGAACGCCTGCTCGCGTTCCGGACGCAATGCCAACCAACAACACAGATCGGCCGGAGCAGCGGACGAGCTGTGCTGAAAGTTTGCACTGAGTCTCTCGCTTAGGCACATGACGTTGCTTGTGAGTGACTCTTTCACAAATCAAACAGCACCGTTCTTTCCCAGACAATGGCAAATTAGCCTACTAGTTAGTTAGGCTAGAATTTATACCACTAATTTGACGCGATTGTTTCATATGAGCGCTTCGGCGGTTTAATATGAATACAATGAAGTAACGAACAACAAGGCCTTGATTGGTGACTGAGGAGCATCGCTCAGATCACCTTCAAAATGCTGAGAATGGAGTTTTCTTCGTCCATAATCAGATTAATTTGTTCTGGTACCATTTATACGCGCGGCTAATCTGAGATTTCTCCGTCAGAGAAGGTTTAACGTACGCTCGACTTCTATCTGAAATTAGGATTTCTTCGCTAATATCAGGAGTTTCTTATCGTACGATTTAAATATGCATTATAGCATTTGAGAAACTTTCTGCCATTCGTAGGAAGGCATATTCAGGCTATAGTTTTGCTGATTTCAGATACTTGTGCGTGTGTATGAGATGTTAATAACAACTTATGGGACAACATATGATTGATTACTGTCTGCTTGCATACAATGTTTAATACGATGCCTTAAAATTCTCCACCATATGTAAGGAACTCAGCTTTTTGGAAATGTTAATAATCAATAATATCTTGTTATTATTAATTATAAATATTTGGGTCAGTTAATTGGATTAACTTGATGTGGCTGAATTAATATTACAATCAATTAATCAGTTCGTCCAACGAACTCTTTTGATTATTAATTTATTCTAAGAAAAGGGTATCTTCCATGGCCACAGAAGAATAATTATTTCTTCGCATATACCGCACGTTGAGCCAGTAGCAAAAACCGTGATCATAAAGTGACATTGTATTGCAAACAAAGCAGAACCAAATACATATTATGTACAAGTTTTATTAACTAAATATAGATATTTATATGAATATAAATAAACTAAACAACATACACACATGAATACATAAATAGGTTAGTGATAGGATGAAATTGGAAACCGGAAGAGGGTCTATGAGAAGAACCATCAGAATTTCATTTTCACATTTCATTGAATTGAATACTTGCATTTGTAATGGGAACAATTCTTGAAGTTGTTGAAAATTGAAGTCGTTGATGGTTCCGGCAGTGTCAAGTGGAAGTTGGTTGAGCGTTCTCTTTCTCCAGGAACGCATGATTGGTTTGGTCAAGGCCTGGGACTCCGTTGAGGCCACGCCGAGCACCCAGGAGAAGTGATTGGAGTCGTTGTTGGTTGGAGTCTTTGTTCCAAAACTCCTGAGATTGTCTTTGGTTCTTTGTGAGAGAGTGTCCTCTCTTTTCCATGAGGCTGGATCTGGTTGGGATCCAGGCCTGCTGGAAGGCCTCTTGGCCCCCATGGAAGGGGAGGGGGGGTTTCCCCCAAGACAGTGTTTGCGGCAGGATGGAAAACCAAGAGAGGGCTAAACTGGTATTCAGTCCTTTTGAAGACCTGACGTTTCCGCTTCTTTTGGAAGCGGGTCCAATCAGGAGCAGTCCCTTAGGAGGGAGATTTTATGACCCTTTGTGTTATAACCAGGCATTTAAATCTCTAGTTTCATTGGGTGTTTAAGAGAAGAATCTTCACAATTCTTATAATACTAATGTGTCACAAAGTTTAGCAAAATGTAATGTCAATTAACAAATGGGGAATGAAAATTGGAGTTTATCGAGACCAAACTTGCCACAAATGGATTTGGTTAAACATTAGTTGGCAAAGTTTGAAACATTATCCCATTAGAGTTGTCGAGAAACATGGACCAAACCACAAAAAGGCAACTCATGAAATAGGGAACTTAGATACATTGTTCATACAATTCTCAAGTGGATATATAATAGCATATATATATATGAATACAGGATTCATTTCTCCTCCTTGGTTAGAATTCAGAGAGAGCCACAGTTCTGTGAACATTCCTTTGGGTCGTAAACGCTGTTATCTAAGAACTCCAGTGATGTTAGTTTTGGTCTCTTTTCACTCCAAAGATGGAAAACATAGTAAACTATATTTTACTGGATATTACTGTACGTATTCTGATTGATCACACCTAAAGCATTCTGGAGGTGTCCAGAACTATGTGTACAAGTTATGGGAATAGACAGTTATATTTAAAATGCATAATGAAGGTATTTATAATTCACTTTAAGCTACGATAAAATCATAGTCATTCCAATGTGACATGGGCAAATGGACACACATAAAAACACATTGAATATATCTGGTTAAATGTCTTTTAAAAAGAGAAGTTTCTTTCTCTTTAGAATCCTTCTTTGGGACATTCCAGTCAGTCATAAAAATGTCTTGTAACTGGACACCACGCTCTGTCCTGAGCGGGCTTCACTTGTGGGGGATGCGTGTGTGGTTGTGAGTGTGTGTGTGTGTGTATATGTTAATTTACATCCAGGCTTTTTGGGCCTGAAGGCTTTGGGATTTTAGCTAGGATGTATTTAGTTATTCAGATTCACCTCGCCCAGTCCCTACAACTTTATGAAGTGTCAAATTGGTAGTTGTGTAGCTGTCAATCGAAGGATAGAAATCTCTCAGATTCCATTAAAAATATCTTAAAAAGGTGTTCCGAAGATGAACGAAAGTCTTACGAGTTTAGAACGACATAAGGGCGAGTAATTAGTGACAGAATTTTCTTTTTTGGGTGAACTATCCCTTTAATCTCAGAGGGAGAAGGAAAGGGAAAGTGGTGCAGTGGTGAGATTTGTGTAATTTGAAAGTGTTTATGAGGATGTCAATTCCCTGACTGGCAAATTATGACTCCAGAAAGCATTATTGCAGTTAAAAAGGAGTCTTTAATTAATATTTTCGTGGTGCGGTGTTGGTAAATACGGTGGATGCTGTCAGATGTCTTTGTAAGACTGTCATCTTTTCACCACTCAGGGAATGGCGTTCCTCCACAACAGCGTCATTGTCTCTCATGGCAACCTGAAGTCTTCCAACTGCGTGGTGGACAGCCGCTTCGTGCTGAAGATCACAGATTATGGTCTGGAAAGTTTCCGCAAAGAGAACAACTTGGAGGACCTGCACGCTTTCTATGCACGTGAGTAACGTGGCAACGCGTACGTACGTAGATATAGAATGCGTGCGTGTGGAGAAGCCTGTAATATCAATGTTTGCATATGTAGGCCAGCTGTGGACGTCCCCCGAGCTTCTGCGTGCCGACGTCCGCCCTCCATGTGGAACACAAAAGAGTGACGTTTACAGCTTTGGCATCATCCTGCAGGAACTCGCCCTGCTGAAGGGTGTCTTCTACCTGGAAAGTCCCTGTCTCAGCCCCAAAGGTCAGAGCTAACACATAATACTGTACAGGTATAATCAACATGTTATTATTGTGTCCAGATCTATTCATTTATTCAAAAATACATTAAAATGTAATCCATAAATACAATGATGTGAATACACCTTTTCAGGGATGTTCTTAATTTCTGAATTAAATTTCATTTAGATTTTTTTGATGGGCTTTAAGTCAGAAATATCAGGGTGATATAACTGTCCTGATATCATATTTTAGAAATCTCATGTGCTGCGACTCCCCAAATTAATGATATTTAATTAATTTAATGAATATATACACAATATATATATATATATATATATATATATATATATATATATATATATATATATATATATATACTGTATTTATATACATATATATTAATAAAAATGCTTTTTGTGAATAAATAAATGATTAGACAAAAAAAATCTAACTGACATATTCAAAACCATATGATACCAACCAATGTTATTTTAGTATTAATTATATACTATTATAGTGTTTATTTATTTTTTAATTAACTTTTATTGATGGTTTTAATTTTAGTTTGTTTGTCTTTTTTTTATATTTCTACATTTCAATATAACAGTTCATGTAATTCTTTTTCGTTTCAGTTTCATTTTTATACATAAACTTATTTATTCCAGTTAGATGCCAATGCAACATTCTAATTTTTAAGTTTCATGTGATATTTATTATTTGTTTGATTTTATTTCATCAATATTTTAATGACTGAAATTATTTTTAATAGTTTTAGTTTTCATTTTAGTTAACATGTTAGTAACACTGAAAACATGAATACAAAGAGTACATTTCTTAGAACGTGGCACGTTACACTATATTTTAAAAGATTTTTCCTTTTCTTTATCATAGACACTCTTATTTATCACCCAATGCTGGCTTTTGCTGAATTTTGCTGAATTTTCATATTTGAATTTTCCCTTTTAGCAACAGACTCTGAAAATTGCCAATCACTGTTTAATCCCTAGAGATGCATGAAAGAGACATCATTTTTATTTCATGCTTTCAAGAGAAGTTTTTATTTGTCAATATGAATATTGCATCATTACACTCACGAGAATGGTTAAGCCATTATGCAGGTGAAAGTGCTTTCTCATTTAGCGCTTTGATGTGAATCAAAACAGAATTAAATAAAATGTGTTAATAAGACACAGATTATGCAGCTAATTACACTGATAACACTTTACCATGTCATTTTTCCATTCCATGTCATCTGTGTCTACATTTACCTCACCTCACCTCACCATCGAAGTCCAATTCGCCAAAGCATTAGTAATAGAGGCCTAAAAGCCTCACTTGAAATGTCATTGTATTAGATATCAAATCAAGTGCCATTTATTTTAAAGATAACAGGTAACACCAGTTGATTAAAAGTCATTGTAAAAATGGCTCAGGAAAGTTAAGTTGGTTCTGAGAAAGGTTTGAGCAGCATTTGTACAAATTACACTTGTTTTGAAATCTTTTTTTTTTTTTTACTGCAATGACATTCAGAAATGTTTAAGTGTTCAGTATGCCAATATATACACACACTCAAATAAATACATGCAATAGAGATATTGTTTATAAGTTATGCTGCATTTAAAGGTTTAGAAGTGTCCTGGTCACTTTCAGCTGTGACAGTAACTGTCTCCGTTGCTTGCTTTATTTTGTGTGTTTTGGGATGGGAAGCCTATGTTATGTTATGTTCTGTGTCTTATTTACATTCTATCAGTGTCAGTACTGCTTATGTACAGAGGAATGGACACAAACACACATTCACATAAACTCGGCGATGTCACCCATACTCATAAACAGATCACCACACACATACCAGCGGCTGCATTAAAGAAAGACAACAAAACACTAGCGGCATATCTGGAGCAGTGCCAGTTCACCATGAGAACAAAGGGATTCAAAGACATCAATGAGAGAATGACACAGACACTGGTATTGACAGTTTGCACAGAGTGATAGATAGATAGATAGATAGATAGATAGATAGATAGATAGATAGATAGATAGATAGATAGATAGATAGATAGATAGATAGATAGATAGATAGATAGATAGATAGATAGATAGATAGATAGATAGATTCTATAGTGAACATTGGCAATAGTTATACAATTTAAGACATCAATAAATAATTAAATGTATTAAATGTATGTTTAAATTTCTGTACTACTATCTGTTTGTTTGAGTGCCAAAATTGGCTCAACCAAAAGTGTGAGTGAGTTTGAGACGAGACTATGTGCTTGAACAATGGCAAACAGAGTGTTGGAAACTTTTTTGGAAACTAGTAGAACCACACTTGTGTATAAATAAGCTACAGCCGCTTTGCAAGCGGTTCATCCTGTCGTATTTTAGAGCCAGCTATGCAATTAAAGGTCCACGAATAAAGATAAAGGAGCTTTTATTTGACATATTGTCAAGTCACCTTCATTTATATAGTGCTTTTAACAATATAGATTGTTTCAAAGCAGCTTTACAGTGGTAATAGGAAATTAAAGTAACAGAGATTGTTTTGGCTTCACAGCAGCTCTAGAATAAAGTTATTTTCTTGCTAAAGTTAGTTTTGATTGATTCACTTCCGTCGCAACGATCATTAGTTAGAATTTTGTATCGCTTCCGCGTAGCCATGTGAACCGAAATTATCCCGACAACGTTTTATCTATACAGAGGTAAAGGGAAGGTTAGGTCCTGTCATCATCACTCGGATTGATTGCTGTGAAGACATTTAAGTCCAAGGTCTTCTCAAAACCTGTGAATGACACTTTCATCTCTTTTACTCTTTCTTTTTCTCACATATTTGTTCTCTGTCTGTCTCCGTCTCTCTTTTTCTCACACCAGCAGGGAGTCTGATCCCTCCACTGGTTTTCTGTGAAATTTGATATGCTAACTCTATTTTCTAATCTTTGCATGTTATTTCCTGTGATAGAGAGTTGTGTAACCCATTGTCCAGAGAATGTTAATTTACATGTTCCTCCTTTGCTGTCTGTAATTTGTTTCAGAGATCATAGAGCGTGTGGTGGAGGGCCGGTGGCCGTACCTGCGTCCGCAGCTGTGTCCTCAGAGTCACAGCGATGAGATGGGACAGCTGATGCAGCGCTGCTGGTCTGAAGATGTCAACGAGAGGCCAGATTTCAGCCAGATTAAAGTACTGCTCCGCAAGAATAACCGGTACCTGAAACACAAAACATCTCATGAACAAGTGGCTTGGCAAATTGACCAAATAGCAGACTTTGGGTTGAAATTTGTATGGATGATGTTATGTGTATAGTTTCAGACAATGTAACTGGTCACTGTTTATTGTTAAACTTTTCATAATTTTAAGTCACCCTGAATGAATGAATTTTTAAAAGCACTCTTATATAATATATAGTCTCTTAATTAATATGAGGCAATACAAAACTTATAATGCTTTATAATTATTATTATTATCATTATTATGCATTTCATTTATAGGCGCCTTTCTTGACACTCAAGGTCACCATATCATCAACAAGACAATAACAATATTTAAGTAAAAACAATGAAATACAATACAATTAAAAAAGACAATGCAGTTGTGATCAGAGGGATTAAGCTATTCTAAACAGATGGGTTTTGAGTTTGGATTTAAAATGTTAGGGGGAATCAATATTACGGAGATCCGGTGGAAGCTAGTTCCATATGAAGGTATTTTTGGTGCAAAACTACTGAACGCCTGTGACAGTGAAATTTGTAGTTGTAGAGAATAGCCACACATGTGTATCAGTAAATTTGAAGTCACAGAGAGAAATGCATTAAGAGTTGCAAACTTGTAGCCTTTTTTTTTCTCCCACAAACACAACACAACAATTACACCTTCTCAAATTCTTCATTGCAGGTGCACAAATCCTATTCTACAAATCACAAATTAATAAACTCGTGCGCTCACATTTTTGCTACTATTGCTGCAGTGAATATGGTGCAAAACGCATTTAAACACCTGCATCAAAAAATGTGAAGTCACGGAGAAATTTTGCTCATCCGCAAATCAGTATGTGAATTCATCCAATGAGAGTTGCACACTTGTACAATATTTTCTCACAAATATCTTGTATATTTTTCTAGCACAAACACAAGTACATAATACAGCTGCTTGAATCTGCTGCGACGAATCTCAAACACTGTTTTTCGCTTTCAAGTGACAAGTTTCGCGCGCTCTCCCTTTTGCACCATATATCTCGTTAAATGTGGAGCAAAACTGACTTGTGCATCTGTAGAAGCAGTGGGCGGGGCCAACAAGAATATTCATGAGTTTCCCGGGCATGCGCGTGGAACTGCTCATTTTAGTTCACTCAGAGGTTCACTCCTCGTTTCTCAGCAGGTTTAATGGGTTATTTCAAAAAAGGTAAATATAGTTTCAGCACAAACTTAAACTACAATTGTGCATCGTTTCGTAAAGTTAATAATATTTTTATTAATTTGCACGTTTTTTTGCATTCGTCAATGACTGAATGATAGCAGGCATTCACTTCGTGTAGGCCTATAAAGTACAGCAAACTTCAACTCGTTCATTTCGTTGTGCTTTTCCTTTGTACATTCCAATGATTTAAAGCTGTCTTTTGTTGTCATTTGTTGAATGTCACTGCAATAAAAATATTATTTTTTTTTACAAACAAAATATAAATTTACAAAAAAATATCACAGGTTCCACTTTTACTGTAAAACCAGAAATTCCAGAACACCTGAATGATT
The DNA here is from genome assembly GCA_026230005.1 of Gila orcuttii. NCBI lineage: Eukaryota > Metazoa > Chordata > Actinopteri > Cypriniformes > Leuciscidae > Gila > Gila orcuttii. Next base: position 15,576,047 of record JAPDVR010000010.1, on the reverse strand, counting down.
ACAGCAACACTTATTTCCAAAAGAAGAGCAGATATAGAATATTCCTAAATACATTAACCATTACCATTTAATTTATTTATTGCTAAGCTCTTCTGATACCTTACCTTATGAAGCTTTAAAACTGTGTCATCTCTGGCAATAATCTCTGGGAAATAACTCCACAAACATATCAGTGTCCTAATAAACATTTTGCACCCTACACTGATGTTTCTCTTTGTCATGTTCTTTCTTTGAGCTTATGTGTTGCACTGTGTGCCTGGATGATACACAATGATGATCATTTATACAAATGCATGATCTATTTTGTTGCACAACAAACACTCATTCAACAACATGTTTTAAAATTCATAAAGTTCTATAAACATGTGTGTTCTTAATTGGGCTTCAATTAGAGGCACTTCTGACTTGAACTCTTGAAAAATGAAACCTTTAAACTTTGTTGGATCGATGTTAAAACATGACATTCTCATCATTTTCATCACTTAAGATTTGCATGACAAAAGTTTGGAATCACTATGATTTAAAAAAAAAATTATACTGTTATAGCAGAGAAGGTCAAGGATGCCTTAAATTGATCACAAATGACAGCAAAGACACTTATGTTACAAAAAAATAATAATTTTAAATAAATTTTGTTCTTTTGTACTTGCTATTCATAAACAATTATGGAAATATATGCTCCATAATGATTTCCACACTTCATTAAGCAGCACCACCATTTTCAACTGTGATCATAATCAGAAATGTTTCTTGAGCAGCAAATCAGTATTAGAATGATTTCTGAAGGCTCGTGTGACACTGAAATCTAGAGTAATGAGCTCTGCCATCACAATACATTTTTTTAAAAACATTAAAATAGAAAACTTTCACATATTTATAATATTTCACAATATTACTGTTTTTCAGATAAATGTAGTCTTGGTACCCTACCTAGAACCTTACTAATACCAAACTATTGAACAGTAGTGTATATATTATTATATCAAAGCCGGCACAAGCACACCTTGCAACCAAAACATAAAAAAAATAGAGTTACATTATTTTGCCAGTATGTATATTTGTAGGCTAAATATAATTCTTTTAGAACATCAAATTGGTTGCTTATTATATTCTGTAAAAGAATGTTAAGTGTTTTTTCCTCATTTACAGTAACCCAGTTGTACCAAATGTAATTTATCCACTTTTGTCCATACAATTTTGTTTATTCCAAATTGTACTTAAGTATTAAAGCAACACATTCATGCTTCTGTGTAGTCTTAAATTATTTGGCTTATTTAAATGAACGAACAATCACACCAGGATATATTTGTAAAAAAAAAAAAAATTGTTAGCCCACAGATACATTTATGAGGGTTTATTTAATTTATTGCAATCAACAAATAACAAGTAAAATACACAGTTTTAAAGCTTCGCAAGGTGCAATTTATACGACGAGTTGAAGTTTGCTGTACTTTATAGGCCTACACGAAGTGAATGCCTGCAATCATTCAGTCATTGACGAATGCGCAAAACGTGCAAATTAATAAAAATATTATTAACTTTACAAAACGATACACAATTGTAGTTTAAGTTCGTGCTGAAACTATATTTACCTTTTTTGAAATAACCCATTAAACCTGCTGAGAAACGAGGAGTGAACCTCTGAGTGAACTAAAATGAGCAGTTCCACGCGCATGCCCGGGAAACTCATGAATATTCATGTTGGCTCCGCCCACTGCTTCTACAGATGCACAAGTCAGTTTTGCTCCACATTTAACGAGATATATGGTGCAAAAGGGAGAGCGCGCGAAACTTGTCACTTGAAAGCGAAAAACAGTGTTTGAGATTCGTCGCAGCAGATTCAAGCAGCTGTATTATGTACTTGTGTTTGTGCTAGAAAAATATACAAGATATTTGTGAGAAAATATTGTACAAGTGTGCAACTCTCATTGGATGAATTCACATACTGATTTGCGGATGAGCAAAATTTCTCCGTGACTTCACATTTTTTGATGCGGGTGTTTAAATGCGTTTTGCACCATATTCACTGCAGCAATAGTAGCAAAAATGTGAGCGCACGAGTTTATTAATTTGTGATTTGTAGAATAGGATTTGTGCACCTGCAATGAAGAATTTGAGAAGGTGTAACTGTTGTGTTGTGTTTATGGGAGAGAAAAAAAAGTCTACAAGTTTGCAACTCTTAATGCATTTCTCTCTGTGACTTCAAATTTACTGATACACATGTGTGGCTATTCTCTACAACTACAAATTTCACTGTCACAGGCGTTCAGTAGTTTTGCACCAAAAATACCTTCATAGTTCCAGAGCTGTAGTATAGTAACAAGGCGGACACGGGGAACAGTAAAATGGATGGAAGAAGAGGATCTACGAGTGCGAGTGGGTGTGGGTATATGGAGGAGGTCAAAAAGATATGAAGGGGCAAGATTATGAATGACTTTAAAAGTGAGGAGAAGTATTTTATAGATAAGGTAAATGATGGGGAGCCAATGAATAGAGGGGGTCAAAACAAAGGGAATTGCAGTAATCTAAAGGCAGTGGAGTGAGGCGTGAGGAAAGGACGCAGACGGTTGATGTTTCGAAGATGGTAGTAAGCAGACCGGGTAACATTATTAACATGAGACGTAAAAGATAGGGTGCTATCGAAGATGACACCCAGACTCTTAACCTGAGGGTAGGGGGAGATGAAGGAGCTATCAATGGGAATAGAAAAATGATGGAGTTTGTTTAATGTTGATCTTGTTATTGATAAGAAGCAATTATGTTTTATTGCCATTTAATTTGAGGAAGTTTGAAGTGAACCAGGATTTTATGTTAAGAAGACAGTTATTATTCAGACAGTTAATTTTCAGACAATAATATTATTATTATTATTAAGACAGTTATTATTCAGTTCTTCTACATAAACTCTTATCGGTAGTCAATCATATTAAAATATGTAATATGTTTATTGATTAATATATTTTAATAATCATTATATATGAAATGAACTTTGTGTATTATGGGTGTTCATTTGTATGTAATTATCTATTTATTTATTTATTTTTGTGGAAATCTGCATGCACTGCCTATGCTGCAGTGATCAGACACACATTCACATCTCTTGTCTTAGCCTCACCTTCTCTGTTTTGGCCTCAGTGGATATGGTTCCAACATCCTGGATAACCTCCTGTCCCGCATGGAGCAGTATGCCAATAACCTGGAGGAGCTGGTGGAGGAGAGGACGCAGGCGTACCATGAGGAGAAACGTAAAGCTGAAACTCTGCTCTATCAGATCCTGCCACAGTAAGTCCCACACATATCTTTCGTATTTATCAATTATTTTTATTCTTGTTTATTTCTGCTTTTTGTTTTGGAAGCACTACCAACACCTGAACTGATTCTTTATAATGATTTGTTCAAACCAATTTGCAAAGAAGTTGTAAATCACACAACTAAAAGTTTAAGATCAGTATGATTTATGCTTTTATGCATCAAGGATGCATTTAATTAATTAAAAGTTGCATTACATGCATTTATAATGTTACAAAAGATTTCGGTTTCAAATAAATACTGTTCTTTTGAAATTTTTTATTCAACAAAGAATCCTGAAAATATGTAGCATGATTTCCACAAAAACAGCACAACATTTTCAACATTGATAATACGTAATAAGAAATGTTTCTTGATCAACAAATCAGCATATTAGAATGATTCCTGATTGATCATGTGACACTGAACACTGGAGGAATGATACTGAAAATTCACTAAAATGCATTTTAAAATATATTAAAATAGAAAGCAGTTGTTATAAATTGTATTAATATTTTGCAATATATAATATTTTACTGTATTTTTTATCATACAAATGCAGCCTAGGTGAGCATAGGAGACTTCTTTCAAAAACATTTTAATATTTTACCCACCCAATACTTTTGATCGGTTGTGTTTGTAAAAAACGTAAATGTGAGATGTGTAATTCTAATGCAACATTTATTCACAAAAAAATATTTTGAACTGGTTCTTTTAAATGATTCATTTAAAGTGATGTGCACATATTTTATAAAACATAAAAAAGAGCACGTGCAACTATAGTGGGGTCTAAAAGTCTGAATCCACAAGGCATCTTTTTTGTCAATCGAAATCATTTTCTCTCTGGCATGAGGTCGTGTCTCATTGTGTGTGCATTTTTTGTTTCAGCTCAGTGGCTGAGCAGCTGAAGCGAGGTGAGATGGTGCAGGCAGAAGCCTTTGACTCGGTCACCATCTACTTCAGTGACATTGTGGGCTTCACTGCATTATCAGCTGAGAGCACACCAATGCAGGTAAGAAAACCTCCAGCAGTGGGTATAATTCAGTAAACACTCCTCAAGGAGATGAACAGAAATAATTATATGCTAATTTTGTCGTTTACTGCGACAATCATGAGTGCAGTATTGAGTTAAAACAGAGTATCTATTTATCGATTTGTACATCCCACAGGTGGTGACGCTGCTGAATGATCTCTACACTTGCTTTGATGCAATCATCGACAATTTTGATGTGTACAAGGTAATTCCAGACAGTCTTTACATTCAGCATTTGTTCAACAACATGATCGCTTGATTAGTTTAAGTGGCTGAGATGCATCTCACAATCAGTGAGCCGACCCTTGTAAAAAAGTAGGATACTTTTATTACGGAAATAATATACTTTAAAGGAATATACTTAAAGTTGCGACCGACTTTACTTCAGTATTGTGATGTATTTTCTGAGTGAAAATAGAGGGTGTGGCTTGTTTTTTCCACTGGAAATTAATTGGATCTAGAAAAGTAGGTTCCATTCACCTCGATGTCAAAGCAGACTGACATTTGAAGGTGATGTTCTACCAAAGACATCAAACTGACGTCATCAGAGAAGGAAGGCTATATTGATTAAAGATTACAAAGACTGTGTGTGCGTGCGTGCGTGTGCGTGTGCGTGCGCGTGCGCGTGCGTGTGTGTGTGTGTGTGTGTGTGTGTGAATTAACTTGCACAGGTGAATTGTTCACCACAAGACTAGTAATGTGCACTAACAAATTAAATAGGATTTGAATCAAATGTTTCATTAAGTAGAATCTGAATAATGTTTTCAGGCACTTTATTACATGTTAGTTGCAATTAAATAAAAATGTTTTTGACCCACTTAAGTACATTTTATATGTAATTTCATAATTACTTCTATTATCTTTGAAATATGGTTAAAGTCTACTGTTGAATGTACTGACAAACATTTTTTCTAACCCTAAACCAAACCCTATCCCTAATTGTATAGTCCATGTTATAAGTACATGTTGTTTATTAATATTACTTAGTTTTTATTTGTATAATTACAGTGTAAAAATGGCACCTTAAAATAAAGGTTGTAACGAAATGTAAAATCTGGTAACACTTCATTTTAAAGTGTCCTTGTTACACATTACATGTAGTTACTATAGTAATTACTACAAATGGTGTATAATTACATGCAACTAACCCATAAAACTAACCCTATAGTTTAGTTTAGGCCAGCAGCTGTGTCACCCTGTGGCCCAAGACTGGTTGCCCTCTGAAGCTAAGCAGGGTTGAGCCTGGTTACCTGGATGGGAGACCTCCTGATAAAACCAGGTTGCTGCTGGAAGAGGTGTTAGTGAGGCCAGCAGGGGGCGCTCACCCTGTGGTCTGTGTGGGTCCTAACGCCCCAGTAAAGTGACAGGGACACTATACTGTAAAACAGCACCGTCCTTCGGATGAGACGTTAAACCGAGTTCCTGACTCTCTGTGGTCACAAAAAATCCCAGGATGTCTTTCGAAAGAGTAGGGGTGTAATCCCGGCATCCTGGCCCAATTTGCCCAGTGGCCTCTGTCCATCATGGTCTACTAATCATCCCTATATATATATATATATATATACTAATTGACTTCATCACTCTGTCTCCTCTCCACCAATAAGCTGGTGTGTGGTGGGCGTTCTGGCACAAAATGGCTGCCGTCGCATCATCCAGGTGGATGCTGTACATTGGTGGTGGTATATAAATGTAATGAATTATTATTATTAATATAGTAAGTAATAATGTAGTAAATTATTATTACTTAGTACTTAAATGCAAATTTAAACTAACACTGTAAAATAGTGAGTAACATTTTATTTCAGTGTCCTTGTTACATGTAACATGTAGTCTCCATAGTAATTACTATAAAATATGCATAATTACATGCTTCTAACCCTATAAACCCTAATTAAATAAAGTGTAACCAAAAATCCTAATTATGTTAAAAACTAATTAATGAAAGTGTACTCTATTTATGTACACATATATGGTCTTTAATTTCATTAATATTATAATATCTGCTAGTACAGATTTTTTAAATATACTTTTAAGATTTGAAATACACTACAAGTGCACGTTCAGTAGGATCAAATGCACTTCTTATTTACAAGGGTAATGATGTGTTTTTGTGTGGCGCCCCCAGGTGGAGACCATCGGTGATGCGTACATGGTGGTGTCGGGACTTCCCGTGAGGAACGGGAAACTGCATGCACGCGAGATTGCCCGCATGTCTCTGGCTCTGCTGGAGGCCGTTCACTCCTTTCGAATCCGCCACCGACCCAGCCAGCAGCTCCGCCTCCGCATCGGCATCCACAGCGGTGAGGATCATGGGTCATGAAAGTGTTTAATTGAGTACAAGTAGAGCACAGAGAAGTCTGCCCTCTCTGGGACGTATCTTTTTGTTCGTGACTGACTGTAATAGAGAGGTTTGACTGGCGGTTATATGTGTGTGTGGGTGTGTGTTTTCATGTGTCCAGGTCCTGTGTGTGCAGGGGTGGTTGGTTTGAAGATGCCTCGGTATTGTTTGTTTGGCGATACAGTCAACACATCTTCACGTATGGAATCCAATGGAGAAGGTGAGGTGCCTCCGGACTTTTAAAGGGGTCATATTCGACACTTTTGTTGCACTTATTTTTCCTTGAAGTCCATTTATTATGTTAGTGAAGGTTTTTTTTAACTGCAGTATTTGTAATTTACACTACTGTTAAAAGTTGGGGGTCGGTAAGTTTATTTGTTTTTGTTTTTTGAAATCATTCTAAAATGCTGATTTTCTGCTCAAGAACATTTCTTATTATTGTCAATGTTGTAAACAGTTGAGCTACTTAATATTTTTGTGGAAACAGCAATACATTTTTAGCAGTCTTTGATGAGGTTCAAAAGAACCTTTTTGAATTTTGTAACATTATAAATGTATTTACTGTCACTTTTGATCAATTTAATGCATCCTTGATGAATAAAAGTAGTAGTTTCTTTTAAAAAATAAATAAATAAAATGTTACTGACCCTAAACTTTTGAACAGTAGTTTGGTTAAAAATGATCATTTTGCACCCTCTTTCTGACAGATGGAATGGAACCCATTTTTTACTACTGCATCTTTAAAAATTCTATGTATAAATTATCTCTGTTATAATTGGTTAACCTTTTTGAATGTGAAAACCGGTTCTATTCGTTTATTCAATTATTCAAACTGATCAGGAATTTGTAAATCACTTTACAGAGTAAAACTGTGCAGTGGAGAGCCATAATGTCCATATAAATACACAAAAATATAGTGATAAGTAACAGTATTTACAGTAACTAAACATTTATTTCAGTACAAAAAATAACATGCCATACAGAGATTCCTGGGAAGAGCAATTACAATTTGAAAACTCATTCATCAAGTGGATGATGAATCCTTAAATAGCTGGTAATATTTACATATGTTTGGTCATACTGGTCATTTGGTTTTGGTCATTATTCAGCGAGGATCATTCAATTGATCAAAATTGAAATGAAAAAATGCATTGTTTTTACTGATTTATCGTATGCACGTGTACTAATAGTTCTGATGTCAAACTCATTTTTGCTTTTTCATTTATATAAATTATCATTTATTATATTAAATTATAAACTGCATTTCTCTTGCTAGCAACTAAACAATATAATGAACCTTAGTTCAGTATTTAATTTGATGCAAATTTTTTGGGAATAATCTACTGTGTACTGATACCTCTTCCATCAGCCCTGAAGATCCATGTGTCAGAAGCCACACGGGCCATACTGGAGGAGTTCAACTGCTTCCAGCTGGAGCTCAGAGGGGATGTTGAGATGAAGGGAAAGGGACGGATGAGGACGTACTGGCTGCTAGGAGAGGTCGACTCCAACAATGCCTAAAAACTGACTGACTGAGAAAAAGAGCTACAAAACAAACACATCTAAACAAATAATGGGACAGTGTGGAACACTGCAGCCCTTCACTGGGACGAAAGGATAAAAGACTAGACTCAAAACTGGGTCTTATTCATTTTTCATCTCCCAATGTTTCATGTTATTGCTTCATGGGAATCTCCATATGACTGTTTTTGCCAAGTAAACTCAAAAAGAAAAAAACAATACTTGAGCAGAATGGTTTAGAAAAATGGATTATGACATAACACACGATCAGATTGGTAAATGTTGAGCTGAATGTTTAAGCGCAGGACCTTCTGCTGGTGTGATATACCCGTCCGGGTCTTGTAGGAGTTTTGAATATTGTTTTATCGTGATAGGTCTTTGTCCTGATTTTTTAAAGCAGTCATCAAGAGTTGTTTGGGTCTGTTTGTTGTCGTTCGTGTTTTTGGTCATACAAAGACACAGGCTGTAGTCCCTGTATTATTATTTTTTTAGCCATGCGAAATGTTCTCGATTTCTCCTCTGGGATGCAGTGATTCAGAGTTCAGTTCAAAACTCTTCCATTTGTGCAAAACTGATCCAGAGGGGTTTGAACCACAGATTAAAGTTACGCACAAAAGAGAAATAATAATAAATGTCAAATATAATTAAGAAAGCATAGAAATGTTCAATGATGGATTTTGTTCTCAGAGCTCAAGACCATATCCCTGCAGAAATATCCACAAATATTGGGGTAGGTTTACACGACAACGATGCTCTAAAAACAGAAATGTTTTTCCTTTGTGTTTTTTGCGTGCAGACAACAACGTTATCAAAATGATTCACGTACACACGGATCTGTGAAAATGACAAAAAACGCTGTATTATTTGGCAGTAGTTGGCGATCTCACTTTGCAAAGAAACACTACGCACCTATAGACTGAACACGTAAAACGCATGTACATGACGTCACCGTTCCCACAAATTTGCACTTCTGTAGTTTACTCTGAGACAATAACGTGTAAATGAACGGCCAAAACGCATACATGTAAAGAAGTTTTTCGTTTTTAGTTGAAAACAGACCCTTGATGTTGCAATAGTGTTCCAGCTAAAACTAGCCCAGGGATGTTCTTGTGTTCATTTAATTGCAGGATTTACTTTCCCCTCAAAGTCAAGAAATGCCCACATTTAACTTCCGTAAAGTGACATTTCCAAATGGAACTTGATTTTTATCCATCAAGATTATTATTGGTTAATATTATTTTTGCTGCATTTATGAAATCAGAGATTCCACTCTGATTCATTCATGTGCTTGGATTAAAAATAAATTGGGGTCAGTAAGATTTATTTTAAAGAAATTGATACTTTTATTCAGCAAGGATGCATTACTCAAAATAACAGTAAAGACATTTTATCTTTTTTAATGTTACAAAATATATCTATTTCAAAGGATTATTTATCAGGAAATCTTTTAAAAAATGAATCAAAAATATTAAGTAATCAATATTGATAAAAATAAGAAATATTTCTTGAGCAGCAAATCAGCATATTAGAATTTCTGAAGGATCATGTGACACTGAAGACTGGAGTAATTACTGCTGAAAATTCAGCTTCACATGAATAAATTACATTTTTATTATTACATTCATGTAAAAATATTTCACAATATTAATATATTTACTGTATTTTTGATCAAATAAATGCTGCCTTGTTGAGCATAAGGGACTAAATCTTACTAGTCCCAAACCTTTTAACAGTATAGCTTATGGCAAAATATGTAATTATGTCACCTCTGTAATCTCTTGCAAAATATTTAAGAACAAAGAAAGTATGTGACGCACAGCTTTAATAAAATAAGACCAATAATGATTCAGACAGCCGAATGTGTAGACATTTGAAATGTGTACTTCCTTTAAGACGAAGCTGCTGCCATTTTAATTGTTTTACCCAAAAATAACTTGCAATTATGCGAACAACAAAGATGTGAACAATTTTCAGTAGCTGGATTATGGTGAATTATGGTGATTGAACTAATATTGTTACATTTTAATGGATTATGAAAACATCTCTTCAGAATGTGATGAATGTGGATTAGAGCAGGAGTTGTTATATATGATATACAGTAAATAAGCTCATTTTGACTTGTGTTTTCAATAAGGATAATATCTTTGTTAGGAGCTTGAACCATGTACACATATCACCTTTTAATATTTATCAGCTCAAATTGTTTTGAAGATCTGGGCAGGTCTTTCAAATCTGCATCTTCATTAAAATGCACACAGTATTTCTGATAAAGTATGAACTTTTCCAGCCAACAACTTCCTGCTGTGCACGACAAGAAATATCAGATATGCCAAATTCTATCCAATGAAGCAAATGTCAAGTTTAAAATCAAGTTGAATCAAACGTTTCTTCCCCATTCTGAAAACTTTCACAGATTCTGGTGTTTTATAAGGTGTAAATTGTGCAGCGCTGTTCACCTCCCTGTGTCTAAGCTGAGATAATGAGGATTTGGACAGAAACTTTTCCTGTTGCGATGACACCTGCTGAGCCATCATATCTCACTGCGGGTCAGAGTCATCTGTTACGTTTCGGTACAATCCAAAATCTTTGATCCATCCCCTGTGCCAATGACTGCATACATTACATGAGAGGAAACACTCCAACAATTCTCTAATGGCATTAAAAGCTTCGGTAATAAATAAACATGAATGTCTGTGCCAGATGTAAATAAATGCGGTGTTTTCCCACATCACTTATCTTCTGCTGTGACAACTCTCAGTCAAACTGTAGCAATGCACCATGTGGACATGATGAAGGACGTCCTGGGTCATGAGATCCTGATTGATAATGTCAGATGTACAGTGTTTAAGATGCAGCTCTTCGTGCTTTCCTGTTCGGACGGCATGAATAATGATTGTAATGTTTTATCTCTCTTCTATGTGTGGTTTGGATAGCTGGGTGTCATATTGGTATATATTACTACAAAGTCTTCAAGTGAAGTTCAAATTGTGTTTTTTGGTTATGTTCGGGGAGGCGGATTGTGTAAAATAAACACATTAAAAACACTGAGCCGTTACAAATTCTTGTGCATTTAATGGTATACTGTAATGTGGTATTTGTCACAAAGTCATGCTTTTAAAGTATAATGCATCTAAGAGGTAAGTGCTGCTATATTAGCACTATTCAAGTTGTACATTGGCATATAGAGACCATTCATACTGGGGAAAATTGTTATGCGTGTTATTTTCTGTTAGCAAAAATCTTTACCTTTTCCATTTTTACAGTATAAAATGCATCTTAGTTTTTTTAATGTTTAAATATTTTTGAAAAACCATTCATGTACAATATTTTAAAGCGGAGTTGTTAGGATAGCCTTTTTAACTTCATTTCATATATCAAACAAAGGTATACTTCTCGAGTCAGTGTCAATAAATAGCAGGTTTCCACTGACAACTTATCCCAAATACTCAAACAATATGCCCCGTTAAAATGTGTTAAATGAGCTGTATTTTTTTCTAGTCGAAAACTATGGAATTTATATTATTTATTAATGTATATATATATAAACAAGGCTTTGTGTCTGTACAGAAACTGATGCCTCGCATGGCAGTCAAAAATTACCTTTTTTTATTTAAATTAAATTAATGTACTATATTTTAGTTCGATAATGTTTTTTTATGTAATATTTTGTATTTTTAAGGGATTTTATGGTACTAAATTATATTTATTGAATAGTTATGATCCATTTATTACCTGTTAATCAGGTAATAAAGCATACCTGTTGAGCGTAGACCTAAAAATTTAATTTCCAACAAACTGTCTGAATCTTGAATGCTTTGAGCACACCCAGACAGCAAGCAACAGTATCGGCCCAGATCCAGGCCACATCTGGTACATGTGGATTCTACGCGTGGAAGGATCTGGCCCGGATCTGGGCAGACACTATGTAGCTGTCTCGGCGGACTTAAGGACGGAAAATACTTGGCAGATTATTGCTGAAGTGAAAAGAGTTTAAAAAATGTCACTAAAAAAAGTTATAGAATAAGCACGGCTGCCATACCTGGAACATCACCTTTGTCTAAGCCGGGGAGCAGCCACATTCACAGTCCAAGCCGGCAGCTGGGCTGTTCACCTTGGCTTCAGATTGGGAGCTAAAAGTCGATCTGGGGAGGTAGCTCAAGTTCACATCGTGGCAACTGGATTGAGGACAGACGTGGTGATAACATCAGTCACTTAAAGGCAGGTGTGTGCTCTTGATAGAGCTCATAGTTCCCTGGGAGGACCACATCGAAGAGGCGAATAAACGGAAGCAGTCCAAGTATCAGGAGTGAGGAGTGCCGCAGGCCGGGCTGGAAAGCACGCTGTGAGTCCATCTAAGTTGGGTGCAGAGGCTTTACTGGTCAGTCTACCTTACTGTATACGGTCTACTCTACACGCTGCTTGGCATTACTGGGCCTGCAAAGAGGAACCCCATCAAGTCCACATGGAGGCTGCAGAAAGGCTGTGGCTTAGAGGTCTGATCCACCCTGGATGAGGGCTTGTGATGTTGAAAGACCTGAAATGCCCAATGACCTCAGGAACATCACTGAAAATGTGTCCCAGTGCATTCTAGGATGTATCTTTGATATAGAAGTTTAAGCTTATTATGAAATGTTTGCATAAATGTTATGCATAAATATTATGCATAAAAACTGAAATATTATATGAAATAGGCCTATATATTTCACAAAACATGTTCAAACTCTAAAACTGTGAGAAAATCAAAGCCATAAATCTAAACAAGTTGTGTTTCAAATTTTGTTTCGGCGCAGTACCAAACGTTTCCACTAGATGAAATACGCTTCCTATTCGTTTCCAATGCGGTCATCTTTGACCACGATCAGTAGCCTACAAGTGTGACTTTTTTTTTATTTACAATTTATATATATATATATATATATATATATATATATATATATATATATATATATATATATATATATATATATATATTACATATATTAAATGCCTGCTGTCAACCCATTTATAAGTCAGCACGTATGTATCCATGTGTTATTTGCATCCCATCCTTATTGTTTGAAAATTGCTATTTTATTATTTACATCCCATCCTTATTGTTTACTGTCTGCCTGAGTTTTTACCCGCATGTTTACACAGAAGCGGCGTTCTTGTCAAGTTCCACGGGCTTCTTTTTGTCTAACGGGTCTCGCTGACAGTGCCATGACCGTGATTGGTCAACTGCCACGTCAATCAAAATGCCCAGCACGCGATTGGTATAAATCGGTCTCTTCGCTCCACCTTCACTCCGCGTTCGGAACACTTCCGCTAGGCCACCATGCCCTGCGGAAGTTGAATTGTTACAGTTGGACACTGTGGAAACACTGGAGTGGTCGCGCGAAGGTGGCGAATTAAGAGTCGTAAACACACTGTAGGCACCTAGAACTGGGCGGAGAGAGGGTCAACTAGTTCATAAGCCCCATAGTCCCACGTAAACAGTGAAAGAAGGGTTTTAAACAGCGCCCTAAACCCCCGTCAGGTCCCGTGTGTGTGGGCGCAGAGAGGCGGGAGGAGATGGAGCCCTCGCCGGCTAAGGGTAAAGCACAGGGTCGCCTTCTGGTGTCCACCAGCCTGGACGCCAAAGATGAGCTGGAGGAGGTAGGGATCGACTCATTCCCTTTGGCCGTTAACTTCGTCCTGCACAACACACATTTGTAAAGAAAAACATGGTGAAAACTAAGTACAATAACAAAAGGACAAGCAGAATTGAGAAGTTAACACTATCAGACTTGAAGGATCACTCAGAACAGGGTTGATAGTTGCGGGGATGGCTTTTGTACTCTTTTATCTTATTTGAAGATTAAAATGTATAGGAAGGAGTTGCTGCAGCAGTGTAAACATGATCTGTGATGAACACAATGATGTTACTATGTCATATATGTACTAAATGACAGCTGATGGTGTCAGTGACTCTCCATCTGCTGGGAAAGGTTTTAAACCGTGATGCAGTCGTGTCCTTTAATTGCGATTATTTGAAAATTTGGGGGATAGATAGATAGATAGATAGATAGATAGATAGATCTATTATAGGCTACATTGCTATTTAGTAGCATTTCAGCAATATTTAATGGTAAAACAATTATGAAACAGAAATATACAAAACACCAATTACATATTTATGAAAAATATAAGTGTCAAAAATTTGCTTCTTAGCAAGCAGTGATATATTATGGAATTGGTTGTATTTTAATATAATAGCCTAATCATAATTGTCAATTACAAAAATATAAATGTAAAATAGTACTCAATTCTAATTATATGCATCAATATTAATTATATTAGTGTAATTGTAAAATTACGATTATTGTTGTTGCTTTTGCAATTACATTGATTTTTTTTTAACATTAATATATTAAAAAATGTCTTCAAATAATATTGCTTGTTCCCCCATACAATTAAATGTATGCTTTATTACCTACAGTATTATTTTGTTTTTGACGTTCATGCATGCATCCATATTTGTTTGTTTGTGTGTGTGTGTGTGTGTGTGTGTGTGTGTGTGTGTGTGTGTGTGTGTGTGTGTGTGTGTGTGTGTGTGTGTGTGTGTGTGTGTGTGTGTGTGTGTGTGTGTGTGTTTCAGCGCCTGGAGAGGTGTGTGAGCATCACCACCTCTATAACCAATGGGCTGTCAGAGCGGGAAGCCAATGATGCCATCACTGCTCATGTGAGTATTTATTAGTCACACATCCACCTAACATAACACACATCAGGATTCTCCCATCATAAAAACCTGGACATATAATGGAATTTTAAAGTTGTGAGATTTCAGGACCTAATAGAAATGAGTAGAATACAAAAATGAGACTAATGTAAAATTTAGATATATTTTCGAGCAGAGCATTTGTTCTTTTTGAATGCTTATGTTGGGAACCATATGTCCACATAACCTTAATATATCTGTTGACACTTATTGAAGTCATTTGTATGCTGGGGGGCCGTTAACACAAAACGTGGTTTTCAATTATTTTTCAATGTAAACACACGCTAGACGGATGTTTTTTACCTCTGCGCTCGCTTCTCACGTCTTTTGCAGCGTCTCGCGCATGACACGGCATTCTGAAAACGTGGCACTCATAATAAAACGCGTCTCTACACCTTGCACTTTTTGCGTTCTACTGACCTGCATCTCAGGTTTTTAACAATAAAAACGTGTTCTGTGTGAACAGCCCTAAGGATGGTAATTTAAATATAATAAGACGTGACAGAGAAATAGACATCTGATTTAAATAGACTAATGATTTTATATATATATATATATATATATACTGTGTATTCGGACATACTACTCTGTTGGTGTACTGTTTTTCACTTACTATATAGTAGGGAAGTATTTGATTTCGGACGCAGCGCTTGTGTTATCCTACACATGTAGATCATGTGAGTCAGAAATGAGGCCTTAACTTATTTCTTTGTTATTCATAATGTGGATTTCCAGCAAATGCCTGTTATATTTCAAGAAATGCCAATTTATTTAAGCAATAAGGTACTGTGCTATATTTAAAATATAGTCATGACAAAAGAGTTTTATTACAGCATGTTCAGTGGAGGCCCTGCAAACATTTTAGCAATCACTATATTCACAGTACAACATTCATGTCTTATTGATTTTATAAAACAGTTACTACAAAATATATCTATAAAGGAAAATATAAAGTTTATTTTTTATTAAAACTTATTACCATTAAATCAAATGTAAAAAATGTAATGTAATGTAGCGGACCCAGCCGAATGTGGGGTGAAGGGGTGGTGGTGGGATGCTGAGAAATTAGTCATGAGACAGGAGGTAAGGGAAGGCTTTATTTATACTGGCTTCTTCTTGTGCTGATTGGATGATTACCTGAACATGCTCCTCCCGAACTTTGTTACATAAAACTTCATTTTGTGGAAACCGTGATGCATTTTATTTCCAGATTCTTTGATGAATAGAAGAATAAAAGACAGCATTTATTTGAAATCTAAATATTTTGTAACATTATAAATGTCTTTGTTGTCACTTTTGAAAAATAATAAATGGATCCTTGCTGAATTAAAGTGTTAATTTCTCTCAAAACACAATCTGCCGCAGTAGTGCATGTCATAGCTGTTGTTATGATGACTGTGTGTGGAATGGAATACTAGGCTAACTTACCATACTACACACTGAATACTGTATACAGTTGTTTAAAAATAGTAATCGAAACCGTCAGCATTATGTAATCATAAATGTTTCCATCAGTGGGATGCTGCATTACTTTTACCCACAGGCTTATAAAAGAGAAGAACAGCATGACGTTTAGCGCACTGGTTATTGCATGTTGACGTGTTGCTCGTGAAGTACATGAGTTTAAATCTTGTTTGGAACTTGCAATTTCCTGATCCCGGTGTTCGCCTTTCTTCTCTTCAACATTTCTTTTCAATTTGTGACTGACTTGATGTCTGAGATCAATAAAGTGTCTAAAAGAACTATAAAAAAAAATAAAAAAACAAGTTGAGAATACTTAAAAGAACTTGGCTGTATTTAGAACAATTGTTGATGATGGTGTATTCATGAAAGCATTTGATGGGGATGATGTGTGTGTAGGTGTGTAAGGGTCCACAGCAGCATGAGGAGGTGTGTCTGGGTCTCTTCGCGCTTCTGCTCACAGAGCCCCCACAGGCACAGAGGGTATGTCGATGCTTCATGAGATCTGATTCACATACATACCACCGAATGCTCTTCTTCTCTAACTGCTCTCCCAGAACTTTAACGTAGCATTGTGTCCTGCAGTGCTACAGGGACCTGACGTTAGTGAATCGGGATGGCATGAACGTGGTACTGATGAAAATCAACCAGATCCTCATGGAAAAGTTTCTTAAGCTGCAGGACGTGTGCCGCACGCAGGTGGGCCCCAGTCTGATACCGTATACACTGGTTGAGAACTTGGGATGACAGGAGCTGTTGTGTTTGTGCTGTTAATGAGTGTTATTTTAGTATTATTTATATACTATTAATATTTAGAATCACATTTTATATTTTTAGTTTTCATTTACAAGTTTTAGTAATTTTGTTATGTGCTGTCATTTTTATAATTTTTTAAAATATTGCTATTTGGCTTAAAAAAATTTTTAGTACTTAAACATTTCAGTATTTCAATATTTTTATTTTAAGTTTTTTTTCATTTTTATTATTTATAAAATGAGTTATATAATTTTATTGTGCTAACATCACTTTTGACGTCTCTTCTTTTGCAGCTGGTGTGGTTGGTCAAAGAGCTGGTGAAGAGCGGAGTCATTGGAGCAGATGGAGTTCTCATGACGCTCATGAAACAGATCGCTGGTGTGTTCATACACACATGCAAGTCATTCTACATATTTAATACGTACCCCCTATACTGTTTGTCTAACCTACGTCAATCTGCAGGGGGAGACATCTCCAACAAAAACCTGTGGTTGGCAGAGAACGTGTTGGAGATCTTAGTGGACCAGAGGTGAGAGTTTCTGAGTCAAACAGCATGTGATGTGACTGTTGCTCTGTGGGCGGTAACTACATCCATGCAAATGAACCAGCGTTTATTGTCAGTTTCATGAATGTGTTTGTGTGATGGACAGAGAGTGGGTGCTGAAAAGTGGGATGTTAGTGGCCATGTCTGTGTACACATACCTGAGGCTCATAGTGGACCATGGGACGCCAAACCTGCTATCCCTCAGACAGAGAGAGGTGGACTTCTGCATCGGACTGCTTAGAGAGAGGGTGAGTAAAGGAAAGGCTTCAAATCTCGACATACATTTTTTGTTTTTTATGAGTTACACTACTGGTCAAGTTTGGAATAATTATGTTTTCGAAAGACGTTTCTTATGCTCACCAAGACATGATTTATTTAATCCAAAATACAGTAAAAACAGTAGTATTGTGAAATATTATTACAATTTATAAAAATATATAATAATTTTCTATTTGAATATATTTTAAAAGACTTTTTATTCCATTGACTCGGAGACTGGAAATGCAAGCTCATGCAAAGAAGTTTCTGATTCCGATACATTCCGAAGTTAAAATTTGGTAAACTCTGACCTGCAAATTTGCATCACGTGGAGACGCATGACCAACAGAAGATTGATGTGTCACGACGTGACCTCTTAGCTGAATTAAAAGAATACAAACTTTTTGCATTAAAGGGTATATTTGAGTAGATTGTATATTTTGGATTTATTATTATTTATGTTGAATTTTTTTTGTTTTTTTAAATATGCCACAATGTGTGGCAACATATCACGAAAGTTGGAGTGTCCGTAGAAATTTCACATGCTCAAAGTCTAGTGTGACTGTGGCTTTAACCCTCATCCTTCCCTCGCGTCCTGGAACAAATCCTTCCCTCGCGGGTCAAAATGACCCGAAACCCTAAATTATACTTAAGTATTTTTTTGTCCAGAAAACTTTTTTTATTTAATTTTAATAATATTTTTTCTATTTAATGCAATTTTTTGGAGATTTTGTTATTTATTTATTTTTTTTTACCTTTAAAATACTAGATTTAATCAATCAATAAATAGTAATTTAGTAATTACATTCCTCACATTCTTTCAACTTAAATTACAAATAACACAAACCTTTTAATTCAGCTCAAAATATCTTACATTGTATGTCTTTGCTGACCTCTTGTGGAAAAAATATATATATAACAGGATATTTCACTAGATGGCCTTATAGCTCTATTTGGAGCAAATGAGCTGTTTCCCCTGGGTCCTAAAGTCATTTTTCTACACAGTATGCATTCAGATACACATGGTAGACATCAGACTTGTCAAGTTGTCATAGACAAGTTTTAGCATTTTTTGTAAGAATTTTGAGCATTTTTAGGTTTTTCTATGTGTACTGAAGCATTCCTCGCATTCCATTCATTCCTATGGGGGTCAATTTGACCTGCGTGGGAAGGATTTGTTACTTTTTAAAATTTCAACCACAAAACAAGTGTGACAAAAGACATTGGGACTTTGACCCCTCCGATGAACACTCAATTTTTTATTTTATTTTTAAATACCTGGGTTAAAATGACCTGAGGGAAGGATGTAGGTTAAATGTTATTAATTCCTGTGATGGCAAAGCTGAATTTTCAGCAGCCATTACTCCAGTCTTCAGTGTCACACAATCCTTCAGAAATCATGCTGATCTTTTTTTTTATCCTTTTTATCCTTATCATTTTGAAACTTGAATCATGAAACTTTTCATGAGTAGTTTACATTGAGCACAAGGCGAAAATATTTTTGGGGATGGTTTTTTGTGTGTGTCTGTGTTAATGAGTTCAACTGGATAATGAAGAAAAACCGGCCAACATTTGTTTTCTAGGATGCACCTCATGAAATAGATTTTTGAGCCCACATACTCTGACGCATTGAGCCATGATGCAAAACTTTAAATCTGGATTGCAACATTTTTAACTGCATTTTCTGTATAAAAGACCAGAAGCGCATTGAAAGGTAAATCGTTTTTATTCAGTGCGTCTTGCTGTAGACTAATTTCAAGGACACTCCCCCTGAAGCCGGCTGAGGTGAAGGGGCTCGTTCAAGGGCACTAAAGCAGGATTGTGATGTCTGTATCTGGGTCAATAACACTTGGGATTTAACTTGTGACTTGGGCCTGAACCAGCTGTGATTAAAGTAGGCTGCCAGCAATTATTCAGCAGATTTGAAAACAGCATGAAATCAAAATTGACTGTACGTACCTTATGTAAATGTCCAATCAGGCTTCAACTAAGTTATTTTGATAATCCAAATTTTGGAGGCTCAAATAGCATTTGTGTATAAATGTAGGCTATCCTATACATCAGGATTTTTTTGTGTCAGCCAAACCTGTTTGACTCGATATATTTACTTAAAAAAGATCCCTGAGATTGTTAATATTTCAGTAATTTAACAACACATTTGTATGTGTACTATTCTCTGTTCTTTTAATGGTCACATGACATGGAGGTAAACAAATAAAATATTTATTTCTATAATATACAGATATCATATAAGATTTTTTTTATGTGTTTGAAGTAAGTTTCTTATTTCGCAACAAGGCTGGATTTATTTGATCAATAATATAGTAAAGATTGTGAAATATTATTACGATTTAAAATAACTTTTCTAAATGAATATATATATTAAAAAATATATTCAATATATAGTCAAAACATTTTTTCGGCAAAGCTGAATTCTCCAGAAGCCATTTTCTAACATGCTGCATGATCCTTCAGAAATCATTCTAAAATGTGGATTTGCTGCTCAAGAAACTTTTTTTATAAAAAATGGTTGCGCTGCTTAATATTTCTGTGAAAACTGATACTTTATTTTCAGTATTCTTTGATGAATAGAAAGTTCAAAAGAACAGCATTTATATTTACATAATAAATGTCTTTAACTGTAATTCAACTTTATCAACCTCTGATACTATACATCATTTCTGGGTAAGTTAATATTAACTGGTATTATCAGTTTTCATCCACTCAAATCCTAATGTATAAAGTCTGCCCTACATTTTTAATTTCACTCGAATGTTACTCAATACAGATGTTTAAATGTATTTGTTGCTGTTTTATGTGTTGCCATTCAATGGACATTCATGTGTTTAATTGCTATGTGATTGTGTTTTGACAGTTCATGGAGTGTTTTATCATGGGGAGGGATCTCATCAGACTCTTGCAGAATGTGGCTCGTATTCCTGAGATGGATTTGCTGTGGCGAGACCTGCTGCACAATCCTCAGACCCTTAGCCCACAGTTCACAGGTGTGCGTGAGGGAATTTCTACAGTAACACAGTAAAGATTGTGTATGTGTTACTGAAGTGCTCTTGTTGCCTTGTCCCGCTGCAGGTATATTGCAGCTCCTCACCTCTAGAACCTCTCGCAAGTTTCTGGCCTGCCGACTCACCCCTGACATGGAGACCAAGCTGCTGTTCATGACCTCAAGGGTAAACACACAAACACTGATACCTGACACGGAAACCACAATTTGTTTGTGACTTGAAAGTCAAACGCTCTTGCTCTCCCTGGCTGCAGGTTCGGTTTGGCCAGCAGAAGCGCTATCAGGACTGGTTTCAGCGACAGTATCTGTCCACAGCTGAGAGCCAATCACTGCGCTGTGACCTCATTCGTTATATATGTGGTGTGGTTCATCCATCCAATGAAGTGCTGAGCTCTGACATTTTGCCGCGCTGGGCGATTATTGGCTGGCTCTTGACTACCTGCACGGTAAGCAAATACTAAAAGCATTTCCTAAAGTTCCCTGTGTGTCGGTCATTAAAAGTCTTAAATACCTTAAATGATATAAGAAGTCTTAATTATCATTTCAAGAGGTATTTGCCTTAAATTTGGGGATGGAAAAGCAATAATTGTGAAATGGCTTAATATAATGTTTAAAGATTTTGTAAGCTTTGCATTGTTTCAAAGTAAAACCACAGCACTGTTGCACATTCTACAGACTCATGCTTTCAGGGCAGTTCGCCCATCATTGAATAGCCCATGTTTATGCCTAGTGATTACATTGATGTACTGTTGATTAATTGTAACAATGTTTACCTTATGGTGTTTATAGCATACCTGCAAACTTGTCACCTTTGGAAAGGAAAGTTTCAAAGGCATTTTCTTTTTTAACTCGGTAAAATGCCTAATAAAGTAGTGTTTATAAGCACAGTGCTGCTTTTTTAGAGGTAACCGGGGAAACTGCTATATTTCTGCTGTTCCATAAGTGGCATCTTCTGTCAGAGAGTGAAAGTGCATTTTTATTCAGCGTGTCTGCCTTTTTTGACCAATGAAAGAGTTCTCATATTTTTTGCACAGTATAGATTTAATCATTTATACTTTTGACTCTTCCCTTTTCTTAAAAAATGTCTGAAATGTGAGGTTTATCAGTTTTAAAAAACTTTGTGTTTTTGTCAAAACCTGTATTATTTGAACTTTTATGTTTAAATTGTGGTTTTTACAGTCTCAAAAAGAGAGTCCATATTAATGCTGAAGTTTTATCTCCATCTCTCCCTGCAGTCTAATGTTGCTGCATCTAATGCCAAACTGGCCTTGTTCTATGACTGGCTCTTCTTCAACCCTGAGAAAGACAGCATCATGAACATTGGTAAGAGAGGCAGGATGCCATTTCTGTGTATTTCAGCTTTGACTTCATAAAGAGACATGTAATAACTACATGCTTTGCCTTAACCCAGTCAGTAGCTACGTTTACATGGACACCTTTTGGTTCAATCGGAATGAAATCAATCCGATTGATGAATCCGAACACGATGTTTACATGAACGATACATAAAGTAATTGGGTTGATGTGCGCGTTTGTCACAAGCTTCAAATCGGAATTGATTTTTAGACATGCGCACACTGCACGAATGCTGCTGCTGTTCGCACATAACTATTCTCCTCTATTGGTTCTTTATTTGTTTTTAACAGCAGACTTAATATTTATCCGTCTCTGGTCATGATTTGGAGAAAATCATTATGCTATTTCAACGTCATTGCACATGCGCAAACCTTTCAGTTTCGGTTTTCAATCCGATCAAGTGTTTACATGTTCTCTCGATCGGATTACAAAAGGAATAAACCACCCCTTTCAATCCGAAAAATCAATCGGATCGAAGTTCAATCGAAATTCCAATCAATCGAAATTCAAATCGGATCGAGCTCAATCAGATCAATTAAGGTGTTTACATGAAGGTTTTTTAGTCCGATTGAGCCGTCAATCCGATTATAAGGGTCCATGTAAACGCAGCTACTGATGCTCTGTTTTTTTCCCCTCTCTCTCTCTCTCTCTCTCTCTCTCTCTCTCTGTCTCTTTCTCTCTCTCTCAGAGCCAGCCATTTTGGTGATGCATCACTCCATGAAGCCACATCCTGCTATTACAGCCACACTTCTGGACTTCATGTGTCGGGTGAGAAACTGTTTCTCAGCTCTTATTGTATCTAAGAGCTTGTTAACTTCTTGCACATTAAGTGTGAGTAATGGCTTTAAAAATAGAATCACCAGAATTTAACAGAAGTGTCTTTTTAAAACATCAAATCAAAATGGACAATTTTTTTAATAAGTGGATTATGGTTTTTCAGAGTAAATAACTTTCCCTCTGAAATAACTAACACTTTACAAGAAGGCCCTATTAGTTAACATTGGTTAATGCATTAACTAACACTGACAAATACATTTGTTACAGTGTTTATTAATCTTTCTTAACATTAGTTAATAAAAATACAACTATTCTTTGTTAGTTCATGTAAGCTCAGGTCCATTAAATAATATTAACAGATTAAAAATGTATTAGTAAATGTTGAAATTAACATTAACTTGCTTTAAAATGCTTTAGAAATATTACTCATTGTTAGTCCATTTTAATTATTGTAGTTAACTAATGTTAACAAATGAGAACCAAAATAACTTTTTTGCCGATAATATCAAAGGAATCCAGTCACAGTCCAGTCAAAAAAGTCCTTTCCTGCATTATTTTCCACTGAATATTCTGTTTGACTGTAAAAAAAACATATTACAAGGTAAATGTGTTGTGAATGCCAGTTATTGTTGTGTTTTAATTCTTTGGTTTACCTGCTGTCGTCTTCTTCTTCAGATCATCCCAAACTTTTTTCCTCCTCTTGAGGTTCAAGTGCGGCAGGGTGTCTTCAACTCTCTCAACTTCATCATGGAGAAGAGAGTTCTGGCGTTAGTTTATCACACACGCACACACACAATCAATACCATGTGCTCATACAGACAGTTCATCAAGAATGCCAACCCATCTGACCCTGCTGGTTTCAAGATGCTTTGTTGTATAATGATCCTGACTATCTCTCTCCCTTTCACAGTCATCTAGCACCTCTGTTTGACAACCCTAAACTGGACCGTGAGCTGCGGTCTATGCTAAGAGAACGATTCCCAGAGTTCTGCAGTTCCCCGTCACCGCCCACAGAAGGTCAGAGCTACACACCACTGTTTCATTGCAAGTCATGTCAATAAATAAAAACTCCAACCCAATTCAATCCACCAGAAATGTTATACAAAAAGGCATTTTGGCTTACTTTTTTTTTTTTTGCATACTGTGATTTGAAAAGCACTAATCTTAAATAAAAGTCATCTTTACAGAGTAATAGCATTAGTATGAGATTAGGATTAATATTGGCCTATTAACATCTTATACGAGGAGGAGGGATTTGTGACCATTTTGTGTAGTTGAAGAAAAATATCAATGAATGTTAGGCTGAGGTTGTGGTCACATTTATTAAATGATTTAACCTAACAAATTAAGCCTACATGCAAATATGTATACTGCTCAATACCAGGGGGGTCTCTTGTATTGAGATCCAATTGTATGTCTTACTACTTAGTTATCTACTTTTCGGTCTCATCAGTGAAGTAAATGCTTTATTAGAAATATGTAGTGTGTAGTGCACACTGGACCCCTAGTTGAGAACCATTAGTCTACAATCTCAAAAGTCAGTGGAATGAAATTCTGCTTGAGGAGACGTATGTTTTAATGTTGAACATTTGTTTAATCTGTTATGTAGTAAAAATGGAGGAATCTGTTCCCTTGGAGATGGACAATCATGTGCTTGATAAGGAGGATGGTTGCTATGACACCACAGATGCTACCTTCAGTGATGATGAGGAAGAGTTGAACAACAAGGGTAAGATGCTTTTAGTAGCGGCAGATCCACTTTAGCTCAGGCCTATAGATCAACCTATTAAGAATAAGATGCTCTGCGTCACAAAGTTTTAGTTGGAGTGGAGCTTATGTGCTATCTAAATCTAATCTAGATCAATGGCTCTAGCTCAAAATTATGTCCATGACCCAATTTTGTATTTTCAGTTCATATCAGTCAGTGCTATCGTGATATTCACCCTTGTTTATCCCAAGGTAAAAAACGAGAGTTCAAGTTCCAACAGCTCAAGGAAACCTACATTGAAGAACCTGCTGACATCACACCTTTCGTGGACCAATTGGACGAGGCGCTTAAAGAGAGGGTTCTGCAGCTGCAGAAAGGGAGGTGAGACACTTGATTAATAACCTGTATTATGGATATATTAAGATCTCAATTGCATACGTCTCATTTGTGCGGCTCTTTCTCTCTCAGTGACACCGAAACACACTGCGAGGTCATGCAGGAAATTGTGGATCTTATTTTAGAGGTGAGCTTTGCTCAGGGTGAATATTTTGAGCTGAGCTACAAATACAGCTGACTTTTTACACTCTTTTTTTTCTTCATTTGTCCTCTTTTAGGAGGATTTTGACTCAGAGCAGATGTCCACTCTAGCTTCCTGTCTGGCTGAACTGTTTAAGAGTCACTTTAGAGGAGATGTGTTACCTGAGGAGATCACAGAAGAGTATGTTTTTCTCTTTCTCTCTGACTTCCTGCCAAGTCGATTAGCACACTATCTAGTGGTTAGCATTTTGAGCCGTGATGCTCATTTGGGACAGGTGTCTTCCAGCCTGAGTTGTATCCTTATCCCGTTCCCCCTGTTTTCTTCCCATTATGTCCTGTTGCTTTTGTTTGTTTTTCTCAATGAAGAGGCTAATATGTTGCTGTGTGTGCTAATAGGTCGCTGGAGGATTCGGTGTGTAAGCCGGTGTGTCTGATCTTCAGGAACTTGTGTCAGA
Source organism: Gila orcuttii (assembly GCA_026230005.1). Taxonomy (NCBI): domain Eukaryota; kingdom Metazoa; phylum Chordata; class Actinopteri; order Cypriniformes; family Leuciscidae; genus Gila; species Gila orcuttii. Next base: position 15,550,257 of record JAPDVR010000010.1, on the reverse strand, counting down.
TGCAGGAAGACAACAGTGGCTTCTCTGTTCTGCTGGACCTGCTCGCTGAGCTCTACCAGAAACAGCCGAAAATCGGTTATCATCTGCTCTACTACCTCAAAGCCAGGTACAGTCAAATGTTCTTTAGTCCAAAAAATATCAAAAGCAAGCAAATGACGAAGTCATGATGGTAAACACAGAAGGCTCTTCTCATCTCCTGTCCTAGCTCTTTCAGTTTCACTTTTTGAATGACAGACTACTGTCACCTGCTGGTATGGAGAGTTATTTTCTCTCATGCAGATGCAGAACATAAATGCTAGTTGGCCATTGGCTGTAGTCTTTGTGACATGTTCAAGTGCAACTTTTTGACCAAGACACAAGATAAGTGAGGCGACACCACAGTTGTCACTAATTCTTTGATGAATCCCAATTCACATAGCTCTATATTAAACATGGACAGATAAATTACTTGACGCTGGAGATTTGTTGTGCCTGATTTGGAAATTATTCTATTTAGGAATGTTTTTTCTTCTTTTTTTTCTGCTCTCTGAAATAAAGCTGTACAATATGGGGAAAAAATCTCTGTAAAATATCAATATGGCTATAAAATAATAATAATCATATCTATTATAATTATTATTATTGTGATTCTTATGAATTATTATTAAACAAAACTAAGAAATATTATATTTCACTGTAAGGAAAATTGCTGCATCTATAAGAAAAATAATATAATAATAATATCAAATTAGTTGGTAAAATTCCAATACTAATATTTATTTATGTATGTATTATTTATTTATTTATTGTCTCATTTTCAAACGTTAAACCTTCAAACTTTCATTTTGACTGAAACACCATATCATGATTTAGGTTTTATTTCGATTAATTGTGCATGCCCACTTTTGAAATCTTAGTGTTTTTATAGTAGACTGTCATTGTCCGTCTTTGCAGCAAAGCAGCAGCGGGGAAGATGAGTCTGTACGAATCATTTGCTCAGGCCACGGCTCTGGGTGACCTGCACACCTGCTTGATGATGGACATGAAGGCCTGTCAGGAGGATGATGTGAGGCTACTGTGCTATCTAACCCCCTCCATCTATTCAGAGGTAATGCACGTGCACGCATAGACGTCATACTCCAACACCATGTGTCTGCAACTGAGAGTTTCACACCCTTTTCTTACCTTTTTTTGTGTTGTACAGTTCCCAGATGAAACCCTGCGTAGTGGAGAGCTCCTCAACATGATCGTAGCTGTCATTGATTCAGCACAGGTTACAAATTTACACCTTTATAGGGATAGTTCACCCAAAAATGAAAATTCTATCGTCATTTACTCACTCTCATGTCATTCCAAACCCAGAAGACCTACAAATATTTTCGAAACATGAATAAAGATATATTTTTAATGAAACATGAGAAATGTATGTTCCTCAATTGAAAGTCCATTACACCAAAATTCTGATGTTTTCAAAAAGTTCATATAAAGATCATAAAAGTAAGCCATTTGAATAAAGCAGTTTAATCCAAGTCTTCTGATGAGACACAATCGCTTTATATAATAAACTAATTTAATTTAGTCTTTTATTCACTTATAAACAATGATAAACACACATGCATATAGCAAAATTTTGACGAAAATGAAAATGATTTTTTGGGTGAACGATCCCTTTGATACTGATTGCATTCAAATTAATTTGTTTTCCAAATCTCTATTAACCACTTCCTCTTGTTTTCACAGCTTCAGGAGCTGATGTGTCACGTGATGATGGGAAATCTGGTCATGTTCCGTAAAGACTCGGTCCTCAACATCCTCAGTAAGTTTAAGACAGTTTTCAAACTCTGATGGTTCTCCATCTGACTCCACAAGTTTCTGTTTAAATTGTATTATTACACCAAACAAACCGAACGCCAGAGTCTGAAATTAATGTGGGCTTGGGGCAAAAATGCCAACAAAATTAACAAAAATTCACATTCCAAATTCAAGATACAGGGACAAAAAAAACAGTCCCTGCTTAATTAAACTGAATCTATTATAGCTGTCACAATGAAAGTGAAAAATTGTGGCATTACGTTTAGAGCTTCTCGCAATGTATCAGATTTCTTTTACATGTTTTTTTGCAGTGTTTAGCATTATAACAAATGAGATGTTTCTGTTGAGCTTATGAATGCCAATGGCTAATCAGAGACATTTAGATTAGTCAGAGTTTTTTTGCAGTGTGCACGCTCAAATTCAATGCACGTTCAAAGTGCAGACGTAATAAGTACAAGATTGATTTTGCAGTGTACACAGCTTAAGTGAATATAGCAGTATTTTTTGCTAGAGTGCACAACTCGTGCTAAACAGAAGTCATGGACCGATTCAGTGATGCGGAACTTTCTTTTTTCGCTTTCTGTATATATTTTATAAATATATATATTGTTATATTTTAACCATGTTATTTTTATATATTACATTTATCTAAATATTATTAAAAATTAATTAAAGATTTTGTAAACCTATTGTGTAGTTTTACTTGGAGCCAATTGTTTTATTTGTGATAACGCAATGAAACATGCCAAATTGTGTGGACATAATTTTTAGCCGGGCTGTCATACAAAGAAATTATGAACACATGCAAAAACATAGTAAAATAAAACCTGTAGCTGTAGTTTGCCTTTTTTGACACATAATTTTGTCACATAAATAACTTAACCAAGTTCAGTGTTTTGTTTTTCCTTCATATTAAATTTTTTTTTAAATATTTTCCTCATATTTTGATCACATAATCAAACTTGTAGGGTCATCAAAAACAAATATCCCCTCTGGACATCACTTTTGGCAACTACTGTATTCTTAGCTTGTTTTGTCAGTGTAGCCATAACATGGACATCAAACTGACTCTGTGCTAAAAGCTTTAGTGTGAAATCTGTGTTTATCTGTGTGAATGTGCCAGACATTCTTCCATGGCTTTGTGAATGTAATTTTCCCCTCTACATCTGTGTGTTACAGTTCAGTCTCTGGACTGGGAGACATTTGAGCAGTACAGCACATGGCAGCTTTTCCTGGCGCACAGTATCCCTCTGGATACCATCACCCCCATTTTACAGCACCTCAAATACAAGGGTAAGCATCACTCTACATAGATACACACACTCACTTTACACTTACATTTCCCATAATTCTCTTCTCGCTCTACTCGCAGAGCATCCTGAGGCTCTATCCTGTCTGCTACTGCAGTTACGCAGGGAAAAGTAAGTCTTTTCACACAAGTGGTTGCTTATCTTTTCTGCTGTGGGACACAGTCATTTTTTTTATTCATATATATTTTTTTTTTTATGTGCTGTGCTGAAGGCCGAGTGAGGAGATGGTGAAGATGGTGCTGAGCCGACCCTATCACCAAGAGGATCAGTTCACCACCAGCATCCTGCGGCACTGGGCGGCTAAACACGACGACCTGCTGGGAGAACACATCAAAGCCCTGCTCATCAAGAACAACAACATGCCCCGTAAACGACAGAGGTAATGACATGTTCTTTGGCTAGTTCAAAGCCCTCCTGTGACATTGAACCGAAAGATGTTGTGTGGTTAAGGCCCTGGGCTGAGGACACAAAGGTTGCAGGTTCAGGCTCAAGTGGATTTTTTATTTTATTTTTTTAATTTATTTGATAGGGACAAGTGGGAACAATCAACATGCACCACACTACAACATTTATAGCCAAGGCTAATTTGCAATGTCCGTCCCCAGATGGGCTTTTCACACAAGTACATACAACAAGTACAAAAGAATACATTTACATTTACAGGACACTACTTAATTCTGACATTACATAAAGAAATGTGCATTTGAGCGCAAACTATCAATGATTGCATACTTGATCTCTTTTTAAAATACGCTTTAGTTCATTTTTAAAAGCCCCCAGATCTAAGTCCTGTTTCAGCTCAATGGGCAAGGAGTTCCAGAGCTTAGCACCCTGGACAGTAAAAGCCGATTGTCCAAAGGTCTTTTTTCTAACGGGCACTTTCACATTTCCATTAGCAGCTCCTCGTGTGATGGAGCCCACTGATCGAAGTGGGACTATGTGACGTCTAAGAACATCAGGGGCTTGTTTGTGCAAACATTTATACATTAATTTCAAGTTACAAAATGTAATAAAATTTTCAAAATTAAAAAAGTTCAACCTCTGCAATACTCCACAATGGTGTGTTCTAACATATGTTTTATCCAATATTTTTAAAGCTCTGTTGTAAATCAATCTTAAAGGCCTGACTGTTGTGTCTGTTGCCTGTAACCAGGAGGTTATACAATAACTGAGGTGAGAAAAAAATCATTGCGTGCATAAATATATTTGCCGCACGAAATGTTAAACAGTCCCGAATGACTCTAAAACTATAGAAGTTTGCCCTGGCTGTTCTAGTGATTTTTTTGACATGACTTTCAAATGATAAACGGGAGTCTAGGATTAATCCCAGATATTTTACTTCTTTAACCTGGGCAATTCTTTGACCATTAATTGTCAGATGCAGTTCTTCCATGGGGTGTAATCTGGAAGCAAAACAAACTGACACTGTCTTACTCAGATTTAGAGTTAGTCCTGAGTTTTGAAACCATACTGACACAGAATTAATATGTTGCTGCAACTGCTCAGTAATTGCCTCAACACTTTTGCCACTCTCAAAAACAACTGCATCATCTGCATACATTTGGAAACCTGCGCCCGGACATATGTTTGGTAAATCATTAATGTACAATGTGAAAAGCAGAGGCCCAAGAATCGATCCCTGGGGAACCCCCGTTTTCAGCGTTGCAAAGGATGACTTTTCATTGTTAATTATTACACATTGTTGTCTATGTTCCAAATATGTCTTAAACCACTGTAAAGTTGTTTTATCAAAGTTCAGCTGGGATAATTTCTGTACAAGTACATCATGATTAAGTGCGTCAAAGGCTTTTTTATATCCAAAAAAACCCCTCCAACTATTTGGCCTTTATCAATTGCTAGTTTAAGTTGTTCAATAAAATAGCAATTGGCCGTTTCTGTCGAATATTGTGGCCGGAATCCAAATTGCAAAGGATGCAGTATGTCATTGAACTGTAAGAAAGACATTAGCTGATTGGCTACAATCTTTTCCAGCACCTTAGAAAAAATTGGTAAGATGCTAACTGGTCTATAATTGCATGCTAGATCAACCTTCCCAGATTTATATATAGGTATAACCCTAGATTGTTTCCAAACATTTGGAAACTCTCCATTTTTAAAAGAGAGGTTTACCAATTTAGTTAAAGGTTTTACCAATATGTCTTTATTCATTTTTAGAAAGGAAGTGTCAATATTAAAAAGATATTTGGCATGACTATTTTTTACTTTTTCAATGACAGCTAGCACCTCTTGCTCAGTCGTTTGTTCAAGTGAAAATGCGTCAATTAATTTATTTGGTTGGTAATGCTCTACCCTGTTGCTCAAATCATAGCAATCCGACACTTCCTGAACCGACAAAATAAAGTACTCATTAAATTCCTGGGCGATACGCTTACTGTCATTTACAAACTTATCCCCAATTTTAAGTTCACACAGGTGGGGTTGCTTTCCTTTGGGTTTCATAATGTTGTTAATTGTTTTCCACATTACTGATGGATTTCCTCTTGCCTCAGTAATCACTGTGATATAGTAATTGCTTTTAGCAAGTATCATATCCTTTATCACGTGATTTCTTAGGCTTTTATATAGAACTATATAACTGTTAAGCTTGCTTTTAATTGCTTGTTTTAAGATTTGGTCTCGCTGCTTCATAAGTTTTTTAATAGATTAATTTATCCAGGGTAGAGATCTGTGTTTACCACTTTTCCTCTCTTTTAGGTATTTAGACACAGTTGCATCTATTTTATTCATAACTTGCCTACAGCTGCTGTCCACCTCATCCTACACCATGTTATACCAATTTATTTTAACTCATTGTCCAATTTAGGAACATCATTTTTAGGAATTATTAGTGAGTTGTAGTTAGGCTTTTTGGGTTTTAAAAAGCGTTTATTAGATAATTTTCTCACCATCAGAGTCATATTATGATCTGACATTCCAGTCAAAAAGTTATAAGATTTCAGAATACGTTCTTGTCTGTTTGCAAAAATTAAATCAATTTGCGTCTTACTCGATTTTGTAATTCTCGTAGCCCCTTTCACATGCTGCGTAAAATCAAATTTGGTCATTAACATTTTTAATTTTCTCTTTTTACTTTTGTTAAACCAGTCAATGTTAAAATCGCCCATGACAATAATTTCAGATTTATGTGATATTACCTTCAACAGTTTCTCTAATTCATTACAAAATTGCTCCTCATTAGTAGATGGTGGATTATACAACAACAAAATAAAAAAATGCATTCTAGGAGATAGAGAGATGTCAACACATAGGTATTCTATTTGGACATCACAATCGATTGTTACTTCTATACATTTCAAAGAGTTGTGTACATAGATAAGCACCCCTCCACCTTTCTTCGTCTTTCTATCTTTTCGAAAACCGCTATAACCAGGAACCTCCAAAAAACTAGTATTAATTTTACCTTTAAGCCAGGTTTCAGTAAGGCCCAGAAGATTGACCACAGGGTCAGTGTCCCTGGAGAAACATGAAGTACATTGAATATTTACAGTATAAAATGAACTAGTGTTGTGGAAATCACACAGATCTTGCCGGTGGGCACTCATTGTGTCAAGACTTGCAAGTATGATGGTACTAAAAAATAAATATTTTAATAGCATCTCTGATTTAAAACTCAGTAGCAAAAATGCCAATATTGCTGAAGTTTGACTTATTATTAAATATATTTTAAATAAATTATTAAATATGCTTCGATGTGATACTATTCAAATAGTAATTTAAAATTGTAATAATGTTTCACAATATTACTGTTTTTACTGTATTTTTGACCAAATAAATGCAGGTCTGTTGAGCATAAAGATAATCATTCAAAAGCATAGAAGAAAATCTTACCAAACTGTTGAAAGGTAGTGTAATACATATTTGAGTTGTGCTGTGTTTTTGTGTAGCTTGAGGAGCTCTAGCAGTAAACTGGCTCAGCTGACCCTGGAACAGATGCTGGAACATTTGGACAGTTTGAGACTCAATCTCAGCAACACCAAGAACAACTGTGAGTCCCCCCCCCCCCACACACACAGACAATACTCTTAACACCACTAAATTTTTAGCAGCCTGGTTGTCTATTTTACTGTTCATATTGACTTAAACATTGATATCTGAATTTTTCTTGTTGGTGTATCAGTTTTTTCCCAGACGCCCATATTACAGGCCCTGCAGCATGTTCAGGCCAGCTGCGATGAGGCGCACAAAATGAGGTGAGTTTTTGCTTGATAAGGCACAATTATCAGCATTTATTTATTATTGTATTGTATTGTATTGTATTTTCCAGTTCTTATTTGACTAAATGTCCATCGCTTCTTTCTTCTGTCAGGTTCAGTGATCTTTTCTCATTGGCTGAGGAATATGAGGATTCCTCCAAACAGCCTAAATCTCGACGCAAAGCCCCGGCGTCCTCGCCACGGTCCCGCAAGGGTGCGGCTCCACAACCCTGCAATGAAGAGGAGAGCGCATCCAGCAGCGCTTCGGTAAATCTACACTCACAAATTGACATCATCATGAAAGCCTTCAGACTAGCACTCATATTATTATTATGTTCTTCTCGTCATCTGTTTTCAATGGCTTTTGTTGACTCCTCTCCAGGAGGAAGAGGACTCCAAACCCAAAGCTCCCAAGAGGAAACGGAAAGGCTCATCTGCAGTAGGTTCTGACAGCGACTGAGAGGACAAATCCTCATCCTCATGCCAACCACACCCAGCATAACCACGCCCCCTCTGTGATCGTGTCGTCACTGGAGTCTACCTGTCAATCATCGACTCCAGCCAATCGGGGACAGCCTGTCCAAACACTCTCCTACTGTAGGGGCAGAACTCTTTCTCTGGACTCAAATGCAGAGGAGCCTGGGAGACAAGCCTCTACTATCTCTAACCACTGCAGTGCTCGGCTATTTTAAGCCTGAGAGTTTGGTTAAGTGCAAGGATGGGTGCAGTGGGGGCGGCTAAGCCTGGAATATCTAAACCCAGACTGGCGTAGACTGACAGATGTACAAACAAAACAGACTGCCTTAACAAAGAGGGTTATTTAATGTTCCTCAATGGCCCATCCATAAAAATTCATGGTAATGTACTTCAAAGAACGATTACCCACTAACGATAGTGAACCCGGACTGTAACATGAAGTACAGGGATCTTAAACTGATTAAAGATTTTACTGCATTTGGAGGTTCATTTTGGAATGGTGGAAAGCAGATAGGGGCCTTCAGGTTCAAGCCTTTTATCTTTTCATATTGAACAGACCTTTCCCATGCCCATCATTAATAAAGATTGACACTCTGTCCTGTTTGGACACTGTGGCTCTGCAGAGTGGAGCCGGAGACTTTACAGAGGGTCTGTGAGTTTTTATCTCATGTTTGAAATGCACAGAGTTGCAGAAAGCAGGACTGTACAAATGGAGGACTTGACTTGGACTTTTTAAAGAATTCTTTCTACTGACTTATTTTCATAAAAACAGATTGTAACTATGTTAAATGACTATGATATTAATAAAAAAAGGGCGGAAAAAGTTTGGTTTTCTTAACAAAAGGTCACGTTTGAAGTCTTGTATTCTTGTTGGGATGAAAACAAACGTCTTCAATAACATACTACTCTACTACCATTTTTTTAGTTTGCACACTGGATGTACATTATGCTTAACATGCAAATTGTCTGTATACATACAAAACCTGGATAATCAGATTTTTTAAAGTGTATCATTTACAAAAGTGCGCACACTATCCCACAATGCATTGTGCAGCTGATTAGGTCTTCCATTTCCAATGTAATTGGATGAAGCAGAAGGGATATCAACCAATATTTTTATCTCTTACTTTGCTCACTATTTAATCCAACTAAGAATTAAATATTTACACAAGGTTGGATTAAAATTGCAAAATACTTTATTTATAAGAAAATGTCTATAATCTGAATAATTTAATGCAAGATATTGAACTGATGTGGAGAGCTACCTTGATGGAAAGTGCAAAAAAAATAAAACTGCATTAATTTGAGATTCTAGCAAACCAGGCTGTGGGTTGTCTGCATGCAAGGGAATACGGTTTTACTACCAAAAATGACAAATTTGCACAGATTGGAATTAAAAGTATTTTATTTGACACTTAAAATTTGTTTGTAAACAGCAATTAAAAAAGAAAAGAAAAAGGCAGTAGCCATACTAATGCTGATATCAGTTACAACTTTTTTTATAGGTGACCTCATAGCTGAAGTTTTTGGTTAGGGTTCTTCCTTTTTGGAGTAAGACTCCTCAAGACAGTCAATGGTTTGTTCAGAAACAGCTCCAGGCCTTCTCTCTTGGATCTCCGAGGGGTACAGCAGTCATTTGGGCTGTCTTGCAGCTTTCTTGCCGAGCCGTTTCTCTTGTTTGTGGAATCGAACACTGAATTTGAAGACGTGGGTGAAGAAAAAGAATCCACCGGCCTTTTCCTTTCTGCAGATCGTCCCTGCTTATGGAATAAAGACTCCCTTCGGCTGATGCTGGGACTGGCAGCCAAGGTCCGAAAGCCATAAGGTGTGGTGACCTTTCCAACATGTTCCAGAGACATGGCTGCACACGTCGAAGGGTCTGAAAGATCCTCTGAGGCAGGTTTCTGCAGACGTTTCAGCTTCATCTTGGGGGTAAATCGAAGTTTGGCAGAAATGTATGGTGAACCAGTGGAAGGCCGATGTCTAGGAGACTGTTCTTCTGGACTTTCTGGAGATAGCAGCTTACGTGTGTCTTCATCTTTTGATTTCTGAAGAGACAGTGAAAGCTTTGGAGGAATAGTAAATTTTGGGATTCTTCTAGGGGTTAGTGGTAGATTTTGCCTGGAGAATCCTTTGGGTGTCATGATGTTCTGTAGTCTAGCTGAATCCGCTCCACAAGCAAACATTTCTCAAACTTAAGAGATGAAAAATCTATCTTCTCAGATGTTCCACAGATACTGAGGGTTTACTTCACTTGTAAGAGGTCTTGTATAAAAGTGCTGATGAGTAGCAGGTGAACAGTATCACATTTGATTGGTTCACAGCTGAAATTCCTCTCAAATAGGAAGTGTTTACTGGGGAGTATGATTTTCGCAACATTAACAATTACACCTTTTGAAATTATACTCCCCTCACCAGCACAAGTTTATAAGGTCACAGACTCTGTGAAAGACTGTAAAATCCCACAGATCTTTGCAGGGTGAGGGACGCTCCAAGACCATGATATATTGGTCAGGCTGGTCCTGCCAGTCCAATAATCTCTGGAAAAACAAATTGTTGTTAGTATGTTTACATATTATAAATTGAAAACAGTCAATTAACAGTTACAATCACACACCAATAACAATAGATAGGTGCGTGGGCCAAAAAAGACCAAAAACAGGCAAAAATCTAAAAAAAAACAAAAGTAAATCAATAAGATTAAAAGTGTGCGGGATTTCCTTTTGTTTTTTTAATTGAAAACTGAAAAAACAGCGAGTCAAGTCAAATATATTTACATAGCGCTTTTCACAATACAGATTGTATCAAAGCTGCTTCACAGTATCAATCAAAACAACTTAACAATGTTTGTTTATTACTGGAAAAAAGACAGTGTCACATACTTACAATGTTGATGTATTCCATGTTCTCTGGTTTTCTGGCAATTTTCACTGCCACCTTATCAACTAAATAAAAACTACAATTACATATGCAACTTGACAGATGCACTATAATGAACATAAAATACATTAAGATGACTTAGATGATATTATGAGACAAGGCCATTTGCTAGCTAATTATTGTAAGGAAATGATGATACCTCAAGGCCATCCTCCAAGAGTTTCCCTTCATAGATGGAGCCGAATCCCCGCTTACCAAGCATTCTACCAATTTCATACCGACTCAGAATGTCTTCTGTTAAAAGATTAATAATAATAGTTGACATGAAATGTCAAGCATGGACAGCGGTGTGTGTAATGTTTGAGGGTATGGCAGTAAACTCACCCTCAGTTCTAACGACCACTCTGTGATGGGATGGTGGACTGACTGGACTGTGGTTGACTGGAGCTGGAGGGGTTTAAACCTGCTGATCTGCAGGAGGAACGACTTCAAGACCACTGGATAGAGGTTCCTGAAGACCGTGATCCTCTAGATTCTAGAGCACAGGCACTGTACTCAAGAGAATTTTTATCTAAAGCAGGGAATATCAAACAAAAGCATGGCCCCCCATGATCGCAGCGTTTTCAGGAAGACAATGAGGTTCAGGTTAGTTGGAAACCAATGTGCCCCGAAGTGCCGTGGACAATGGGGTTAACAAATTGATTTCCTGAGGGCTCCGCGAAGGTGGGTGGGTGGGTGTAATTTGATCCCTTTCGAGAGGGGGCACCCTCAGAGGCCCGAATTCGGGGATCTTTTCCCCAAAGCCATCTTAGCAAGAAGAACAGTCCTCAGATCCGTTTTCTCCTGTGAAGGCATCGGGCGATAGTGCGGCTTCGACCCCTACGCTCATTGAGGGGGAGCTCGAGCTGCAACACTCTCTTTTTGTTGTTACCTGTACAAGGAGCCAGGCGCAGATGGTCGGGTCTGCCCCTTGGCAGCAACCCCCCGGGACCGATGACAGCGAGGGATGAACCTCTGAAATGCTGCTGCCTGTTTCTTTGCATTTTCTTTGAAACCTCTCGACGAAAGAGGCCAGGAGGCGACAGCGGGGCATCAAGGAGGAAAGACTTGTCCTTCTCCTTGATGTCCGAGAGGTTCAACCAAAGGTGTCTCTGTAGCCACCATAGCTGCCATGGAGTGGCCGATGGTGCAGGTCGTCTCCTTAGTGGCACTGAGAGAAAGATCAGTGGCTCGATGCAGCTCTTTAATAACACTGGGCCTTCGCCCTCATCCAGGTCCCTGAGCAGGTCAACCTAGTACGTTCGCAAAATAGACATAGAGTGTAAGCAAGTGCCAGCCTGAACTGCTGCCATATACGCCTTGCCCGCCAGCGAGGAAGTCATATGACATGGCTTGCTTTTCCTCAGCGCTTCCCACTTCTCGGCTGGCCAATCAATATTACATTTAGACACAGCACGAGACACAACCTCCATAAGCTCCTCATACTGCGGGGATATAGCTGGTGAATCACCAATATCATCAGCATCAATGAGGTCATCTAACTCCTCAGAGCTAGACAATCCCAACATTAAACTATCACTCGTGGTGGAAGAAGCCTCAGAGCGGGCTTCCGCATCCCCAGTTTGAGCAGTGCGAACCCCTCAAATGAAGCCGCCGTGCTGGGACACTAGACCCAATCCGCGGGGATTGTGAGGCTGGCCGCTCTCTTCTAACAAGGCAAGGGACAGACAACACTAAATAAAAAGCTGTACAAAGCTCCTAGATCAATAACTTTACTCAGCTCATGTCATGTTGTCTGGAGTTTTTTGTCTACTGACATTTCTTGGAAAGATATTTTTGCAGTGTTTCGTCAGCAGAACAATCTTTAAAAAACCATAAACACTGCGACCCACTGAAGAGATGTATGTCTATCCCTCGCAGCCCGCTTTTATTCCCATTAAAAATCAAAGATGGAGCTGCTGTGAATAAGGTCTATTTCTGTGATTTCATGTTAGTGGTTGTCCCACCCTCGCGCCAGTAAACACGTCATCAGATAAGACATATCATTGAAAGAGGAAGGAATGATTATGAGGGCACATTTAAAAAATAATGATTTTAAAGAATAATGATGACGTGCATGAAAAAATTATTTATAATAAATATTGCAATATTCCATTAAAAAACAAAAATTGTCCATTAAATTGAATTAATTAATTAATAAAACATTAATAAAACAATACATTAATAAAACATTAAGGACTGGGTTCACAGACAGGGCTTAGACTAAGCCATGATTAGACTCAATTAGTCATTTAAGTAGCTTTTATAAATGTGCCTTAGAAGATATGTCATTGCATGTTGCTTTCAGTCAAAACAGCTCAAACATACATTATAGTCTGGGACTAGGCTTAAGCCTTGTCTGTGAAACTACGAAACAGTATGACCTACAAGCTCAAATGCTGTAGTTTACACGCTAGGCTAGGCTAGGGGACTTTTATTTACATTTTCAACAATTCCGTTCAACGAACCGGAAGTGACGCCCTTTTGTTGTGCATCTCGTCATCACATCGCTAATGTAGCGAATGTTGGCGGGTGTGTATAAAGTATTGGAAATGTTCATCAACCTTGCAGCGAGATTAAATATGACATGCGGAATGTTCTGCTGATATGACAGTTATAATGGAGGTAACTTTCCTGTTCCAGACAACACTACCGTTCTAGTTTAGAAAGCTGCTGTCGCTTAAACATAAAATGAAGCAAGAGTTAGAAGGAATTGGATGCCAAAACCAATATTTATAGTATAAACACATGAAAATAAATATAAATGTTTCCATCGGACAATGGGCGTTATCATAAGTGTTCACAGGTTCTTCTGTATCCTTATATGATATTCTGTATGGGTGATGTTTTGTCCCGACAGGTCTGAATAGGGCATTGTGAGTGAGATGGATCAAACTAGAAAACGGAGATTAAATAACAGGAAAACTGGGCTTTCTCACTGTAAAGTGGCGAGAGTTGAAGAGCCGGGGGAAGTTCCTGGGAGCAGAGATGTTACAGATACTACAGGATCATGCAGACATTTCAATACCATCAGATCATCCAGCCCACAATCTAACAGTGCCAGTAAGACATGTCACAAACATTGTGAGAAACCTACCTGGACAGCAGTTTTGTCTATTATATGGGCTCCTATAGTGCCCAAATGCTGACTAGGATATCAAATACAGCCTAGATGTGCGTTTCAGTTATGGTGAAAAGAATAATTATCTAAAAAAATAAAGATAAATACAATAAAAAATACATTGCTACCAAATACCCAATAGATTTCTTTCTTGCACATTGTTATGTTTTCATATATTCATATTTAAATTTACTACCACTAACTGAAAAGTACTACGGACAGTGACAGTTCTACTATAGTAATACTGTGCTATTCCAGTACCTTGACTTAATACCATGCTGTTAATGATTATAGTGGTATCAGAAAGTGTGCCTGTCTGGATAATCTGAAACGTATATGTGAATGCTGTCAGGTCAAGAACAACATGCTGCATGTACCCAGAAGCCTGAAGATGATGCTGTGAAGACCTTGAGCATGACGTTTGGTGAGTTCACAAAAGACTGTCCTCATTAGTTATATATTCATAGATATTGACCAGGGGTGCATTTCCCAAACGCATCGTGAGCCTAAGTTGATCGTAGGGGTGGGCGATATACCAGTAGACACAATAAAATGGTAGAATTGTGTCAACCGATAGAGATTTTGGACTTTGTTGATCATTTTGGTCAGGTTTTTTTATTTTTTTTTATTTAAAACTTTTGATTTGTGAGTCAAAATTAAAATGGTAAAACCTATAGGGGTTTCCCTATTCAACTTTTTTGTCTAACCCATTAGATGTAAAATAATTACTTTGTGTTCTTTATATTACTATGTAAATATATTGCTATTAGTATTTGTAACTACTATAATGTACCCACTGAGATTAGATAGATAGATAGATAGATAGATAGATAGATAGATAGATAGATAGATAGATAGATAGATAGATAGATAGATGCTTTATTAATCCTTCTCAGGAAATTAGATTTGTTACAATAGCAGCAACCACATTCAATCCTCGTACACAGACAACATCAATCGATCTACCTAACTACATTCATAAAACAAAAACTTTCACGAAAGCATTCTATACCCTATAATATATGAACTAAAACATGCTATACCGTATAATGATAATTCTAAAAACAAATACACAAACAAAATTACCTAAGGCATACAACCCCTATTTTAATAATACTAAGAACATGGGTAAAAAATATAAGAATAAATAAATATAAATGAGGCTCAGTTATTAGTTATTGCATATTAAAGAACCTAACAGCAGCAGGCAGGAACGACTTACGATGCCGTTCAGTTTAAATTTTGGTGGAATCACCCTGCCACTGAATGGACAAGTTAATATTTCAATACTTTAACAGCACATTTGCATGTTTACTATTTTCTGATGTTGGTTAATGGTTACAGTGGTGTTTTATGAACCCTAAAAAAATTAACATAATAATGATAATCATCATTATTGTTTTTGTTAATTTTATTATATATATTATAATAAATGTCTTTAATTATAAAAATGAACGTTTGTGTAAATTGTAAAATTATAATAATCATTTTATTTGACTGCATAAGTTAAAATATTAATATTTATGTTTTAAATTCTTCACTTTCAAATGTTCTAACCCTTGGGCTTTTAATATTCCAAAGCTTCAAGCTTTTATTTTGGCAGAATATTGGTGAAATGCTGTAAAATTCTGTCCACAAAAATGGAAATTATGCATAATACATTTTTATAATCACACTGAGCTGGATCAGGATTTTTAGTTCATTTAATTGTGCAGCCCCATTTGTTTATTTTAATTTGATTTAATTAATTATTAGCCTTTCATCAACTCACAAACCCCCAGATTCGCATATCCGTTTAGGAAACCCTGCAATAGATAAAACATTATCATTTGACCATGCGAAACAGTCTAAAATGTGTTGATGAAAAATCAACTGTGTTGCTCTTTTTCAGAAAAGGAACAGTGTGGAACCCGTGCGCTGGGCCGAAAGAAAGGTTTGAGAAGGAAAAGAGACACAGTCAGTGAAGTAGAAACTCAGCAGAAGGAATTTGAGGATGAAATCCAGCCGGAGGTCGAGATTGACCAAGAGCTGGACAGAGAACTGGAAAACAAATCTCGACAACATAACTTGACCTCTGCGAACGTTCGTAGCATCATTCATGTGAGTGTGGAGTGTTTCTTCAAGACACTAGTTTGCTAAATTTCCTCTAGCATATGAAGCCTTGCATAATCATCTCTGACTTTGTTTTCAGCATGTAGCTCAACATATTTACTGTCCATTTGCAGGAAGTGATTACCAATGAGCATGTTGTGGCCATGATGAAAGCAGCTATCAGTGAAACTGAACCCATTCCTGTGTTTGTGAGTATAGATGTTTTTTAATCAACTGCTCTGCTAGAAAGTGGTTGGCAGTTTTTAAAAGAGGCATTAAATAATATTTAAAAAAAATATTATTTTGATTATTGGGTTTAATAGAATAGATTATTACACATTATTTTTCACATACTTTACATTATTGTAGCTCCTATATTCCCGGTCTGTCTGAAACATGCTGATTTCTACAAAGCCTCTCCTTCCTATAAGCTCGGAGTGCTCTGATTGGCCAGCTGACCCTGTTCGTTGTGATTGGCCGAACACCTCCTTACTAACGCTCCTTTCTATAATATCAAGCTTTAACTTCTAAGGCTTCATTTATAAACACACAGTTATTAATAATGTCATCGGTTTTACCATATCAGTTCGAGCCCGAGAGAATGCGGATGATTAAGCCGATCGAAACCAATTTTGCAAGAATGACTTCAGCAGAACGTTTCACAGTGGTAACTAAGTAGTCTGTATCTCTCCCAGGTTCAGGAAGCTGTTCTATGTAAAATGCACTGTGCACAAACAAACCTTTTGGTTTTACTGCTCAGGAACAGCTTTATAAATAAATCTTAACCTCTGATTAATCTCTGAAAGCAAAAAAGGGGTTTGCATCTTTCGCATCCAAACTCACAGTGTCTCCGCGACATGACAACAACACTTCAATTCACTGAAACCTCGCCTTCTTTCTTTGCGTATGCCTTTGGGTTGGCATTATTCTGATATTTTACATTGTGATGTGTACGTTTGAGGAAGTAATATCTGGACTTCGATCGAGCCGTTTTAGGCAGGTGTGGATCAGTGTTCTCTGTTAGATAGAATAAATCCCTTTGTTGGAAGACCATGAGCTTTGTAACTTTGCAGATCGTATAAATGCACAAACGGATACATTACACACTACAGGAAAAGTAGAACATTAAAAAGCATCATATGACCCCTTTAAGCTCACACATTTCTCTCTCTGTCTCACAGGAGCCCAAGATGACTCGTTCTAAACTGAAGGAGGTTGTGGAGAAAGGAGTTGTAAGTTGCTTAGATTGTATAGGAGCATGTATTACACTGCTGCATATTTACAGTTATCTATTTTAATTTTGCAGTATTTATTTTACGGTTACATATTTTAATAGCTACCTAATATTTTAGCTTGTTAGCATGAAATGTCCTCCGTAAAAAATGTTCAGAGACCTGAGACATAAAACATTAATAAATGAAATGAGGTGTTTTTGTTGTTTTTATAGGTCATTCCTGCTTGGAACATTTCGCCAATTAAGAAGTCATCAGAGGTAAAGGTAACCAACAAGAAATCATGTACAAGAAAAGGACCAGGCCGTTATATGCAGAATATATTATTAAATGGTGTTTGCACTTACAGAAGGGACCCCAGTTTGTGGATATTCCTTTAGAAGATGAAGACTCCTCTGATGAAGAGTATCGGCCTGATGAAGAGGATGAGGATGAGACAGCTGAGGAGGTTGGAGAGAAAGATTTTTGTCAGTCATTTGATACTTTCTTGTCGCAATGGTTTTGTAGAGACTGTGTGTGTGTGTGTGTGTGTGTGTGTGTGTGCATGGTAGACCCTTCTGGAAAGTGACTTTGAGAATTCGTCTTCTCCACGGGGCAGTCGAGTGAACCTAAACAGATCACATTCTGAACATGAGGAGGACGGAGCCAGCACCTCCAGACTGGTAAGACTATATGCTATAGCTAAAAGTAATATATGTATTTTTCAACATTTTGTTGAAAACAAACCATTCAAAAGTTTGGGGTCAGTAAAGATTTTTTAATGTTTTTGAAAGAAGGCTCATGAATACTTAAAATAAATAAAAAAAAACTGTAAAAACAGTGATATTGTGAAATATTATTACAATTTAAAATAACTTTTCAATTTTAGTATATTGCGAAATGTAATTTATTCCTGTGATTTAGGCAGCCATTAATTCTAATATGCTGGTTTGCTGCTCAAGAAACATATCTTAAAATGATCAATGTTGAAACATTTTTATAGAAACCATAATTCTTTGATGAATGGAAGAGCATTTATTTCAATTAGAAATAATTTATAACATTATAAATGTCTTTACTCTCACTTTGGAAATAAATTTTATGTGTCCTTGCTGAATAAAATTATCAATTTCTCTATATACTTTAAGAACTTCTTGCCCTGCAATAGCTTTATGACCTCAGATTTCTTTTTTCCCCAATTGAAGAAGCCATATTTTCAACCAAATAGCCATTATTACTAAGAAGCCAAAATGTTTAATGCAAGAAGCAGAATACAACAGTTTAAATCAGAATTTAAAATTTTCTTTTAAAACTCTCATAAAAACAAAACAAATTACTATACACAAAAACATATTTTTTACCCATTTCTACAGAGCCTTCGCAGATCCAGGCACCTGACAGTAGCTGTCACCCCAATGGGACCTCCCCCACCCCCACCGGCCCCTTCCAGGGCCCCACCAGATTGCAGCTTCTTAGAGAAACTCCATGCGGTAGATGAGGAGCTGGCCATCGGCCCTGACTGCATTGAGTCTTTTCAGGTGCACCTCACTTCACTACTATTGTTTGTGTAGTTTCTATTCGCATTTCTATTTACAGTAGAACCAAGAGGTATATGGACATTTAAGTCACATTGAATGTAATTGCAAACAATTATAAAACCATTTATTTTTATTATATCATTTATCTCATGCATACTGTGCCTGAAGCAAAACAATTCACTGAAAATGTTTGTTTTGGTTTGAGTTTATAAAATAAAAGATATACACTACCAATCAGAAGTTTGGGGTTGGTACGATTTTTTAATGTTTTTAAAAGAAATTTCTTGTCACCAAAGCTGCATTTATTTGATCAAAAATACTGTAAAAACAGTAATATTGTGAAACATTATTACAATTTAAAGGGGTCATGACATGAGACATCAAATTTGCCTTGATCTTTTGAGATATAAGAGGTCTTTGTACCACTTAAACATCCTGCAAGTTTCATAGCTTAAAACGATCTCCTCATTATAAACAAAGCATTTATTTAATCAAGCTCCAAAAATGGCCCAGTTTGATGTTGCAGGATCTGTGACGTCACACAGGCAAATACATTTGCATATCATATGCCTGCCTCCAGAGCAAGACATCAAAGTATAGTTATACATTATGGCAGCATAGGCCCCGCCCACTAGCGTTCAGTCACTTAACGGTTGACATTTGCCTACATCGGATGTGAACGTCACATTAAAAGCAAATATTCATGACCCCTTCAAAATAACTGTTTTATACTTAAATATATTTTAAAATGTAATGTATTCCTGTGATGGCAAAGCTGAATTTTCAGCAGTCATTTCTCCAGTCTTTAGTGTCCCTTCAGAACATGACCCTTCAGAAATCATTGTAATATGTTGATTTGCTGCTAAAAAAAAAACATTTATTTTCATTATCAATGTCGAAAACAGTTGTGCTGCTTAATATTTTTGTGGAAACTGATGCATCCATAATACTTTTTTTCCATGAAGCTTTGATGAATAGAAAGTTCAAAAGAACAAATTTTATTTTAAATATTATTTTAAATATTTCTTAAAATGGAATCTCTATTTGGCATTAGAGTCTCACTAGTGCTAATGGAGAGGAGAGCCTGATTTCATTTCGAACGCGATCCAAACGACCACTGAGAGACGTCCCTATGGGCCGGCTGGAGGCGGAGCTACGTGCTCCTGACATCACTCCAGACATGTATGAGTTTGGCTCCGCCCCTGAGGACAGAGAATGGACCCATTGGTTGCAGGGTCTCATGACTTCAGATATGGAGAATGAAGGTACGGATGGGCCGAAATAGTGAACATGCATATGCTTCTTTAGATGTGTTTCTCAAAAACGCTCTGATTCTCCTGCCAGAGGAGGGTGATGATGAAGATGACCCTGAGTACAATTTTCTGGCTGAAATTGATGAGCCTGATGTGGAGGACTATAGGAATGACAAAGCAGTGCGCATCACCAGTGAGTTCATTTGAGAGAAATGATTGGCAGATCATTTGTGCTAGTTTGATATTAATCACCTTCTTTCCTTGTTACTCAGAAAAGGAAGTGAATGACTTGATGGAGGAACTATTTGAGACCGTAAGGATTTTAATTCATATCTTATAATCTTATAACTAAGGATGTGCAAGAATACGTGTTTTCAAAATTGACTAGTCATCAGTTGCCTGATCGAAAGGCCCCAATGATTTCCACCATACGGAAAACGTGGACGTAATCACAGAATCCAGTCTTAAAAATGGATTTTACCTGTATAAAACATGGATTGTCACGGAATGCGTCAAAATGTGGATTAATAAATCAAAAGTAGGGCTAAACACTTGATCAAATCGCTATATGGACTAGTAAAAAGCATGCTTTTTAAAAATAAAGTCTCCCTGTTCGGTGAGTCTCTTTGTGTAAATATTAAAATGTAAATAATTAAATTGTTATGCATTTAGTAAGTTTTATGCTATTTGTTTGATTGCCACCATTTTTGATAATAAATTTGTATTAAATCATAAACACCGAATCCATAAGAATTAAAACAGACAACACAGAATTTCTGGAAAAAAATAAAACAATTCACAAGGCCCTATTATTGTTAGAATTTTAATAAATTGTTAACGATTTATAAATTCAAATCATTAGATATCCTTTATGATTATTAAAATGTAAGACTATTAAAATGGAATCCAGAAAATTTAAATGAAAAACACGAAAATTGGGAAATACTAAAAAAAAAATCGAGGTGGGGGGGGATGTATTTCATAAGGCCCTGCTGAACGATGAACTACAAAAGTAGTTCAAAATCCTCGATATTCAGTTAGGTAGTTGTGGAACTGTCTAGACCAATCCCTACTTATAACATGCATCTGTTTTTCTTTTTCTCTGCTTAACTCCTTCGCCATTAACTGTAGTTTCAAGATGACGTAGGGGGTCAGGAAGAAGACGGACATGAAGAAGAAGAGGAAAAAGACGAAGAGGATAGTCCCCTGCAAGAGCCGCCTGGCATTCTGGAGAATATTCAGTATGTCCATCCTCAGTTTCACAACCACCACATCATATATATTTAGATGACACAACTGATATACAATTGCACTTTGGTGAAATGTTTGCTGTGTGTAGGTATGAGGACCCGTTAGCAGATGTCTTGAAGCAGCGCTATCGTACAGTACGGGAGCAGCTGGCGGCTGTGAGGAAACGGAAGGCTCTTCTGAAGAGTAAAGGATTATCTGGACCTCCAGTCTGCCCTCAACACCCTTCCATCCCCATAACATCCATGACCCTGAACACAGCTCAGAAACTACAGCTACAGCAGCAGATCCAGCAGGTCTACAAAGATTTGCTCAATTTAAAGAAGTGCAACTAACAAACTATTAAGAGTTCCTCCTTTGACTTTTAATAATCAGATTCTTTATGTCTTTAAGGAGACGTTTAGGAGTTTTTATCCATGGGTTTTTCACTGGCTTTTTTTTGTTTGTCCTGCAGCATGTGCAGCTCCTCACGCAGTTGAACATGTTGAGCAGCAAAGTCAAGGGTCTGGAGACAGAAGCTTCAACAAGCAGACAATTCCTGGTGAGACATACACACATATTTCAGAAACACCCCAGGATGTACACAGATACGTGTTAATATCATTTATCGCTTTCTCTCTTTTTTATTGTACTCTCTCAGTTGGAGCTGCAGATGTTTGCCCAGCGTGGAGAGCAGACTTGCGGTCCAGCAGAGCACGGCTTCACCAGCATCTTCAAATCCTGCAACCTTCTGGGTGCTATTTCTCTGCTGGAGGAACTAGATCAATCACCCAAGGGTGACCCTACAGACCCGAGGCCATGTTTCCCTGGTAATTTATCTAAATGTGGCTGCCTTTGTATACTCTCACGTATTCCCTTCATCGTCTGAAAGCCAAATAGTTTTAGTAAGTGTAAGTTATACTAAAGTTAAAGAAGTCTTACTTTCACTCACCATCTGATTGTAGTAGTAACTGAGAAACAAAAACACACTGTTGCACACTTTTTTTTGCCAATTGTATCTGGAAACTTTTGCGTTAATCTTTTTGCTCTTTGTTTGCTTGTTTAATTGTGTAGGATGTCCGTTTCCTGCTCCTTTGGCCTGGTCGATGGCGACTCGGCCTGTGTTTCTCTACCCAGAGCTGCTTCCTTCAATCCAGCTACGCCCTTCAAGATTCAAAGGACAGTTTACTTCAGCAGAAGATTGGTACTACACACACGCATCAACCTGAATCATTATACATTCTTTAAAAAAGTACTCAAACAACACTGCTTTTCTCTGTCATCAGTCTTGTTGTTCTAGGTCATAAGCACTTAAGAACTACCCTACACCCACTGCAGATGACTTGTCGCTATCTGCTTGCTGCTAGAAGCGTTGTCAGTTTGAAATCACACATCCGTGATGCATGTCATAAGCCCTTTCCCAATGTCATCAAGGTGAGTGAATGAACACATATATAGGAAAAATTATCATGACATTGTGACAACGTGCTTACAGCGTGTGACAGCAGAGTCTATATGATAATGTAATAATGTGGGTTAATATTATTGAAAGTTATGATAAAGTGAACCTTATAGATTAGAGGGGAGAAATATGTAGCCTCACTTTTTTTCAGTACTTGAATTTATTGGCCAGACTGTGACTACACACATACTGTGTATGTATAAAACTTGTGAAGTTTGACTTCAGAAAAAAATACACAGCAGATTTGCAATATGCATATTTATTTCAAAACTACATATTTCACCACATTTTTTCAGACATACTTTTTGACGGGGAAATGTCCCTCCATGCCCTTGGCCTGTAAGAGGGTGAGTCCTTGTGAGCAGCGCCCCCCAGTGGAGAGAGAAAAGAGCCTCATGCCTGATTGGCTCTCGGTATAACTGCCTATAATCTTGCTCTGTTTTTGTAAATCCTTCTGTTCTTAATTTTCTGTTTCTACAAAGTGGTGAAAAATCTGATTTATATATAATCTGTAACCTTTCTCTCCTGTAGAAAAACCTTAAGTGCATTTATGAGCATGTAAGAACGTTTAACCAACCATCTGGAAACTCCCAGACTACCGAATCTCCAGGTCCAGGACCAGACTGTAGTTTTACTCCAGGCATGCGTTACCCTCCCAGCCTTCCTGAAGACCTTGCTAAGACACTTGTACCGTCACTGCAGGGTCCATGCAAAAAGAAGAAAAACAAGACTGCTAAATCCATCAAGCCTTTAAAACCTCCCCTGTTAGCTGAGGAACTAGAGGTGGTTCTCAACCAGTTTCCAACACTTTTACCAAAAGCTGTTACGGTTTCAAGTCCGTCGCTTTCCCACCCTCCTCATCTTGCACCGGTTCTGAGGCCAAAACCGAATCTATGCTTGTCTGGAAATA
Organism: Gila orcuttii; assembly: GCA_026230005.1. Lineage (NCBI taxonomy): Eukaryota > Metazoa > Chordata > Actinopteri > Cypriniformes > Leuciscidae > Gila > Gila orcuttii. The sequence continues at coordinate 15,526,733 of JAPDVR010000010.1, read as the reverse complement.
AAACTACGAAGGGACCTGCAGAGAGAGCGATCATACTATCTAGCCTGTCAAACGTGTCTCCTGTGGAACGAAACCAAGGTGGTGCAGTTGTCACTTTACTGACTGCTCCAGTCGCACCTGAACTGAGTGCTGTTCCTGTGAAAAATGCTGTAAAAACTCCACTGGGTGTCTCTGGTTCTCCAAAGAGAGCTCAAGTTGGTGCAACCCAGGGGGGCGTAATCATCACTTTACCTGCTGCTATGACACCAGAGCTGCTGAATTCCTGTACTTCAGGGCATGTAATTGTGAACCAAACTGCGCAAATAATCACCTCTAACATTGAACCAGCCACTCCTAGAGGGTCAAACCTCATCATTACTCTTCAACCGCCTCCAGTTCACAACACGTTAATATGTCCCACCCCAATCATAAAGACGAACGCCCCATTGTCTAAAGATCATGTTAGTCAACGCTGTGGCACACTGCTTAAACTTATACCGAGGGACTCTGGTGGTCTAGCTCAAGTTTATCAAAAACCTCTTAATCGGTTTCTTCTCCTCCCTCCAGGCTATGTGTTTGCAAGCAGTAGTTTTGGCCATCAAACCTTAAAACACTCATCAGCTCTGAATAGCACAGAGGTAAAACACAGTACACAAAAGAGAACTCCAGATAATTTCCACAGCGCTGATGGGCCACAAGGAGTACCATCACAAATGTCCTCCATTCAAGAGTGCTTACAAGAAACTGCATTAGCAGAAGAAGAGCTGAATATTGATGATGCAGTTGAGAATGAGGTTGAAGAGTATGGTGAGAAGGACTCCAGAGAGCTGTTTCTCACACTTTCCGAATCCTCTGGGAGCCCGACGCCCAGCATCGACGGGGAAGATGTTGACATGGAGATGGTTTTGGGCAGGGGAGAGAAACTAGAGGAGCAGAAAGCAAAAGAAAGGCAAGGTACCAGTAGGCAGACTGGGGAGGAGGAAACAGGTGGAGCTGACAATGTTTCAGACATTCCAATTGTTTCAGAACTTCAGGTGAGATCATTTTTTATGTTTTTCGTAACGTTAATTAACTGAATTCTAATTTTGTAAACCTCACAAAGTGCTCTCTCTCTCTCTCTCTCTCTCTAAGAACCTGTCAATTATGTGTCCTGGTCAAATTTCACTCCCAAAAAAAAAATGTATTGTGATTTTTTTTTTTTTTCTATTATTTTCTGTTACTATGTTTTATTATTTACTTTAAATATAAATTATATTATGTATATTTATTTTATATTTAAATATTTAAGCATCATATCTGATGGTAATCACAAAAAAATAGTCAAATGTCTGTATACATAAATAAAATAGTAATATAATAATGTTTTAAATTGTCATAAATATACATGTTAAGGTCCTTGCACACTGAGTCCGAAATTCTCATCTGTCATTTTCGCACGTTAAAAAATAAATACGACGTCACGTTGTGTCAATCACGTTTACACACTGCCTCAGAAACTTTGTCCGTCATAAAAAAATTCGATTCGGGCTCGATTTTCTGCGTTTTCCACATCCGTAGCAAGCATTTTGAGAGGTGTTTTGACAATTCAGAGCCACTGAATGTCGAATACGAAAAAACGCATATGAAAATTTCCAAATTTTCGGACAAAAACTCTACAAAATAGGCATAATTTTCTTCATGTAAAATAGAATGTCTTATTTTTTTCTTTTGGGGTAAAATATGAACATGATGTGTTCTCATGAGATTCATCCGGTAAAAGCTGGAGTTCCCATTTATGCATTTTGTATTTATGAGACTTTTTCATTTAATTATTTAAACTTATCCATTGTAAACACCAGGAAACAGTGGAGAAATTCTCACACATGGCCACAAAGACAAGATCTGAAAATGAAGGAATACCAGATGATGTTAAATTAAACCATCAACCTTCAGGTCAGTGCAGTCATTAAATAGGAGTACACCAAAAACAAGATGCTATTGAATTCAGCACATTCTGTAGCTGGAAAAAAATAGCTGTAAAAGTGGGCACATTTACATAAATGCTAATTAATGCAATTAGTGCAAATGTCCCTGTTAATCTAAATTGAATAAATGTGGCACTCTCAGGTGCCCATCGTACCCACACTGAGGAGATGGCTGAGGAGAGCCCATTTGTCCTTCACAATGGTGCACCTGATGACGATCCCTACAGAGACGCTAAAGATGTTGCCTTTGCCCAAGCTTACCTGGAGAAGGCAAGAAATATTATAATATTTATATGTGCACAAATAATAATTGCACAGTATTTCTGCCTGTCAGATTTTACATATTCAGTCTGAAATGTCCCAGAACTGTATGTCTGTCTCCAGGTGTATGAGGTGCTGCAGATGGTGCCAGGGAAGGTGGACGAGTTCCTGTGTGTTCTGTCTGAGTTTGAGAAAGATCCAGAAAGTCGCACATCACTCGAGCTGTTGACGAGACTCAAGCCTGTGCTGAGCGACTGGCCTGAACTGCTTCAAGATTTTGCTGCTTTCCTGCATCCAGATCAAGCCAGAGAGTGTGGCATGGTAGAAGAGAATTAACAATACTTTCATATGCATGGCTAAATATAGCGCACAATCATAAAGTTTCATGGTACAAATGTGATGCTGTTCTTAATGTGTCAATTTAGCTGGCAGAACAGCAGGCATTTGCGCGCAGCAGACGTTTTCTACGCCAGCTGGAGTGTACTTTTGGAGAGCAGTCAGCTCTCTACAGAAAGGTGGTGCATATTTTACAAAGGGGTCCATCACAGGATCTTGCTGACTTCAAAGAGGTACCAAAAAGGGCACAAGCAGACAAACAGTCCTACCTTCTTGTGGCATTTCAGCATGTCTTCACTTTCTTTTTATTTTCAGATAAAAACTCAGATAACATTGCTGTTCCGTGATCACACTGACTTGCTAGTGGAATTCTGGGAATTTTTTAAACAGCTATACCCCCAAGTGCAAGATGAGGATCATGCAGACAATGTGTCCAATGTGGAAACGAATCAGGGCTTGGAAGAAAGCCTGTCCTATCAGCCAATCAGAAATGTCGTACCAGATAAAAAAGTGGAGCCAGTCAAAACAGCCATTAAACATAGAAGAAAAAGAGACAAACATGCTCAGGTACCACATGAGGAGACCATCTCCTATTATAGGTCACTTTTCCTATATATTCAATGTCTATAGAGATCTCAAGCCACCTGAATTGTGTTCTCTGTAATGTCTGTTTTTTTTTTATTTTTTTTTATCTAACACAATATATAATCCTCATCTCTCTCAGAAGGCAGAGATAAAAAAGAACAAGGCCAAGAAAAACAGTGCAGAGTTGGAAAAGAAGACAGCTGAAGCTCCTTATGTGGACAGTCAACAGTCTTTATCTAATGCCACAGGAAGCTCAGTCTGTGCCAAAAATATCTCCCGCACACCAAATGGGAAAAAAGTAGTCCTCTGGACAAGGTTAGAATTGTTGTGCAACATTCATGTCTGATATTACACGATACTTTCTTTTCTATTTTTTTGATCGTATTTCTTTTCTTCTTTGATCGTCTTTTCTTTTCTATTTTTATCACTTGCGGTGGACAATCATAATTTGTGCAAGTGTTTCCTTGAATTACAGATCAGTAATTCCTCTTTCTGTCTTTTAAATTCAGCATCCTATGGATTGTGGCCTATTCTGTTCAAATTTACAATAATTATTTGAACGGAAGCTAATGCTTAATTTCTGATTCTTGTGCAACCCTGTTTATTTATATAGGTACCTGACTTTGCTGTGTACCTCTACAAAAGGGAAGTTTTTACACAGATTTAGATGTATATTAATGTTATAAAATATTTGTATCTGTGTTTTGTTTGTGTGATGATAAGGGAGGCAGACCATGTAATACTGACCACCTGTCAGCGGAGAGGAGCCAAGCCAGCCACGTTTAATGCCATCGCGGCCCAACTTGGCAACAAAACAGCCAATGAGGTTTGAGCTTTCTTTCATGTTTAGATGCTTTTTCTCACAAAGATCATGTCTGAGTCATATTTCACTTTTTCTTATTTTATTTTGGGGCAAAATATGTTCTTTATTTTCATTGGCAGTGTGCGGTAATCCATCTATTCCAGTGTATTCTGCAGTCAGGTCAACCAGTATAAGTCACATCTTAGGTAATCAAACCATTTTTCTTTTTTCTCTTTAGGTTTTTGAGCGCTTTCAAGACCTCATTAAGTTGTTCCGCAAATCCAGGAAGTTACATCACACAAACCAATCGGACACAGAGCTCCAGTCCGGTACAATAGAAGATGAACCAGACTGAGATTAAAATTTTGTTGAACAATGAGTGCAGGCTGGACCTGCTGCCTGAATTGATTCAGAAACAATGTAACACTTTATTGTGTGTTACTTGAACATAAGAAACACCATATAGTATTAGGAAATGTGTTATCCTTGGGACAAGATATATTTATGGTTCTATTTTCTCAAGGCAGACATTACAAATATTGTGGAATTATTATTTATGTGATTCTTAAACATGACAGACAGAGAATTGTCTTAATTATTATTCATATTGTTTCCTGTTAATTATTATTACAATTATATGAATTGTTCTTGTATAATTTTATGTGAAGGAATATCACTAAATAAATTATTTAATTTATTATCGTGAATAAATCGACTATTATTATTTTTTGTTCTGACTGTAACAGAGCAATACGAGTCTCCCAGGAGGAGCTTTGATTGACAGAGAAATTCACCAATGACCGTTTTACATCTCATCAGCTGGAGAATTACTAGCCAATCATCTCGTACTTCAGTGATACAGTGTTTTCATCCCGCCCCTCACACGGGCATAAGCATATCGGTGGAAACCGCCCAGCAAGAGCGTTTTTTTTTTTAGTTCAGTTTTGGTTTCTGAATTTGGAGAATTATTCTCTATTTCTTCCTTGATGGATAATTTTCTATTGCGCGGGATTTTATGTTTGTTAGTTGTATGTATGTTGAGCTCGTCAGCGCGTGGACGCAGTGATGTGCTCGAGCTCAGAGACGCGGACTTCGATTACCTCGCGCCCGAGCAGGAGACCCTGCTGGTGAAGTTTTATGCACCATGGTGAGAGAATAATGTTTAATTTACTCATATAAATATGCAATTAAGAACATTTTATTGTAAAATGATTATAAGAAGAGTGCATGCTTGCATTTGCAACTCGCCGTACGGTGCTGCTGAATGTGATGGCGTGAGCTGTCCATGGTGCCTACGTACAGCTGACAGTTGCGATGCAAGCTCGGTTCTCAAAAAAAACATTTGTTCTTTTACATAAAACATTTTAAGGTTTTAGGAAAACCCTCAGTCCTGGGATAAGTAGCACCATTCATTTATCTATTGTTCTATTACAAGTTCATTATTCAGCAGCATTGTTGTCATTTATTCCATAAATTCCAGCAGTTTTTGATTGTTTAGCTGCTCTGTTTTGTTTTCAGGTGTGGACACTGTAAGAAACTCGCCCCAGAGTTTGAAAGTGCAGCTACTCGACTGAAGGGAACAGTAACTTTAGCCAAGGTGAATACAGTAGGAGAAGGAAATTACAATATCTGGATCTCTTGGCTTGGATCACATTACAGGAATGTTCTTAGTTCAATACAAATGAGGCTCTTTTTAAAATGTGACATGCAGCCAATTAACACAGGCAGTTACTTAAAATTTGTGGAAACAAAAACTATTTTCTGTTTACAGTGCTCTTACAATGGAAGTCAGTAGGGCAAGACATTGTCCTGGGATAAATGGTAAAATACACACAATTTTGAAAAGTATAGTCAAAAGCATTAAATCTGATTCGTGTCCTAACCTTATTTGTGTAAAGTTATGTAATCTTTCAACATCTGTCATGAGTCATGACCGTGTAAAGCGCTGACTTTCACACAATGTGTGCAAGGATACCAGACAGAGCAAAAGCCAGCCACACATAAAATCATCCTCCCCGTTTAGACAGCTCAAATTAACACATTTAGTGTTGAAGAATAAATAGAAGTATTTTAACAAAAATGCAAGCTTCACATTTCTATCTTTAAAACCGCTGTAACATTTCCCCCATCCACTTCCATAGTTAGTGCTTTACTATAAATGCAATTTTAGCTTTTACAAAATGAGTTTGAAATTTTTGTTCTGTGGTGATCACAAGCACATGTATTGTGTTGATAGAGCTCAACTTGATTTGAACCAGCAACATTTCTTTATTGAAAACTGATCTTATGATCCTATATTATAGAGCCTTAATGTTATATAGTAATGTTCATAAGTAGAGATTGCATGTTCTTCAGATGGTTTAAGGATGTGTGCCATTCTTTGTTCAGGTGGACTGTACTTCTAATACAGAGACCTGTAAGCACTATGGGGTTACTGGATACCCAACACTCAAAATATTTCGTAACGGACAGGAATCATCATCGTATGATGGTCCACGCTCAGCTGGTATTTGTTTTAAGTTTTCCTGTATCATTTCAACTGATGTGTGCCATGAATGCAAATGCAATTTGGCTGGGGATGTCATAGTGGATGTATAATTTCCAAACAGATGGAATTGTGAACTATATGAAGAAACAGGCCGGGCCGGATTCTGTGCTTCTGCAAAGTGAGCACGACCTGGAGAACTTTATAAACAACTTTGATGCCAGTGTAGTTGGTAAGTGCGTTTTATTGGCTTTGTTTGAACTTACTCTAAAAAAAAAAAAAAAAAAAATGATATCTTGTGTAGATTCAAAATATGTAATACACACTAAATGTAATAGCGAAATTTTATATTATGTACATTTAAATGCATAAATTCAGTAGATGGATGGATAGATAGATGGATAGAGTTGTCATTGTGTGGGGACATTGAAAAGTCGTTTAATGCTTTGAAGTACAGGAGTAAATCGCAGAATGGCTTGTTTCCCACAAATGAAAAGTTGTTATCTAAAGAAGAATGATCAGATGTTATTTTTCAACAAGATAATGCTCCTGCCCAAGTTGCAAAGACAACCAAGAAGTGGCTTGAGAACAAGTCCATCAGACACATTTTTTGGCTTGGTCAGAGTCTAGATTTGAACCCTATAGTGAATATTTGGTCTCATATTAAACTCAAACGAACTGGGAGACATTTATCAACTACCTATAAAGTATTTGAAGCCATTGACAATGAGTGTAACATCATTGACTCTTCTTCCTGTAAAAAGCATTCCTGCGAGCTGGGGAAGGCTATTACGTGCTAAGCTACTTTATCTAAAGCATTTGTGCAATTTTTGTTAATTTCCCGACCAGTGATTTGTGATTAAAATGGTTTAGACCATTATAAGACCAGTAAATATTATAACCATTTTTGGCTGGGCCCCTTTTTTTTTTGCCCAGGAGTGTGGATGGATGGATGGATAGATAGATGAGCATAATACATATTTTATTATTAATGTCTTGCATCGTTTCTTTTCTCTGTCCTTCTCTCAGGGTTCTTCTCAGGGATTGACAGCTCTCAACTCGCAGAGTTTCTTAAAGGAGCCAGTTTAATGAGGGAGAGTTTCCGCTTAGCCCACACCACAGACCTCCAGCTTGGAAACAAATATGGCGTCACATACGAGTAAGCAATGGGAGGAACTTCAACTGGTGGGTCGTGTCCCAAAAACAAAGTCACAGGTCTGTTCTAATAGGGGGAAACAGCAGTCGGAAAACAATGATAAATGCAAATCAACTAACAATATTATTGTGAGTAATAGCAAAATAAATAGGCTTATTTATGTTCCCATCACTTTTGCTGTTGATGTCAAATTTCATAATTAGAAGCAGAATCAGAATGAGCTTTATTGCCAAGTATGTTTACACACTCAAGGAATTTGTCTTGGTAACAGGAGTTTCCAGTGCAGAAGAAAGTACAGACATACATATAGTGCAGACATACATAGGAATGACACAGTAGAAATAAAATTAAAACAATTATATAAGAAACAGACATTTAAATAATGCAATATAATACAGTGGTAGAAATATAGAGAAAATATATATGTAATATATATATACATATATATATATAATGTAATTTGGGAGATACTCACTAAATTAGATAAATGCCAACAATACAATTTAGTACATTAGGTTTGTTTGCATTAAAGATAAACTTTTATTCAGATGTAATAAATTGATAAAATGTGATATTAAACAAATACATTTCAAATAAATGCTGTTCTTTTGAACTTTTGATTTATCAGAATCCTGAAAGAATCATGGTTTCCACAAAAATATCCTGTTTTCAAAATTGATGATAATAAGAAATGTTCTAGAGCACCAAAAATCTGCATATTAGTATGATTTTTGAAGGATCATCTAAAAATTCAGCTTTGCCATTACAAGAGTAAATTAAAATTTAAAAGTACATTAAAGTAGAAAGCATTTGTTTGACATTGTAATAATATTGTGGCGAATGTTATAAATGTAAGCATAAAAACATAAAAAAAAAATGTAAAAAAAAGACTTATAAAATCTTACCGACCCCAATTTTTATGGAGCGTTACAAATGTTTTGTTTATTGAGCCCCTAAAGGGACATCTTAAATATGAGTTGGGAGGACAAAATATATTTCAAAACTTTTGCTTTCCCCAGGGAAACAAAAGTTTTCAGACGGAATGCAAAGTTTCTGAAACGCAAACATTTGCGGGAGAACGCAAAATCATTGACATAATTTTTCCATATTTTTTTTTCCATCACCATTTCCATTTAAGGGCTCTGTAAATGGCAGTGTAAATTAAGAAGATATTTAAAAAATATTTAGACTGTCATATTACTGGATCTTTTGATTTTAATCTTACTATTTGATGTTAAAGACATTTTTGTTCACTTTAGTTCAATAAACTATTTTGGTACTTGTCCAAAGTAAAATCTGGATTCTGAAGTAAAACCAGCTGAGAACCATTGTTCTGACCCAAAGCTGACAGTTAAGCTTGTTGTTCAGGATAAAAAATAAAAAAAAGATTAATATTAAAATTATTATGCACTATTAAAAATCTGTGCCTGTAGGTCCGTGCTTCTGTTCCGACCCCCCAGACTGAGCAGTAAGTTTGAGGAGAGTGTGGTGCACCACAGAGGATCAATGTCCATCACAGGCCTGCGGCGCTTCATCAGAGACAACATGTGAGCAGACGCTGATTACGCCACACACTCTCACATAAGAAACACACAGAGAGCAGGTGCTGAGATGTTGATTGCTTTTACTCTGTAGTTTTGGCCTTTGTCCTCACCTGACCAAAGAGAATAAGGATTCGTTTAAAAAGAGGGATTTGTTGACTGCCTACTATGACTTGGATTATCTTCGCAATACCAAAGGCTCCAACTATTGGAGAAACAGGTGGGTCATTCAGAATCAGTGAGTGAACATGTTTATTACAAAGTCATAAAGTACAACCCCCAAATCCTGAAAAGTTGGGACATTTTGTAAAGGTTATAATATTAAGAATCTGTGATTTGTTAATTCTCTTTAACCTTTATTTAACTGACAGAAGTGCAAAGAAAAACTGTCCAATGTATTCACTGGTCAAATTAAATGCATTTTTTAAATTTAAACAAATTTTGATTTTGATGGCTGCAACACACTCCAAAAAAGTTGGGACAGTGGCACAATAAATGTGAAAAGACTAGGGCTGTCACTTTTGTGAAAAAATCCTGTTCGATTTTTGAGACATAAGTGTTCATTGAATCGATTGTAAAAATCGATTTTTTCATGTCTAAAGACGTTTCCATTTTCAGCGCCAAATATAGGCAAATCCACGGACAACTAGCAGGCATTAGGACGAACGTAAAAAGGGTGCATGAGACGCACAAGTCAGCAATATTTCTAATAATTTATTGGCGTGAAGTTTCGTGCACAATAAATAACAGGAGTGTAACATTCTCGAAAAACAATAAGCAGAGTGGACTGCCATAACATCAATGAAAAACATTAGCCGTCTGCAAGCTTCAACATGGCTGTGTTTATGATTAGAAGAATAAATGTCAAACAAATTTCGCCTACGTAGGCGATTGTAATAAACAGCGAAAATAAACGAAAAATTCATAAACAGCATTTATGATTTAAGCTATTCAAAAATTTCCAAAATTCACGATTGCACAGTTTGCATACCACTTTGTATGCTTCCCTAAAAGGAGGAGCTTCATAGTTTGATCTACAGTCCAAAACCCGAAGTGCTTCCATATCGAACTCCTCAAGTTATTAGGGGTTATGACTCGTCTCTCATGTCGCACAGGTTGATTGCCGTTATCTTCCATTTTTTTGGCAAAACACCAGCAGCAGCCGATTGAACGTAAACCACGTGGGAAATTTATTTTTAGCTTTCGCAACGCCTACTGCACTTTCGAAATTCTTTATTTTCTTTTTCTGCTTGTTTGTGAGTTTTGTTACATCTATGGGTGCGTTCTCTCCCCACTGCTCTTCTCCCTGTACACTAATGACTGCACTTCTAAAGACCCCACTGTCAAGCTCCTGAAATTTGCCGACGACACCACTGTCATCGGTCTCAACTGAAACGGTGACGAGTCTGCTTACAGACTGGAGGTTGAACAGCTGGCTGTCTGGTGCAGTTATAACAACCTTGAGCTGAACACGCTCAAAACAGTGGAGATGGACTTCAGGAGGAACAGCCCAGCACTCCCCCCACTCACCATCATGAACAGCACTGTGGAAGCAGTGGAGTCATTCAGGTTCCTGGGCACTTCCATCTCTCAGGACCTGAAGTGGGACAATCACATTGACTCCATTGTGAAAAAAGCCCAGCAGAGACTGTACTTCCTTCGCCAGCTGAGGAAGTTCAACTTGCCACAGGAGCTGCTGATTCAGTTCTACTCAGCCGTCATTGAGTCTGTCTTATGCACATCCATCACTGTCTGGTTTGGTTCAGCTACCAAATCAGACATCAGGAGACTACAACGGACAGTCCGGACTGCGGAGAGGATCATTGGTGCCCCCCTGCCAACCCTCCAGGACCTGTACTCTTCCAGAGTGAGGAAGAGAGCAGGTAAAATCATCACAGACTCCACTCACCCTGGACACCTCCTGTTTGAACTGTTACCGTCAAGACGGCGACTCAGATCACTGGCCACAAGAACATCTCGGCACAGGAACAGTTTCTTCCTACAGACCATTTCCCTTCTGAACGGTTAACACTCCTCCCAAGGCATATGCCTTAAGTGCAATACTCCCACTGTTTAGTGCAATATCCAACAACTCAGGTGATACTTATATGTAGATTTATTTATTTATAATATTCAAAACACTGTAAATATGTTCATAATCTGTAAATCTGAAAATGTCTATTCTGACTAAACCCAACTGTGATACTTTTATTCTCATATATTTATTTTTTTATTTTTTATTCTTATAATTTGTAGTATTATGTTTCTTGTTGTATTTGTATTTGTATATGTCCACTGGAAGTACCAAAAACAAATTCCTTGTGTGTGCAAGCACACTTGGCAATAAAGCTCTTTCTGATTCTGATTCTGATTCTATCTTTTTTATTTGTTTAATTTGTTTAAAATTAATTATGTACATTTGGTTAAAATCGATTCCCTATTTTCGTTTTCGATACTTGCGTTGGTTGGTTGGATCGATTGTGCAATCGATTTTCGAACGTAAAGTGACAGCCCTAGAAAAGACTATAGGATATTTGAAACAGTCCAGTAGGTGAGAGTACAGTAGGTGAGAGTATCTTGTTTGGGTATAAAAAAAAACATCCACCAAAGACTCATGGCTCACCACTTTGTGCCAAATGTGAGAGAATTGTCAAACAATTTAAAAATCACATTTCTCAATGCAAGATTGCAAATAATTTAGGTCTTTCACATTGTGAAAGATTCAAGGAATCCAGAGAAATCTCAGTCTGTGTTGGGTAAGGCAGTAGACCTCTGTTGAATGTGCGTGACCTTTTGAGCCCTCGGATGGTATTGCATGAGAAACCATCATGCTACTCTGTTAAATACAGCCACATGGGCTCGGGAGTACTTTGGAAAACCGTTGTCACTGAACACAGTCTGACGCTGCATCAAGAAATGCAACTTGAATCTCTGTTACACAATGAGAAATCTATACATCAGAGACGGCGCTGAGTTCTCTGGGTCCCAGCTCGTCTCAGATGGTCTAAAAGACAGTGGAAATGGGCGCTGTGGTCAGATTTGTTTTGGGGTAAAACTGACTTCGAGTTCTCACTCCCAAATACGAAAGGGACCATCCAGACTTTCATCAGTGACGGGTGCAAAAGCAAACATCTTCAAGATGACATCTTTAATAGGAAGCAAGACAATGCCAGGCCTTATTCTGCATGTGCTAAAACTGAGTGTTTTAGACACTCTTCACCGTAGATTGGATGTGCTGTACTTGCCTGGCTGCAGTCCAGATCTGTCTCTTATTAAAAATGTATGACCCATCATGAAAAGAATAATTAGACAACGATGACCATTGGCTGTTCATGAGTTATGAGAACCGAGTGTGTTGCAGCCATCAAAATCAAAATTTGTTTATATTTACAAGATGCACTTACAGCTGCAGTCCTGAACTTTTGTTGCTCTAGCGGTTAATAAACAGAACTGCATGCGTCTTGCGGAAGAACATTGTAGCCGAAGCTACTTCTCTCTGTTTATGTCTATGACAAGTCACGCAGGTACTGGGTTACTCCGCAGGGGTATAACCCGAACCAGTCTAAGATAGTCAGAATATAAACATTTATTATAGGTGGTTCAGGATAAGACAAAAAACGGCTTGGGAAATGGATTCATGATGTACTCGCTCATTTTATAATTTTTGTCCCTGAGTTCAATATGTGCAATATGTGCCCTTTTTCCTGAGCATGTTATTGGCCAAGACTTTCCGTCCCTGGAACGAGCTTCTCATCTATTACAATCCTCTATAATAAACAGTAGATGGCATCATAAACCTGTTTTTTTCACAGATGATTGCTTTTAAAATATATTAGTTGGGGTTTAAACCATTTTGCCCAAATAGAAGAAAAACATATCAGTACAGTATCTTTTAGTTGGTCATTGAAAACTTTGAAAATATTTTCTTTGTACTTTTGAGAATTTGACAAAATGTCCCAACTTTTCTGAATTTGAGGTTGTACTTATCTGTCCTTCTCTGTCCCAACTACATTTAGAGTGCTAAAGGTGGCGTCTAAGTTCAGTTCTCAGGGCCTTTTGTATTCTGTGGCGAACCGTAATGACTTTAAGGAGGAGCTTGAAGATGAGTTTGGTCTGGGTCCGTCAGATGGAGCTGAACTGCCGTTTGTCACCATCAGGACACGAACTGGAAACAAATACACCATGCGGGAGGAGTTTACGTGAGTACAAACACTTCATTATGATACTGTTTTAAGGTTTTAGAACCTTTTTTTTTTTGTTCTTCAAAGGAATTTGCATTGGTTGAGTCTAATTAGGTCATGCCATTACAAGCATCAACACCCAAAACACCATATTTCATTTTCAACCGAGAAACCGGAGTGGAGGAATCTGATCTTATTAAGTAAATTAAAATAAAATAATAAATAGCAATTAATCCGTTTTTTTCTCAAATGCTCTTCTTTTAAAAATCACGTGCACTAACTTTTAACTCTTTTCCCTGCAACTTTTTTAGAAAAAAGTTGCCAACCAGCACCAACATTTTTGATCAAAAGAAAGAACAGAGCCTCTGCTTTTAAATTGTATCGTATTTTTTTTAAGCTGAGAAAATCGTGTTTTGTCAAAGACCACGACACGTATAAGCAATGCTTCTATCGCTTGTTTCTGCTTTTCCTTCGCCTGTGGTTTGATCCAGTGATTCTATCAGAAGGTGTGTAATAGCACCTCCTTCTGGATAACAGTGAAAACATGGATTGACGGAAAATTCTGTTTCAATGGAAAATTCAATCAATGGTGGGGAAAGAGTTAATGTGTTCACATAAGATAAACAAATCAGTGCTAAACAGTTATTACACTATTGTTCAAAAGTGATTTAATGCTTTCATTGAGTTAGGATGCATTAAATTGATTAAAAGTGGCTGTACATAATCATTTCTTTTTAAATCCTATTTTGAATACATGCTGTTCTTTTGAACTTTTTACTTCTTATCAAAGAATCTTGGTGGTTTCCCTAAAAATATTTGATGTTTTCTACATTGATGATAATAATAAGAAATGTTTCTTGAGCAGTAAATCAGCATATTAGAATGATTTCTGAAAGGATCATGTGACTGTAGACTGGAGTAATGATGCTAAAAATTCAGCTTTGCAATCACAGGAATAAATTACATTTTAAAATATATTCAAATAGAAAACTTCCACTGTAATATTACTGTTTTTACTGTATCTTTGATCAAATAAATGCAGGCTTTATGAGCATATACCATTATCATACTTATTAATGTAATAACATATTAATAAATGTTATCATAATATTGTTTAAATATAATCAAATTCTTTATCTACCACAGCTAACATTGTGCAAACACTCCAACAGTATTTTGGTTTGTTATAGACCTTCTAGGTCAGTGTGATTTAATTATGTCTGGTTTTAACTGTAAATATGGACCCTCCTCAGACGAGATGGCAAGTCTTTAGAGAGTTTTCTGGAAGACTATTTTGCTGGGCGACTAAAGCGCTATGTCAAATCAGAGCCTGTGCCTGCTAAAAACAACAGTCCGGTCAAGGTTAGTGAGATGTGTGTAATTAAGTCTTCATTTACAGTATCACTTTAGGCATTAACTGGAGTTGATGTTTGTGGGCAGGTGGTTGTGGCGGATACGTTTGAAGAGATTGTGAATGACCGAGAGAAAGACGTGCTTATTGAGTTTTATGCTCCATGGTGTGGCCATTGTAAAAAACTGGAGCCCAAATTTACAGAGCTTGGAGAACAGGTGAGCTTTACAGACATCAGTGTATGACTATTATCTCTTTCTGAATTTCTTCTGATCCTGTTTTTCTGGTTTCTATGGTCTTGTATGACTCTTAGCTGTACAGTGATCCCAATATTGTAATCGCCAAGATGGATGCAACTGCCAATGATGTCCCACAGGGCTATGACGTGCAAGGGCATGTATTCACATCTTATCACTCATCCTCCAATCTTTTATATTCATTGCATTATCCATTGTTAATTTTGTGTTATTTTTTTTGCAGATTTCCTGCAATATATTTTGCCGCTGCTGGACGGAAGAATGAGCCAAAACGATATGAGGTAGAGTTTATTTCAACCATCTTATATACAATATGGCTATCATGTTCATATATTTGTCATTATGAACATTAATTCTTTGTATTTTGGTTGTCACCTTTCAGGGAGCCCGCGAAGTGAAGGATTTCATCAGTTTCCTGAAGCGCGAGGCGTCCAAACCTCTTGTCCTAAACGGAGTCAAGGAAGAGCTGTAAACATTAAAGGGAAAATTGATTTATGTTGTGAATTTTTGTTCATTAAAAGTGGAGAATTCCGTAGAATTCTGCTATGGATCAGCCATGCATATCTAATCAAATGAATTGGCAACATTCAAATAAATAAAATTCTCTCTAATTTATAATGTGTATGTGTGATAGAAAATAGAGCTGACTGCTAATCATACTAGAGTCCTGTTTTTGTTGTTAAGGTCATTGTTGCATGAGCTTCACTGCTTTGTTGTTTGTTGTTTTGATGCTCAGTTCCATCTGTGCATCTACTGGTCAATCTGTATTAATTATTGCTTTTGTTTTAACATACATTTAGAAAAAGTCCTATATTCACGGTTTCAAACTAATCCGATTTCATGCAATAGATGGAATGGTAATTGGTTTAAACTTCAGTTTGTGGAGTATCAGCATATGGAGCATTATGTTTATAGTCATAATTTCCAGAGTCACCCTGAGCCAATCATTTGGAATTTCAAACTGAGCCGATCATATGGAATGGCATCTTTTAACGCATGCATGGTTTCTTTATCTAGGACCAAAATCTCTGCTAGGACACGGTCTCATTTCGTTCAATTGACAAATTGCTATTCTAAATTCAGTTGAAATGGGTTGAAAAATTGGTTGTTTAATAATTATTTGTTAACTATTTATGTAGTTTGGGTGTGTATTCACAAAGTAAATGTAGTCCTGTCACTTTAGTATTTTTTTCTACTACAGGTCCTTCTCAAAAAATTTGCATATTGTGATAAAGTTCATTATTTTCCATAATGTAATGATAAAAATTAAACTTTCATATATTTTAGATTCATTGCACACCAACTGAAATATTTCAGGTCTTTTATTGTTTTAATACTGATGATTTTGGCATACAGCTCATGAAAACGTCTCGGTTACGTATGTAACCCTCGTTCCCTGAGTAGGGAACGGAGACGTTACGTCGGATGACGACGAATGGGGTTTCGCTTAGAAAGCCTATCAGCTTGGAGTATTACAAAATGAGCCTATGGCAAAGAAATGCCATGGGTCTGCGGAATTTGCATGACGTAACTCCGCCCCACCTCGTGGGTATAAAAGGAGGAAGTCCGCAACAGCAGTTTATGTTTCTTCGCTGAGGAGCCAAGACTGAGCTCAGGCGATCCCCGCGGTACAGCGGAAAGTGGCAGGCAGACGTAACGTCTCCGTTCCCTACTCAGGGAACGAGGGTTACATACGTAACCGAGATGTTCCCTTTCGTTGTCACTCCGAGTTACGTCGGATGACGACGAATGGGGTTACCAGTCTAATCACGCCACCTTCTCAGCTGTCTTCCAGTGCCCTGCGTAAATCGAGGTCCCTGACATAGAAGGACGAAGGACTCAATTTAACATAGGAATACCAAGGTACACTGGGAAGCATATCCCAAGCTAGGGGAAGTATGCAATTAATGCCAACCCAGAGGGGGGGGGGGGGACTTAGAGAATACACATATGACCCGAAGGAAACATATGGAGAACACTGGGGTGTCCAGCCGCAGGTGGAATATTTCAACCCCAGGAGTGGCAAGGTGGCTTGCCAAGGGAAAGACACATGCTCAGAGAGGCTTACAGTGGAAATACACATGTGGGGGTCGCTCAGGGGAGGGACCATGCACACGGGAGGCACCTAGCCGACGCCCAGGCAAGAGACACTGGCGCCGACGTCAGGAGTGCTGGAGGAACTCAGGGCTTTCGGGGAAGCTCACCTGAGGAGAATATCGCACGTATCCAGTCCGTGGAGTGGAATGGCGAGCAAGCGAAGACACCTGAGCGGGTCCGGTACTAGCTAGTTGAAGCGAGTACATGGAAGGACACTGGCTCCACTCGGAGATTATAGAATCTGGCGAATGTGTTAGGTGTCGCCCAGCCTGCAGCTCTGCAGATGTCTGTTAGCGAGGCCCCATGCGCTAGGGCCCAAGAGGATGCCACACTCCGGGTGGAGTGGGCCGTCACACCAAGGGGGCACAGTCGACCTTGCTGCTGGTAAGCCAAGGCAATGGCGTCCACTATCCAGTGAGACAACCTTTGCTTGGAGAGAGCCTTTCCCTTCAGCTTCCCACCATAACAGACAAAGAGCTGGTCTGAGGTCCTGAAACACCGCGTCCTGTCTACATAGGCGCGAAGAGCGCGTACTGGACAGAGCAGTGCCAAGGCTGGGTCTGCCTCCTCCAGGGGCAGCGCTTGCAGGTTCACCACCTGGTCCCGAAAGGGAGTGGTAGGAACCTTGGGCACATATCCGGGCCGGGGTCTCAGGATCACGTGAGAGAAAGCTGGTCCGAATTCCAGGCACGCTTCGTCGACGGAGAATGCGTGCAGGTCCCCTACCCTCTTGATGGAGGCCAGTGCAACCAGGAGCGCTGTCTTCATTGACAGGAACTTAAGCTCGACTGACTGCAGGGGCTCAAAGGGAGCACTCTTCAGGGCAGTTAGAACCACTGAGAGGTCCGAAGAGGGAACGAGAGGAGGGCGAGGAGGATTTAGTCTCCTTGCTCCTCTCAGGAACCTGATGACCAGGTCGTGCTTCCCTACCGACTTACCTTCGACTAGGTCATGGTGTGCGGCAATGGCGGCAACATAGACCTTAAGGGTGGAGGGAGACAGCCTTCGCTCCAACCCTTGCTGAAGGAAGGAAAGCACAACGCTGATCGAGCAACTCCGGGGGTCTTCTCAGTGAGAAGAGCACCAGTCGACGAAGAGGTTCCACTTCAACGCATAGACGTGTCTCGTGGACGACGCTCTAGCGGAAGTGATGGTAGCCGCCACCGCTGGTGGAAGGGTACTCAGACCTACCTCGAGCCGTCCAGGAGCCACACGTGGAGGCTCCAGAGATCGGGGCGAGGGTGCCACAGGGTGCCCCGTCCCTGAGAAAGAAGGTCCTTCCTCAGAGGAATGGGCCAGGGAGGTGCTGTCGCGAGGAGTCCAAGTTCGGGGAACCAGGTCCGGCCGGGCCAATACGGTGCGACCAAAATGACCTGCTCCTCGTCCTCCCTGACCTTGCGCAAGGTCTGCGCAAGAAGGCTCACTGGGGGAAACGCATATTTGCGGCCCGGCGGCCAGCTGTGCGCCAGTGCATCCGTGCCAAGCGTGCCCTCGGTCAGGGAAAAATACAGGGCGCAATGGGTCGAGTCGTGAGAGGCAAACAGATCTATCTGTGCGTCCCCGAACTGGTCCCAAATCAGCTGAACCGACTGGGGATGGAGTCGCCATTCTCCAGGGAGGGGCTGAAGCCGTGAGAGCTCGTCGGCTGCACAGTTCAGGGCTCCGGGAATGAAAATGGCTCGAAGCGACCTCAGATGCTTCTGACTCGATAGAAGGAGGTGGCGGGCGAGTTGTGACATACGGCGGGAGCGTAGACCACCTTGATGGTTGATGTACGCTACAGTAGCGGTATTGTCTGAGCGGACTAGTACGTGTTGACCCCTGAGCAACGCCCGGAAGCGGTGCAGGGCAAGGCGTACTGCCAACAACTCGAGGCAATTGACATGCCATAGCCGCTGGGGTCCTGTCCAGGAGCCCGCAGCAGCATGTCCATTGCACATGGCGCCCCAGACCGTGGTGGAGGCATCCGTGGAGACCACAACATGCCGGGAAGCTCGTTCCAGGGGGACACCCGCCCTGAGAAAACTGAGGTTCGACCACGGGGTGAGGAACTGACGGCAGGTCGGAGTAACTGGTACCCGGAGCGTGCCTTGATGCCATGCCCACCTCGGGACTCGGTCGCGAAGCCAAAGCTGAAGCGGTCTCATATGAAGCAATCCGAGCGGCGTGACCGCGGCTGCAGATGCCATATGCCCCAGGAGCCTCTGAAAATGTTTCAGTGGAACCGCATTCTTGCTCCTGAGATGTCTCAAGCAAGTCAGCAGTGACTGCGCGCGCTCGCTCGTAAGCTGCGCGGACATGGCGACCGAGTCGATGTCCATACCGAGAAAAGAGATCCTCTGCACGGGGCAAAGTTTGCTCTTCTCCCAGTTGACCCGAAGGCCCAGACGAGCTAGGTGCCGGAGCACTAGGTCCCTGTGTTCGCAAACCTGATCTCGAGAGTGAGCTAGGATCAGCCAGTCGTCGATATAACTCAGGATGCGAACCCCGTGTTCCCGAAGGGGAACAAGGGCAGCCTCGACGACCTTCGTGAAGGTGCGAGGAGACAGGGCTAGCCCGAAAGGGAGAACCGCGTACTGGTATGCCTGCCCCTCGAAAGCAAACCGTAGGAACGGTCTGTGTCGAGGAAGAATGGAGACATGAAAGTAGGCGTCCTTCAGGTCGATCGCTGCAAACCAATCCTGGGGCCGCACGCATTCAAGAACGCGTATGGCGGTGAGCATCTTGAACGGCAGCCTGTGAAGGGAGCGGTTCAGCACGCGCAAGTCCAGGATTGGCCGTAACCCACCGGTTTTCTTGGGGACAATGAAGTAGGGGCTGTAGAACCCGGACCTCATCTCGGCTGGAGGGACAGTCTCGATTGCACCCTTCGCCAGCAGGGTGGCAATCTCTGCTCTCATGACGGGGGCATTGCCACCGACCAAAGAGGAGCGGACTCCCCTGAAGCGGGGAGGAGACCGTGCGAACTGAATCGCAAGCCGAGCCTGACGGAGCGCGCGATCCAGCGGGACAGACGGGGAAGCTCTAGCCAGGCTCCCAGGAACTGAACCGGCGGGATCACGCGACGACAGGCGTCCCCCCGGAGGGGCAGCGAAGCGGAGTAACTGGCCCAGACGTGGACGGCATAGCGGCCCGGTGTGGGGGCACAGTTAGCAACCGCGCCCTGGCAGAGGGGGCCAGGGGAGGACCAGGCTGGTCGTCCCGCGGGGGCCTGCTCTGCCAGGGGTCTGGCGACAGAGGGGGACAGGGGCGAAGCGGTCCGTGGACGGCACGCCGTGTCAACGACCTCTGGGACAGAGGGGGACGAGGAGAGCACGGCTAGAGGGCGGCGCTCTGTGTCGTCCGAGAACTCTGTGTGCTCAGAGACGGGAGAGTCAGTTCTTTGCGAATAAGGATTCTTCCCTGGCCCTCCACCGGGGAAAGGAGTGGTCCTGCTCCCGACTCCTGGAAAGAACTGAGTCCCATCTCTGAGGAGCCCCTCTCAAGAGCGCCACCTCATCCGGCGCGTAGCGGGGGGCGGGGCTGGAGAGGGCTGTGGCGTCCGGCCGCGGCCTCCAGAGCCGGCCCGGGTGAACGGGCGGGGTGGGAGCCGCGGGGGAGCGCCCTCGGCGGTGGGCAGACCGAGGGACCTGAGCGGACGGCGGGGCCGTCGGGACAGAGTCGACCTCAACCTGCTCCATCCCCGAGGAGCCCGTCTCAGGAGCGCCGCTTAACCCGGCGTGTAGCGGGGGGCGGGGCTAGAGAGGGCTGTGGCGTCCGCCCGCGGCCCCCAGAGCCGGCCCGGGTGAACGGGCAGGGTGGGAGCCGCGGGAGGGCGCCCTTGGCGGTGGGCAGACCGAGGAATCTGAGCGGACGGCGGGGCCGTCGGGACAGAATCAACGTCAGTCTGCTCATGGACGGCTGAGAGCTGTTGGGCCAGCCCTCAACCGCACCGCCGAAGAGGCCGACCTGGGATGTGGGAATGTCGGACAGACGGGTCCGTGCGACATCCAGCACATCAAACAGGTACGGCCACCGAATGGTGAGCATCACCTGACCCAGGGAGCGTACGACCACTTTCGTCGCTCGGAGAGCAAGGTTAGTGGCGGCGCGCAGCTCAGTGAAGAGCCCTGGGTCAGTCCCGCCCTCGTGCAGGTCCATGAGCATCTGGGTCAGGTAGACCAGCAGAATGACCATGGCACGCAGTGAGGCGGCTGCCAGTCCCGTGGCGCTATAGGATCTCGCCACAAGCGTAGACGAAAAACTACAGGCCACGGACGGGTGCTTAGGATTGCGCCGAGAAGAAGCACTCTGAGGACACATAGCATCGCAACAGAGCGTTCAGCCGGGGGAACCCCAGTGTACCCACGGGCAGCGGCCCCATCGAGGGGAGGAAAGGCGGATGAGATCAGCGAATGGCCCCTGATCTCATCATGCACGTCCGGGAAGAACGGTATTGGGGTTTGCCGTGGACGAGGGTCGGCGGCCTCACCCAAAAACCAATCGTCCCGGGAAAGCATGGCCGTCATCTCCGGATCAGACTCGACGAGTCGTCACTTCCAGGAAAATCAAACCCACCTAGTGAAGCTGCTACAAACATAATATCATCCTCTGTAGCTTCAAATGAAACACACGGGCCACCAGAGGGTAGACCCGTGGGAATCACCTGTTCACTAGCGGGCACCGTCATTGAAGAGGGGGGCTGGGGTCGCGGACACATAGTCGGCGCCTTGTTCCAGACCGAAACCGTCAGGTCACCCTGGCCACCAGCCGAAGATCGGGGGGTGGATGAGGGGACTCTCACTCATGTGAGTTCACCGAGTTTCGACCTTAATGACGCGATGATCATGTTTCCATGGAGAAAACATGAGTCATCCACGAGCGCTGCTCTAGCATGATCAAGCCCAAACATACTAGACAACGCTCGTGCCCATCAGAGTCCGATACCAAGCTGCCGCACCATTCATTTTTTTTTTTTTTGAAATGCACGGGCGAGCCGTCTTTAAAAAGACGTGCCGCGTGCAAGCTCTTTTAGTGAGAGAAAACTCAAGTGTTGAAGCACCCGGGGAGACACGCACCGACTGGCAGACCACTGCAACAGATCAGCAGGAAGCACGCGCTCGCCGTAGATCGCCGTCACACCAACACTCGAGGTACTCGTTTGTAAAGCTGACAATTCAGAGATGGCTTGTGGAGAGAAGAATACACTTGGCTCCGAAGCGAAAACATAAACTGCTGTTGCGGACTTCCTCCTTTTATACCCACGAGGTGGGGCGGAGTTACGTCATGCAAATTCCGCAGACCCATGGCATTTCTTTGCCATAGGCTCGTTTTGTAATACTCGAAGCTGATAGGCTTTCTAAGCGAAACCCCATTCGTCGTCATCCGACGTAACTCGGAGTGACAACGAAAGGGAACCCAAAATTCCTGTCTCAAAAAATTAGCATATCATGAAAAGGGTCTCTAAACGAGCTATTAACCTAATCATCTGAATCAACTAACTCTAAACACCTGCAAAAGATTCCTGAGGCTTTTAAAAACTCCCAGCCTGTTTCATTACTCAAAACCGCAATCATGGGTAAGACTGCCGACCTGACTGCTGTCCAGAAGGCCATCATTGACAGCCTCAAGCAAGAGGGTAAGACACAGAAAGAAATTTCTGAACAAATAGGCTGTTCCCAGAGTGCTGTATCAAGGCACCTCAGTGGGAAGTCTGTGGGAAGGAAAAAGTGTGGCAAAAAACGCTGCACAACGAGAAGAGGTGACCGGACCCTGAGGAAGATTGTGAAGAAGGACCGATTCCAGACCTTGGGGGACCTGCGGAAGCAGTGGACTGAGTCTGGAGTAGAAACATCCAGAGCCACCGTGCACAGGCGTGTGCAGGAAATAAGCTACAGGTGCCGCATTCCCCAGGTCAAGCCACTTTTGAACCAGAAACAGCGGCAGAAGCGCCTGACCTGGGCTACAGAGAAGCAGCACTGGACTGTTGCTCAGTTTTGCATGTAATTCGGAAATCAAGGTGCCAGAGTCTGGAGGAAGACTGGGGAGAAGGAAATGCCAAAATGCCTGAAGTCCAGTGTCAAGTACCCACAGTCAGTGATGGTCTGGGGTGCCATGTCAGCTGCTGGTGTTGGTCCACTGTGTTTTATCAAGGGCAGGGTCAATGCAGCTAGCTATCAGGAGATTTTGGAGCACTTCATGCTTCCATCTGCTGAAAAGCTTTATGGAGATGAAGATTTCATTTTTCAGCACGACCTGGCACCTGCTCACAGTGCCAAAACCACTGGTAAATGGTTTACTGACCATGGTATTACTGAGCTCAATTGGCCTGCCAACTATCCTGACCTGAACCCCATAGAGTATCTGTGGGATATTGTGAAGAGAAAGTTGAGAGACGCAAGACCCAACACTCTGGATGAGCTTAAGGCCGCTATCGAAGCATCCTGGGCCTCCATAACACCTCAGCAGTGCCACAGGCTGATTGCCTCCATGCCATGCCGCATTGAAGCAGTCATTTCTGCAAAAGGATTCCCGACCAAGTATTGACTATTGAGTGCATAACTGAACATAATTATTTGAAGGTTGACTTTTTTTTTTTTTGTATTAAAAACACTTCTTTTATTGGTCGGATGAAATATGCTAATTTTTTGAGACAGGAATTTGGGGTTTTCATGAGCTGTAATGCCAAAATCATCAGTATTAAAACAATAAAAGACCTGAAATATTTCAGTTGGTGTGCAATGAATCTAAAATATATGAAAGTTTAATTTTTATCATTACATTATGAAAAATAATGAACTTTATCACAATATGCTAATTTTTTTAGAAGGACCTGTATATGTATGCCTTAAGGTTAGAATGTTTGACATCTTAATGAAGCTTTCTGTTCAGCAAGCTTGGTACTCCTTGATGAACAGGAAAGCGGAAACTAAAGAAATCCGAGTGTTTATTAAAAGGAAAATGACTTTGGTCGGCTGTTTCTTTCATGTTTGAAACCAAAATGTGTTAATCTGAGACGTAAACTGGTTTCATTTTTAGCAGGGCTCATCGTCATGGTAATTTACAAAACACTGCTAACCTGGTCCAGAACAGGTTTTATTCTGGATTAGAGATTGCCACCCAAAACTGGTCCATTCAGCTGTGAGTAAAGGGGCATATAATCTGATGCAACAATGCTAACAGGACACTATTGTCAATATAATGAAAGTGAATAAGAACCGAGGCTATCAAGTTCCAAATTAAACCATAAAAGTAGTTCATGACTTGGGAATATGTACCACAGGATATCATATGGGGGAAAAAAACAGAATCTTGTATACCTTTTTGCACTCCATGGAAGCCATACAATTTTAGAAACGTACATGACATATTTACACATATGTGGGACTCTCACACAGCTTATAGGAAAAGACATTTATTGTGAATTCTGTACCCTGGTTCCTCAACAGCTGTAAAGAAAGAAAAAAACATTCAACAGGATCAAAAAAAAAAATATCACTCACAAAAAAAAAATACATCCAATGCATTCAAAACTGATTTATATATTCTACTCTTATGCCTTTCTATACTTTAAACAAGAAGAAAAACCTGGGCCCATACCAAATAAAAAAAAAATCCTAATTGTGGTTCTGTGGTAAATCTAGTAAACACTCTCTGAAGTCATCTTGACACTGGAGGAACTTAACAGGTTGGCGTCGTTCTGAAGAGAAGTGCAGGACTGATTGTAAAAAACAAAAACAAAACACTTGTCTAATTAAGACAGAGACAGTTTCCTGTTTGCATTTGTGTCTTCCCATTTCTGGTCTTTTCTAATACATGCACTGAAAGCTTGCAGCCTGTCAACAAAGAACAGTCATAAACAATCCCAGCAATATTACTCAAACAAATCCCAAAATATACTGCCTTTTTCATGCAACAGCCATTTTCAAGTAAGCCAAATATCTGGTCGAACGGAGGGGATTGACCGATGATATAACTGCGGTTTTGATGATCGATCAACCGTAATATTTTATATTCAGTCTACCATACATTACACCATGAACTAATGAGATATCAATTCATGATGGCCTTGTAAGTGAACATTACTTTAGTGAACTAAAACAAACAGGACCAGAGAGTGAGCAGAGCCATCCTACAGGAATCTATCTTTAATTAGAACTTTATTTTCTATGTGGAAGTTAATAACTGAAATAGTTTTACAATGAAAACCCCATTTTCTGTACAGTATTCAGAGGCAAGGTTTTCATTTCTCCCCAGAGTGTTTCATAGTCTCACTCTCTCCATATTTGAGTGTTAGTCGAATCTAAAATTGTAGGAGAAGAGTGAAGCCATGTTGACGGACACACAACACACCCCCATCCCTTCCCACCCCATCCCGCCCTGCTCAGGTTCTTAGCGGATCGCTTTGACGGGACTCTTGAAGCTGGAGGCTGCCTGCAGCTGTAGCTGGTAAGCCATTGGGTGAATCTTGAAACCATAGAGCCTGCAAGAGGAGAATGACAGTACTGAGAAACCATGATGAAAATTAACCATTTTTTGCAATATCAGAAAATCAATTTAGGCAAAGCAGCAAGTGACTGCCATATAAAAGGTAGGACAAACCTGGGCACAAACTGGTTGGCAGGCCTCTTTGGCCGGTACTCGGGATGCACCATGAACAGCATGTGGGGGAAGCCAGTGCCAAAATAGGCTCCGTCGGTGTGATGGTGCCTGGACGACTTTGGCGTGTACACATCCATACACTTAGGGCAGTAGAGCTTCACCATGGCCTCACCAGGTATATCAGAGAGCCCTGGATAGAGAAGACAGACAGACAGACGCTAGATTCACTCACTGTGGTGTACATCATGTGATCGCTGGGGTGCACACAGACCTGCTCTAACACAACCATAGCGAACTTACAAAATGTCAAGATGACATGGAATCAAGAAAGGATATTCAATGAAAAAAAAAAAAAAAAATGTAGGGCAAAAACAGTTTTTTTTTTTTTTATAAGGAATTCAGATTGAGGATAGGTCACATTTCAGAAGGAAAGAAATGCATTACTTTTTAATAAGGAAGCGCCAATAAAGATTATTGTCAGCCGATAGTAATTACAAGTTTCTTATGTTGAATGGCCGATATCGACCTGATCTCTCTCTCTCTCTCTCTTTTTAAATACTGTTTGGTTAAGCAATACTATTAATATTTATTGTCATTTAAGTTATAATTGGTGGATAAAATACATCTAAATATGCAATATTACAATGCAATGTTACAAAAAGTGCCGTGCACACCGCCAGGCGAAATGGGGTCTTGCGCACCCAACGCGCACGACCGCCCACACCGCAATGACGTCATTTTTGCTGCGCGCACCTTCGCGCTCTTGCGGACGCGTCGAGTATAAATAAGGCTTAATACTGATCAGAGCAACGACAAAAAAAAAAAAAAAAAGTCACAATCACAATAATCCCAAGTAAATGGGGTCAGACACCCACCAATAGGCAACATCGGCTGATTCTCACAGTAGACACGAGGACAATAGCCAAAGTCTCCCTGCTGATACTTCTCCAGCTGCAAGAGAAAACAAGCACATCATCATATACATATGAAATTGAAAAAATAAATTGTGTCTTCCTCTAATGAAATAACACTACGTACCATCTGGGCAATGCCACGGTTAGTGAGGATATAGCGCGCATGGATCAGTCCATAGAGCATCTCAGCAGCCTGTTCAATCAGGTCACTCTGGTTGGGGTTATCCTCCAGTTCCTCATCTGACACACACAATAACATCTCCATAACACGGCTAGGAAATCACAATGTTTCAAGTCGGCATGACAAAAATCGTGATAATATTTTCTTCTTGTGATGCATTTCCAAGTGAAACAGCTCATCAAACTAAACTGCTGCAATGGTGAAAGACAGATTGCTGGAGGAATTATTGTTGTTAATGTGCTTGATTAAAGATCATGAGAACACATTATTTGTGCATTTTAAATAACGATAAATCATCTAGAATAAATACTAAAACATAATATAAAAAAATGGCCCATTTTGATTTCATGGTTACTAAAACAGATGGGGAAATGCAGGTCATCTTTAGTATGATTTAGAGGGTACAAAAGTATTCATGATTTATCTGGATCATATTCAAATCAAGCAGAACAAACTAAATTAGGAATTTTTTTAAAAACATTTTTGCTTTAGGCAGGCAATTATGACTACGTGCGCATTAAACAAGTAATTGTCCAAGATTCATGGATTTGGATTAGAAGATCAGCAGCGACAGATCCATTCTTCCGTATTGTGACGTACAATCATAGAAAAAGTAACAAATGTAGGGCAGTGACTTAAATCCAACAGTTGTTTATTAGATGGAGATTTGAATGTGTAAATGCAGTTAATTGTTAAAAAAAAAAAAAAAAAAAAAGGTTTATTTGGACTAAATGGAGGAG
This sequence comes from Gila orcuttii, assembly GCA_026230005.1. Classification (NCBI taxonomy): domain Eukaryota; kingdom Metazoa; phylum Chordata; class Actinopteri; order Cypriniformes; family Leuciscidae; genus Gila; species Gila orcuttii. The sequence goes on along the minus strand of JAPDVR010000010.1, from coordinate 15,499,323 downwards.
TTCAGCATACGTCACCAGAGGGAAGGCTGAAATCTCACTGGAAGATCGAATTTATAAATTACAAGCCCAAAGTGGATGTGTGTCAAAAACTAAATCACTGACCAGGTTCCAGATCCAGGATCATGTCAAGCGCTTGTCTGTAATGGGGGACTTGCTCATTGAGTCCCGTAAGATTAAACTTGTCCTGAATGTAGTCTTCATCTACCTGTATGGAGTGAAGAGAGATCTACATTATTCCAACAAATATGAAGATAATAGCAGTAGTTTCATCTATTGTTCTCGAAAATGACAGATTAAATCAACACAGGTTGATTGAATCACTCCTAAAATTAAGGTAGATGTCAGAGACAGTTAAAGAGGGTTTTCTATGTCAGGGGTTTAGGGACCTCCAAAGCCGCAAAGGAGTAGTGGCTTTCGCACCGGGTAGTTCTAGGAACTAGGAACTAGCCACTAGCCACCAGTACGGTCCCCCGAGAACTAAATTTCCCCTAGGGCCATTTCCCTGGTTGCGTTTGCACGAGCAGTAGGAACTTCACTTACGTCCTGCTGCAGGGCTTTTATTTTCACAGAGCTAAGAACGCCAGAGCCTGAGCACACAGTGCTCTCATTCTCCATCTTCATTAGTTTACCATCTGTTTAACAGTCCTATCTAATAATTTGTTGGATGGAACTGTTAAACAAAGAAAATAAATGGTACACAAAAAAGTATTATAGCATTTGCTGTGTGGTTGATGCCCAATGTCGCTAGCTGAACAGAAATACACAATCATGTTTAGCTTGGTCCTTTTCAAAGTCGAATTGGAATTCCTCCTTAGCATAAAGGTTGAGAAGTGCCTGGACTTCAGCGTCGGTCCATCTATCGCCGTTTTCCATGTTCGTGAATCATGGAGTTAGTTTGTAGAGTAAGTAAACTGCGTTTACATGGCTTTTTAAAATTGGCGGATCCGGTGTTTCGTGTGACATGCGTTCGGCCAATCAACATACACTTACAATAGTTCCTATTGTTCAGGGTTAGAACCTACTCTGAAGGTAGAAGATAATTTAGTCCCGCCAAAAGGTGTCCTAGAACTAAAATTCCAGTTCCAGTTCCTGCGGTGCAAACACACCAAAAAATAAGTACTTCCGCTAATAGTTAATTAGCGAATACATAAATACATTACTATAGTGAGTATAATAAATAAAATATAATAATGTAAATGAAAAATAAATAGTAGCTATAAATCTGAAATTGGTTTCTGTCAAGTCTATAAATCGGCCATTTATAAAGATGCCTTTTTAATTTGAAGTTGGGGTCTGGGAAAGCTTGTACTTAGTCCTTTAAATGATTGTATTTCTACACATAGTATTACAATTTCTATTGTCATCTCAAGAGGGCGGTGATCGTGTCTGTTAAGATTTCAACCCTGTAGCTTATTTCTAATCAATATTAACGCTCCCTGGTATGCCTTTTATTAGCTATTACACAAAATGAGAGACGATCAGAAACAAATACAAACCTCACAGAAGAACTCGTTTCCCCGTAGACCACAAAACCAAGAAATCCACGACACTTCCTCTGAGCTACTCATGTTGGGAAACTGTAGACGAGACGAGAGCAACATTAATCGAATAAAATAACAGATACAAAGACTATTACTGCCTAAAAAGGGTCATTTTTTTAATGATGACAAACAATAAAAATTAGTTCTAGTGCTGCGTTAATGTTTAATGCAAGTACATGTTCATAACAAATTTACTGTTTTCACGTAAACAATTGACTGGACTGGCCTGACGCACGCTCAAATATCCTGCTGCTTAGGTTTTTAGTGTTATCGCCGACTCAATAAAATACATATAGACTAAATTTGTTTTAATCCGCAGTCTAAAAACATTGGTGCGTTAAAATGACGCGTTTGTATTTGTCAAATGTCCATTTTGTAGTTTGTGTACTCAGCTAAGGCAAGATGAGTTTAGCATGCCGCTGCTAGCTAACACTTAAGACTAGGCCGCAGCAAATTTACCGACAGCCCCTAAAAATTTGTCAAACGGATATTGTCCTAACGCGTAAAACTAGCAACGAATTCACAAGAATAACTGAAAACCACACAAATATCGAAACTACTACATATTTCTGTCCATTACATTGATTAAAGCGTTTATTCGTGTTACCTCAAGGATCTCCCGGGGTCGATGTTAGCCGCAGCGATACAACTGCACGCTGATTGGAGGCTTCTGCTCTAAGGCACGTGATCATGAGGCGGGTCACTTCCGCTCTCTCAATCCTGATCTAGTAGGAATTGTAGTCTTTATAATCTGAGTTTTTCCACATTCAGTGTTTTTGCCATTATCTGGATTAGAATAACCAAGTATTCATGTTATGTATTACTATAATCAAATATTGAAGTCATCGAATACTATTACAAAACAGGCATTTAAAATGTGTTGAGATATGGAAAGATATTCTTAATTCTACAATGCATGGCTATCTTTTCCTGCCTGGAATGCAGCAAAACATGCATTCAATGCATTTACTTTATAGTAATAATTGTTTTCAATAAAAATGTGTTCATTTTAATTTATATATACATATACACATAGTAAATCAATGAAATGACAATGGATATGGTAAGCAAAAAGAAAGAAAAAATACTTTAATCCCCTTTTAAAAAACTCTTTATGACACTATGTTGGTGAAATGAAGTCAAACCACAGATCTTCCATTTAAACAAAAGATTTTTATTTAACTTTTTCTCTGTATACTTTTTATTATAATAAGACACTTCTCTGCTTGTACATTGCTCCCTTGAACTTAAAAATGGCAACAACTGTGTGTGGGAATGTAAGTTGGGGCAGACAAACTAAGATGCATACCAATATACATACACGTGTGTATATCAAGGTTCCAATGATAAGCCATAGATGCTAGAACAGCAGTAACAACTTCAGGTACCTTGGTATAGTTAGAAGTATAATACAATCTCTGAGTATTTCAAGGAATACATATTTCTATTCAAATATTGGTACATATGAGACCACATCAATGTATTAAGTTTAAGAGGGATGATAAACAGCACTGAAAGCCTATGAGAGAATGGCTTCCAACGAATAGACTGACCAAGCTGTATCGGAGAACGAAACCATGCTTGGTAAAATGTCTGCAAGTAAAGTCAAATAAACCCATTTTAGTTATTTTCCTTAGTAGATTGGAAAAAAATATATATATTGATTTAACTTTTTTTCCACTGTACTTCATTTGGATTAACATATACACACAATGTATATAATGAAAATATCCTAGATAAAATAAACATCCTAATAGTGTCAGAAAAAGTGGGCAATTGGGACTCATGTTCGACTCTCACAAAGTGTTCTATCCTCAAAAAAGCACATTACATGTAGAGATCAGATATAAATTCACACATACTTTTTAAATGCCCTACTCACACAAACATTTCATTCAAAAGCCCTACATATTTCAAAGCTATTCATTAGACCAAGGCATTCCCAGAAAACAAACAAACCCCAACTTACACCATTAGGATACATATGCTGGTCAAAATGAGGGAACAATGCTTTGATCCATTTCTTTTAGACATCAAGCATTTGTGGTTTCTTGTTAACCAGGGCTCAAGCTCCCTGGATGGGTAGGTTTTGTTTGACGTCAGGCATATTGCACCAATGTCTTATTTAATTTTTTTTGTAACACTACTCAAAAAAGGGCCACAGACTCCTTGGCATTGACTTGTGTCTCAATGAAATGACTGGTATATAGAAGATCAGTCCGAGGATGTGAGCAAGACATTTGCTCATGTTCTGATACATTGATGGACTTTGGGAATACACACAGGAGGAAGAGCTTGTGTAAGTTTCTTTTGTTTAAAAAAAATAAAAAAAATGAGGGAATTTACAATGCAGAGGGTAGTCAAAAAGCGATTCTCTACACGCCCAAGAACTGGTAAGTGAATATAACAATAGCACAATACTTTTCATGTTCAATAACCTGGAACTGCATTATGACATCTAGTCAAATAAGATGCCCAATATACAGCTAATCATTTGGAGAAAGAAAAGAAAAACAATAAACAATCTTTAATCTAAAGGAGATTTTAGGAGTTTACTGGCTTAATATAAGTGCAAGACAAAAAAAATCTGTAACGCATGTTCTCAAAAAAAAAAAAAAAATCATTCTAATTTAATGAGGATCTGACACTTAGGCTAAGAGTCATTTGGTTTGCTCACAACAGAAACGTCCTTAAAACAATGTGATCCATGAAGAGGAACTTTTGAAGGACCTTCATTTAAGATCACTGTCCAACGATATAAACATGTATAATGTGCACTAATAGTCTACAATTCCATGCCGAGGCCAAAACCACTAATGAAACTATTTGAAAACCCAAAGCAATGAGCAGAGAAGGCCTGTGAATTTAATATAAGGAAAAAAAAAATACATCATGTTGTTCTGAAAAAGTGGCCATTACAGTGATATTCCAAAAAAAAAAAAAAAAAAGGAAACTGGTGTAACTTAGTGGGGGAAGCACAGTAGTATGCAGGATTTAACCAAAAATGAAGGGGATTCTACTTAAAAATACATTTTAATGACCTGCTTTGCAGAAGAAAAAAAGATATATCCTCACATTTAAAGAGAGGTTGAAATGGAAAATGAACATAAGGAGAAATTCAAAACACAATGAGGGGAAAAACAAATCTGATACATTTGTTCTCATTAAAAGAGCAACTTCCAAAATGCAACATGTGATGTGAATACACAAGTACATAATATCAACCTTAGCTTTCATATTTACTTCAAGCCACAGTTCGTACATAAATATATGAAACGTGCCCAGCATACATAAACTAAGCACATTTTTGTCAGGTTGATGTAATATTGTGCTTGTATTTGCAAACATAAATGGGTCATGTGGTTGAATGCACTTTCAGTCAGGAAATACTTCCATTAAAATAGGGTGTAGTATGTAAAATCTCAAGAGTAGTTTAGGATCTGTGGGAGTGTGAAAGGACACAAGAGTGAATTTCCAATTAAGAGACAAAAAGCTATAAACCAAAAGATCTATAATGTGTACATTGTCTGGGTAACTAATCTTTTACAATAATAAAGTGTTATGTTAAGGGGATAGAGGTTTTACAGAAAAGAGTGGCCAAAGATAGAGGGATGCATTTTAAACATTTCCCAAAAAACAAAACATCACTTCCTGTTCTTAGGAGAAGGCCAATTTCCACGCCTCTCACCACGATTGCCCCCGCCAGCACCAGCTCCACCCAATGCCCCACCAGCGCCGGGCGGACCCCTGGGGCCTCTTCCTCCACCACCACCACCGGTATTCACCCTTCTGTTCTGCCTCTCCATTCCAGGGCGCTGACTGGAAAAGCTTCTCTTGCTGGTGGCCAATTCTTTAGCCGTCATCTCTCTCTCGCCACCACCGCTGTTGCCTCCACCACCTCTTCCTGATGGATGGTGATGGTGGTGATGATGATGATGCGAAGAATAAGATTTACCTCCTCCTCCACCATCTCTTTCTCGAAACTCTGTGAAATCACTGCTTTCTGAGGCGGTTTCCCATTCCTCATTGGCCTGGTCAGAGTTCTGGTTAGAGACGTCGGGAGATTTGGCACCCCCAGCTGGGTTATGGTTGTGATGGTGCTGAGGGTGTGACTGGGAGTTGCCCTGGTAGTGATGGTGGTGGTGACTATTGAAATTTTGATTTCCACCCCCAAGGTTGCTGCTATTATTATTATTATTGTTAGAAGTTGCAGACACACTGTGGTTTGCATTTGCAACAGCTGGGGCAGAGGCATTGGGAGTGCTGTTGGTTTCTTGCAGGGAATTCTGCAATGGTGAAGCAGCGTGCTGCTGTTGTCCAGCTATGACTTCAATTCCACTGCTTCCATTTATACGGGCTGCATTCTCTCGCTCTTGCTTAAGTCTGCGGAATCTGGGAGGCTTGTCCTGCTGATGCTGGGATCGTCCGTGACGCCTACGACGAGGGGGCCGCTCAAATCCCCTGTTAGGGAAACTTCGTCCATCTGGGGTAGACTGAGGAAGAGTCTGGTTAGGAGCACCAGTGGAATTTGAAGGAACATTACTTGAGGGCAGAGGGGCTCCAACACTTCCATTCTCAGTGGACCCTTGTTGGATAGATGTAGGCACAGAGGGATTAGGTGCAGAGGGATTTGCACTTTGACTCTGAGATTGATTCAGGTCTGCAGGTTTCTTCTTGTCACCATTCATTCCACGGCCTGAATCTTTAGGAGGGGATGGCTGTGAGGATGTATGCTGCTTTCGCACAGTTGCAGATTTTGTAGACCAGCCATGAGAAGCAGAGCCAGGTCCAGATCTATGTCCACCAGACACTCCAGCAGTTCCTCCACTTCTATGGAGACCCCCTCCAGCACCACCTCCACCTCTACCACGTCTTGATGGCACTCCCCTTGGAGTGAACACTCTAGTCTGGGAGTTTCTAATTGGAGCTGAAGAAGATGAAGGGCCTGTTGTAGAGTTCTCTCCTCGTGTGCCAGTTTTGGTGTTCAGCTTGCGGTCTTCCTTGTCAGAGTGAGCAAGTTCACTACCAGCACTCTCGCTGCCTGTTTCAGATCCCCGTTGTCTCCTCCTCTTTGGCACCTCTTCATATTCAGAGCCTTCACTTCGAGTCTCACTTCGGTTTCTAGCACGTCCCGGATTTGGCTGAGAGCCCCCATGTCCGTGTCTACCACTGCCAGATGATGCCTCCCGCTTGTATTCTTGATTAGAAGGTGCATGGTGGTAGCCACTGTTGGTTGCTGACCTATAGTCCTTGCTGCTTCTGCCACCTGCTTTCCCACGGCTGCCTCCACCTGCACTGCCAGTGTAAGTGCCTCTGTAACCTCTACCTCGGCCAAAGAACTCTCCTCGGCCACGGTTGGATCGGCTACCTCTAGATGAGGATGCATGGTAAGTTGTGCTTCCTCTTTCAGAAGAAAACTCTCGTTCCCTCCTGGATTGAGGAGCTGAATAGCAAGAATTCTGAATAGAGCTTTCTCCGTTTTTGGATCCTTTACCAGTACCCCCAGGGTTTCCTCGCTCCTTTCCGCCAGTTCTGGGTTTATTTGATGAGACTGCATCATCTTTCCCACTGGGTGCTGAGGAGGCTTGAGCCCCAGATGATGGTTCTTGTTTGGTTGTGGTCTGGCAAGCATCTTGTTCTTTATCTTTACCAGAGCCTCCAGTGGTCTTTTCTCCTCCTCCTTCACCACCCTCTCTTTTCATCTCTTTAAGCACTGGTCTCTTAATAGGACCTGCCCGCTTGACTGAGATGCCATCTGATTGAGTAAAGCATTTGTTCTCAGTCCCCTGATTTGCGGGTTCTTCAGTATTTCCACTCATTCCAGAGCTTGCCTTCCTGTTATGGGTTGAGCCCCCACTCACACTACTGCTACCAGGCCTCGGGCCCCAGTGTGTCTCAGTTTTGTGCTCCCGAATGCGAGGGTTGGATTTAGGGTGATGGTGCTGCACAGAATGCTGTTGGGGCTGATTGTGTGCATTTCCCATCTTCTCTTGTTTCCTTCCTGAAGCATGAGCAGAACCAGTATCATGCTCATGCTGTGGTATGACTTGATTATGTAGGGACTGTTTTCCACTTCCATCTTCTCTAGCTGAGGAAGATGATGATGATGACGATGAACAGGAAGAGGAGAGGGACGGCTGATGGAGTGGAGGTGAAGGGTCACTCTTTTTTGGCTCCCCCACTTTTTCTCGCTCCCTGCCATTCTCTTGCTTATGGGGATGAAGAGTGAAAGGAGGATGAGTGGGAGGACCATGGTGTTGGAGATGTGAATTGGCCTCCAAGGCAGAGTGATCAGAACGGCCATTACGGTCATAATGGGGATGAGGAGTCCCCCAGATTTGGCTCTGTTGACTACTCTCCTGATGGCCAAAACCATGCAATGTCCCTCCACTGTTGGCCCTTTGCTGCAGGTGGGGGCCCATTCTGGATCCACTGTCAGGGTAGCTACTGTAACCTCCTCGCCCACCCATAAAGGGCTGATGATGGGTATGGTGGCTAGCACCCTGGCCCCCAACTTGAATCCCCAGAGGTGGTGGGGTTTGGTTCGATGAGCCCGATGGAGAGCTGGGAGCCACACCAGGCGGCTGAATGGAAGCCGTTCCTCCCTCTCGCATACGCACTGGAGGAGTGTCACTTCTAGAAACATTTAGAAAAGAAAAACATGTGATGCTTATAAAAAAGTAAAGTCTGACAATATACTATAAAGGAACAGTTTACAAATATATTCAGCATTAAAATTCAGGAATAAAGAATTTTAACTCGAGCTGTTTAGTTTAATGCAATTACTTTAAATATAAAATGTTTGATATGGCGTCTTGTTACCTTTGACCTTTGCCAGCCTCCTCTTCCTCGACAGCTTTCTGCCGTAAAGGGGAGGTTAGACCTCGACCCTCAGTACCCCCAGAAAAAACTTCCGGTCCCCAAGCCAGTTTGGGATCCATGGGTGGTGTGCCACGATGAGAATGAGGGTGTCCGCTATGCTGCTGTCTATCAAACGGATCTGACCCAGAGCCACCTGAATCAGAACGTTCTCGACTTATCAACCCTGAAACACAAAAGCCCTCATCATCCCTGGACAACAAGACATCTGTCTAATATTCACAGTTTATCTGTTTGTTTTTTTTACTAACCAGAAGGATGCATGCTGGGAGGGTAGTAGTCCATGGGTGGGGGACGTCCCTGCATCATTCGGGGGTCCATGTATGGCATCATCATCCAGCGGGGATCAAAGTTCAAAGGCAGAGGTGGAGGGCGCCCCATTGAGCCAGGGGGGTAAAGGGTTGGCTGTTTAGGCCCAGACTGTGGTGTGGTACCTGGAGAGGGGCCCTGCTGATTCTGAGATTGGGACTGAAGCTGATTTTGGGCAACCTGGTTATGTTGCTGCTGCTGCTGCCACTGCTGCTGCTGTTTGAGCAGTTGCTCCTGCCCACAGATGATACAAGCCATGTTTTTATTGAATGTTTTTAATGTTTGTCAGACTTTAACCTCAGTCCCTGAGTATAAAAAAACTCAGCTTTTATTGCGTTAAAGATATTTTATCTTTAATACACTAAAAGCGTCCACAACACGATTGACAAATTCTGAATAGCACGTAACTTAGATCAAATTCACTTGTACGGCAAGTTTTATGTTTATTTTGTATGTATCTGATTAATCTCATTTAGGACACATTTTCGTTGAGTTAAATAACCGCTAGCAAAGCTCTTAAGTTTCATTCAGCGCTTCAGCTTCAGCGCGCTCAGCTCAAACATCAATGCACGACTAATAATAACTATGTTTGGGACTGTCATGTTACATAACAATATAATAACACTATTTTAATAATTTGCCATGGAGCATGTCCACAACAGGAGTTACACATTCTGACAAGCACGCATCTGAGGCGGCATTGGTGATAGTTGTATTAGTCATTATATTTGATTATTAAATAAGTGATTTAATTAAATGATCAAATCACATCGACTCATTTTACAATCCTACCAGCCCTTTATTTAGACTAAAAACCCTATGCATGCGTTTGGTGAGGAACATGGTGTTTTGAGCAGCATTCGCAGACCCTGTCCTGCTGTTGGCTATATGGCACTGCAGTAGACGCATATTGCAGTATTGAGGCTAACGATTAATCGATCGTTAATTTACAAGACGATCGATCAGGGAATTTTTTATAAATTGACATCCCTAGTATAATACATTCACTGAAACTGTGAGAGTCATTGCCATAATAAACATTGTATATAATGGATGTGACTTTTTCCATATTTAGAGACAAAACATGCAGGACAAAACAAACCTGTTGTTGCCTCTGAAAACGAGGAGGAAGAGATTTTTGATACTTGGAAAAGCCCTGCCCAGGTGGACCACTTCCCTGCCGTCCTGTTCCACCAACACTTTCAACCAACTTCACAGAGTCATCTCCACCTCTAGGGCCACGGATGTGTGGCCCGCCCACCACAGGTTCCTCCTTGGCATCTCCAGGCACAGGGACATCCAGGGATTGTGGATGCTGGTTGGTTTGAGGCTGCAGAGCCTGCTGGGACTCTGAATGAAGAGGAAACACATACTGAAATGGTTTGCTCATTTTCTACAACAAACATTCATCAAGAAAAGACCACCATGTGTCAAAAAGATGAGGAAATGTACTATTTAATGAAAACTAACCAGTGTTGGAGTCATGGCTGCTATTGCTGCCAGCCCTCTGTCTGTTATTAATATTCAGTCCCAATGTTGTACCGCTTCCCTGAACGGATGACAGAGGAGGTTCTTCAGTGTCCACACAGGGTGACGATGGCTGACTGGGATTAGGAGACGAGGCAGGCGCAGACAAGGAAGGACTAGGGCTGTTGGCTGGAGCGTCACTGGGGCTGCTGGGTTTCATTGTCTGTTGCTGCTGCTGTTTTTCATCAAGTCTTTTGAGCTTCTCAGCACAGGCAGCACGGCGCTCCTCCTGCATTCTCCGTTCCTCCTCTTCACGCCGACGACGGGCACGCTCTACTGCAGCAGAGATCTCGGTTGACGACTGTTTCCTTCGTTGCCGCCATGTCTCATCCTCATCCTCACCCAGTTGCTGGGGGTGCAGGGCGTTGGAGGGAGGAGGGGTCGGCCCACCAGGCATCGCCCCCACCTGCTGCTGTGCCTGGGCACCGTTGGGCTTCTGGGGGGCCAGGATGGGGCCAGAGATTGGCGACTGGTTAGAAGGCCGGTCCTGTTGACAGAAAGTGGGTTAGTAATTAAAGTTTACCAATGTAACCACCATCGTCATTAACACCAACATGCTTTTGTTAGAGCTTGATGTCGCGTCCGTCCTATTTCTTGGACTCCTTCCCCATGTACCTGGCGGTAGTAGGAGTAGGGCCCTTGTCCAAGAATTGGACCTGGTGGGAGGGAGGGCTGCTCCCTTGGACCACCTAGTCCAGGCCTACGCCTCTGCATAGGGGTACACGCATCAATCAGTGAGTCATCCAGGAAACACCACAAGCATGTTCCTGTCCTCACAGTGACTGCACATTATTTGGCAAATGGCAGTGGTACCACTGAAGGCTTGCACCTGGATGGGGAGATGAGTTTCATACCTGAAAAGATCCTGCATTTGCTTGGCTGTTCCAGCTGCTTCCACTCTCCTCAGCCCAGCCTGGCTTGCTGGAGGGGGATGCGGAGCCATCTTCAGCACTGGAAGGAGGGGTGCGGCGCGAATCCCCTCCACTGTCGGATGCTCGGGAACGTGAAACTGGTGCAGGTCCATCTTGGGATCTCTGCTGCTCCCTTGACTCCCTGTTGCAGCAGAATATAAAGTATCCAAAAAGGACTTCAGTGAGCGAAAAGAACAGTTAAAGTAATCAACCAATAAGAAAACATTTCTAAAATGTTTACCGGGTTCCATTTTTGTGTTCAGTCCGTTCTTCTTCCCCATCATCCTCTCCTTCATCATCACTGAACTTCAACTTTGCAGAATAGTCAATTTCCTCCTGGGCTCCTGAGAACAAAGCAAATCATTAAGAAAAGGATATGACACTGTAGTTATATGTTGTACCTTCAAATCAATACTGAAAAGACAAATAAATTGCGTGTTTAAGTTTTAAAAAATGTTGTTCCCAAATATTCTGCAACTGTCATTTATTAAACAATCACAAGAAACACTGTCTCCTTGTATGCATACCAGTTTCATAAAGTTACCCAATTATGCAATATATATATATATATATATATATATATATATATATATAACACAAATCAAAAGAATTTTCTACACTCTTAATATGTCAGATGAACTGAAAGCTTTGCTCTTACCAGCCCAGCCCTCATCTCCATCATGGTCCAGCTCATCCAGCTCCTTCAGGTCATCCTGTTTGAGGATGGACGGGCGTTTTACCACTTCACCCCGGGGGCCTCCAGGTGGCCGCCCATCTGGCCCTACTCCACCCTGGGAACGAGAAAACCTGGCAAGAGGTCAGAAGAGGGTTAAGGACGTCAACTAGATAACAGTGGAAATTAATATTAGTAGTATTTCTACTCAGTTGGAAATAATCTACTCGCAAATAATCTTACCTAGGGGCCTCGTTTGGGGGTGGGTACCTGTAAGGTCCCTGTGGACCATAGGGGGGTGGAAAGGGCAAGTATGGTGGATACATCTAGAGATAAAGATGCAGACAGAACAGAAAGGCTATAAATGCACTGAACAAATGAATTAATCAAAATTTTAGACATTTTGCCATTCTCTAGAGATGAGCCAAGATGAAAATGTTCAAACTTACGAAGGGAGGCATGATCCCTCTGTAAGCCTGGAATTGCGGGCCAATGGGTGGCTGGGGGAGGGGAAGTGCGGGGTTGCTGGTTGAGGGAGTTCTAGGCAGCCCATGAGAGGATGCATTCTGCTGTGGGATGGGAGGGGCCCCAGCAGCACCCTCCATCACCATATTTCCCCCAGCACCGCCCTCCGCAACTGCCTCCCCAGCCAGGGTGGGTGCCAATGCCCGGCCCCCACCATCCCGCCAACTTGTTACGTCTAGAACAGAAAGCAAAAAATTGTTTATTGGGAGTCCGCTGAATGTGTGAACCAACAAGAATCAGAAGTATTATTTAGAATTTAACAGATATAATATGAATTCCACATGCTCCAAGACAAATCACCACAACGGTTAAAGAACAGGGCACTTATGCTTACTCTGGGGGCGGAGGCTTGGTCCTGGCCCATACCACTGATCTGCAGTGGCCTGTTCTTTGCCAGCTTTGTCCTGGTCTCCAGCCGCCTGCAGGGTGGGAAATTCCTCGCGAGAGAATGGCGACTGTTGGTTTGATCCCTTTCCACCTGTGAAGAGAGCAATGTTTCAAAAATAACAAACTGACATTATGGGACTTCAACAATTATAATTTTATATTTCTTACTATTACTTATTCATTTATATGATGCAAATTATTTTCTTTAAAGAAATTGTTTATCCAATAAGTAAATCCTGCTGTCATTTACATACTAAATTTTTCAATTGTTTCCACACACAATCTATGTATAGCTTCAAGGGTAGGATGCAAAAGAGTCAATGAAGTATTGTAAAAGCAGTACATACGACTTGTACATGTTATAATTTTATATTAATTCTGCATCCCTTTGAGACTTGAAGACATTAGTCCCCATTTTTTAATTGCTTGGAGAAAATAAAGTACAAAACTAAACATTAAAAAAAAAAAAATCTTGTTTCTGTTCCAAAGAAGAAAGGATGTCTCATTGAAAATGTAAGACTGAGTAAATGACAGCAGCTATGTTTCCATCCACCTATTTGTATGCGCATTTCGGGGTATCGCAAAAAAAAAAAACACTGGATGGAAACTGGAAACAGCAAAATGCGCATAATTCTAAAAATGAGCATAAAAACTTTATCTGAAAAACTACAATGGAACACATTTACCGAATAAATTCCTCGAAGTGCATCAAAGAAGACATGACTAGACGTGCTGATATACGGTAATACAATATAACACGATAATGAATATGCACGATATTGTTATTGAGGGCACTTTGAAATACCGAGAATAATTATTTATTACGAATTATTACAATTTTTAGAATGCATTAAGAAAACTTTCCCCATCAACTGATTAAAATGCACAAAACCGCTGTATGTTGCGTCAAAGAGCCATGCGTGCACTCTTATGTAAACAAGCCCAATGTGGATGAGAAAGCGCATAGCGGAAAAAGTGAATGAGACGCGCTGAATGAAAATGGCATTCACTCTCTGACAACAGATGGCGCTGATGGTACAGCAGAAATGCAGCCATTGTATTTGTAATGGTCTTCATCACAGCACCAAATAATAAAAACTTAGACTCAATACGCTATATATATTTTTTCAAACTATTTTATAACATTAACAAAGAAAAATACCTTCTGTAACAAATGTAGCTATTGCTCATTCTTAATCTAACTAACGTTAAATAATGAGACCTTATTGTAAAGTGTTACCTTTTGTTCTTTATAATTCTTTTGCACTTGAATCTGTTTGAAACATTTGTTTGCTTTGAACATTTAACTACAATAACGCAATACACAAATTATAGTGTTATTTTTGTTATAAGAAAAAGTTATTAAACCTGTTATACTATGACAACACTTTTTTTGCAACTTATTTCAATATTGTGTTAATAACGTGTACCGTGATAAAAGCTTCAGCAATTATCGCAACATAAAAATTTTATACAGTCGCATGCCTACATGTGACTTTGAGATGGGACAACATATCTGAACAAACCAGCAGATTAGTTGTTCTGAAATGCCAGAGCAAAGTCTGTCATCAAAGTGATTCAGTATAATTACCTACCAGAACTTTCTTGCATGACTGTGTTCCCTAAACAGCAGACATCCACCTCCGAAAGCAAGATAACTTTGTCTGTGTGCTCTGAGGCGCAAGTAATTTATACAGTGGCTTCTCCTAATGCTAATATACAGCGTCTTCTTCTAAGTGATATTTAGCACCAGTTTATCAGGAAGTGACGATTTTTTTCTCTTCGGCTCATTGGATGGAAACGGTGCTTTATTTGCAAATGTTGTATGCGATGTATATATATATTCCAATTTTGCGCACAAGTTAAATTTGCAACTTTGGATGGAAACAAATCTAGTGTCAATATCATGTTTTTTAGTTATTAGATGTAATTAGTTCAATTCAACCAATGTTCGATTTCAATTTTGATATCACCCTAATTTAAATTTCCTCATTGTTAACCTCATTGTTTTTGTAACACACTGCTTATTTAAAAAAAAAAAAAAACTTTCAAACAAGATAATTTAAGTAATATTTTAAAAGTTTTTAGTAATTAATTAAGTAATTAAATTTTAGTAATTAAATAATTTTTAGTAGAGGTTCAAATACTGTACTCTATGTACTCCATGTTGTTATCTACAAGCATGTTCCTGGGACTGTATCTCACCATCTCCTTGTACTCCATGTGTAACACTGGCCGGTGCCCAGGACCTTGGTCCTACGGCTAGAGCTTGAGTCGGGGCCTAAGAGACATACAAAAGTGTCAAGAACCAAACAATGTCCCAGAGTAACAAACACAAAAACATT
Source organism: Gila orcuttii (assembly GCA_026230005.1). Lineage (NCBI taxonomy): Eukaryota > Metazoa > Chordata > Actinopteri > Cypriniformes > Leuciscidae > Gila > Gila orcuttii. The sequence continues at coordinate 15,484,226 of JAPDVR010000010.1, read as the reverse complement.
TATGCCAAAAAGTGTATTGATTTAAAAATGTGGAATGACTTATCAAACAACAACATCTACAGCTGTAAGGTACAGACCTAATTAACTAAAAGTTTAGATGTTGAATAGCATGCATAATATTGAAGATTATTCATGTTTGTGTGATGGCACCTCTTGAGGTGGAGGTGTTCTCGGCACGCTCGGCACAGACGTCTGTGAGGCCACAGGCGGCTGCGACTCCGGCTGCGCTGCTGACAATACATCGGTACTACAGAAAAGATCAGAATCAAAACAACAGGCATTAGATGGCAGGCATGGACATGTACCCAAACAGCAGAGGGTGAAAGGTCACTGAAGATAATTATGTTTTAAACAGTCCAATCGAAAACTGACGTGATGTGATTACTCTCTACAAAAAACTGATTTAACAATCTGGGTGGTCCATAGTGAAAACAAAGTACCATTTAAGCACATTGTCAGTTAATTGTCGAATTGTTGAGCACTTTTTCAAAGTGCAGAGTTATATTGATGGCGATGTAGCTGGTAGGGGTTTTATTGTTATTCTGCATTGAATTACAAAAACAACATCATGAAGCAATGTAGCTCCTTCAGAAAGGTGAACATCCCTCACCTCTTTGGGTCTGCTTGTTCCTGCTTGCTTGCCCATCCTGTGCCGTCTTTGGGAACGAGCGAGACGTTGGGGTCGTTACCTTTATTCTCTGCCTTCAAACTAGGCAAGCTGGCAGGGGGGGGCATGCGCCGTGCAGAGGCAACTTTACCAAGAGACTGTAAGCCATGACGAGGGGCAACTGAAAGTAGAAGTGGAATAGGAGGAGGTAAATAAACAAGCACAGAAACCCAACACCATCTTAAGGGACACAGCCTGACTGAGCGGGAGAGACTGCTGCATGTGCGAGAACATCAAACTCCATCCGTTATGGCTTAGGAATGCTTGGCTGGCCAGTGAAAGGAGCAAAACTATCTTACAAGGATTTGTTTCAAGTGGTTGACTTGATCAAAAAAACAAAATCCCGCCTTAAAACTCTCAAGACAGACTTGGCCCATGCAAAATAGGTTGAACAATGCACAGAGCAGTCATTGGTGGTTTCAGATGATGAAAAACGTATCTGTCCCAACTCTCAATCCCCTATTTGTTTCCTGGAGCAAAGCAGCCTGAACCGCAGGAAGAACTTTATTTGTAAAAACAGGGACAGCTGCTTAGAGTTAGTAGTTCGGCTACTGAATAAAACATAAGTAGGGAAAACGAAGATCACAAGAAGAACTCTGTCTTAGGTCAAACCTCAACAGTTCAGCAAGCTACCCTGGACAATGCTGACACAACTGAATTTTTTTTAAATAATGCTAGGGTGATGCAGAGTGGGATTTAAGAAACTTAGAAATCAATGAACACGAGGCCGCTTTGTTTCAGAAAGGCCAGGCAGATTATGATCTTAAATTGCACAATGTAAAGGACTATATTTTCTAAATATGCAACAGCTGTATTGCACTGCTGTGGCAAATACAGATGACCTCCATCAGTCAGCTACCTCCTGCTTACACAAGAATTGTCCTACAGAATCCAGTCATTGAAATGTGTGTATAAACGACAGTTTCATCTACCACACATTAGGGGTGTGCCATATCATACCGTCCACGATAACACCGGCATGTAGCTTGTATGAGTAGCCTAAATGAATCCACAAAGATTATAAAATCAATAAATCATTTTAAAACTTTATCCGAGACGCAATTTCACAAACCACGTGAGTGTTCAGTGGTGCTGCGTCTTCTCTCTCTCTAGTCTCTCAAAATGGGTTGCTCAAGGCAAGCGTCGATACACTCTCGCGTTTAGGAGTTGGGACATGACGAATTGCCACTTGCACAATCGGGCCAGCACTGCATCGTAACTAAAGTTGATCATTTCACTTCTTTTTAAGTCTCATCAGTTTAAATATTCGAGCGATTTTAAACTATCCAGTACTCGTGCGCTCTCAGAGAGACGTTTACTCTGCGTGCATACATACAGTAGAGCCGCCTCACAAACAGCTCGCGAGTAACAAGTTATTTTCCGTGGATTATATCGCTTTAAAGGGAAAAAAACATGCAAAATTGTGTCAACATTCCGGTCTTGGTTAGTATACTCGTAAACACAGTCGGTTATGTCTTAAATAAGCATAAAACGCATGTGACAGTGTGACAGACAGTTTAATGAAAACAGTAATGGATCCGTGCATCAGCTCTAAGAGTGACAGCAGCCATATGTGTGTGTCATTAATGTTGTCATCAAAACAATAAAAGATAGCTTTAATTGTAAGAAATCAGAATTAATAGCCTATGTTTTTAATTTAGTCAGGACTCAGGACTAAAATACTATCAGTGTTATTTTACATTTGACCTTATTCAGTTTCAGTAGTATTTCTGAATACTAGGGTTAGACCAACCCAAAAACTTCTCTTGATTTCTCTTTATTTGTATCTTTATTATTTTGTATACATTTTTGCTACTTTTTTCAATTTAATTCAAAGATTAAAATCAAGCTTCCTTGTGTAGTGTAAACTCTTAACAAAATTACCTAATTGTAAAAACGCAATGAGTGAGCAAACATTTAGGTGAGATAAATGTAATAAAAATGGTCTAATTATATTTTCTATATCATCATAAATATCATTATTGCAAATATTCTTGAAATATTGTGATATAATTTTGAGGCTATATCACCCACCCCTACCACACATACTCAAAAACATGTAAAGTTCATGGTGTTTTCAAAACACGAGGACACTCCACATGAACTTCATCTCCAGAGCTGCTCTGGGAGTCATTTCACAATCGTTTCACCTTTTCTTCAAAAAGTTTTTTTTAATTAATCGTCATATCATTAGGGGTGTGACGGTGGCAGTTTTTCACCACCTCGGTGGTAATGGACCAACCACCGGCGCTGGTGCAGTGGTTGGGGGGGATGATATATATACACTAGGGGTGTAACGGTACACAAAAATCACAGTTCGGTACGTACCTCGGTTTTAAAGTCACGGTTCGGTACGTTTTCGATACAGCAAAAAGAAAGAAATGCCAGAGAAATTTCCTATTTGTTAAAAGAAAAAATATTTTTTTAAATAAGTATGAGTTTTCCTACATACTTTCAGGTTTATAAATGGGGGTCATCTTTGAAGGATGAACAAATATTGTTTTGGTCATCACATTAAAAATTACATTTAAATATATATTTATTTATATAATATTTGAGTTTTGAAGTGCTTAAAAAAGATGTGTGAAGTACTTGAAAGCATTTCACTATTCCAGCCAAACTGGTTACAGTTAGTGTTACTATATTAAATCCATGGTGAATGTTGCTGGACTGTGGACGTAAAGTATTACTAGTTCATTCACGGCACAATGTTTCTCCTGGTTTCCACGTCAGCGCTGTTTGATCTAATAGAGATCTACAGTTAATAACGGAGAAATGTGAAAATGCTTCTCACTAGATCTCGCAGCGATGTTATTACTTCAGTGGCGAATTCAAATGTTTTCTTTACTGGATCTCTTAGCGCTGTGTAGTAACAGTGTCGCTTGATCGAGATCGGCTCGTGCTGCACAGATGTTGCTGGTCTGAACTAATAAACGATCCGTGAAGCACATGAGTAGGGCAGTTTCGTTCCGCTTTCATTACGCTTGCCATTTGATGTTGCGCAACATTGTGGTGGTCGCGCCAGCGCGGATTTTGTCGGCAGGAAAAATGGTCCAAGGAATCGTTCGGTTTGTATGCGCACCGAACCGGAAGCCTCGAACCGAAACGGTTCAATACGAATACATGTACCGTTACACCCCTAATATACACATGTATATGGGTTTCCCATACGTTTGTTTATTTGTGGCGGCCCACCACAATATCAACGCTGACCGCCACACATTGATTTTCGATTGTTTTTTTATTTATTTTTTTACTAAGCCTATTTAAAATCGTATTTGATTGCAGAGCGCCGTAGCGCATTCGTGCAGCACAATCTCTCGCTCGTCCCTCTCTCTCTCTCACTCACCCATACCTCTCACGCTCTCTCTCCCTCATGGAACACCGCTGTACAAATCTGTCCAACACAGCGCTGTCAATGTTGGAGACCCAGCTTTAAAAAAAAGTTATTAGCCAGTATGCAAGGAGCCTAGCTAATAAGGAGAGCCAAGTTATTGTTAGAATACAGCTGGATTTTCGAGGTTAGCACACTGGTAGTCAATATTGCTGCGTGCGCGCATCGATATGGACTATTTTAACAATGTTTTTACTACCTTTCTGGGCCTTAAAATTTGCAATGATGTTGCTGTCAATGGAGGGACAGAAAACTCTCAGATTTGCTGAAAACCAGTTTTATACTTAGTCGGGCCCGATTGCTCTTAATCTTTTCCTGTTTAAATAAATAAATAAATAAATAAATTTCATCAAAACTATCTTAATTTGTGTTCTGAAGATGAACGAAGGTCTTACGGGTTTGGAATGACATGAGGGTGAGTAATTAATGACAGAATTTTAATTTTTGGGTGAACTAACCCTTTAAACAAATGCAAGAGATCAATCAGATATAGGCCTACACAAAATAAACATAATACATTTGCACATAACAACAAGGCTGCGAATGCACAAGTAGCCTAAACGTGTAGTCATGAAGGTGTAGCCTAACTATTTTCTAACATAAAATGGTCCAAAACAACTCCGGCATGCTCGCTTTATTTTTCCTCGTGTCTGCTTTACATGTTTAGCGTTGCGCATGACCGTGCTAAATCGATGATTGATACGTTTTATCAATTAAATTATTGTTGATTAATCGTAAGCATCCCTACTCAATATACAAACAGATAGAGATAAATTAGTTTGGACAAAAAGTTTAAGACAACAAATCCTAAAAGCTTTTACTCAGTGCAAACTCACCAACAGGCTTCTGTGCTTCAAGGCTCTTTCCTTTGTAGGTATCAAACAGGTTGAGAGACGCATACTTGGTTTTGCCATCCTTCCCCTTTGCCGTTTGCCCAGAGCGCTCTGACATTGCGCTGTACGCTCATTGAGTATGGTGAGTCCTGAGACTGAAAGAGAAAGAGTGAAAGAGAGAGTGAAAACGGAGAACATAATGCTGAGGTGAAGGGTGTTTCCTTTGAAACGATACTGTGTTTTCAGGATCAAAATTTGAACCCTGAACTGAACAGCCAGGTGCAGGCATGACAGACATCTCTGTAACAGGATTTTTAATCATAAAGTTAATTTAATCATAAAATTACTATTGTTTTACTTTAATAAGTGCAGTTACTACATGTTTGCAGTCAATTAGGCTTGCTGCGGTAGTCGGTGTTATGCAGCGGTGTTTTTCTGATTGTGTTTCTCATTATGAATAATAATGAACCCACCATTCAAGCAATTGCCAGCCCGAATAGGCGCAACATTTACTGGTAATTTGCTGCATTTTGTAGATCACTATACATCCTACAAGACAAGTCTACATTAGGTTTACAGAAGTCACCCTAGGTCTTATGCTCAACAATAATCAACCAAGATATTGGGGTCTCCCAAATGATCAAATAGCCTATCAACAGAAAATATGACCCATGTTTACACTAGACAAGATGGACATTTGCACACATCAATCAGAAAAGCAAAATGTAGACGTTCTAACAGCATTTAATTCTAACAGAAAACAAAACGAACTTTCTCATTTAAACTGTTTCTTTCACTACAGAAAGACTTAAGACAACTGCTTGCCTAGTCCAATTTATCAATAAAACACATTTTAAATGCTGGGGAAAGGCAGTTGCGACTGGTTGCCATGGTGATGCATTATAAATGCTGTTACCGTTTCTGTCTTGCTACAGGTTTCGTTTCATCCATAGCAACATCAAGAGTGACATCCACTCAACTACATTCATAAAATCATAAGATGATTTTAAAATAAACAAGTCGTGAACTGCAGCTAAAGCAGATAAAACTAAATACCTCTATGTTATTATATTCATAACAAGAGTCTTAATGTGTTGAACACTTAATGTTTATGTCAAAAACACAGTATAATATAAACTGAAATTTCCTCCATAGGGCTGGGCGCAGCGGGCGGTATGATGATAAATATAATTTCCACGGTATAAAATGTCTATCGTTAGAGATTTTGCGATATCGAGGTATGTAAATATGTGTTTATTTTTTAAATCTGGGGGAATGATCAGACCCTCCTAAAAGAGGCTCAGCCTCCTATCTATTAATCTCTAGTGACAATGACATCCCTACTAAATTCAATAGAGAAAAACAACAAATGAAAAAAAAAAAAAAGTAAACTTGCGTTTATAAAATCTGGAAGAAAAAAACATTTAGTGGTGGAAAAGAGTTACAATATGAAAAACAAATGTTTATTTTGTATTCTTATCAAATACATTTCTGAAAAACTATTTGTAGAAAAATTCTATACAATTAAAAGAAATTTAAAATGTATTGCACAGCTTTTTAATGGGGCATCAAGATATTATAGAGATGCCAGAACAAGACAATAACAAGGTTATTAATAATCTTTTGGTGTGCAAAACTATCATAATATGAAAGGCTCCACCACGGAGCAGCACACATCACTTATGCGCATCCCAGGTGCAGAAGGATGTGTTTAAAGCTATGACAGTTGCTTTGAAAAGTGCAGGTCACAAAGAGTCAAGAGAAGAGAAATTGTGCACACAGCTCCTAGTGTATCACTTCATATCTATCCAGAAGTTCATTAGCTTTATTTCTACACAGTTTTAAATTCCAGTGTGCGTGATGCCGCACAGTGGCATTATATAGTTTATATAAAGATAAACTAATCTCTAAAAAGATTAAACTAATAAAACAAATTGATTTGATTAAAATGCATAAATAAAATATAAATTAAAATAAATACGTTTTGATTTAAATAATACATACAATTACAGTACAGAGAATTAAAAAAACGCAACATAACTTTACTGACACGGTTATAATATTAATTTTTCCACATTATAAATTAGGTCTTTATACGTATAAATATATAGCTGCCTTTTAAAATGTTAGGATGGTGAAGATGAATATATTTGGGGGTCCATAGCATTTGGAAGATTGAAAACCCCTGGTCTAATGTACACATAATACCGAAGTATACTAGTTTGGATTTAAAGTTCTGGCCCATTTACAGGGTTTATTCTACAGAGTGACATTCAACATAACATAATATAATGATTAAAAGCCCACAGTTTAATCATATAACGTACATTAACATTGCTTACAAAAAAAATACCATAACCACTGTTTGGCCAAAATAAAAGTCACTGGAATATTTGGTATTAGCCACCATTCTGTATATCACCACCATAAATGCGCCTTATAATGTTTGTGTAAGCCCATATGTATTTTGTATGATTTTACAATAGTAAGAACATGAATAGTAATATTTGCAAAGGACAACCAAAACAGCTGTCCAAAAATAAATCCCCACCAACATGAATATTAAAGAGCACAACCCAATGATTTAGTAAAAAGCACAGTACATTAAAGCCAGCGCAGTGTACTTCACATCAGATGCAGATTAGGGATAGCAGTGATGGCCATTTGGCAAAGCCTGTAAAATAATCTCTACGCAACATGAAGCAACGCTGGCGAACAGGAGCTGCGTAGATTATTTTACACGCTTTGCCAACTGGTCGTGAGGGCACAGAACAGCTCTCCACAAAACACTAATGTTGTTCCCCTGACTATACGAAAAGCCCGGCGTCTGATATAAAAAGCGGTGTATTATAAACCCGGTGAATGGTCTGTTTTGACTTGTTAAATCGCTGTTTGCAACCGCGGCCTCCATGTTTCGTGCTGGGAGGAGGGGACAGACATATACATTTCATAATATACATAACTTCACGATTACGTATCACATCGGACATGTGAATAAATCTAGGCATGGATTAGATCAATCGGAAAAGGCGACAAACACAAAATAGGGAAATAAACTATCCGTATAATTGATGCTGCGGGTTTGACTAAAGGATTTGATGGCGAGAACAAAACAAAATGGCGGCGGCGAAGTGAGGCCAGAGCTACAAGCACATTAGCATCGGGATTTGTGACGATTTAACAACATAGGCTTCTTCTGGAATCCGAGTTCTTGGGTTTTAAAGTGCGACTTAATATATGCCTAACCAAACGAGTCAACCGGATCCTTGTTTCTAAACCAAAACAATGCACTTTTCTGACATGCCGTTTCAGTCAATGCACGTCTTATACATTCCGCTAACCTAGGCGTAACGTTACTACTCCAACTAAACGTTGAAATAACACTTACTAAAACAGTCTAAAAGAAAACTTCACAGCCACATAACTTTAAAAACGATATATGGTACATCTTCAACAGGATGTGTGACACACACAAGCTATGCTGATAGCATGCTAACGTTAGCCGACACCGACCGATGAAAAGCTGGACCACAAACACCTCTATAATAAAACCTATTTATTGCACTCGATTGGTCATTATACACATCTACTAACCTGGTCTTGTTCCGACTTGTCTCGAGGTTGTATCGTGGAGTTATTAGCAATAATCGTGTACTAGCTAACGTTAGCACAAGCTCTTACAGAAGCTCCAAAACAGGATTATGAGTTGAAGAGATCTGATGAGGATTGCTGAGGACGGATGTGTGCAGTGAAGCTTACTTGTACTCCTTTTTCTTTTTTCCACAAAACAAATGAAAAAGGAAAAATAAAATAATATTGCGGGGGGTCGATCCGTCACTATTAGAGCCGTCAACGGCTTCTGAGGATGGTAGCGCAGAGAGGGGCGTATGCGCGCATAGTGGGCGGGGTTAAATTAACATAATACGTTCCGAACAGGCCTATTGGCCAATCAGATCATATATGTTAAACTACAATTTACATTTATGTAAGCGCCTCTCTCTCAATGATAGAGGTGCGCTATGAATGGCTGTGAGGATAAAGCTTGCACGAACAGGTGTAACTTGATATCTTCTTAGTCAATACAATTATTTTTATTATATGATTCTCTTCGCTCTACGCTGGAAGCAAAACCTTGCTGTTCATATAGAGGTGTCAACAGTTAAAAAATATCATGTTTTTTAAAGAGTACCGTGGTAGTACTATGGTATTCGGGTAATGTTGATTACCATTGCTATTGTTTATGACTATGGTAACTGTTCAGTAACATGGTAAATATTTAACTATAGTAGTCTACCACCATGGTACTTTTAAAAATATATTAAAATAAAAAACACCATTTATTGAAAATAGAATTATTGCATTGTAAATGTCTTTACTGTCACTTGCAATCAGTTTAATGCAGTCTTGCTGAATAAAAGTATTAATTTCTTTCCAAAAAGTCTTACTGGGCCCAAACCTTTGAATGATATTGTAAAAATGCAAATGATCTTAAATGTGTAATGTTGAGTATAACAGTGCTTGCATTGTAATAAATACAGGTGATGATGCATAATGTAAATGATGTCTAAACACACTAATAAAAGCAAATTGTTTACTTGTTTGTTGTGTGAATCAAACAAATGGTATGAAACATTGAAACATTGCTATGCATTTGTTAATTCATTTAAATATTTGAACAAAAAGCCATTTAATCCAGTGCTTATATCACAACAAAACACACCTTTGATTTGACATTGAGATCCAGTGCATGCTTCATTGATTTTTTAGAAGAACTAACACTGATCCACCAAAGACATCAAACATGCAGGCGGGTCAAGAAGCAGCAGTTCTTTCAGCACCAATGAATAAAAAGAAAACTTACCAACCAGAAAAATTTGTTTACAGATCACATTCTGACACTATGGTCCATAACTTAGCTAGCTCATACAATTTATAGTTTATTTAACTAATTTATAAGTCCATAGTCACAAGATAATGTCATGACATAAGATCAATGGTAAGATTATAACTTCCCTGTATCGCTGAGCATCTGCAGTTTAATTTGATTAAATTTTCATTTTCAAAAAATTTTCAAAAGTCATATTTTCCAGATGTGGGCTCTGTTGCATTGTACAATGTTTGCATAGTACAATTTGTACATTGTACAAAAGAAACTCTGCAATGAAATTTTGCATCTCACTCCTCACTTAGTTTGCAGTCACTTATTTCAACATTACTTTTAAATGACAGTATAATTAAGCGCTATTGCTAAGTGCTAAGACAAATTCCACTAAACAGAAAACCTTAAAAGGGAATATATAGGCTATATACTGAACACTACCGGTCAAGTTTGGAATAATTAAAACATTTTTTTAAATGCTTTGAAAGAAGTCTATTATGCCCACCGGCTACATTTATTTCATGAAAAAACAGTTAAAACAGTAATATTGTGAAATGCTATTACAATTGAAATTACTATTTTCTACTTGAATTAGGGCTGTCAATAGATTAGAATTTTTAATCGCGATTAATCACACCCTTTTGCGAGATTAATCGCATTATCGTGTAATTAAACATACATCATTTATCTTGTTTAATTTCATCTCGTTTATTTTTTCATCATTTGCTATATCCAGAAAAGTAACCTATCAGATTGAAGGGTGATTCTCACAAAACTGTATTATCTGCAAGTTTTTTTCAAGGTAAATTTACGTGTCTTTCCAAAAAAAAGACACTTGGAGACTCCAAAAGAACAGCAAATAACCAATCGATATAAGGAGTCCATATAATTCATAAATGTATGCACACCAAAGCATGCAATAATTTTTTTTTTTTCAGAATTTAGTGTACGTACTGTAAACTGTTTAACGGTAAAAAAAAATTCTCCAGTGGCAAAGCATGAGAAAAAATTGTTTGCTTGCAAACAAATAGCATGTGATACTGACCTCAGCCATCAGATAATCATGTAAATTATCCTAAAATGCTTACAAGGCGACAGATCAGTATCTTTACTATTTAACAATCATATGTAATGACAGTCTTCTAATAGCCTACAGTAAATCCCTCTATTTTTTTATTGTAGGCCTACCTTATTAAAATGGCATTCACTGTCATGTGTGATGGGCTGCTGGTTCTGGTAGATAGGCTATATGTTTCGAGGTATATGTTTATTTAATTGTGAGATTTATTGTAGGTCTGTTATAACGTATTAGTATGGCATTTGTGTTCTTGTGTGATGTGTGACAACTAGAGTTATTTCTACTGGAATAATGATGCTGTTTTTGATACATTGATTTGGTCTTCTGAAATACAACTTGAAATAACTCCACATCTCACACATGACAACAAATGCTATTATTTTTTCTTATTGAGATGTGCAGAATCGTTGTAACATGGACAACTTGTCAAATGCGAGGCTTATCACTATCTTATCACTATCCCTCCCCATTAGATCCACAGAGGTGGAGCTTGACTAGGTCAAGCTCCACCCAAGACGTCCAGAGAGGGGGAACTTGACATCATTTGGCTCTGCAGTGCAGCACCTGCGTAACATTCATGTTATGCCAATGCTTACTGATAGCGGCACAAGGTGGCAGAAATTGCATGTTTAACATGATAACATCATGATTTTAGCTGCTTTGAAACAATGTGTACTGTGAAAAGCACTATACAAAATATATTCTTTAAAACACAGTAAATTGTTCTCACAATGTTTTATGCATTCCAAAGACATTCAGCAAATATTATTAACATCATTAAGACGTTCCAAGAATGTTGTTCTAAGAACGTTTTCTCTCAGTATTATGAGAATGTTCAGTATTATGAGAATGTTCAAGTAAAAAAAAACAACATCAAGACAGTTTTCTCTCAGCATTATACGAGAATGTATATAATGTTCTAAGAACGTTCCAAAAACATTATTTTAAAGAACATTTTGTTCTAACATTTACATAACACTTTACAAATGTCATTGAAAGTTGTGTGATCTTCCCTGTAAGGTAAGAAATAAAGGCCAATTACTTAACTTAAAATATAGGCTATACATCTCATGTGTTCCTTCGCTTTATGTTTTTCATCACAACAACATAATAGGTACAAAAGAGATAATAAATCAGTAAAAGCAAAAATCAGGTTCCACAACCTTAGAAAAGCTTGTGTGGCTCTATTTCTGGCATATAATTAAGCAATACAGATAAAAACAGTCAGGATATGACAGGTGTGTAGAGGCAATGGAAGACAAATGACAGTGATGTTAGTTTTATTAAAACATATTATTTAAAGAAAAAATAGAGACAAGTCAGCATTTTTTTTAGATAAGAAAAAAAGACACATTTTCCATGATTAGCCCATCAATGCCTTTCTTCATTGGTCACTGACACTGTACAAGTCAATTTTCACAAAGGAGATGGACTCAAAATAGTCTTTCTGGCCTTTCTCAAAGATGACATAGATGTATTTCTGATCCTCAGTTTCCTTGCCTTTAAGTGATGTCATACAAGAGTATCCACTTGGCCCGGCCCAGATCTTCAGAGTATCTCTAACCCATGATTTACCGTGATTCAGAGACCAGCGAAGAGTGAGGTTCACTCCTAGAGAAAACAACAATCACAGTTGCTTTATAGGCATATTTACAACAAGAATGCATACACTATTATATATGCTTCTTTCTTATGGCACACACAAAACCACAGACATCAAAACAGAGCCAGAAGGCAAAACGATAGAGAGAAAAATATTATAGTATAGTATATTATAGTATGTGTAAATATGTAGTGATATATATTGGGGAAAGGCAGGCTAATTGGCTGATATTCGGCAATTATGAGATCATCACTATCGGCCAAAAGCTGTGCCTGATTGACACATGAACAAAAAGATTATCCATTTCTGCTAATTCCAAAGTCTACCAAGTCTTGTCATGGATGGTCCAATTTTGGTCTACAAATGGTCTACATGTGTGAACAATATTCACTTGCTATAGATGGAGAAAAATCCTAGAATGTTTTCCTCCAAAACTTTAATTTCTGTACGGCTGAGGAAAGAAAGACATATGGATTGCTCTGGAGTGGGATGAACTATTCCTTTCATTTCTGATATCATCATGCTCACTGCTTGTAGAGTTGGCTGGGTTGGTGAAGTAGAGCACTCCTTCCTTCTCTAAAGCTCCAGCTGCAACAGCAGGATCTTCCAGTGTGTGATCAAACACCAGCTCCTCCACCGGCAGAGACTCCCCTCCATCCCGACTGCGCGCAACCATACGACAACGGCAGTGATAGTTTTTATTGTTACGCACATTGATCACGATGCTGCCGTCATCTAGCTCCACTGGCTTTGATGAAACACAAGACAGAAGTTCACAGACGTTTGTATGTTTGTATGTAGTTCGTAAGTAGATTACAAGTTCTTCATACCTGACACTCATCTGGTTCAAAGTCAAGGTTGTTCTTTGGCTGGTTGTATGGAATACTCTTCAGTTCAGCTCCATATCTCCATGTGTTTCCATGATCATCACTCAGGATACAAAACACTCCGTCTCCAGCGATGCTGCCGTGGCCACACACCACCAGACGCCCAATAGCAGGTGGATGATGTTTCTGTTGGCACCATTAACAAAACAGGGTAAGAGATCTTGAATAATCCTTTAAGACTGGAAGAAATGTCAACCTCAGATTTGAATTAGTATTTTCCATGATCTATTCATGTGGTATCAGTTATTTTTAATAAACTCACATAAGCAGAAAGAAAAAACTAAATAAACAAAACAAAAATAGGATGCTTTTTGTCATGTATATGGTTCAGTATCTTGGTATTGATGCTAAATCGATAGTTTGATACAAACAGACCACTGATTTTGCATGATAGATTTGCACAACATGTAATGGAGACATAGATAATAATACTAATAATTGATATTGATATATGCATGATAACATTTGTTGGCAGATAAGGGCCAGCTTTAATCAAGCAGGGATTAACGACAAACTAACAACAAACTATTGATTATATAAATTATATATAGGTCAAAATTATGCAACTGAGCATCTGTTCATGTAATCAGGGATGTCCTCTTTAACATATTGGACATCATTAATAATGATAATCAGTTATTGAATTGTACAATCAATGCATTACATTTTAATAGTCAAATCATGAATTGATGCTTTTTTTTTTACTTAAATATTAATTTTCATGCACTACGTCACATTGCCTCTACTACCAGGCTGCACTGAACAGCAGCACTTAACCTGAAATAAAATAATTTACAGCTAAAAAGAAATATTATATAAATAAAAATGACAAAAAAGCACATAATAAAATTACTAAAATGTAAACCAAAATTAAAAAAATATTTAAAAATAATAAATTCTATAATATTATATGAATAGTACTAAAATAACACTGACACCTGGTTGTAGATACCAACACTCAAAAAAATATTAGTCTGATTTTAAGATTTTCAAACACGTTTCCGTTAAAATTAATTTACTATTTTTACATTGTGTACATATTATGAATTTAGAATAAATGTAAAGTATATAAAAAAAAGTCAAGTAAAACTTTTAAGACTTAAGTGAAATAACTAAATTCACGAGTTTTAAACCACACTTCTTGGTCAATTTGTGTGTGTTGGTATCATATCGCTTCATATTTTTGGTACTGTGGTACTTTTTGTACTGGTATGCATCACCACCATAGTTCAGGCAGTTGCTGCGTCCAAAATTGCCTACTGTATAGTTTGAAACTTTCTTTGCAACCATTAAAAAAGAATATTCTATACAGTATCAATGTGTGTAGAATGTAAGGAATTTGAACGTACTACACCCGCCCTGTTGTCACAGTCGTGTGACTTAAGGGCGTCAGTTATGTTGCTTCACTGCCATTCACAAATCTTCTCCCGTTGCATCATGGGATATTAAAGTGTCCATTGAATGCACACTTTAGAATCTCGATGGAAGTAGTCGGTCATGTGGGTACTTTTCGCCTACAATTTTTTTAATTCTATGTATTCAGACAAATTACTCTTGTTGGCGTACTGTTTTTCGCATACTATATACTAAGGAAATATTCGATTTAGGACGCAGTGAGAACTTATCTGACTAAAGGCCAATTCACACTGCACTGACAGACGCCAAACAATGGCAACAGACACTTCATCAGATTTTGTCAAATCAGCTGCTGACGTTGGTCAAGGCTTGTTTTCATCAACTGAACATGTTGAATCAATGTTTGTTTGGTCATGGAATGTCTGAAAAGTGACCTACTGTAATCTGGTGATTGTCCGCATTAGTCAGTGTCTGTCGGTGAAGTGTGAATTGGTCACATTAGCGAAGTTTCAGCAAAATTCTGCAGCCAAAAATGGTCCATTGTCTATTGTCAATAGTGTAGAGATGCATAAAACACAGCTCACACAGAGGTCACTTTCAAACAAAGCAGCTTTCTGTTGGTCAACATGATGAATTTGAATGACCATCTTAAACCTGATGCGAAATCTGTGAGGGGAAATTTTTCGCACTCACATGAAATTACAAAGCGTGTAAATTCCTCGAACAATGATTAATGTGACCACATCTTATAAGGCCAGCAGTCAGACAAAATATGATGGCGGTATTCAAAATATGAGACTATGGGAGGTGTAAGGGAAGAACCCAGAGATGAGTGTAGCCTACATCTAAGTGAACACCTGTATACCGAAGCCAGGTCCAGGAGCAAAACTCTTGAGCCCCAGTTGAGGGTTGAGGTTTCGTGGGGCGCTCCAGGTGAACCCATCATCCAGGCTCTGCACCATCATGGTGCTGGAGTGTTTGCAATGGTGACGGTGGAAGCACAATGCATAGATGAGTATTAAAGCACCAGTTTCCTCATCCACAACTACCGAACCTAAGTTCAGCCCATCTGCTACAGAACCATCGTCCACTATGAATGAGGTAGGAGACCAGGTGGCACCTGAGAACGTGATAGTTTGAGAAGAAAAGGAGAATGAAAAACAGAATCTTACATGTCTTTTGGTTCAGATCATCAAGTGAGCTACTAAACTGGATCCATACTAAACTCAATGTGACACACCTCTGTCTGTGGACCGTCTTAAAGCTATGAACTTGGCTCCGATGTCTTTGAAGGACATCTTCCGGGCCTCTGCAAAAGCCAGCAGACTCCCCTGAGAAGTGAAGGTGAGCAGGGGAATCCTGTAGGTGTGAACTTCTCCAGTTTGACCACCGACCCAGAGCAGCTGCTCATCAGCGACAGCAGGATTGATCTGTTCATGTGAAAAGAAAAAACACAAAAGGAAAAAGGTGAGGCTAGTCGTGGCGCTTTTTGCTCCAGTGAACATTTCTCAGTGACTGTTGAAAGACAGGTTCTGTGAAGGCAATGACTTTTGACTATAATTTCTACCATTTTTGCTCAGGAAAATATTCAGATTATTGAACATCAGAATTCACAAACATTTCCCTCATTTAAGACGTGGTCTACAATACACAAAATCACTGCTAGAGAAAACTATTATTTATGGAGGCTTGTTTCCACCAGGGATAAATAAATACATAGCCTACATAGAATACTTTTTATCCCACAATTTTTTTTCGCAATCCTGAGTTTATAACTCGCAATTCTGATTTTTTCGCAACTCGGACTACGTGGACTTTTGACACAAAGATTTAGTTTTTTCTAATATCTCACAAACTTCCCTTTGTTACAACACTGTCACAATTGCCAAATTAATAGCTACATGTGTTGTATTTTGGTTTAAGTATTGAAATGTTTGTTCGCGACGAGTGATGTTTTGTCATAGTTAATGATAAACCTTACCTTTTCATTTCGCGCAAATGAACACAGTACCGTCAGAAGGAAAATCCGCAAAAGAGTCCGATGCATGACGGCAACAGTTGCCAAGTCATTTGCACTATTGTAATTCTGTAATATTTTACCTTCAGGTAGCTTATATAAATTACAAGCGCGCGTAGCATGAGAACCAGTTTAACAGACCGGTTTACTTTGCTGAGAGACATTTAAGATCAATGACAGATCCAGCCCTCACTTGAGTAACTAAACTTGAACAACATCAGATATGGAAAATATTGGCAAACTTAATATATTATTTTGCAGATGTAGGCCTACAAGTAGCCTAAACATTGGATCTTTTCTTTTTCTGGTGTTAGCTACTAATAGGACCCGTTTAAAACTAGGGATTTTTTTTTTTAAATTACATCATGGCTGTGACAGAAAATATGAGCATATGCTATTTAAGTCAAAATAAATTTGACTGTAGACTATTTTTGATGTGGCGTTGGTGAGCATTAGAAAAATCGTACAGATTTGAAACTTTTGAATGGTAGAGTAGCTACCTATGTATTATTTCTCTTTTTCTTGTGTAACACACACACACACACACACACTTATAAGAGTTATAGTCTGAGGACAGGTGGAGAGAGCAAGGTAACATAATTAAATTTGTGTTGAGATTGAGAACATTCTAGCGATCATCTTTATAATTTCAAGGTGGAAATGTTGCATCTTAAAACATAATGGCAGGCAAAGCTGTATTCTTATTAATATTATATGATGATAATTAAAATTAAACAATGAGTTGCTGTATCAAAATAGAAAAATTTATTAAACAATGAAAGATGTCCCTGTGCAAACCAGTAAATTAAGTGAAAAGTCAAATGTTTTAATATAAAATGTAAAACAGCAAAAGACTTTTGGGTCACTTTCAACATGTAATATTTCGCTTACATTAGGATGTTACCAAAATAAATGGCTGTCATTTAAAAATACAGCATCTGGGGCCACAAAAGGGCCAGACTAGGTAATCAAAACCATAAAACCGGAAGACAATCAATTACATAGATATAAAATGGGTTTTCTGACTTCACAGCTGTATAATGTGGAGAAAAACACTGTTTGCTTAGAGGTTTCCATATCTGTCTCAAACCCTTATCAATTTAAGCAAAACCAGGGACTGGAGAAACACCTAAAGGTAATTCAAATCAAATCACATTTCTGTATTTAAAGGTACACTATGTAACTTTTGGCGCTCTAGCAGATTAATAAACAAAACTGCATAAATCTTGTTGAACAATATTGTAGCCGGAGCTAGTTCTCTCTGTTTATGTATATGATGAGTCATGCAGGTACTGGGCTACTTGTCAGTTGTCATGTCGCCTGGTCTAAAAAGCTCAGAATTGAAACCCGTAGGAGTACTGCAGGGATTCAGGATAAGACAAAAACACAGTTTGGAATTTGGATTCAAGATGTATTTGCTCATATGAATTTTGAACAAAATGTTACACAATGTACCTTTAAAACATTATTTTAAGACTTGCAAATCAATCACTGTTGAACAGTAGAAAACATTTTAAGATTGTTGTAGCTTCATGAAGATTCACTCCAGTCACATTAGTGTAAATCCCATTTAAAACAAATCTTTAAAATAAGGAATGAAAGGATTGGCACGATAAACATCACCTGAGTGGTTTAAAAACCTTCAAATCGTCTCAATAAACATGTGCAACCCATGTGCAGCTCACCAACTGCACAAAGAAATGAAGAAAACTTTCATCAAGACGCTTATATTATAGAAAGATTTGTGCATTGGAGTGCGACTAATTAAGTACTGGAGTAGAATTACCAGAAGGTAATAGTTGTTTTTATATTATTACATTACTGTAGGCTATATATCAATCTTACAATGAAGCAGGATGCCTTGATTCTTTCTGGAGTGGAATTCATATCAAAGCAGTGAATAGTACAGACCAGCCGTAATCCCAAATGTGATCCCAAAAATTATTTTGCATCAGGCTGCTATCTTGATTTTCTCAAAAAAGTCCATTTTAAAAGTCCTAAATATCCCTTTTCTTTCTTCACCTGTATACTATTTCCCTCCATATAGATGAATTTTGGCAAAAGAGATGGTCTCCCAGTAATCTTTATGGCCCTTTTCATAAACGACGAAGATGTACTTGTTGTCCTCTGGAGAATCCCCCTTGAATGACGTCATAGTCGAATAACCGCTTGGCCCCGCCCAGATCTGGACTGCCTCCTTTTCCCATGACTTCCCATCAGTGAAAGACCAGCGAAGAGTTAGATTGACCCCTGTGCAAAAAAACAGAAATTACGGTTCCATAAAGATTTAACTTTGATATTTCTAAGTAAGACTTTGTGAACTGTTCTTCCTCACTGTGCTGAGAGTTGGAAGGGTTGGTGAAGTACATCACTCCTTGTTTCTGCAGGGCACCGGCTGCAACGACAGGGTCAATCAGCGTTTTGTCAAATACCAGCTCCTCCACAGGCAGAGACTCGCCTCCGTCCAAACTCCGCACTATTATTCGACAGCGGCAGTGGTAGTTGTTCTGGTTGCGTACATTGATGACTATGCTTCCGTCCTCTAGTTCCACTGGCTGTTAAGGCAGACGTAAGGGAGGGGAATGTGTCAAGTCAAACGAAAAGTCAAGTAGTGCAGCTGTTTAATATCAAGCCTACACTGTAAAAAAGGTGTGTAAGTTTTACAGAAAAAGAATAGAGTATAGTACAGTAAAAACCTGTTAATTGGTTAACTGTAAGCTACAATACCATATACAGCGAAAAACTGTAAATGGTTTAACATTGCATTATATCGTCGCTGTCGGGCAGTAACTTTGTACGCCCAAATACACTACTTTTATGGAAATGGAAAAAAAAACTGTATTTTTTAAAAACAATTAAACACGGTGTTGTCAAGGTTGATATTGTGGCTTTATATATGGTCTGACACTTGCACGTGTAATTATATTATTAACATTTGACCAAAATCAAGCTCAAGTGGAGTTCCGAGGTTTTTTTGACCAGCGAATGTTGGATATATGCATTCTGTTCATCATTATAACGTCTCATCTAAAACAATGAGTGCATCGCATTACGTTTTCATCAACTTACAGGTTATATCGTTTATTGTAGCTATGTGGATGCTTTTTTTGGTGAAAAACAGAAAAAATTACACTCCTCGAAGTCCCTGCTTGACACATCACACATGATTACATTTTTTATTTTTGTTATCAGTAATACACATTAGGGTGTTTTTTTGTATTTTCTGTATTTTTTTTATGTTTATTATTTTATGTTTTCCTCGTCATCCCGCGATTTCGAGGCACGTGAGTTCCTGAACATGATGCATGATGGGATACACTTAGCCTCAAATACTGGTCCGAAGCGATATTCAAGAAAGTGTGGGTTTATTGTGCGTTAAGGGCACTGAGCTTTGGCATTTTAAGGCCTGAGACAGTCTTGGGCACTTACTTCCTGTTTCGTGCATGTGCTCTTAAGTGGCCAAGACAGCAAGTGTAGGTATTTGGACTGGCCCAATATTAGTAGTCAGTCTCACTTTTTATAGCAGCGGTTCTGAACCAGGGGGCCTTAGAAAACTTCCAAGGAGCCTTAAGATGACTTAAAAATATTTAAAACAAAACAAAAGTAGCATTATAATAGGCTAAATCAACTAAAATCAAGATATTTCTTTAATTTACCTCCCTTAACAACCGTCTCAAAAAACCTGGAATAAACTTATAAAAATCCATGGGCATAATGAATATACATTTTTCTAGTTATGCCAAGCTCTAAATATTTAATGGGGTAGAAATGATAAGTACAACATATATTTTTTAAAATCCTTATGCTTAAATCCTTATCCAGTAAATCAAAAACAACTGGAAAAGTTTTGTTGAAAAAATATTTTTGTGGACAATGGGAGACCTTGGAGTCAAAAAGCTTAAGAACCACTGACTTTTAGGGCTTCAATGGCTCAAAAAGAGTCATTTAGAAGCAGAAAGTCTGACATTCTCCATTTCTTAACATGCTAGCGAAGAAATGACTCAACATTCAAATGGTCAGATTCAATTAAATACTATAATTATCATATAGTAACACTTCAGTCATATATATTTATACAGTGTATTGAGATAAAGTAGTGTAACATTACCTGACACTCATCTGGGTTGAAGTCCAGTTCTTGTTTAGGCTGATTGTAAGGGATGCTCTTCAGAGCAGCTCCATATCTCCAGGATTTACCATGATCATCACTCAGGATACAGAAGACCCCATCACCAGCAATGGAACCGTGGCCACACACCACCAAACGGCCCACACTGGGTGGATAACGTTTCTGTGAACACAGGCATGTGATGAACTAAAAGCATATAAACTGCTCTTGGGCAGAAAAAACATAAAAGAGGTCACATGAGCTTATTCGTTCTCCTTTACAAACCAATGCTTAACCACATACACAATAAAATGTAGTTTTATATAACCTGAGAAGTCATAACAGCATCCTAAACAACAGGAAGTCTTAAATTCATGTTTTCGTTTGAAGGAGGAACAGAAAGCAGACAGCGCTAACCACACCTGTATTCCAAAGCCAGGCCCTGGAGCAAAGCTCTTCACTCCCAGCTCAATGGACAGGTTTCGTGGGGCGCTCCAGGTGAACCCGTCATCCAGGCTCTGCACCATCATGGTGCTGGAGGGGTTGCAATGGTAACGGTGAAAACACAGAGAATAGATGAGTATCACAGCACCAGTCTCCTCATCCACAACCACAGAACCAAGACTCAGCCCATCTGCTAGAGAACCATCGTCCACAATGAATGAGGTGGGAGACCAGGTAGCACCTGAGAAATACAAGAAAGAGATTGGAATTCAATTCCAACTAAAGCAATAGTCATTTATGACTCAATTTATGAAGCATTTCAAGTGTGAGCCAGTGAAAGTGGATGATCCACCTCTGTCTGTGGAGCGTCTCAGTGCGATGAATTTCGCCCCGACGTCACTGGAAGACATTTTCCTGGCCTCAGTGAACGCCAGCAGACTACCACGTAATGTGAAGGTTAGCAGAGGGATCCTGTAAGTGTTGACCTGACCGGCTCCACCGCCGACCCATAGCAACTGCTCCTCATATATCAGTGGGTCAATCTGTGGGAAGCATGTAGAATTACAAAAATAAAACAAAGGGATGAAGAAATCAGTCAAAAACTTATCTTTAAACTTTTTCATATGACAATCACATGACAAACCAATAAGTTTGGTGTCAACATGTTTTATCAAGGCCTTTTCCAGTAACTATTATTTCTATAAGATTAACAAATAAAATAAATAAAGCCCCTAAAAATGAACTACTTTGCTAGTTCGTTCACAGTATATCTGTAAAATGTGTATGCAACAAATAAACTTGGTTAATTTGGTAAAATGAGTAGATGTATATTTGTGGCTGACTGTTTTGGGATGTAAAATAATTTTTACATAGATTATGACTGAGATTAAGATGCAAAAATAAAGGAAAGATTTACTAGATCTGTATGAAAATGTAAATTGAATTATGTTTCATGAGTTCTCTTAACTAGCACGACAGGACAGTGCAAAATTGAAAACGCTAATTTTCTCTTAGTGACATTCACGGTGCTTACAGTCATGCACCACTGCAACAAAAATATTAAATAATACTTTAGTCTGCATATTAATGTTATAGTCGAACAAAGGAACAGCGTGTACAGAACAGGACACTATCATGTGACAGTCATGTACTGTATTTACCTGAGACTTGTCCGCAAGCGCACAGGAAAGCACTGCTATCCAAAGTACAATCCCAAATTGTCGAATAAAATCCATTGAAACGATTAAGGCAGCGACAAGAGTAGATAGCACATGAATAGAAGAGACAATTTCTTGATTAAGCTATTTATTTACTTAAATAACGCTTATGAATCCCGAAGTATCGACACATGACAACAACGGACTACTCAGTACTCACATCCTCAACCATACAGTCATGTGACTGAATCAGGGTTGCCAAGTCTGGATAACAAAACCAGCCCAATTGCTAATCAAAATCGCTTCAACCTGCGGCAACAGTGTAAATGTAGCCGAATTACGCGTGAAAAACGCGGACTTGGCAACATCCCTCCCACTGCGAGACGTCAGAATCACATGCCAGACCTATTTACATAAGGAAAAACAGGACCATGAGCTTATTTTATTTGATTCATTTTGATCATTCAGTACTATACATGTGTTTGGTTCATTTGGAGCTGAAAACCTATGATTTTATTTGTAGCATACTGCAGCAGCAGAGAGACCACTTCCGTTGACCATTACAGGATGAAACTTGGGGTAGGATGTTGATTGGCTGTCTGTACAATTATGATTTGCTTTATAGAATAAATGGGCATAAGATGTTGAATAAAAAGTAGCAGACATCTTGACCTGTGTTATACTAAACAGCATGACAAAAACAGCTGATATTCTACAAATGTATGTGTAAGATATCATATCAGAGGTCATTGGGACTGTTTAAAGAACACATTGCTTTAAAATAATTTTAATAAATAAATACATTTTATAATGTCTCCCAGAATATTACTTCTACATATTATTAAACAAAAATTGTATTTAATTATAAAGGATTTCTAATAGGAATATTATATCATAGCCTATTTATTTTTATTTTCTATGTATCACCTTGTAGATTGTTTATCACCTTGTACATTGTTTGTTGTGCTACAAATTTAATCACTTTTAATATATATATTAATATTACACACATAGATGTAAACACATGTACATTAGTATGGAATGCCAACCCTGACTTAATAATAAATAAATAAATATACAAAGAAATGTAAAAAAGCAAAAATACATAAATATATGAAGAAATGTAAAAAACAAACAAAAATAAATGAGTATTTCTACTTTTATTTCCTTATTTATGTATAATTGTATTTTTCACATTTATGTATTTATTCATTTATTTATTTATGCTTTTATTTATTTCCAATTTATGTATTTTCACATTTATTTATACATGTATTTTTGATATGTATTTCCACATTTATTTATTTCCACATTTATTTATTAATACATTTATTTATTTATACATTTTCTTCCTCTGTATGCTAATGAAGGGGGCGGCGTGTTTTAACTAAGACATTGCAATCGAGCTCAGAGTGGCATTGCTGAAACTTTGAGGCCACAGTGACACCTTGTGGTGTGATAAAACAAAACGCAAGAGGTTTTTTGGGACATGCCTGTACAGGTCACGCAGGGAATGAATGATTTAGAGATGGGCAATATGGCCAAAATATACTGCCTTATATCACGGTTTATGTCCTTTAATATCACCCAACTGTATGTATAGGTTTACCATACATAGCCTACTCTTTATTCCGGACATGGCCGTAAAACATCAGCCGCTCGGGATTTCTCAAATGGCTTGGCACACATGAACATTTCACTGAAATCTGCGCAAGCATATCAATGCGTTTGAAACGCGACTGAGAATTCAGTTCACATTCATGTTTCTTATTTTGCATACGCAACAAGTGACAATTCAAATGCTTAAAAATATAAGCCATATTCCAAAGATGATGCTAGATACTGATTAAGCACACGATTTTATAATTAAACTATAATAAACAAAGACATGATCAGTGAATGAATTTAAAAGGTGAGATGGATAAAATGTTTTCTTGTAGGCCTATATTATTTTATGTTCTTGCAAATTATTTTATTATTGATAATAACAAACTTCATTCGATTGCTTGTAGGCTATAGCATAGCACCACCGCGCGCAATATGATAGGCAGTAGGCCTGTTAATATAACCATTTCTTAATTCCACGCTTTTTCTAAAAATAAATATTTTTATAGCCTATCCGTTTCTGACAATTCCAGGTTGTTATGGTCACGCGGGTTGTTTGACGCATTTAACTCGTGGTCATGATGTCGTTCCCTCAACATGTCGTGGCCACGAGAAAAATATGTCGTTCAACATAGGAGCGTATATGCCGTTACTTCGACAAAAATGATCTCGTGGCCTTGGCTTATTATCACATTCCCAGATTTCCCTATCTTGTGGCTATGACAAAACTAAGTGAACCGAATCACAAATCGGCTGAATGAACGATTGATTAAACTCACTCGTTAAGGCAGTGAATTGCCGCCACCAACTGGCTGTTTCATTGTAATATTTAAACGTATTATTCATTGTTTCCATCATTTCATATTTCTATATTTAAAATGTTATATTTAAAACATTAATCTCATAACATTGTTTATGCAATTGTAATTGTAATGTAAGTGCATACATGGCTCCCCTGCATTAACAGTCTGTGTGGCTACATAATATCTAATGCCATTCAGAGTCCGCTTCTGCACGTCCCACATCTGCAGTGCGAAGATGGATTTTGTTGAAACTTATTTTTATTTGACTGGTAACAGCCCTAAAGTAGTGCTTTATTATTATAACTAAATTGATCGATTAAAATTAAGAACTTGACATAGGCTACATGATGATGCATATAATAATTAAAAAAAAAAAGAAGTCCCTGGAAAATCAATTTATAGTGGAAACATCACCTTTTATGGAAAAGCTTGTTTCTATTGTTGCTGTCAACATTGTTTTGGCATGAGATGTGTGTCTCACTTGCTGCTTGTAGGCTACATCATGCACCTTTTGTTTGATTTAATCCCGAATAATTCCAATTGATGATTTAGCCAAAATCGTGTGATTAATCAGTATCTAAGAGCAACATCTTTGGAAAATGCGTTATATTTTTAAGCATTTGAATTGTCACTTGTTGCGTATGCAAAATAAGAAAAGTGTGAACTGAATTCTCAGTCGCGTTTCAAACGCATTGATCAATATGCTTGCGCAGATTTCAGTGAAATGTGCGCTGGTTTCTCTCCTCGCCCTGAGCTGGTGTGCGAGACTTATCGACAATAAACACAAGCTCTTTTCAGCCTCATCCAGCACATTTACATGAAATGTGGTTAAAAGGGAATAATTGCACGTGCTTCCGTGTCAAAGTGTCTGTTATCAGCTGCTTCTGTTCATGTGTGCCAAGCCATTTGAGAAATCCCTACCGGCGGATGTTTTACGGCACATACAGTTAGGGTGATATTAAAGGACATAAACCGTGATATAAGATTTTGGCCATATTGCCCATCTCTAAATCATTCATTCCCATAGACAGTAAAAGTTCATTCCCTGCGTGACCTGTACAGGCATGTCCCAAAACCTCTTGCGTTTTGTTTGATCACACCAAAAGGTGTCACTTTGGCCTCAAAGTTTCAGCATTGCCACTCTGAGCTCGATTGCAATGTCTGAAGTAAAACACGCCCCCCCCCCCCCCGCCCCCTCATTACCATACAGAGGAAGAAATGTATAAATAAATGTGGAAATAAATAAATGTAGACATAAATACATGTATACATAAATAAATTTGAAAATAAATAAAAGTTGAAATAAAAAAAATGCATAAATAAATGAATAAATAAATGTGGAAAAAAATACAATTATACATAAATAAGGAAATAAAAGTATAAATACTCATTTATTTTTTCTTCATATATTTATTTATGTATTTTGCTTTTTTACCTTTCTTCGTATATTTATTTATGTATGTATTTATTATTAAGTCAGGGTTGGCATTCCATAAAATTTAGATGCAATTTTTAACTAAGCCTGTTGATGGCGTTAGTGTGCTGCCAAATTTTATTTTCATGTACTTTGGGCTACTTAGTATTTTCATGTACATTAGGCTACTTAGATTTACATGTTTCCTAAGGTGTTTGAGATCAATTTTGTATTAATTGCAATTTCTTTGGATTTTTGACTAATTTTAGGGATTTTATTCCAAATTTATTAAGTTATAAACTGAAATGGTGATCTGGGGAAAGTTGTCACATATTTTACTCCATTAATTTCCCAGGGAAGTTTATTTTCTGGCCTTAAAGTACTGGCTGAAATAAATAAATAAATAAATAAATAAATAAATAAATAAATAAATAACTTCATTGTAATAGCCCCCTAATGGTATAGTGTGGTATTTTTACACAACATGGGGGTAAGTTGTCATAATAGTGTTCACTTATTTTCAGTTATTACAAAATATGATAATGTGCTAATTTAGCACAATTCCGAACCAGGTGTATGAAACCATGAGAACATTGCCAATGGAACTATGACTCAAAACCTGTTTTTTCTTCTTCTACAAACTCAATGAGCATGCAGCACCAGTTTTGGCAACAGTAAATACATGTGAAAACCACAACATCATTATGGCATGTGTCTTTATTCCCTGGGCTCACTCTTATTCAAGCACAAGCGCACACATTTCAGCATAAGTCTGTGAAATTGTGTGTACATTCCTGCAGTCATGTGTTCAGACTGAGCTGAGTCACAAGCTGGGAGAAAAAGAAATGACAGAAAATAGAGAGATGGAGGAAGAGCACAAGGGGGAGGGTTTAAAAGGTTTTGCATTCACATAAAGAGGAAGACACACTCACAGAGAGTGAAAGAGAAAGAGCGGTTAAAAGACTACAAGAGGAGCCTGAATGAAATATTAAGAAGAACAAATTGATATGAAGAGCTAAATAAATGAGTTAAAAACAGTGGGAGGAGCCTAATAAGAAAAAAGAACAAAGGTTGTGGCAACAGCGAGCATGACTGAGAAGAAATAGAGGCAGACACAATGAAGAGATGGACTTGCTGTCACATGCACACTGTTCTTCAGCAGTAAAAGGTGTTTACTGTATTAGATAAGGAGCAAGGGTGAGTGAGAATGAGATGGAGGGATCACTTTCAGGGTAATCTCATGCTGTATAATATCTATTTGTCTTTGCATTTTCTTCAGCTTGTAGGAGTCAGCTACAGTGGAGTCAGCTGTGAACGCTGTTGTGTGTTAACAGGTTTGTTGAAATTGCTGTAAAACCATCTTGATTTGTGTTCCTTAAGTCACAATGGTAAAACATTAACAGCTCTCTGAAGCAGTATCTCTGTAATGTATGCAAAGGTTAATGCACATCGATGCATATTGTGTACATGCATAAATACACTTCTTGCAATCACTTACAATAACTTAAAAGGACACGCAGAATTTTGTGAAACTGGTTAAGAAATGCTATCTGTTTTCTTTAACGTTGAGAAACCCTAACATCTTCCTTACTTTCTTGTACACGAAACTCTAAAAACAGAAGTTGACAGCAAGATTGGAGTTTCCTGTTCTTAAACCGGCAGTGCATTGTGCTAAAAGCATCGACTGAAACAAGCTGCCCTGACTAAAGGTTTGTCATCATGCTCTTTGTCATTTTTTGGCTTTTTATAAAGTTTGAACACTCCTTTTGAGTCTCCTTTCTGAGTGCAAGATCTCATTTGAATGACATCAACTATTTAGAATTACGAAACTACTGAATACATTCACATAACAGTAAACATAATGTAGCTTTTCTTATGTTACATTTCACGTTACGTTATCTTGACAAAATTCTTCATATTATTAAAATGTTATTCACACTAAGTTATTTTTAAGAACTGTTCACTGAAAGGTTCTTAGAGGAACCAAAAGTGGTTCTTCTGTAGCATCGCTGAAAACCCCCTTTTGGAACCTTTATTTTTAAGTGTTTGCAACTTAGATTCGGTTTCTTTGGGAAAGTGTTAATATTTTGGTGCACGTGTTTTCCAGCAAGTTCTGACAGTGACCGTCACCATGGAGGAGAGGGAGCGGCAGTGTAATGGAGAGGAAAGAAGTGATGTTGAATCCCCCACAGGACAGTCAGCCATGGCAGGAGAGCGAAGCAGAACATCCACATGGAGGAATGGTATATATTGGCCTGTTTCTCTCTCTGCCTGTCCTCTTTCAAGTATTAATCAAAAACAGCTAACTGAAATCATCAAACAGTGTGACTGCAGTGTGATTTTGACCACATGGTTTATTGCCCTGAAGGACACGATGATGAGATGCTTGGGTAACACTTTATTTTGATTGTCCATTTTGATCATCATTCTACTGACTATAAGTAACTTTGCAACTACTTGTCAACTTATTCTAACCCTAACCCTACCAGTCTACTAATACTCTACCAACGCTCTAATGAGAGTTAGTAGACATGTAGGTGCAACCATTACTTATAGTCAACAGAATGTGTTTAAGGGACAATCAAAATAAAGTGAAACTAATGCTTGTAATGCTCTAATGACATGTCATACTGTAGATTCTTCTGTAAGACCACAGGAATTAGAAATATGTTTTCATCAATTAAATAGGCTACAATACTTTTATTTTCCATTTAAATCCAGCGCAAATTCTCCCTGACAGAAAGAGACACTGGAGAATTAAAGACTGGATTTCAGATTTAAACTGTTTAATTGACCTCACTGGATGTCTTTCTGTCAGGTCAGTGTGTGGCATCTGTGTCCACTTCCTCTTGGTTGACTCCCACGTTTGACTTTTCACACTGCAGGACGCTTTTGGAAACCAATGGCTTTCAGGCTAGTAAATTTCCAGCATGCCAAAAAAAAAATGAAACAATCATTTATACGCATTTCTAAATTAATCAACTTTTTTCCATGTTGTATTTTGATGTTAAATCTATTCCAGATTCCAGCAGAAGACTTTGAAGGTCCACTTCATTTAGCGCTAGACCATCCGTCCGTCAAGAGATACCTGCTTTTCAACTCAAATTTTTTTAATTTCATCTTGGCACCAGTAAGAAATCCCTTTCTAAATCACTGTACTTCACACTCATTACACCAATGAGCAAAGTCAACAGGACAATATGGGTAAAACTCACAGAACCTGTTAAGTACAGGCCCGGTTCATATTTCACTCCAAAATCAAAAGAAAAACAGTGGGTTACACTTTATTTGAAGGTGTCTGTGTTACAGTGTAATTATGCATTTAACTTAAGTACTGAGTAATAATAATTAACATGTACTTATAGGGTTAGGGTTTGAGCTTGCACTTTATTTTACAGTGCAGGTTACAGTGTACTTACTGGGTAATAAAAGGTAACTACAGGGGTGAAGGTTAGATTTAGGGGTAGGTTCAAGCCAAGGTTAGTTATTACCTAATTATTGCAATTACTATAATAAGAAGCCTTTGTACTATATGTATACATGGGGAACAGGACTTTAAAATAAAGTGCCACTGGGTTTGATTTAGGGTTAGTTGCATGTAATTATGCATAATTTATAGTTATTACTACAGTAACCACATGTAACGTGTAACAATGACACTGTTAAATAAAGTGCTACCAAACAATGTTATTAGAAATCATATTTTTCTCTTAAAGAAATTAATATATATTAAATAAACTACATTTAAACAAATAGCAAGCAGTAAATGTTTCTTGAATTGTTAAGCATCATCAATGCAGTATTGTATTGTCACACCAAGAATAATAACTATAAAGATAACTATAACGATCACTATGGTCCACAACAGTTACTGTTCTGTTTTTATAAGCGTGCTGCAGTTTTGTCAAAGTCATTTGGATTCTGATTGGCTATCAATAGCTGCTTTTCCATCGTCGGACCGAACGGTTCTTAGAATGTCAAGGAACGGTTCCAGTTGTGTTTGTTTTTTTTGTTTTTTTTTTTTGCATAAGAACAATCAAATAACAATATTAGTATAAATGAACATTTCAACAATGAAGTGGCAATGGATGACAGCATAAATAAAGTAAAGGGAGACAGTAAAACAAATTAAGTATGAAGTACACTAGAGAGGAAAGGGGGAAAAAAAGAGGTAGTAAATTAAATTACAGGTCACTCAACATATTGTCATACATTTTCCCAAATTTGACACTTTTTTTGTTATTAATTCTTTTTAGTGTCTTAATAAAATAATTGAAGTCACAAAGAAAATTATTTAATTTGGGTACTGTTAGTGAATATTTGCATTTATAAATGAAATATTTTGCCAATAAAATAAATATATTTCCTATATATTCTATTTTATTATTACAATGAAAAAAATAACAAATTACATCACCCAATGTTAAATCAATGTCTAATTTTAGTTTTGAAGCAAGGAGTTTTGACAGTTCAAACCAAAATTCTTTGACAAGGGAACACCCAAAGAAAAGATGATCAATTGACTCAGTATAACTTTTACAAAAATTACAATTCAAATGAACATTACCAAATTTAGATGTGATCTCCTTGGTGGGATATATATTGTGCAAAATTCTTAGTTCTTTCACCTTTACTTCTTGGGGATACAAAATTTATAAGGTAAGAGCCATGCTTTATTTCAATTCATCTTTTCTATCAAGGAATTCCACAAAAAAAAATCCCTCTAGGGGTAATTCGTTTTCTTGACTGAAACACATTTCTTATAGTTTTATTGCTATATTTTGGGTCGTAAATACTTTTGTCTTCAATCAGAAATTTCTTTTCACTCTTTACAATCTCTTCAAATGATAAATGACATTTCATTAAATGAACAAGACCAATTGGTATAACTTTTACCAACGTAAGAAATTCCTTATGGATAACAGGGAAATTATATTTAGACATGAAATCATAAGTTCCAGTTGTGTTTACACTAGCACGGCATGGCACGATTACAAACCGTTCTCGGCCCGGTTGTCTTGACGACCTAGAATTGGTAACTTCAACTTGTTGCTTTAGAAAATTATACTAAAGCAAAATCTTGAGTAGCCAAGTTATTGTCTGCTAAAACATTAAAAACTGTTCGTGGAGGTTGAGTGCTGAAGAGAGCGCAAGTTGCAGCAGACGCGAGCTCAATGAATGAATGTGCAGGCAGCCAGTCGTAAAGCGTAAAGGAGTGGTTGATTTGTCACGGCAAAAAAAAAAAAAAAATACTTCGGCAATCAATAGAGACAGAGCGTATTTATTTAAAAGCTGCTGTGTGACAAGGTGTACAGCTAACAAGCTAAATAACCCAGCAATAAGTTTTTATAAGCTGTCGTCCCCAAAAAACGGGTTGTTTCAGGACATAAAAGTGGATCAATTGAAACAGAGCGCAACTAGTTCTAGAACTACTCGCGACCTGATATTGTAAAAAAACCCCATAATTTTAACCATGTCGATTGCTTATTTCACCACCCTATGTGATCCTGAGAGGAGATATATTGTGCACAAGTAGCCATACTGAGTGTACGGAAGCCCTGAACCGCAAGGTGAGAAAAAAAGAAAAGAAAACGTATCTCGTTATAACCAGATATTATGTCCTTTTAACGACTTATTAAGTAGTTTTAACGACTTAGTATGTCGTTAAAACGACATCATATGTCGTTATAACCACATAATAAGTCGTTAAAACGACTTAATAAGTCGTTAAACGAAATAATATCTCGTTATAACGACATAATTAAGTCGTTTAAACTACTTAATAAGTCGTTAAAAGGACATAATAGATATTATGTCGTTTTAACGTTTTATTAAATATCTCGTTAAACGAAATAATATCTCGTTATAACGACATAATTAAGTCGTTTAAACTACTTAATAAGTCCTTAAAACATAATATCTCGTTATAACGACATAATAAGTCGTTAAAACGACATAATATCTCGTTAAAACGACATAATAAGTCGTTAAAACGACTTAATAAGTCGTTAAAACGACATAATATCTCGTTAAAACGACATAATATCTCCTTATAAGGACATAATAAGTCGTTAAAACGACATAAATATCTGGTTATTTCACATAATAAGAGGTGCATTCCAATATGCCTTAAGCTATATTTAGCGTTCTTATAATGACTTTCCATATGAGGACATTGCTTACCGTCAAATGAAAAGCTTTGCGTTCAAATTCTGGACTTATCTGGTTTTTGTAGTACTTTATTATAAGTTTAAAATCATATTAATTAAGAAATGCACGCACCTGCAGCTTGATAAATGTTGCAGATATGTTTTAGGCTACTATCCACAAACTTCAGAATTCAACGAATGCACTGCAACAACAAAAATAGTTAAATAATATTAGTATTATTCATAAATAAATATTTATTATTTTATGAATAATAATATTAATTTAACTATTATTTTTAATAATTATTATTATTTATTATTATTAATAATACTTGACTTGGCTTGCAATACCAGCCTACCACAACTGGGCTTAACTTACTTATTATTATTCTTAATTATAATAATAATAATAATTTAACAATTTTTGTTGTTGTTGCTGCTTCTAAATGGTCCGTGCTTAGAGTAGACTTACGAATACTACTTCAGAATCAGTGTTGGGAGTAACGCGTTACAAAAGTAATGCATTACAGTAACATTACTTTTTGCTGTAACGCAGTAGGGCATTACTAAACAATTTTCAGTAATATTTTACTCGGTACATGTTCAGTAAGGCTTGCGTTACAACAGACTTTTAGTTTTAATTGTAAAAAAAAAAAAAAAAAAAAAAAAAAAACAGCAAGACCGCGAGACATTAACGAATGAAAAATGCAAGTAGGCTAAATTACCTGTTCTAGGTCAGTCAATAGCCGCGTGTGGTGTCCAAGTCAGTAAATAAAGACTAAATGGCAGCGTCTTATATTTGTACAGCGATTTATTTTTTACAGGAGTGCCGTGAAGTATGATTTCGGCCTCTGTGCTTGCGCTTGCCATGCAGTGGAAAAGCGGCTAATGGTGAAGATGGCATGAAGAAGACTATACATTCGCGAGATGGACGTATGCGCATTAGGCTATTCGTTCTGTGTTTTCTTTCTAAACAGTTAGGCTATGTTTATGTGGTATTTTTCATGTTTTCAACACGCAATCGTGTTTTTGATGCGGTGGTGACGCGTTCATGTAAGGGCGGCGGCGCTGCCGATAAAGCACCTAAAAGCTGTCACAAAGAACCGGCAAAAGCAATGATTATGAATATGTCAAATATAGCAAGGAGACATTTTAATTGTTTATTAATAAAGTCAAGATGAAGTTGACGATGCTGACTCGCGATCTTCGCAGCTAGTGAATGCACCAGAGAGAAATGCACATTTCATTTCATAAGCAGATAGCAGTCTGTTTTCTTTCGTTTTGAATTGTTCTGTTTACAAGTAGACATTTCAATATAGATATATTTTTCAGGTGCGTGAATAGGCTACCTTATACGCTGAGTTTCGGTTCATTTATGAGACACGCTCGCCGGCACCTCCGTGTCATGATTATAATTGTCTGCTATATTTAGCCTACTTCTTATTAAATCCAGGCAATTGGTTGATGAAACATTGATTAAAATTAAGATACAATTAATACAAAACGAAATTCACTTTAAAGAAAGGCTTTCTGTGTAAGGTCTCTGTGAAAGTTTTAAAGCAGTCTTTTAGTGCCGCTTCAGAGCGGTTGCGTCCATAACGGAGAACTGTCACGTCTGTAACATTGTTTTTTCCTCATAAATGCTAACACGAAAAATAAAATAAAATGAATATTTTATGTTCTGTGGAGAGCCAACCCTTCTTCATCCGATTTGCGCAGTGTAATTCACAGAATTACAAAAAAAAAAAAAAAAATCGTTGCCTCCCCTAATATTAAATATAAAACGCATGTGTAGACTGATATTTTTCTAATGTCTGGACTCCTTTCAGGGAGGAGCCTATGGATAAACAGACGTTTCAACAGTTTAAAGCATTTTCTGAGAATTTATATTTCAAGTTTTGACTGAAATTTTAAATAATTTATCCTCAACTAGTTTTGTGGTGCGGGTCTACGTATTTTATAATGTTAAGTTAACTTTACTTCAAATAATACTAATAGTAATTTAAAGATGTGGTAGCATTGGATCTGGACGGTATGGATAACACTGGGAGTTGGAAGGGGTGTGTCGCGATTCTGCAGGTTCGTGGATCTGAGTGTCGCGATTTCGGTTTCATATCGCATATCGTTACAGCCCTAGTCATTTTAGAATGTTAAGTTCTACTTCTGTACAGTTATTTTGGTGAAAGTAACTCAAAAGTAATACAGGAGTAATGTAAGGCATTACAATTCTGAGACAGTAATCTTGTAAGGTAATGAATTACTTTTAAATAACAGTAACAAGTAATATATAATGTATTACAGTTTGGAAGTAACTTGCACAACACTGAGTACAATGTAACATAAGAACGACATAACGTTAATAAGGTTTCGGAAAAACCAGCCCTGGATTCGGGACAACTACTTTAATTTCGGGACACCCATAGATTCAGGCCCACCTCAACTTAATTCCCCCTCCCTCCGCCCGCCGGGCCTGCCTCCCATAGAAAACCAAAAACGGTCACCATAGCTACAATGCGTTCTTTAATTCCCGGTCTTATTCTGCCCTCTAGTGGCATATCGAAATGAATACAAACCTTAAGAAATTTACTAAAGGACCGAACACAGTAAATAATCATACGAATAAAGTAGGCTATATGTAGACAAAATCAGATGAGCTCAGAATATAAACTCAACGCGTTTAATTCCTCGTTAAGCAAATTGCCGAATATACTCAAATGAGATCGACTCCGACGTCAATAAATGGAGGCGCAAATGCAAAATAAAACAAAAATGTCTTTTATGCACAAACGTCTCTATTTGTACAAATTGCTGCACATTCGTTGAATTCTGAATTTTGCACATGCATTTGAAAGCAATTTGTTTGTGGATAGCCTAAAATATATCTGCAACATTTATCAAGTTCAAGGATAGGCTAATTGTGCGTGCATTTCTTATATGACAGCCTACTAAAATCATAATAAAGTATAGCCTACTACAAAAAATCTTGTCCAATAAGTCCAGAATATGAACGCAAAGCGTTCATTATTATTAAATATTATTATTATTATTTAATAATGCAAAATATCAAGTTCAACAAGTACTACAAAAACCAGATAAGTCCAGAATTTGAACGCAAAGCGTTTCATTTGACGGTAAGCAATGTCCTCCCATAGAAAGTCATTATAAGAACGCTAAATATAGCTTAATGCATATTGGAATGGGCCTCTTATTATGTCGAAGTAACCAGATATTTATGTCGAAATAACGACTTATTATGTCGTTATAAGGAGATATTATGACGTTTTAACGAGATATTATGTCGTTTTAACGACTTATTAAGTCGTTTTAACGACTTATGTCGTTTTAATGAGATATTATGTGTTTTAACGACTTATTAAGTCGTTTTAACGACTTATTATGTCGTTATAACGATATATTATGTCGTTATAACGAGATATTATGTCGTTTTAACGACTTATTAAGTAGTTTAAACGACTTAATTATGTCGTTATAACGAGATATTATGTCGTTTTAAGGACTTAAGTCGTTTTAACGACTTATTATGTCGTTATAACCATGATGTCGTTTTAACGACATACTAAGTCCTTAAAACTACTTAATAAGTCGTTAAAACGACATAATATCTCTTTATAACGACATACGTTTTCTTTTTTTTTCTCACCTTGCGGTTCAGGGCTTCCATATGAGTGTCAGGATCCCACAATTTACCTATTCTTCCTGCTGATGCTTCACGTCTTATTGCCTCCATTTTTGTCTCCTTAAAGGCTGGCCTTTACGTTTTGGAAGCTTATGAAAATGTATTTCTGTTTTTTTTTTTTTAGCTTGTTTGCTGTACACCTTGTCACACAGCAGCCTTTAGGCATTTTTCTGTATTTTGTTATGTCATAAATGTAAATGACAAGGAGGCAGCCTCTCGCAATGCAAAGTCAATGGAGACGGTTGGATTGTTTCTCCCCCCGGTGGGCGTGGTCTTCAGATTATGATGCATTGCGGTCTGTCTCTATGACTACATATTAGACTCCCCCCCCCCCCCCCCCCCTCGTCCAGAATTTCAGCCAATCTCATCTGGTCACCCTATCCTCCATAACGCGGTCGCTCATATCGTCTGTAAACTCTAAGTTACCAATGCAACGACTGACGCTTTTGTATTAGCCTACCAAAGAGAACCGTTCAGCCCGACGGTGGAAAAGCTGCTAATGTTTTTATCGTTCACAGATGTGATGTGGACTTCACTATTCTCAAAAGATTAGAATGAATATTGAAACTTTATCGTAATCCAGTAGTTATAGTTTGTTCTTGGAGTGTATAGGCCATTAGCGTACAGTATTTCCTTTACTGTAGGCTAATACAGAATTGCCGTTTTCTAATAATATCAATCTAAGAAGAATCATCAATGAAAATAAAATGAATACCATTTACTGCTACTAAAAAAGTCAAATGTCCATATTTTTTATCGTAATGAAAAATAAGATTAGACGTCTTTATGCAAACTTATATTTCTTATATTTTTATCTTTTGGATGAAATGTTACTTGGATATGTTATCTGTTGCAGTTGTTGTATCTGGTGCTGTGGTGTGCTGTGTACTCGACCCTTCACATGTACCTTGAAGGCAGCACAGCGAACTTCTGGGTACTCTGTCTGTGTGTCAGTCTGTTGTCCATAATCCTCACCGCTGCCATCATCCTCATCTTCCACTACAGCGACAAAGAGGTGGGCTGTCACATGACCTATCAGGGTCTGATGACATCACTCTCTCTTTCTTGTTAGGTCTAATTCAGTCATTTTTGAGAATAAACCTGTATTCTTTTTTAATGCATATTAACAGGTGTTTGTGTATCTCTTGCAGATCAACATGAACACAGATGTGCGTTTGGTGGGGGTTAATGAGCACATGGTTAAGAACGGGCTGCTGTTGGGAGTGGCCGACTGGGTGCATAAATGCAGAGGAAAACTGCAGGTAATTGATAATCAGTTCCTCTTACCTTCCACAATAAAACTTTAATTGTCACCCAACTCGAAAAGTCAAAGTTTAAAGAGAATTCTGATGATCATTCTGACAAGACTTGCAGGCAGCATGAGCCTAGATACAGTAGGCTATACAGTAAACACGCATTATATTAAGAACAGGAGCAGTGTTGATTGTGCAATGTAGCCTGCTTTGGACACATTTTGTGCTCTGTGGCAGCAGAAATGGGAAATTTAAAGCATTAAACGGAAGTTGTGACGTTCTTGCTTCTTGTGACAGTATCCGTGTGAAATAACTCGAAAAAAGAAAAAATGTCCATCGGTAATTGATTGGATCATTGGATCCTTGGTTTGCTATCGATGTGATGTCGTGTGAGTGACAGGTTGTCCCGCCCTCATGCCATTAAACACATCATCTGTGAAGAGTTTTTGCTCTAAGTGGGAGGGGAAGTTATTTGGATTAAAGTTTACAAGCGCAAATTACTTAAAAAATAACGATGTGCATGAATTTATTAATACATACTGCAATATTTCACAAAAAACAAGAATGGTCAGTTTTGATTTCGTGGTGACATTAAAGGGTTCATCAACTTTACTCATCAGTAAAATTCATCCTTTATGGAAAGAAAGAAAGAAAGTGGTGAGCATGTTGTTCCTGTATGTCTTTCTTTCTTTTGCGGAATGTTTTTTTGTTTTTTTGTCCATACACTGGAAGACAATGGTGACCAAAACACTTGGTTACCAGCATTCTTTGAAATATCTTCTTTTGTGTTCCACAGAACAAGGAAATTCATACAGGTCTGGAATGACATGAGGGTGTATAAATGATGACAGAATTTTTATTTTTGAAATAACTAAACCTTTAAAATACAATATTAAGAATCAACTCCACAACTCCAGTATCCTTTGCTCTTGATTTTCTCGCACTAGTTTTTGTTTGGAAGTAAAAAAGAAAGAAAAATTAATTTAACTTCAAATGAACACTTCCATTAGGTTTTGACCAAAATTATGTAAATGCATATTACATTGTTATTACAATGTTTGAATTAAAAAGCAAGATTTTCTCTGGCAGAAATTGGTTATTAATAGTTAACTGTTTATTGGTATGAGAGTAAAAGAGACTTTGAGCTGTACTGTTTAATCAGATAAGATAAAAATGTTTAATCAGTTAACTGAATACCTTCCTGGGTTGCATCTTTATCTTGTTTATTTCCTTCTAGTCTATGTGATTGAACTGATAAGGTTAAAAGTCATGAACAAACTTGTTTAACTGCTTGATCCTTCTTTCTTTCTCCAGCTCTTCTGTGTATACTGGGACTTGTCCCCGTGTCTGAATTGTCTGGTGGAAGCACTGGATGACATGAGTTTTGTCAGGGATCAAGTACAGGTTGGCTTGCTTTTGTTCATTGATTTGTTATTATGTTGATGCTTCTTGGCCCTACAGAAAGTAATCAATACAAAAAAAAAAAAAAACGTTTTGTAATTTAAATATAATGGTAGATCAAACAATTGTAGAGTCAAGATTAAATTCAAATGCTGCAGGATACATATTCACACTGTAAAAATGGTATGATCATTAAGTAATAAAAACATGTTTTTACATTGCTTTAACTCATCAAAATAAGTTAAACAATTTTCAACTGTTTTTTTATAAGTTACACAAGATTACAAGATACAAGAAGTCAGCTGAAATGACTTAAACATCCAAGTTTATTGTACTTCAACAGTTTATGGTTTGTTTAGTCTAACTCTTATAGGAACAAGGGAATTATGAGAGAACAGGCTTATTATAGAACTAAAACTATTACATTTTTTTTAACTAGACACAAAATAAGATATACAATTTTTAAACATATTTTATTTTAGCTAGACACAAAGCGTATCTCACAAAGTTCCCATTTTACCCTACAGAACAAACTCAAGAAAAGAATGTCCCACCTAGTTCTAGTGACTGAGGTCACGACCCTGGATCCTGAGGATGGATTACAGGACGAGGAGGTTCCAGAAGAAGAGCGCCCCCTGCTGATGGAGGGACAAGAGAGAAGTTCAACAATCAGTCAACGGGAGGACTCTAAACTCACAAAACACTTCAGCTTGATGCCTGAAGCCACTCTCTCAAATCAGGTGAAAATACGTAGAATTAATATGAATAATATACTGTATGAATCAGTCAATGTCACTATGTGTTTACCAGTGGCAGTTTGAGAGGGAATTAGGCAGAAAATGGAAATTGATCAAGCCTGCTCAACTCACATTTTTACAGTAGAAGATTATAGTATGTTTACCATTTTTAAAATAGATATAGAAAATCATATATCAGTAACACTTTACAATAAGGTCTCATTTGTTAACATTAGTTAATGTATTAACTAACATTAACTAACCATAAGCAAAACATTTGTTTAGGTATTTATTAATATTTGATAATATTAGTTCATACAAATCCAGCTGTTCATTGTTTGTTCATGTTAGTTCACAGTGCATTATTTAATGTTAACAAATACAACTTTTGATTTTAATAATGTATTAGTAAATGCTGAAATTAACATTAACTAAGATAAATAAATGCTGTAGAAGTGCAATTCATTGTTAGTTCATGTTAACTAAAGTAGTTAACTGATATTAACTAATGAAACCTTATTGTAAAGTGTTACCCATATATCTATATGTTATATATCATATGCGTCCATGTAAGGAGGCACAATAATCTTTCTAATCACCAACCCAACAATTGTCAGTATAGGAAAATTAATGGGACAAATCATGCAGGTCACCTGCAGTTTGAGAGACTCCCTCTTATAATGTATTTGATTATTACTGGTTATTTATAAGAACATTCCATCATTTGCATAACCATTTTGGTCAATTTATGCATCCTCGGATAAATATAAGACTCCTCTCTCATTCCTGCAGTGATTCAAACTTACCTAAGATATGATTAAAAATACATCCTGATCTCATAAGTAGAATAGTAGTATATTTAGAATACGCTTCTCTTGCCTCCTCTGATGGATCACCATTGAGTATTACTTTGAATCTACAACAATTAAAGTAAAAAAATATGTGTAATGGTTTTCTTCAGGATATTGCTTACCAGCTCCTGATGACCTACGGTGCACTTTATGTCAGACTGCTAGTCTCAAACAAGCTTCCTGCTCCTTCCCGACGGGCTTCAGCTGCAGTGAAAAATCATTCCACATCATCTCTGTGTTTGTGTGAGTATGTGGAGTTAAAGGTCCTGCAGTAGATGGAACATGACAATCAAATCTCACATTAAAAAGTATTAGTCATCTTCTGTGGGATGATTATTTTGCTGTCAATTATGATATAGCCACAGACTGTTCTTGCTGCTCTTGAAACGGTTATGATTTCATCTGTGTATCAAAATATATATTTGTTTCCTGACTTATTGTGGGTTTCTGTGTGATTCCATATGCTCATCAGGTGTGAAAGGATGAAGTAAGAATGTATTCCTTTCTCTTTCATGTTAAGTTTTTGTATTAACCAGCCAAACTGATAAGCCATCACACTGGTACAAAATGTTGTACCACATAGTTTTGTATTTTATGTTGATTTTTTATTACTGACTTGTGGTTCTTTATAAGATTCTGATTATCACTGTCACAACCGGATGCAAAGGAACAAGCGATAAAAGCTTTCTCCTCCACGTTCATCAACAAATTTCACGCGGGGGTCCTGATCACCCTGTCTGGGTTTATTGTGCAATAACAACCGGCTGGATGCACAATGCACATTATCCCGCTTATTACACAGCTACTTGCCACATAAGTAAATAATTAGACTAACGTTAGCTCTTTTTAACGCAAAGCTTCCACGAAGAAGGCAGTTGCTAGCAAGCTATGCGCAAACTATACGAACATTTAAGGGATTCAGTACTGTCATACCACTTATTACACGGTATTTTACCACATCAATAATTATGGGGATAAGAGATATTGATTTGAGATGAAAATGTTTTAAAATCGGACATGTTTATTATCTTATAATCCATTACAAAACAATCGTCGCAAAATGGCAACAGCTGCGTTTGTATGATACCGGATGACATAATTAAATAACTGTACACAAAATATTGATTGGAGTTTTAATATTTTATTAGCTCACCAAACGCAAAACTTCCACGAGGAAGTTCTAACAAGTGTAAAGCACCGTCTTCAGTTACCCGGATGAGCCTGGTTGTTACCAGGAGATAACATACCACTGGATGGCTCGATTGACCAATCAGAATCAAGTATTCCACAGAACATTAGTTAACTACATTATTTAACATAAACCAATAATGGAAAAATACTTAATCTCAGCTAATGTTAATTTCAACATTCACTAATACAATATTAAAATAAAAATGTAATGGGCCTGAGCTAACATGAATGAACATTTTATTTTTTTTACTAACGTTAAAAAATAGTAATAAATACTGTAACAAATGTATTGCTCATTGTTAATGCACTAACTATAATGTTAACTAATAGAACGTTATTGTAAAGTGTTACCATTGTATCAATTGATTGGACATGGAAAAGTGCATCTATAAGTAGTTGGAGGGGTGGGCTAGAAATAAGAGGAATTGATTATGTCAGTCACAAAGGAAAGTTATTACATTCTGAAAAAAAGTTACAAAGACAAAATTATTTTTTTTAGAAAATAGGGTCAGTTTTGATGTTTATTTTTATCTGAGATTTGCCATAACCTGTTTTATATAAATATGTTAAACATGAAATATGTTGTGATTTTGCAGCATTTTCTCTTTCAGTGTAGACAGAGAAATGACTTGTCACTGAAAACTTGTCATGCCTAGTTAGGGCACTGAGTAAAGTGCAGGTCTTACATAAGTCTCTGGTGAGGGGAGGACAGTGCAGTGAGAGCAGAGAGGAGAGCCACTGTGGAAGAGATAGGAAATGACAGTAATGGTGTCAACATGAATAAACCTGCAAGTCAGTGAATCTACACTGCACAGCTCAAAGCTTGGCACAAATACTACATGGGTATGCAATCCTAACCAACAGAGCACAGAGCAGCACTGCACCGTGAGGGACGTGTACATCAGATGTAGTTGTCCAACAGAGGTTGTTAATCAGCCTTGATGGAGCTGTGGAGGTGATTTGTGGGTGAGTACACGGACGCAGTATGGGTGACACAAACACACGCCGTGAGGGTCAGAGAAGAAGAGGCAGAACTGTGTGGTGGAAGACGGCAGGCCTGCAGAGTTAAATGATTACTGAAACGATGAGTCTCTTTGGGAGGCTAAACGACCATCTGTGATCCTACCGACACAGTCTGGCCTGCTTCCTTCTAACTTGATTCATCTCTCTTCTCTCCCACCTCTTTCCATTTTGGATGAATCTCATAAAACCTGTCAAGATATGAATCCAGGTCATATTTCACCCCAAAATCAAAAGGACTTAAGCCTATTTTTAGGCAGTGTTATTTTGTATTATTTATATGCTATTGTTATATTTATTTATACTTTGAATTAGTTTTTGTTTTTATATTTTCAGGTTTAATTTTAGTTTAAAATATGTACTTTTCTATTTAGGTTTAATGTATTTTTATTTCAGTTTTACTTTTAGTAATTTTATTACTTTAACTTAACTTATTTATTTCAGTTAGTTGCTAATGTAACATGTCTAATTTTCGTATAAGTTTGTCATCTATCTTATCAGCTTTATTTCAATTTATGAAAAATTATTTTTAACTGTTTTAGTTAACAATAACAACACTGTTTTAGAACCATTAATAAAAATGATTAAAAAAATGTTTTAGACAAAATTAATTAGATAAATGTATTAGCATCTATATCCATTCGAATATCTAATTAAAATCACCTTTGAGAATAATAATAAAATAAAATAAAAACTCGAAATTAAAATTACATAAAAACCTCATTTTGGTCATACATTCAAAAAAATGATGGGTTGTTTCAACTGTTTGGATCAAATATGGGCAAACCCAACATTGGGTTTAAATTTTATTTATAAATTTAAACCAATGGTTGGGTTAGTCCATTTTTGATCCAAAAATGACAACAACAAAAAAACACAAAAAAATCTAAAAGAAGAACTTCTATTATTTCCTCAACAAAAATGTTTTTTTCCATACATTTCCCAAAACATATAAAGTAACATGATACTATAAAGAAGTTATATCAGTAGCCTAATAAGAGCTATTTTTTTTGTTTGTTTTTTTACATGGAGCGGGTCACCTCATGGGAGCTGCCATTTTGAGATCACATGACCAACCAAATACTACTCTCTTTTTCCTATGCTCCCTTT
This sequence comes from Gila orcuttii, assembly GCA_026230005.1. Classification (NCBI taxonomy): domain Eukaryota; kingdom Metazoa; phylum Chordata; class Actinopteri; order Cypriniformes; family Leuciscidae; genus Gila; species Gila orcuttii. Next base: position 15,440,572 of record JAPDVR010000010.1, on the reverse strand, counting down.
TTCCTACTGCTATTTCACTAATGGAATAAATTAATCCTGAATAAATTAATCATTTGGCTGACTGCAAAAAGTACATTTGGCATTGGTAACTGAAAACTTTTGATTTTACATTGTGCATCCACACCACCAGGTGTCAGTATAAGCCCAGGACGACTGCCATATCGGTCAGTGCTGCATACAAATACCAATAAGTAAAGCTTAAATGAGGTGAAATATGAGTTAGATATGTTTACATTTAGCACTTTTCTGATCCCTCTCTTGCCTTTTAATTTCTATTATATTATTCTAAAATATTTGCTATCCTGTGCAGCCAGACACAGTCATGCTGATGCTTTCTGATAGCTATCTTTACTCCCTCACTTTGATGGCCGAGCATCATATTAGATTTGATCCACAGAATGACAGATGCCCCCCCACAGATTGAGAAGAGCTGCAGCCCCTGGGCAATTATTGTACACCACATAATGGATACAATATGTAAATTAGAGCATTTTATGAGGCACTGGCGCCCTCCTATCAGTTTATCAGTTGTGTGATGTGGAGTTATACTGCAGCTCCAGTGACACAAGGGAAAAAGATTCAGAGATAGAGAGAAAAAACAGGGCAACTATAAATAGCACCTCCGAGACAAAGAGAAAGGCCAAACACGAAAGAGAGAGAGGGAGAGAAAACGCTACGCAATCGATTCTTGCACAACCAGGTATTCCTCTTTAATTCAAATCACTGGATTCATACACTGCAAATCAATGATTGGTCTCATTAAAGAGCAAATCTCACACACAAATAAAAAAACATGTCTGGGTCACAATTCACACCCATATTCAATGGACTAAAAATAAAATAACTTTTTTTTTGCATAAAGAAAATAAAGCATGATTTAAGGAATATTGTGGGGTTTTTTTTTGCATTGCAACATTATTTTCAATGACAATACAGCTAAGGTTTGCCAAAACTGAGGAATTCCCATTATTTTCAATGGTGAATCTCATTAGATTTGCATCTCGGCAGGTGTTTTTTTTTTTTCTTTTTTTTTTTTTTTTACAGTGATGGGGGGAATGTGAAACTGGCATCAAAGTAATGCAAAAAATTATAATGGTCCTAAATAAGCTTCATTCTATTTATGAGAATTATAATATCATATTTCATTCTGTTGACTTGAGGAGAAATATGACCAGGACATGTTTTTGACAGGATTCGTGAGATTCACAGAAGAATAAACCTCTAGAAGCACACAAATACAAGGTTGCGGTTATTTAAGCTTGAGGCTATTTTGAATAAACCATCTGCCAAATTTACAAGCTTAGAGAAACGGTGTGCAGTAACTATTGGCAATCAGATTTCAGTGGCCATGTTTATAACAATAAAGCATTAGCTTTATATCACAACAGTGTGAAAAAGCATTTTGCTGGTCTAATTACAAACAGGAGCTAGTTTCACATCAACTGTACAGTGTTTGCACAACTTTAAAACACCAAAATAAAATGTTTTGGACAAGCTTGTCTTATTAACAGACAGGATTTCTATTGAAACTATGCTCTCTCTTAGTTAGAAAATGAGGGCCATATTTTTAGACATAGCCCATATAAACATGACCATATGCAATCACACCTCTAACAGGTATAAACGATACATCTGAAGTCATTCAACAAACAGTTCAGCAAAACACTTGCAGAGCTGCAAGGCATTTGTTCAAAAATAGATCAGAAAGATATTAGAAATCGATTAAAGAGAGCAGGAAAAGAAAGATATGATGCAGTTCAAATTACACAAGCAAAAAAAAAAAAAAATCTTAAAATTGAGTTGCATGGTAGAAGAGGGCAGAAAGTGCTCAAAATGGATGCAAAAGATGATTTTCTTCCGTCTTTCCAAATTAATCATGGGACACATTCATTTATCAAAATTGTCTGTTCTCTTTCTAGTATTTCACTGAGACAATGAGCAATTTTTACTCTCGCCACAACTGTCAAGCCTGCAAATGTAGAAATAGTTTATACACAAATGAAAAAATCATACACTGAATCAATCCAAAAAAAACGAAAATACTTTTCCTTTCACCCTGGTCAAAACCTTTATGAATTTTTTTTTCGCCCATGGAATACAACAGGAGAAATTTAGCAGATCCAGGCTGCAGGGATGACATATTGTTTTTGTAGGCCAACCCGGAAGTTAGCATTACACTGGTTCCTTCGACAAAAACCCAATAGGATTTTCCCATTGGCTTTTGGATTATTGCAGAAAATAAGGTATTTGACTAACAAAAGTTTATGATTCTTACACGTTCTGTTCATCATGATAATCTTCACAAATGAACACCACTTTTATGAAGTTTGAAGTGTAAATACAATTTGCAGAAGTCAAAACCCAAATAAATGAACTAAACCACAGTCGCATGACTTCAACGTCACCATCACCAAGATTCCGACAACTCTTTCAGTCTTTGTATGAAAACATTTTTCTGAAAGTTTGAGTTATAATAGTTTGCAATAAATATATTATAAATACAACGAGGCCGTGAAAGCGGACTAGTGAGTAAATGAGTTTACCTGTTCGGCTGATGACGTTTAATGTCCCTGACAACCTCTGTAGTCCCATTTAGACACTTGTTGGCAACCGCTTTTTACAAGACAAGTAAAAGCTTTAAAAATCACAAGAGGGTATTACTGTTGTATTTTATATCATAGAATAAATCATGAAAATATCTTGAGCTTGTGTTCACCACAGACCTTATTTCAAGCATTTAACAAAAAACCCATTGACTTCGGGAAGATGGAAGCAGAAGTGCTAAAATGCAACTCGTTTCTGGGTTTGGCCTGTCATCCCTGCACCACTCTATTACAGCACATGTGGACTGGGGATTTCAAGCTCCAAAAAAATTCCCAAAATGTTAGTTATATGGGTTATTTGAGTTATTAGTCAGTTTTGGAGCTCAACAGCCCCATTCTCTTTCATTATGGAAAGAACAGAATCAACATTTAGCTAGATTTTTCTTTTATCCTCCATGGAAGAAAGAAAGTCACACATGTTTTTGGAACAACATGAGGGTATGTTGTAAATGATGACAGGATTTTAATTTTTGAGTTTTTTCTTGTTTGAAAATAAAGAGTTTGACAGATCACACAGTCAGTCAGTGAATGGCACGAATGGATGCATTTTGAAAGCAGTAAGAGATAAATTCACATATTAGAGTCTTACAAATCCAAAACATTGCATCCATGTTTCAGTATAATATATGTGGGAACACTCTAGGTTTGTTTGATTATTTTTGTTCAACCAAACCATTGTGCTAAATGTGTTAATCTATCAAACTACAGCTAACTGACAGCAGCATGTGAGGAGTTTCAATGAGGTCAGAATTGAAGCAAGTTACACTTTCATCTACAAAGAAGTGAGACAAACTAGCTACTTGCTTACTGAGCATAAAAGTGCATATTACCACATGCTTCTTTAAAATATGCCAGCTGAGCAATCATCTGTGATGATTGACTGTTATCTAGGAAAGATAACTAAATATTTCAGCACAACAGTTAGACCTATGATTACATATTTCAATAAATACAGAATTATCAGTTTAATACACAAATTAATAATTTAGTGTTTAAACAATAAATAATACACTGGATCACAACAGAGAAATGTCTTCCCTCAATGAAGAGCCAGTTTACAAAAGTAAGTAATGAAACAATAATTTCACCCTATAATACATTCTTTCAACATCTCTGAACAGGATTTCTTCAAGAACGGTTTGCAACAAGACACTTGGGAACACTTAGGCCCGAGGCGTACGCTACGCAAGTACATGAACGCAAATGCTTGTAGCTATTTTCACATGTCGCTGCACTGCAAAATATCTCAGCAATTCAAAATTATACATATTGCATTCTCCGTGTTACCACAAGAGGAGCAATACACGACTTTTTCTTCGTCAATTTAACAGTTTGAAGAAAATCCTGCTGAGCCAGTTTATTAAAGTTAGTTAGTTTTTTATGACGGGCTACCACAATAACACCACATGCGGTAAAACTATTGTCAAAGTTGCAGTGTGTCAATTCTGTGCCACTAGCTGCAATAAAACAGGTACTCTCAACAATCGGTTAGTCATGCCCCAAACTCACACTATTGGTTAAGCCAATGTTGCTATTTAGGGATTCTAAAATGAACAGACTGCATTTCCATTTTGTGCCACTAGTAGAGCAAAAATTTTACCTTGCAGCTTTAAATAGTGATGCAAATTGAAACAACCAAAAAAATGTGGCCTAAACAGGAATAAATAGAATTTTTGGTTACGGCCAAAATAGTTTTGGAGGGCTGAAATCATTGACTGAAAATGAACAGACTGCATTTCCATTTTGTTCCACTAGTAGTGCAAAAAATGTAACATTGCAGCTTTAAATAGCGATGCAAATTTCAACAACCAAAAAAATTTGACCTAAACAGCAATAAATAGAATTTTTGGTTACGGCCAAAATAGTTTTGGAGGGCTGAAATCATTGACTGAAACATTTAAAGCTTTTCAGATGAAGTGTTTTGACTGTGTCAGCGTCTATATTTTGCACACAATGAGGAAAATCTACAACAGGTAACAGTGTAGACACATTTCACCATGACCAGAAATTATGCTAGAGTAGCAAAATGTAATATGAGTAACAATTACCTAAGTTTAATTGCCCAAACTTTATCTGGATTCCATTTTTCAGCTAAATGAAAACTTTAATTTCGGTTTTGGTGTTTCGGTGCATCACTACCTTTAAATATGTACAATAGAACTATATGCTGCCATGTGTTAGCCAAGCCTTTGCATCTGTGTTTGTGTACTGCGTAGAGTATATTTCTGGCCTTAGGTTTGAGAAAAGAAACCACTGAGTGAACAATACTGATATACACTCTTCTGAACTACTCCATAGAAGTTCCTTTGGGTAAATGAAATCTGAAATTCTAGTTCTATTAAATTGGAACTTATTTCCGATAATCAAGTAGTCTTTTTGGATTTGAATTTCAAAACTTAGAGCCAGATTTACTAAACAGGGCAAATTAGCATGAGATCGCAATTCCAAAAAAGCGCAGATGGGAGTGGAAAGTTTTGGACGTGATCTACTGACGACATGCAAATTAAAGAAGACAGATCCAGCCGGATCATTTCCATAATGACCAACGCAATCTACCAAGAAGAGCGCAAATTAGCATCTGGTTTAAGACATGCTTTTTTCGGGGGGCGTTAAATAATGGTGCAAATACCAGTAAATTGACTAGCGCAAACCTTAGTAAATCACCTTGCATGATTCATTTAAATACTCTCCTCCCATAAATTTAGCTTCTTAAAAGGGAAACTCCTACAAATTTATATGCAATAAGGTCAGCCGCAAAAATAACCATGCCCATGCATTTTCAGCGCTAATTTAACTGATGCAAGCTGTTAGTAAATCTGACCCTTAGTTTATAGAAAACACAATTTATCCACATTTTCAGTGACTAAAATAGTCAGCTCAACCTACAAAGTAATATATTGTCTTTCTTTTTAAACAGATAAATGGCACAAATAAAAGACGGAATGTTTTGACTGTCAAAAAACACAATTAATAATACCAAAATTATGTTCCTGTAACACTTGTGTGTTTCTTTTAAAAAGTAATATTTTTGGCAAATTTTAGGAGCAAACAATAACACATCTGTCCTGACTCAAGTCTTCAGTACACTATATTTTTAAACTACTGATCTAACACACAGGCTTTTGTTTAGGAGAAGCAGGAAGTGTTCAGGTAGGTTAATGTGAGTGTGAGCACGCTTACAACATGGTAGACGTTTTGTGTTTCCCATGCTCTGATTTACCATACCGCTGATCTCTCTTGTAACTAATACATGGGCAAATGGCTGTAATGTTGTATTTTTGACTGCAGATTAGGATGTGGTGGCTTGAGAAGTCAGAACTGTGCTGTGTGAGAGAAAAATCAGAATACCGACTGGAATGTTGGCCAGGGGTCTGTAGGGCAGGTTGTGGGGGTGCGTCCATGCGCTGCGGTCTCTAGGGCTCCCAGTCGTCATCATGATGCTGAGAGGCGATGATGACCACAACGGTGAGTATGGTGCACAGCACGATGGAGGCGATTCCCACCGCCAGACTTATGAAGGAGAAGTTACGTGCCTCGCGTGAAGCAATCTCTGCCGTAACCATGTCGCCCCGAGCAACAGCAGTACGCACCTAAACAAATAAATACATAAAAAACTTTTTTAGTAGATATTTAGATGAAATAGATAAAAGACCTGTTCGTACCAAGTCTGAAATTAATTTCAACTGTTTGATGCTAAAAAAAGTAACATTTTATTTTAATGTGTCCTTGTTACACATTACATGTATTTACTATAGTAATAACTATAAATTAGGCATAATTACATGCAACTAACCATTAAACAAACCCTAATCCTAGCCTAGCCCTATAGTTAGTGTAGTTAATTAATATTACTCAGTACTTGTGTATAGATATTAGGGTTAGTAGAATAAGTTGACATATATTTGCAAAGTTACTTATAGTCAGCAGAATGTCTGTTGAAGGACCATCAAAATAAAGTGTTAGCAGATGTTAAAGGGGTCATGAAATAACATATAAGAGTTTTGGACGTATAAGAGTTCATCATACTATAAGAACATCCTGTAAGTAAACTGAAACCTTCCTTGTCAGTCCAAGGCAGCTTGGACTGCTTTTATTGTAACCAAGCCCAGCGTACGACTCGTTGTGAAATGTGCCTATCTAATAGATAGGTGAAAGACCGCCTCTGCAGAAGAAAATCAACCCATACCTCATCTTTGCAACTTTGGCCCCGCCCACTGGCGTGTAAGATAAGAGAGAAGAAAGATGCAGGATCACACAATTAAAATAGCATTACCTTACAAAGGATCCTAATGCTAGGAATGAGGTTATTTATTTTCAACAATGTTATTGTCTCAGTTGAGCATTATTTAGGCTATTTGTATTCGGTACATTTCAATGGATTATTTGGTAAATCAGTCGCAATTTCGGCAAAGGCTTTGCAAACAGACTTTTACAATATGGACTAGACAGTATTATCAAAACATGTAAGTAACTGTGTTAATTCTAATGCCTGATCTGTGACCAGTGATTTCTGATATGTAATGATACATGTACAGACAGATCTTCTTTGCCTATGTGTCAATAAATCAAACCAGCGACTAAATGGTCAACTTCACATTGTTTCTCTAAGTAGGATGAAAATAATCTGTTATTTAAACTATTAAATTATATATAGAAAGCAATCAAATAACGATTTTACAATCCCTGGAACTGTCAATCAAACAGTGACTAAGTTCTGGACTCTCACCAAAACTCCCATTATAACAAAGTCCCTTTTATCTATAGTATTTGGTTATAATCAACAAATCTCTTATTTATATTGTGTTTGCTCTGTTAGTTAAGATGAAAGCTTTCGTGAGAGTGCAGAAATCGAGTTGCCATGACGAGATCACTGCATTCATGTGCTCAACATGTCTGTGATCAGCTACAGTGCTCATCACTGCAACCTTTCATGCCACAATCTAAATGCCATAGATCCAAATACAATGCTAAAATCAGCACTTTTGTGCTAAAGGTTTTCGATAGAGTTCCACAGGTAATCCTAGCTATTTCATTTGCAAAGATGTTAGCCAATCACAGCAGTGGGCGTTTACACTGAAGGCTCACAGCAGAGCGTTCAAATCAGAGGGCTAAAATCAGGGTAAGAAAATGCCTTTTATTTCTAAATTATGACAACTTTTGATGTAAAAACGATACTAACATTATAAGTCGCACCCCAGGAAACATTATAAAACAATAAAACAATGCAGTTCATGACCCCTTTAAGCAGACAGTCTACTAATACTCTAATGACTGGTAGTTCACATGTAGTTGAAATAAAAGTGTAATAACTTGTTACCTATTATACCAGCTTGGTTCAAATGACGGAGGTGGGGCCACGTTACTACAGTTTCTGGGAAAGAGTCGCGACTAGATTTCTCCAACGATGCATTCATCGTTGCACCCCTGTTTAGTTGCATCTTGTTTGTATGAACAGCCAACGCAAAACAGAAATGATATCTTGCCTTACTATTATCAGAGCTCTGTCCGGACTCATTTACCTGCACAGCTTTGATGATGGCGATTATTCCTGTGGGCCAGAAGCAGCAGACAGTGGTGAGGACAGCGATGGGCAGATAGTCGTGAGGAGGACGACGAGACTCCATCAGAGCGATGCCATTTGGCATATGCATGGCCATCTGGCCGGGAGCAACACCTGGATGAGGTGCACCGTTAGGCATGTAAGGCTGTGCCTGAGAAGAGGAAACAGACAGAAAAGGCCAATTCAGGTTACTGAAACTGGTGCACAGTTGAGGTGCATAATTTCTATATTTTCTGATTTTGAAAAAGATCTGATCTCACAGACACTTTGTAGGTCATGCAGGGTTCATCCAGTGGCAGGTGGATTGAAATAATAAAACAAATTATTGGACCTTGAATATTTTTACTCTATGACAATAGAACTGTGTTGAAATGAGCTGAAATAGGCCTGCAAAATCACACATGGTGTGATTATCAATAGTGTGCAAAAGGCTGAAATTGATTTATTTATTTTTGCACAATTACCAATATTTTTGAGGACAGTTTTTAGAATTTCACAAGATTAATCAACTAAACATACATATTAGTATTATAACTTTACAATTGTAGTGTACAATTGTATTATTACAACAGTAATTTATTCTTGTCTTCATTTTTTTTATTATCACATTTTTATTATTAACATTTTGCAGTTCAAAATACAATCGGAATATATGACAGTTTATTCACAATATAATTATTTGCAAATTGCAAATTGCCTAAGCTGAAATAATTTATTTGGAGCTAAAATAAGATTCAAATAAGTAACATAATCAAAGTTCACTTGTTCTAAATGCATACAGCAATGTACAGTAAAGAGAGAGTACGCTTAAAATTGTATATATTTTCTGTAATCTAGCGAAATCCCTTTATGGTAATACTATATTATTTTACATACACTATATCATACTATATTAGATTTTTAAAATTCACTCATATTGGCAGACAAACTATATTGTCCTGATATATCTTGCATCTTATCTCTGCTGATCTTGAATTGAATTTTTACTGCAAAGATTCAAATCACATTTCACATAATATTTTATATAAAGATCTAGCTTGTAGCTATTAAAATAATGCTAAAAAATTACCATAAATAAATAAATTGCTCATAGAAATCTAAATCCACATTACTGTAATATTCTTTTTCTTCTTGTACACCAGAACGGATTATCAAAAAAGTAAAAATGCAGGAGGTGTTTTCTATTTAAAGATGTGGGTTTTGCTCTCAAAAGTGGTGACGAACGTGAGCTTGCAGGGGTTTAACTGGACTTAATGACTGGAAGAGTATGATTGGCATACGTCACCAGAAAGAAGTCTGTCTTTTCACCAGAAGATTGAGTAATGATATTTTGATTAAACATTATGATTATGAGGTCAAAAATCTTCCAATGCCTGCATTTAGATTGAAATTTTCATTTCATGCCTACTCAAAATACGTTATGAGATGAATCCTCACTCACCCCTGTGCCGATGGGATATACGGGCACGTAGGCCGTGCAGGGCTGCAGTTGTAGGGGAAATCCTGTATGTAAATAGCCCACGGGAGGATGAGGGACGGTGCCTACTGGTCCGTGCGTCTGCACCGGGTATCCGTTTGGAGCTCCCTGGGGCCCGAGGGTGCCGCAGTGGAACTGGGTTTCCTGCAGGTACCCCTCTGATCCAGGAGGGGGAGGGGGAGGGGGGTAATTCGGCTGTTGGCCACAGCCAGTTGGAGGAGGATGTGGGGGCATGTTGGGGTCCTGGTTGGGGAGGTAGGGAGGTGGAGCCATCTGCATCATCGGCTGAGACATGGCCTGCCTCCCTGCTGCCTCCTCCAATCCTGAGCCATGACAGATTGACAGTCATACAACACAAATAAAGAGTGTCAGACAGTTATAAGAGTAAGATTGTATTCTACGTGTGACATAAATTTAAGTCATATAGTCTCTTTGGATAAATAATCTGCTAAATGACTTAATGTAAAATTAAAATTTGTATATGAAATCATCCGAACCAAACCAACCAGCCACGAGGTGAATCTCAACATTACAAACTTTTATTTGAAGCAAAAAAGTATAAAAAAAAATTGGACTAAAAGACAAAGGTACTGCACTTAAAGGCTTTAATGAGGGAAAAACTACAATTCCATGAAGCATTGTGAATTACATATTAAAATTGAAAATTGAATACATATAAAAAAACTGATGGAGAAATAAAGAATGATTCATTTAAAGTCATTGATTATATCTATAAAAACAATATAAGTTTATTGCAAAATATGCATATACAAATATTTTGGTATTTTGAGAGCATAGCGAGACTGAGCATTTTTGGCGTGCAATTTGTTTGCCAGGACTCTTTGATTGGTAAAGATTATGCAGAATTATGGTGATGTAGTTTTTCACCAGGAATTCCACTATTTAACATGATTCTTTAAAAAATATGTTGGATTAATGCAAACGAATGACTTACGTATACCATCAATTAACAACCACTGAGCTTACAGCAGATCTTTCTTATAAGCTTTCTTTGAAAATCAATTTTCCTTTAGAGAAAATGAATACGATTTTTACTTTCTACTGTCAACTGATGCTTTAATTATTTATACTTAGAAATTTCAATAAACTATTCCTCAACTTGGAATATTCCTTTACAGTAAAGATTTAATGAGATTTACACCAGCTTGTGTCACCCAAGAGAGTTTATCTCAGTGTGTGTGTGTGTTTATATGTCCAACTAAATCATTATGTAATCCACAATGCCAGCAGCATATCTATAGTTCAGGATAGTATAGGCGGATTTCAGGCACTGCAATTCATATTTAATTAGTTGGAAGAGAGAGAGAAAAAAAATGTACAAGGATACATATTTAATGCATAATTTTCTGAGCATATTTAAATAACGTTGTCTGTGTCCTCCTTACTGTCCAATACCCGCAGATTAAGCATATAAAACAATTAATATGAATAATTAATAATTTAATTCTTTGTCTAAATGGGTTAGCAAGAGGTGAGACGGGTGTAGGCAGCTTTTATCAGCTATGACAGTGATTCAAAACCCTGAAATTGTCATTTTTATTGCAAGAAAGATTATTGAAAATCCAAAAGGTTTCTATAGCCTATCTAAACCACATCTGCGTAATTTTACAAAATCACGTTAGTTTTAAGCGAATTTTTAAGGGCCCTCCATCTCACAGCACGGTGAATCACGGACCCAAGGGACCTGCTGACTGAAATAGGGTCCTACAGCCTCATACAACACCCTTTAACCACACTTTGTTCCTATTCTCTCATTTGATTAAACTCCACACAGCATAGGCTATATATTTGTATATGTGTTCAACACGACATTATAGAGCAGCGAATAGCTAACAGACACACAAACAGCGAGCTGCCTATTCAGACAGCATTTATGGGGATCATCCACTAGGTTTAAATAAGGGTTGATTCGACATTTGATGTCAGAATGTTATAATAACGCTCAGCACATTATTATAATGGGCAAAACTGCAGCACGCAACAAAAATACATTAACGTTATGCGCTTTTGATGCTTATGTAGGCAGCTCACTAGGATTTGACACACAGTCTGAATATGTAGGCTATATATAATAATAAATAAGAATTAACAGAAAAAGAAAAAATAGCATAGCCTACTATTCATGAATGGTCATTTAATAGCGCTTTAATATGGCATTGTCTCGCATTCATTTTTATAAATAGTCTTTGATTTAAATCAGTATTCCAGCTGCATGAATTTATGCAGTAAGCTGCGATGTGACCAAATACATAAAATAGACATTTTACCGTGTTTTTCCGAAGACATCGTTTTTATTTGTCCGTTTCGACGATGTTCAGTTTATCCCTCCAGTAATAAAAACCCAAATCCAATCAGTACTGTCTTTATGTCAGATCACAACAGACGATGCTGATGATGTCTTTCCAGGCTAATTATAATTCATCTTCAGATGATAGCTAATACTGATGCATGCATGAAGTGTAAAGGCTGGGTTATCTGGGTGTAAACGCCTCTGAATGTCTGTTGCTGTTTCCCACGGTCACACTGCAACATCCAGAGCATCAGCAGCAGCAGAAAAACAGGTTTCAACGAACGCATCTAGTTACACTGTATTAACCAGAGTCTTAAAGAGACAGCAGCAGAACCACACAACACAATCCATGCCGCACACTTCACATGCAAATATAATTGACTTCAAGAAAACTAAAACTAATAAAGTGCATTTAAAACATTTGTAAAAAAAAAAAGAAGAAATCTTTTCAAATAATATTGTTACCATGGTAACAGTCTCCCCAAACTACCATAATACTAATTGTTAGAATAAATCTGTGGTATCTTGGCATTAGCTACCATTGACATTAAAATAATACAATCGCACATTGTTTAAAGGAGATCCCATATTAATTTATGATGGTTTTACCATAGAATAATAAGGCTTGTTGGATTGTATTGAGCTTCAAATAGTTAAAATAAATCTAAAAATCTAATCTTTTACATTTTCTGAAATTTAGCTCTAGACTAACAAAAAAACGGTTTTATTCGGTATGAAAAGTTAAGCTATATTGATTGCTACAGTCGCAATGGAGATTTATTTGTGCATATATTAACATAAACAATTAATATATTGAAAGCAGAATAATACAGAAGTTGATGTAAAATTCTTGAGATAATTTGAAATTTAAAAAGTAATCAATCAAGTATTGAAGATTTGGACGACCAAATGTAAAAGTTTAATCAACACATTGATTATTCTCTTATCTGAATATTGGTGTTTAAATCTTAAATCCATAGAAATGTAAAAATCTTTAAATGTCTATGGTGGTAACATCCCTGATTCATCTTAAAACTAATCATGTTTTTTTTTTACAATATTCAATGGTAAAAGGTGGATGCAGAGGGGTAAGAGGGAGCAAATTTTAGAGCATCAAAAATATATAAAGAAAAGTAAAAATAAAAATCAGACCAAATTTCAGAATAGCAAAAATGTACAGATAACGACACAAACATAAAAGAAAACAGAGCAGTATTTTTTTAAATGATCACAAAGTAAAAGTTTCTTTCTATTTATATTTTTCTGACAATATGGATGAAACCAATGTTCCAGATACAGCTAATTTTATTGCTGTATAATTACTTACAGTCCATAACTGGTGTCAACATCCATTTCATATTGAGATTACAACTTTGGTCAGGAGTGAGGAGTGTATAACTCCTTCACTCATACATGCATACTCAACTCAATGTAAACATGCACTCAATAATTCAAGTACAGATTCTTAGGTCCATATTCTGTACACTCTCTTTTACATCACACTCATCAACACACAAACACATTCTGGCTCCTCCTGTCTCTCAGTGTGTGTAGAGTGAGGCAGTGAAGACAATGTCTCTGCGTATGGCCAGTGAGGCTCTTTCCATCTTGCTGCCCAGGACGGAGTCGCCTACAATGCGAGCAGCCTGTCTCACTTCCTTCAGGACCTCGTCCAGCCTCTGGATACAGCGCACGATCGTCCCCTCCTGTACATCTGTCAGCGTGGCAATCTCAGCAAATGGCTACCAAACAAAAAAACACCATTAAAAAGAGGTATATGATCTTCTCTGTCCAAATATGAATATAGTTTATCTTTGATCAGACTTTGATCAGACATTACATAGATCTACATGTTTGTACACATTGCTATTAGAAGATAGATTACGATTTTAAGGTCAGTGCTCACCATGCCTCTTGCCCAGCAATACACAACCTCAGTCAAGCCAAACTTGAACTGGGCCACAAAGTCTTCAGCAGTTTGACCTATCCCACAATCCCTCTGCAGCTCACCAATACGTTGTGCTACACAGAGTACTTGATTGATGCCCTAGGAAAGCAAGTGAATAAGAGAAAAATGATATACATTATATTCAATATTATATAATGTTTTATTACATAAACTACCATTCAAAAGTTTGGGGTCAGAACGATTTTTTACATTTTTGTACAGAAATTAACACTTTCATTCAGCAAGAACGCATTAATTAAACCTATTAATTGATTGAAAGGCCTAAAATGTGTATAGTTTTGTATATTATTCATAGTGAGATCTCTTAGTATTGCACTGCGTCAGTCTGTTTGGTCCTGTGCTCCACTCTTGTCTCCATCTGCTGTCTAAGTGCTTACACAACTAGAGCAAGGCAGGCAACGTAGTCATGCAGTCAAACTGTGGCTACATTACCTGTACGCCCTCACCTCACAGCGTTTCAACAGCAAGAGCAATTTCACATTGGTTTACAAGCCACTGTGAACTATAAAACTCTTGTGTGCTTCTCAGTCTAGTGTCATGACTTATTCACTGTCCCTTTAAAGCAATTCCATGTTTCTGGGCCGTTCGACAACACACACCGGCATGTTCATCTGCGACTGCATCCTTTTCTAAAGGCATAAACCAAAGAGGCCAGGCCGCATCCATTACATTCTTATGCACATCTCTTGGGTGTTGAGCTCACAGAGCTGTACAAATTTACATCCATCCATAAACATGATGACAAGCGTATCTGATGCATTATATTCTAATGGCTGTGGGCTCAAATAAAATGCTTGAAGTGTTTTAGATGAGCATAATGAATTAGGTTACTTGAGTGATTCATACAATTTCCTCAGCTTTTAATCTGTGGCTTAAACAAGTATTAAATGTTACAGTGGCTTTTAAGTGCCCCTATTATGCTTTTTCAGATATAACATTTCATGTAGTATGTTATACAGCTGTTTGTGAATGTAAAAGGTCTTGAAAGAAATTATTCTGAACTGCCTGAAACAAGTCGTAAATAATTCCAGTCTTCCTGCACGAACCTACATCGGTGTTCAACAAATTAGCATAATACCAGCCTATAGTTTTCATTAGCTGTACGCGAACAATGTCTACTTTGACCCGCCTTTAAACACTGCAGTTGTAATTGAGTCCTGCAAAAGTTTGGTTTGCATGGCGACGCTATCCTTACTGTTCGTATCACTGTATAGAAGTGCTAAGGAAGCCTCTAGAACTGAAATTCATATATGATAATGGCCGTTTTGTTTCCAACACATGCTGTCAGTGGTAGACCAATCACAAAAGACTGGGCCATCTGACCAATCAGAGCAGAGTAGGCTCTCAGAAAGGCGGGGTTTAGAGAGATTGAATAAGAAAATATATGCGTTTTTTAAAATCCTTTAAAATAGCATAATGCTTTTACAATGTATTACAATGATATTTTAGATTTAAATTGAGTACATTTATTTTCCAGTCCTGGAATCAAAATTTGAACTATTTCCAGGTTTTTCCTTGACCGTGGGAATGCGGTTGTGAGCAGAGAACCTCATTACCTCCTGTAGCGTGTTGGTGATGTGCGGGTCTATCTGGGTGTTTTGTGTGAAGATGAGACAGGACAGCAGGGCGGCGCTCTCCTCAGGTGCGAGAGGACTCAGAGTGTTCTCAAACAGGAGTTCAGTCAGTAACAGCTCATGACTGCTGATCTGACACGCCACACGTCCCTTCAGCTGAACCGCCCCAGTGCTGTCCACATACTGCAGAGCTTCCAACACCTGGGAATACAGTGCTATACTGTTATCACTGACTGTTTCAAATATCCGTGATATTTGCAGACATTTAATGGTGATATTTAACACAATAAACCAGGTGAACACAGAATAGCACAAAATATCAATATAGGCCATTATAAATGTTTTAAATTATCAATTCTAGTCTGACTAAGAATACTGGATGCAAATGATATTAGCTTTTCTTTTTTATAATTAAACAATCTTTTTTTTTTTTTTTACTATCGTACATATAATAAGGGTTTAATGGCAGATTTAACTTGAAACTTCAAGGGATAGTTCACCCAAAAACGAAAATAAAGTAATTTACTTAATCACTTTCTTGTTGTTCTAAAGCTGCAAGACTTTCATTCATATTCTAAAGATATTTTTAATGAACCCTGAGAGATTTCTGTCCCTCCATTGAAAGGAAATCCCATCAAAACTTTGACGCTTCAAAAATATCAATAAAGAGAACGTAAAAGTAATCCATAAGGCTCCTGAAGAGACATGATCTTTTTATATGATGAACAGATTTAATTCACGTTTTTATTCACATAAAAACTTCGATCAAAGCATATACATCAGGGCTTAATGCTGGGGATTTTTTCTACTGGCCAGTGGTTTCAAATTTTTACTAGCCCTGCCACAAAGTGAGTAATAAATAATTAAAACAATTGTTATCGTTTTCATTGTTTTTGAACCATTTAACCTTGTATTCTAATAAATAAGATACCAGTAAAGTTTTACAAATCCTATTTCCAATTTCGATACCAAAGCAAAACTACTAGCCTAACTAATAAATTTCAAACATTATTAAAGACAAGTAAACAGTCAGAAAAAAACAAAAAACAAAACAAAACCACAAAAATTGAAAGTGCAAGAAGATGCGAAAGAGAACACAATTCAGTATTCACACGCTGTCTGAGAGGTGTAAAAATCACCTGAATATTTTAATTGGCGTGACAAAAAAATGTGCAAATAATAAACTTTTAGGGTGACGCAGCACTGCGCAATCGGGACAGTGACAATTCTTTCTACTGTCCCAAGCGTCTTTCACATTGGTCCTGGGGCATCGGGCACTACTGGGCAGTCCTTATTGTTGAGCCCTGTACATAACGCACCACATTATATGTGAATAAAAGCCTAAATTAAATAAGTAATTGATGACAGAATTTTCATTTTTGTGTGAACTGTACAGTACCTTTAAGCTTTAAGTCTAAAATAAATGCTATAAAAAAGGTTATTGGTAGGCCCAAATATAATTATTAGATGCTAATTAATAGACTTTTCATAGCTTTTTTTATCAGTGAAATATATCTGTATGTCTACATATATGAAACTCTTGTTAATAATTTCATAACTGTA
The DNA here is from genome assembly GCA_026230005.1 of Gila orcuttii. Taxonomy (NCBI): domain Eukaryota; kingdom Metazoa; phylum Chordata; class Actinopteri; order Cypriniformes; family Leuciscidae; genus Gila; species Gila orcuttii. Next base: position 15,423,515 of record JAPDVR010000010.1, on the reverse strand, counting down.
TGTAAAAGATTGTATTACTTTGCTACTGAAATCTATACGTGGACATGCAGTAGAATGACTAGGTGGACTACAGGTGAACTGACCTTGATTCTCTGATGGTACTCAGGCAACAGTGTCAGGGACTGATCAGACACCAGGAACAGAAGCTGATCAAGCTCTTCCTGTACACTCATCCTCTCCTGTACACGCGCAAACTGAGCAAGATATTCACAGAGAGAGAGAAAATTAAAATGACAGTGAGAGAGAGTGAGAGTTTATCACTACTCCATCATCAGCACACTGCAGAAGGTCTTCTGGAAGTGATTACTGAGAGCTAATGAGACACATCCTTATTCCGCCCTACCAGTCACACTCAATAAATGAGAGTCTGTGCACTTGGGAGAGTTGCTGTGCCAAATTACTAAATATGGATGAGAAGATACAGGACACATTTGGATTAGAAATGACATTTTTCCTTGTGTCTGCACAGTGGATTTTGACCTAAAACAGCAGGAAAAACACTACCAAACAAAGATTTAGGGTCTGTAAGATTTTTTTATGTTTTTGAAATAAGTCTCTTATGCTCACCAAGGCTGCATTTGTTTGATCGAAAATACAGTAAAAACAGAAATATTGTGAAACATTACAATTTAAAAGAACCGTTTTCCATTTGAATTTTTTTTTCTATGATGAGTTTACATCATCATTACTCCAGTCTTCAGTGTCACAAGATCTTTAAATCATTCTAATATGATGCTTTGCAGCTCAAGAAACATTTCTTAATATTATCAATGTTGAAAACAGTTGTGCTGCTTAATATTTTTATGGAAACCCTGATATTGAACAGAAAGTTCAGAGAACAGCATTTATTTGAAATAGAAACATTTTGTAACATTATAAAAGTCTTTAATATAACGTTTGATCAATTTAATGTTTCCTTGCTGATTAGAAGTATTCATTTCTTACTGACACCAAACATTGGCAGTAGTGTATGAATGTGTCACATGAGTATGATAAACAGACAGACCTGTTCAGTGAAGGTGGGCGAGTGGATACAGTGGAAGTCCTTTAGACAGTCCTGTAACACTCGTTGCCTCATCACTCCCTCCACCACATCCACACCCTTCAGGTGCAGGTCATTCACAGGGTCAAATGTCGTAATGCCCCTGGGATTGGCCTCGGCCAATCGCAAGAGCTCTTGAGTTGCTGTAGAAATAGCCTGACCTGGTGGATCAAGTCTAGGAAGGGAATTTTAATTTATTCAAAGCCACAGTTCAACAAATGCAAATTTGCACACAGATTTGAGCCAGATACACACCTGAAGCGTGGCTGCTGTCTTTTATTGTAGTTGTCGATGATTCTCTCTGGAATGACCTTGAGGGTTTTGGTTGTGATGGCAGAGATGTCCTGCAACTTCAGTTTCTGCACCGTATGACTGCAGGGTCCTATACACAGATACACTGTAAATTAAACTTTAACAACAAAATATGTTGACAAAGTAGGTGTGGTGTTCATGACGACACCCTCCAACTTAACCGGTGGTGATTTACTGTGTGTGTGATGTGATGCTGTGTGTGTATGTGTCTGCTTACCCTCTGGAATAAACAGTGCAGTGCTGTAGATGGGAAGTAAGACTTTATTAGACTGATCATCACCCACCGACTCCTCATTTCCCTTCTCACAGATAATGAGAGCGGTAAATGTACGATTTACTGCATCACTGGACACCTATGGGAGGAGATGTGAGGAAAGTGGAGAGAAAGAGAGAGGGGGAAAAAAATAGGGAAGAGTGGGGTGAGATGTGCTACTTTTGACTCAATTTGTCCTTTTGAAAATACACTACTGTAAGATTTTCAGCAAGGATGCATCCAATTACTGTCAATAGTGACAGTAAAGGCATTTATAATGTTACAAATTATTTCCATTTTAAATAAATACTGTTCTTTTAAACATTCAATTCAACAAACAATCCTGAAAAAAAAATCACGATTTAAGCAGCACAACTGTTTTTACTGCATTTTTGATCAAATAAATGCAGCCTTGGTGAGCATAAGACTTATTTTAAAAATATTTTAAAAAAATTGGTAAGACTTTATATTAACGTACACATATTCTAACAGAAGAGATTAGAACAGCCCCTACTCTGTCTGTTTTCAAGTCTCTGTTAAAAACCTACCTGTTTTCTTTAGTATATTGATCTCTTCTCTAAGGTTGGTATTTTATAATTGAGTCTGATACTGTTTTCCCACTCCTGTATTTCCATTCTATATTTGAATCTGATACTGCTTTGCTACTCCTGTTTTTACATTCTATATTTGAATCTGATACTGTTTTGTCACTCAGGGTTTTTTCGCTTAGCTTTGCTGCTCTTATTTGTGCTTTATGTGTTGTTACGCAGGTCTTACTATATTTTAATCTGGTTGTTCTGTAAAGCACTTTGGTCAGCCTAGTGGCTGTTGTAAATGTTCTATACAAATAAAGTGAACTTGAACTTGATATTCAATATTAATTAGTTGCTTTTTAGCATGCATATTACAAGCATACTGGCTGTTTATTTGTACGTATAAAGCACATATTAATGCCTTATTCTGTATGACCCTATTCTACAACTAACAGACCATTAACTGAGAGTTTTCCTTCAATAAACTACTAATTACAGCTTATTGATAATAAGTAAAGCAGTTGTTGTACATGAATTACGATGCTTTGCTCAGTATGGGCCTTATAAGGCAGTAGTACCACAAGAATAGTCATTCTCCCTAAATAATATTTAATACTTAATCACTGCTAATAAGCAGCCAATATGCCAGTAATATGCATGCTAATAAGCAACTACTTTATAGTGAATATGTGGAACTTAATATAAAGCGTTACCAAAAAATCTTACCCATCCCAAACTTTTGAATGGTAGTGTAAGTAAGTGGGTCATCTTACCCCATTCACCCCAAATGAAATACGTGAAAGTGTCAATAGCCATTGCTGCAGATCTATGTTTATGGTGTTTATGACACTGAGTAAAATGTGTTCATTATGCAATCACACACCTGTAGAATGACTCCCAGAGCGTTGTGATGCTGGCTGTTGTTCACCATCACCACCCTCCCCACAGACAGGGCTTTGAGTCCATTTACTGACTCCATCACAGCTCGCTGCCACACACACACGCAGAACGACATGAGTTTGCTGTCAGTAATGTGTCTATTACAAAAATGATTTACAAGAAATGAATGATGAAAACTAAAAATATTGCCAAACAGTGATGGTTAAATTCTGACTAGTTCTGCTGAGAACTGGTAAGGGGAAAATAATCATATTTGACATAAAAAAAATAAAATAAATACAAATCAAATTTGATAATTCACTAAATAAATAAAATATATTATAAATGCAACAAATTAATAAAACTAAAAGTGAATTAAACTAATATACAGTACTACACGAATAACAAAAATATAGTAATTATTATATGAATACATTTTAAATAGTGTATAGAAATAATAATTTGTCAACATTAAAAACAAATTTGGATAATGTTTGTAAATCTTTCTTGATTGAAGTGGTCTGATGGTCATGGTCCTGAAAGCACTTGATTGGTCTGACTTAGGGATGTCCCCATCCGATCCACAGCATCGCTATCGTGCCGATATTGGCCCAGAACGTTAGATCGGAGATCGGAGGGGAGAAAAAATATGATCCGATACCTATCCAACAATGCTTGAATATAGCATTTCCCTTGCTGCGACATCCAATTAAGCGGATGGGCGGTATTGGGCGGTTTTGCAATCTATTTTCCGGGCAAAAAATGGGTTTGGGCGGGTGGATAAAAATTAGGCTGGTTTCGGATCAGTTTGGCGGGTTTTTGTAGCCGAAACACCGGCACTTCAGATCCTTCTTTCGGCGACCCTCTGTTCAGCAGGAGGTAGTCTGTCTCACTCACTCACGCACACACACAAACGCACACAAACGCACACACACACACACACACACACACACACACACACACACACACACACACATCTCTGGCTGACGTGCCCCCTAAACTCACAACAGACACTACCTCCATCCCACTACCTTCGGTGTACTATAAACACGGTTATGCAATCTGTCTCCTCAGTTTATAAACCGTAGCCTGTAAACTGTATGCTACACAGGATTTTGACGCATATCCAAGCAAGGGTTTGTGCAGAGTGTGGAGAGCGCACTGCATGGACAACTTAAAATACTCTATCATTTCTGGTCATACAGAAAATAACTTATTTATATATAACTTACGTCAATATTTTTTTTTTTTGCGCAGCTTTTGGTGTGCATACAGTTCAAATTAAAATGTTGGTGTTCAACTTTGCGTTTTAAAAATACAACAACCGTTAATTTTTCGTTTTACGGGTAAAAAAGGAAAAGCGAATGGACGCAAAAGCACACGGATCAATGGGTAATTTTAAAGCTTTTTAATTTTAAATGATTAACTTTAAACCTGTTGGTAGCTTTAAGTATGAAGTAGCCTGCCTGCCTGTATTTTTCTTTTTTTTGAATAAAGGGTGGCAGTCTTTCATAATCAACTGTTGTTGTGGAGAAGTATTTGTTCTCCATTTGAGTGAGATGTTTTTAGGTTGCTAATTGAGCAAAGTGCTTCCATATATTTTATTAGGCCTAGTATTAGTTCAAGAATAAAATAGAATAAAATAAAAATATCAGATTAATATCGGTATCGCAAATAGCCAAACCTGCGGCATCGGTATCGGTATCGGAAGTGAAAAAGTGGTATCGGGACATCCCTAGGACTGCTCTTAATTTTTTTATATATATATATAAAAAAAATACTATTAATAATAATTATACAAAAAATATAAAAGATACAATTTTAATAAATTCTATAAACCTAATACACCACATTTTTATGGTGGCTACAGTGTTATTCATTTTTGTTCACATTTGTTGTTTAAGCTAGCTAAATATTACCATAATGGCTGTCGTTTAAAAAAAAAAAAATTAAAATGTAAACAAGTTACATTTTATAATCTAATAATTTTAATTAAATCATATAATATAAATTGAAATCATATAATCTTAAATTTGACAATAAATTTAAGAATTCTCAAAAAATTAGCATATTGTGATAAAGTTAATTATTTTCCATAATGTAATGATAAAAATTAAACTTTCATATATTTTAGATTCATTGCACACCAACTGAAATATTTCAGGTCTTTTATTGTTTTAATACTGATGATTTTGGCATACAGCTCATGAAAACCCCAAATTCCTATCTCAAAAAATTAGCATATTTCATCCGACCAATAAAAGAAGTGTTTTTGATACAAAAAAAGTCAACCTTCAAATAATTATGTTCAGTTATGCACTCAATAGTCAATACTTGGTCGGGAATCCTTTTGCAGAAATGACTGCTTCAATGCGGCGTGGCATGGAGGCAATCAGCCTGTGGCACTGCTGAGGTGTTATGGAGGCCCAGGATGCTTCGATAGCGGCCTTAAGCTCATCCAGAGTGTTGGGTCTTGTGTCTCTCAACTTTCTCTTCACAATATCACACAGATTCTCTATGGGGTTCAGGTCAGGAGAGTTGGCAGGCCAATTGAGCTCAGTAATACCATGGTCAGTAAACCATTTACCAGTGGTTTTGGCACTGTGAGCAGGTGCCAGGTCGTGCTGAAAAATGAAATCTTCATCTCCATAAAGCTTTTCAGCAGATGGAAGCATGAAGTGCTCCAAAATCTCCTGATAGCTAGCTGCATTGACCTTGCCCTTGATAAAACACAGTGCACCAACACCAGCAGCTGACATGGCACCCCAGACCATCACTGACTGTGGGTACTTGACACTGGACTTCAGGCATTTTGGCATTTCCTTCTCCCCAGTCTTCCTCCAGACTCTGGCACCTTGATTTCCGAATGACATGCAAAACTGAGCAACAGTCCAGTGCTGCTTCTCTGTAGCCCAGGTCAGGTGCTTCTGCCGCTGTTTCTGGTTCAAACGTGGCTTGACCTGGGGAATGCGGCACCTGTAGCTTATTTCCTGCACACGCCTGTGCACGGTGGCTCTGGATGTTTCTACTCCAGACTCAGTCCACTGCTTCCGCAGGTCCCCCAAGGTCTGGAATCGGTCCTTCTCCACAATCTTCCTCAGGGTCCGGTCACCTCTTCTCGTTGTGCAGCGTTTTTTGCCACACTTTTTCCTTCCCACAGACTTCCCACTGAGGTGCCTTGATACAGCACTCTGGGAACAGCCTATTTGTTCAGAAATTTCTTTCTGTGTCTTACCCTCTTGCTTGAGGGTGTCAATGATGGCCTTCTGGACAGCAGTCAGGTCGGCAGTCTTACCCATGATTGCGGTTTTGAGTAATGAAACAGGCTGGGAGTTTTTAAAAGCCTCAGGAATCTTTTGCAGGGGTTTAGAGTTAATTAGTTGATTCAGATGATTAGGTTAATAGCTCGTTTAGAGAACCTTTTCATGATATGCTAATTTTTTTAGAAAAGACCTGAAATATTTCAGTTGGTGTGCAATGAATCTAAAATATATGAAAGTTTAATTTTTATCATTACATTATGGAAAATAATTAACTTTATCACAATATGCTAATTTTTTTAGAAGGACCTGTATAACATAATAAATTCACCGAAATGCTGTGAATCTAATGTCTGAGTGTGTGCAGCTCTGTGATACTGTGGTATACAAGTACACTGTACATACAAGTAGGTGTTTATGTGTGTGTGTGTACCTGCAGGGTCTCTGTGGTGATGCGCAGCTCTGTGATGGTGTGGTAATATGACAGTAAATCAGATAACTGCCCCTCTGTGTCCAGCGGAAGGAGAGAGGAGAGCGTGTTTCTCAGCTCAGTTATTCTCTTCTCATGAGTCTGAGAAACGCAAAGACAGAAATGACTTGGCTAACCGAAAGAATTTCAAAACATTTCATCACATACTTCATATTTCAGCCTTTTTGTAAGATTGAATTACTGGGACATGCAAACCCCACAGACTTGTCACACAGGGACTGGTGGGAAATGAGGCTGTTTACCTGCGTATCCCTGTGGTTCTCCGAAAAGCTCCTCCTCATCATGTCGGTAACCCTAAGCGCCTCCACACGCAGCAGATTTAGGATCATACTGTAGGTCAGTCTGAACTGAGACTGCAGCACTGTCGGTTTCCCCTGACACAGGAAAATAGCATACATTATTGCCATCTCTCTGTGCTCTTGAATATTTAACTAATCATCCATTAGCTTTGATTAATTCATCGATTGCCAATATTTGAGATATTTTTAAAGTGTATGCCATACAAACAAATAAAATAATAACTGGCTTCAAAATATGACAAATAATAGGACACAATGTAAGGATGTGTACACATCGTGCCTCTTTAGAAATGGAGTTCACATTCAGAGGAGGTTCAATCACTAGTGGCCCTTGACAACACACTGCACGTTATTACAGCATCAGCTGCTGTTGCCATGATGTCCATGACATGGAGGTGATCATCACACAGATTACTGGCCCATCTGAGAGAAACCTGCACTGATACTAATCCTGCACAGACTGGGTCAAACTCATTTTGTTTTGTTCTTTTATCAACTGGTTTATCAACTAGATCATTACATTTTCAGAAGATCTGCATATGAAAAACTCATCGCCATTATGCTAGGATGATGTTGTTGATTGCCAGGATATTGCTATTTGGCTTAGAATTTTAATCCTGTTACTAAGTTATTGCTAGGTGCTTTCTTACTGATCTAATTCCAAAGTGCCCAGGTCTTTATGATTTTCATCTCTAGATATGGTTCACTTGCATCAATGTAAGTCTATGGGATTTATTTGCCCAATTGATCATCTTCCAAATTAGCTTACTGTAGGATTTACACTTGTGTTGTTACTGTTAACTGAAAACTAATACTAAAACTATTAAAAGTCATTTTCGGTACTTGAAATAATGCTGAAATTATTAGACAAAAAAACATTTACAAATGTTGCCTTGGCAGCTAACTAAAATAAAAAAAGTTTAAGTACTAAAATTGAAATAAACATTAATTAAAGCTAAAAAAAAAAGGACAGAAGCACATAAAAGTACTAAAACTTAAAATAAAATTGTAATGAAAACTGAAAATATAAAAATAAAAGTGAATTCAAAATAATAAATATTAGAATATTATATACATAGATTATATTATAATATTTATACTATAGGACTATAATAAAATCACACTGGTTCATAACTTAAAGTATTAAAAAAACACTAAAAATCAGCGAGTGGGTGCCATGAGGAGAGTAAAATGACAACAGTACTAGTGAACCCTGGGGAGTTTTGTGCTGGAATGACAGTGTATTGAGTCAATAAACCAGGTTCAGGGGTCAATAGACTGAACAGCTGTGATTGGACACAGAGAGGTTAAAACAGCTCCAGCAAGCTGGACACTCTAATGAAGAAGAGCCCATTCACTCACGCTCGATCCACAAGAGGATGACAGAAGTGCACTCACAGGCTGCATGACTCTAAAAAAAAAGCCCAGGATGTTTGTATTTGGCTCCAGATTGAACAATCAGACTGCGGTTTACAAAGAGGAGCTGGGATATCTAATCAGATCACAGAAAAGCTAAGTGGAATTGAGGGAGTTTAAAAGTAAAAAAAAAAGGGGGGAATTTACCAGTATTCTCACATTTTTTTCAGACAAACATAAAAAGAACCATCAGCAGTGAGGCCTCGGACACGACCTGAAGGTGTTTAATGCAGAGTGCAGTACTGACCAGCATCATGGCGTGGAGGTCTCCCATATCATGAACTCCAGCCTTACAGAGAATGATGACGGTCCCTGTAGCATCCAAACCTCTTCTGCCAGCACGACCTGCCATCTGAATATACTCACCTACACACACGCATTTATATAGATCAACTGGAAACGGTAAGAGTTTTGGCATTGTTACAATATTTCTATGACAATTAACCAACAATTAAAATAATTAGAAATTTAGTACAACAAATACTATCATTAAAATTTTGAAGGTCAGTAAGATTGTTTTTAAAATAAATTAATACTTTTGTGCAGCAAGGACGCATCAAATTGATCAAAAGTGACAGTAAAGTCTTTTTAAAAAAAAAAAAGTTCATCTGAACTTTCTTTTCATCAGAGAATCCTGGGGAAAAAATCAGTTTCTACAAAAATATTAAGCAGCAAAAATTAAGCGTAGCGTCAGTTCTGGCAGGTCACGCTAGTCAAGCTAGCATCAGCTGACTCTCAGCTGATACACGTCTAACTATAGGAATACGACGCCTATCATTGTATACATATATAAGCTCCTTCAGTATTATCAGCAGCTATCGCATTTCTCAGGAGCCAATTACCCTCCTCCATCCCCAGCTCCTCCTCTCGCCCAGTCAGGATTTGGCATTCTGATTCCCCTTGAATCAGAATAAATTCTCCAATTATGTTGTACCTTAAATACAACATGTTGTACAATACATTCATGTAGGTTCTGTTCTGTTTACCCTAAGGGGGGTTATTGCTGCTATATATATATATGATTTCTGAAGGATCATGTGACACTGAAAACTGGAATAATGGCTACTACTAAAATTCAGCTTTGCCATCACATGAATAAATTACATTTTACAATACATTAAAATAGAAAACACATGTAACTAATATTTCACAATATTACTGATCAAATAAGTATATGCAGCCTTAGTGAGCATTTAACCCTTATTTAAATTTTTTTTTATAATAAATTCTCACTGAAATCTCAAAATTACAATAGGTTACTGAGAGGGAGTCATGAATAACATTACTGTGCAAAACATCTTAATATTCCTACCATAAGCTTAATTTTCTTTCATTAAAATATAATTAAACAAATTTCTCTTTTGATTTTGGGGTGAAACATGACCCAGACATGTTCTTGATACGATTCGTAACATTTTCCCAAATATTTCATGAATATTTTGTGTCTTCGACACAAACAGGACCATGTACTCTCAAATGTGCGCTTTGACTTTAAAAGAGGTCAGCTAGACTCTCTCTCTCTCTTTCCTTTATATACACTATAATTAGAAGAGATTTAAACAAACTCAAGCATCTTTCACACACACACACATCAAAGGCCTCCTGCTGTGTTTCCCTAGTCTCACTGCAGTCCAGTCACATCTGCACTACCTCAGCATAATTAATCTGCTCGTTCATTAGAGATGGCTAATTCATCAAACACCTGGCCATTGGCAGCGCCTGTCTGCCTGTAGCATCTCTGCCAACAAGTATCTGACATCTTTTTATAACGTCTATTATTATGATAATTCAAAATAATTATCATTTTAAATTAGAATAACTGCAACAGGCATGCTAAGGTGATGCAAGTGAGGGTATATTTGAACATTAACATCTTACGACAGGCACATCATTGTTTGTAATGTCAGGCAGTAAAGGAGATGTGTTTTTACCGGGTAGCAGGTTTCTGAAACCTGTGCCGTCGTGTTTGCGGATGCTGTCGAATACAACGGTTCTGGCGGGCATGTTCACACCCATGGCAAACGTCTCAGTAGCAAACAGCACCTAAAGAGAGAATAGCTGCAAGTCACCAACTCTGTCCTTAATCTGATTTCTTTAATCATATAAAGCTTGTATTAAACAAGTCCATAAGACAAACCTTTACTAAACCTTTGGAGAAGAGCATCTCAATAACCTCCTTCAGGATTGGCAGGATGCCGCTGTGGTGAACACCAATCCCTCTCTTTAGCAAATCACGCATCAACAGGATCTGTGATGACAAAATTACACTGATATATACCATAACTGTATTAAAATTACTTTGAAGGTTTCATTATACACATAAGTATCATGGATGGATGTTGACAAGGCCAATTACATTTTTTTTAATTTAGCAATTTTTGTATCATCCACCTAGTTGTTATTAATAACTGCAAAACTCTTTTTTTTTATTATTTACCAAGAATTTTGTAAAATGAGAATGCATATTTCTGGTTTTCAAATCATTTTTCTGTGAATTTTCCAAATACATTTATTCAGTTTGAGTTTAAATTAGGGGTCTTAATATTTACTTAGATAATAAATGTTGTTAGGTACAATGTTTTTCATGTGTTATTGTTGTAATGTAAAACACTTTTGCTATTGAGGGTATATGATAAAGGGCATCATGAAAAGATCCAGACTAGATGGAAGACCTGCACCTAGACATGACCACAACGCATCCCTGAAGTGTCAGCAGAGATTGTGTCAACTAGACTCTCCCCTGTGAAGGCCTCATCGACACGACAGCCATCAGCACTGATCCTCAACAAACACATCTCCATACCAGCGTGACTCCGATCTTCAACCAGATGGAACTGGATAATATTCTGATGGTTCCAAACCAATCTGACTTCTGACCTATAATGCTGCCTGAATCATAATCATACACTGTTCGTTCATTGGCCAGAGGAGAACTGCCCCCCCGACTGAGCCTGGGTTCTCCCAAGGTTTTTTTTCTCCATTCTGTCACCTGATGGAGTTTTGGTTTCTCACCACTGTCGCCTTTTCCCGCCTTTGTAGCCATTGGCTTGGCTTGCTTAGTTGGAGTAGACATTAAATTTAACATTTAATTTAATATTCAACCATAATATTGATCTGCCTGCATTGACACTATAATATATACAAGAACTGAACTGAGCTGGACGATGACATCACGGTTTACTCCAGAGCGGCTATATATATAAATGTAAAAATGAACTAAATTAATAACTTTTTTTAAAACAAAAATGAAACATCACTGAACTTACTTAAGCTGGACTGTGACGCTATTTTCTTCTGGAAACAAACTTTTGTAGCATTATTTTCCTGTTATCTCTGTAAAGCTGCTTTGAAACAATCTGTATTGTAAAAAGCGCTATATAAATAAATGTGACTTGACTATTGAGGTGGGATCTGGGTGAGTTTAGGGACAGGTTTTGTGGTACGGTTAGGTTTAAGGTACAGCTGTAAATACACCGAGGTATTTTTTAAATATAAGTACGATGTAAAACATGTATCTATTAAATTATTCATTTAAATGTTATTACATAGTAGCTAAAGACACTTAATATAAAGTGCGTCCAAATATTTAAATAGAAAACAACAAATAATTTCACAATATTGGTGTTTTTACTTGATTTTTGATCAAATCTTCTTTCACTTCTTTTTAAAAAACATTAAGAAATCTTACCAACACCAAACATTTAAATGCTAGACAAGTACATAATATATCAGTAATAGGAATGGGATTTTTTACATTGCAGTTTACATGTTACTGAAAGTTTAATTGTGTTTAATTGTCATGTACAAAACATCTTACGTTTCCTAAAATAGGCTTAATTTCTTAAAATAAAATGTAATTTTTCATTCAAATCTTTCTTTTGATGTTGGGTTAAACATTTATGTTTAGATGATTTTTTGTGTAAAATAAGTGTTGATTCAATTTCAGCATTTCTTTTTGTTATCATTAAATCAGCATTACATTGACCATTAGCCACCTTGTTTTCCAGATATCTGCATTATCCAATAGAAAACTCTTGGTGGAAATCTCATTCCAAATCTCATGTACCTGCGGTAACTGCCGATCGGCTCCTCTCAGCCTCGTCAGGCTCTTCTGGAGGAACGAGTGTATCTCGCTCTTCTCTATGGAGCTGGTGAGGTCCAGAGAGGTCAAAGAGCGGGCGTTTTCATCACAGCGTGTCCGAGAGAACGTGAACGCCACAACTGGAGTCTGCTGCCTCTGAGACAGATAGTTCAGCAGCGTCTGCCACACTGATCGATCCTGACGGAGCAATGGGAGGATGCAGAAAACATAATAAAAACTGTTTCTGGAAATAGAGACCTGTTATGTTAGATAATTGATTCAAAAGGAAATGACGAAAGGTACAGACACGGACCTGACTGGCTGTAGTGTTGTGCTGAGATACGTTCTTTGAGCCAAAAGACTGCGCATGTTTACTTGTGCGTTCCTTCTTGGCGTCCACTGCGGCATAGTAGCTGAAAAACAAAACATTTGTTTCAATTGAAATTAATTCACAGGAGCCCTTTGCAATAATTTTGCAACACTTTCTTCAAAAGTCCATCTAAAATGATAGTCTAAAAATGTTAATCTAGGTTTCTTGATCATTTGGTATTATACACCATATTCAACACTCTTTCTGACTTGTTTTACTAAATAAATACATTTGAGTTGATATTTTATCTTAATTTTAGATTAAGATTAAGCTAAAAATAGTCCATTACAATGTAGAAATCAATCAATAAACCATACTAGATGAACATTGCAAACACATTACAATATTAACTGATTTATTATTATTAATAATAATCTGAAATCGAAGTTTACAGTCTCTATTTTAAGTTATCTTTAATTTTATACAATTCTAACTTGAATTTATGACCTCTGCATATCAGCACAGCTTACTGTCTTTTTAACAAGGGCAGGCCAAGTTACTGAATATTGGTATTTTTGAATGACCCATTTTTGCAGCCAAGTTTCAATAAACGATCTGGGTAGACTGGGAAAGAAGCTTTGTTTAGTGAAAGTTTAAAAGATTCCTATTTCCAATCAATGCAATTTTTTTTACTTTCTAAAGAAATCTGAAAGTGTATCACAGTTTCCACAAAAAATATTAGGCAACACTGCCAGCGTAACTGTTTTCAACACTGATAACAATAATAAAAAGTGTTTCTTGAGTAGTGAATCAACATATTAGAAAGATTTCTAGAAGGATCATGTGACGCTAAAGACTGAGTAGTGGCTGCTGAAAACAGAAATAAACACTATTAAAATAACCGCCCAGGAATGTACCCTTTAGTGAGGAAGTTTCCAGAGGGGTCCAGCAACAGGAAGAGCTCTTTCTGAGTCTTGGTGCTGTTGCCGGTGTAGAGATGGTGCTCTAGAGGAACAGGTCTCTTAATTGTGCTGATCACATAGATGTGCCGTTTCTTGATTCGCCTGATGAAAGAGAAAGCACACTAAAACTATATGATCTATACATTTTAAAAGCAGGATAAAATTCAGTTTCATGGCTTTGAGAATACACACACCCGATCCATTCACTGAACTCCACTGCGTTAGGCACCGTGGCACTCAGCAGGATGATGCTAACATGTTCTGGCAACATGATGAGCACTTCCTCCCACACCACTCCTCTCTGAGAAACAACAACAGCATATGAGATCTGAATGCAGTAAAGAGGAAAGCAAAACTGAACTAGAATTTTTTTTGTGAATTCATCACCTCTGCATCATTGATATAGTGAACCTCGTCAAAAATGACCCATTCCAGATCTCGAATGACCTCTGACCCGTTATAGAGCATAGATCTGTTAGGAGAAAGACATACTGATTGACAAAGATAGTCAAAAAATTAATTCACATGACAAACTAAGAATTATAAGTAAATGACATGAAGGCTTTCTATTGTATAATCACCTCAAAATCTCAGTGGTCATGATGAGACAAGAGGCTTCAGGATTCAGCTGGACATCTCCAGTCAAAAGTCCCACGTCACCGAACGTGTTCTTGAAGTCCCGGAACTTCTGATTGGACAAGGCCTTAATGGGGGATGTGTAAATGGTCCTGTCAGGAGGAACAGTCATATTAGTGTGGGCCAAAAATCTAATGTCATGGTAAGGCAAGTTTCGATATAGCACATTTCATACACAATGGTAATTCAAAAAGAGCTTGATTTAAATGTACACTGCCTTTCAAAAGTTTGCAAGTAAGCTTAATACTTTTATTAAGCAAGGGTTCATTTAATTGATCAAAAGTGACTGCAAAAGACATTTATTATGTTGCAAAAGATTTCTATTTCAAACAAATGCTGTCCTTTTGAACTTTCCATTCATCAAAGAATGATGTTTTCACAAAAATATTACACAGCAGATTCCAACAAAGATAATAATAAGAAATGATCAGCAAATCAGAATGATTTCTAAAAGCTGCTGGAAATTCAGCTTCGCCATTGCATGAATATATTACATTTAAAAAATATATTTAAATAGAAAACAGTTGTTTTAAATTGTAATAATATTTCACAATATTACTGTTTTTTACTGTATTTTTAATAAAATAAATGCACCCTTGGTCAGCATAAGAGACTTCTTTAAAAAGAACTTAAAGAATAGAGAAATAAAATGATGCAATTAGTAGACATTGGGTCTCACATGCACACCTGGTCATGTGTTTCTGGGAAAGTGCAATTGCGTATTCAGCCACCACGGTCTTGCCCGCTGAGGTGTGGGCCGCAACAAAGACTGAGTCATGAGCTTCGAGTCGGAGAATAGCCTGCTTCTGAAACACGTCCAGCTCAAAGGGATACTGAGATGGGGCAGGAATTGAGAAAAAACAACCCAAATAAATAAAACCTTTATTTTAGTGAAATCTTAAAAATCATGTGCATATAGTTCTGACCTTGAAGGCTGGATTAGGGATACGTTTGTAGAAGTCGTCACAGGGTGAGGTGATATCCACAGGAATTGCCCATTTTTTATTGTCTCCCTTGTCTTCCTCTTGAGGTTTCTTCTTTTGTTCAGTCAGACTTACAGTGTTCGCTGGAGGCTGAGGAGGAGTGTTGCTCGAATCCTGAGGAGAACATATCTTGAAAACGACAAAACAAACACAACTATGTTGGGATCTTAAGAATCCTTTCTCAAAGTTATACACACTTTAATTCCCAGGTCCTCCAGGCTGTTAGTTCTGGGAAGTTTAACGGTCTCCTCTTTTTGTGACGCTCCCTCTTTCTCCTCTGGCAGAGCATCAAGGACATCATCAAATGTCGACAGGAGTGACAGCAGGTTCACCTCACTCTTCATGGTTCTGGCTTCTAAAGACATTAAAAGAGCACAGTTTTGGATTGAAATGCACAACCTTAAAGTGGGATAATGACATGGTACTACACATGGGGAGAACAATAATGAAACCAGACCTTTGTCACTGAAGTCCATACCAGCCTTCAGCCCCGGAGGAACCGTCAACAAATCTAAGACAAGAAACAAACGGTCACAGTTTATTTTTCTCTCTCTCTCACACTCACAAATGATTGTGTACTGAGAAAAACAAAACAGATCACCAACCTTTCTCAAAGTCAATGTCTTCTTCCAGCTCTGACTTTGTCTTAATCTGCTCTAACGTTAGTTCCTCCATTCCGCCTGTATAAGGGATAGCAGAGTTTCAAAACTGGACTTTTTTAAACAGAATTATGAGACATTTATTTAAATATGAACCACCGCACCTGGCAGAAAAGGATAGTTTGTGTTACTCCCTCTTAGGCTCTCTGACGGAGGTCCAGGCTGTCTTTGTAATGAGAGAGAATTTTTTGCAGACAACCCTGTGTCTTCTAATAACACCTGACATAATGAAAAAAAAAAAACAACAACAACAATTATATACATTATGAAAAGTTGCATTAGATTGAAAGAAAATTTTCTGTGATGTCAGGCAAACAGCAAAAATAATGATTGCTTTACATTGACAGCTTTCCATTGGCTGGGCAAACAAATAGCCCCACCTCAAACTGACACCCCTGGTTGATTGAGAAGATGCCATGTTGGGACATTCAAAAAAACAAAGTATTATTTTTATGAAATAAGAAATTCTTTGCAAAAATCAACCTAGTGTTATTTTCTTCTTATTATTTATTTATTATTCTGTTTATTTATAAGTATATAAATTTAGTTTTATTTTAAGTTTAAGTTTTAGTAATTTTGTTAGGTGCTTTTGTGCTTTGTAATAGTTTTTGCATTTGTATTAAAACATTTTTTAATTAGCTTTACAATAAAGTTCCATTTGATAACATTAATTAACCACATTAATGAACATGGACTAACAAATAAAACACTTCTAAAGCATTTATTAATCTTAGTTAATGTTAATTTCATATACATTATTAAAATAAAAAATGGTATCTGTTCATATTATTTAATGGACCTGAGTTCTGTTTTTTTTTTATTAACAAACATTAACAAATATTAATGAATACTGTAACAAACGTTTTGCTCAATGTTCATTAATGTAAGATAAATAATTATTCAACTAATGTTAAGTAATGAGACTTAATTGTAAAGTGTTACCATTTTATATTTATTTCAGTATTACCATTTATATTTATTTCAGTTTTAGTAATTTTAGTACTTCAACTTTTCTACAACATTACTAATTTTTGTAAAGGTTTACTTATTTTATTTCAGCTTTATTTCAATTAACCTAAATTTTTATATATTTTTAGTTACCAATAACAAACTATCTTTGAATCTTAAGCTGGAATAGGAAAATAAACACAATGTAGTAGATGTTTTCCCGTGTTACCTCAGTGAAATCCAGCAGCATACCGGTGGTGGGATCTCTGACCACAGACAGACCAGAGTGCAGTGGAGACAGGGAGCAGTGCAGGAGAGAGTCCACGTCTTTGTCCCTCTTACTTATCCTAAAGGACACATTTGTAATAGACAAAAATAATTAAAGATATGAAATACATGTTACAAAGACAAGCGCTATCTTCTGAATACGTCTCATTTCATACTCAAGGAACTTGTGGAAGGCATCATCTACATCATGTACTGGGAGCCAAGCAGGATCTCGCAGAAAACGCTTTTCTACTTCTGTTTTTAAGTCCAGACAAGTAGGAGGAAGCCCATGAGGGAGCTGAAAAAGATAACAGAATGTAAAACAGAATGAATACAAAAAGTGTTACTTAAACATAAATATATTAGCTCACACACACATTATTACTGTTATTATTTTAGTATTAATAAATGACTAACTGTGCTGTGTGGAGGCAAAGGTTTGTTTTTGGGCAGTGGGTGTGTGATGAGCTCAAATCTCCCAGAACAGCCCATCTCCAGCAGAGACAGGGGCAAATCATTAGGACCAACTGGGGGCAAATCTACAGACAGATGAGAACAGCAGTTCATCAGTACCGCTGCAATTAGAGGCAAATGCAAAGACTACAATCTGGCGTGACGCCAAAAAGCGTATACAAAACATTGGGCCATTACTGTCAGATGTAGTTTACAATGTAAGTTAGTTGCTGAGCTGGCTGTAATATAAGCGATTTATGACACAAACCTGAGCTGGCTGCTGGTGATATTATTATACTACGACAGGAAATCACGCAGAATTACAAATATAAACAGTACTGTTATATATTTCATACCTATTTTGTCCATGTTACTCTGCAGTTCTTCAGTAAAGTTTCAGTCCTGCAGGAAGCTGCGCAGAACTAAAGGGACGGAAGTTTTTTTTATTATTGTTATTTTTATTTAGTACTTTTCAACATAATGGTCTATGTGCGTGATGTAAAATAAATGTGCGTTTTAAACGCATTTAAAATGGGTAAAATTAAAAATAGTTATGGACATTTTTGTTTTGTTTTTACTGGATCCTCGGAAGATAGTAGATGACGTCACATTTGCGCGCCGAAAAAGGAACACTGCAGACGTTCATTATTATAAATACATCCTTCGATTTCACGGTATTTTAAATATAAAGTAGCGTCTTTTATGCAGTTTACATTTTTTAATGAAAACTGTTAAAAGCCCAATGTAACGCAAACATCGATAACGTGTTAAGGTGATGCATTCATTGACTGGAAAGGACATCTGTTGTAACATATTACTGTTGTTTTTCTCTCTTGAGATCCATCGAAATGGCAATTTTTCCCAGCTCACTGACTGAAGAGGAGGAAGCATTGCAGAAGAAATATGCCAAATTAAAGAAAAAGGTGAAAAACTATAGTTACTTTTCTCAATATACGAATTTTCTATAACCAAAAATTTGGTTTGTGTACCATTTATAGCGCTTTAGACATTACAAACGGTTTCAAAGCAGATTCACTGTAAAAAAACAAAAACAGTGTTTCGTTAATGTTGCAAAATGTATCAGTCATGAAGCAATTTCAGCTGTAAAGCAGCTCTGCAGAAGACAATAATGTAATTTTTAAGCTCAAGTCAGTTGATTCAATGTTGTTTAAATTATACATGTACGTATATGCAGTAGTCAATACAGTAGTCAACATCTGAAGTGGATCAAAACCTTTAATCAAAGTTATACATGATTTTGAACAAAATCCGGTCTTGTCTTAGGACAACTTTGATTAACTTTTTTAATCCACTTCAAATGTTGACTACTCTGTATATACAGTCATGTGAAAAAGAAAGTACATCCTTTTGAATTCTATGGTTTTACGCATCAGGGCATATAAAAAAAAAAATTTGGATTATTTTTCTTACGTGGCAGAACTATCCATTTTACACTTGTATTGTCTGCCTTCATTTCACTTTATGTAGAAAAAGGCCCTAATGGCTCTGAAGAAACAGAGCTCCACCAATCAGACGAGTCAGACAGGACTGAAGCGCAGTAAGTAAATCTGTGGATCTCTGAAATTTCCAGATGAAATCTGTGCTCTACAAATGATCTCTCTCTCGCTGTCTCTGTTAAGCTTTGTCAGATCAGCCAGTGGTGGACACAGCGACAGCAACAGAGCAAGCAAAAATGCTGATCAAGTCTGGAGCCATCAGTGCCATCAAATCAGAGAACAAGAACTCAGGCTTCAAGCGCTCCAGAACACTTGAGGGTAAACTTAAAGTAAGAGACTTTTTTTTTTTTTACCTTTTTTTTTCTTCTATTTGTCATACATTGCTATTTATGGAGTTTATTTGTTTCCCAGGATCCAGAGAAAGGTCCTGTCCCAGCATTTCTGCCATTTCAAAGGAGCGTCTCTACAGATGAAGAGCCTCCTGATGTAATGTTGTTTTACACTGTATAAATGATCTACTCACAGCTGTACATTTCAGTGATTTATTAGCCACAGCATCAAGCAGAGCCCCTTTTAACTGTGGGAAAATGACCGTAACGCACTTCCTTATATGGCTTACAGCTTTTATAAAGTGGTGGCAACAGTTGTTCTAACTCTAATTGATGGAAATAAATGTTGTGATGTTATTTCCACAAGAATTGTATTGACAGTGCACTCTGTAAAGTCTCCTCCAGTACGACTTTCAATTAATTTAGGGTCTGGACTCAGAGGTGCCAATTCATGTGTGAAAATGATTCTTCAAGCTCCCTCCTAACCATTCTTTCACAATTTGAGCCTTATGAATCTTGACATTGTCTTACTGGAATATGGCCATAATGTGTCTTCATACATGGTTGTTTAACAAATGAAAAGCTACACATTTCATCAGTAAGGGTTAGAAGAACTGTTGCCAAACATATAACATGCTTCAAACGTAATAATCACTGCAGTAATGATCCAATCATAGACTCTTAAGCATTTGCCTATTTAAATCTAAACAGTGACTTTTTTTTGGCCGGTGGATGTGTCCGTAAACTTGACTTTACATAATGTTGTTTCTTCTCGCTGTAGTCTGCTAAACGAGCCCACAGGAAATCCCTGTATGAGAGGTGAGACTGTCAGACCCAGTGTAAAGAATAATATAACCGTCATAGAAAAACAGTATTGCAGTCGAATATTAGACTGTTTATTTTCTGTCCCACAGTTTTGTTCCTGGAGATCGATCTCGTGATGATGAGGGAGGGATGTTGATTCGAGATCCTGAGCGGGATCGGGAAAGAGAGGTGGACTGGGAGAAAGATCGAGACAGAGACCGGGACAGAGAGAGGGACCGTGAAAGAGGCCGGGAGAGAGAACGGGATGGTGAACGAGACAGGAGCCGGGATAGAGAAAGGGACAGAGACAGGGACAAAGATCGAGACAGGGACAGAGAACGAGACAGAGAACGAGACCGTGAGCGGGACGGATCCTACAGACGTAAGTGAATCTGTGCAACAATAACTTGATTTAAAATAATTCATATTGTTGTATTGCAATTTTATTCATATTTCATGGATATGTGTTTTGTAATACTTAATGAATATAAGCTTTGTTCTGTTGAAAATCTGGAAGTCTAATTATCTTCTGTAATGTTGTTCAGGGTCAGACTCATATCCAGAGCGCAGAGGGGTGCGCAAAGGAAACACAGTGTATGTATACGGCACAGGTTTAGTGGAAGACAGTTTGCGCTCAGCCTTTGCTCAGCATGGCAACATCATCGACCTTTCAATGGACTCACCACGCAAGTACGATTGTTTTCTGATCCTTTTGGACATTTGGAAAGGGAGGAACCTACTCACTTGATTGTCTATAGAAAAGCTTATAGGATTGATTTGGCTGAAACAGGAATAAATTGAGCCGGGATCTAGTATATTTTGTAATTTTAGACATCACTGGGAAAGTTTTAATTATAAGTCTTATCTTTTGTAATGGTAGATTTATTTCCAGGGATATACAAGAACACTACCATTCAAAAGTTTGGGGTCAGTAAGATTTTCTTTTAAATATAAGGCTGCATTTAAAAATACAGTAAAAACAGCAATATTGTAAAAAATTATTACAATTTAAAAGAACTGTTTTCTATTTGAATATATAGTAAAATGTAATTTATTTCTGTGATGGCAAAGCTGAATTTTCAGCATCATTACTGTCTTCAGTCAAATGATTCTTCAGAAATTATTCAAATATGCTGATTTGCTGCTCAAGAAACATTTTTATTATTATCAATGTTGAAAACAGCTGTGCCTATTAATTATTTTTGTGGAAACAGTGATACATTTTTTTCAGGATTTTTGTGACAAATAGAAAGCTTTTGTATCCTCATAAACGTCAATTTTTTGTATCCTTGCCAAAGTGTAATTTCTTTACAAAAAAATCTTACTAACCCCAAGCTTTTGAACAGTAGTTTGTCTAAAACATGTCTGGGTAAACAAAATATATATATTTTTCCCCCCTCTGTCTCTTACCAGTTGTGCCTTTGTGACCTTTGAGAAGATGGAATCAGCAGACCAGGCTGTGGCAGAGGTCAGTGGTCCATTCACTTTATGGAGCCACTTTCTACACTATTGTAGCGTCATATTTTTATATTTACAATGCAAATGTTTTTTAACACTTCCATATGTAAATAACCTCAGTTATGACAGGCTAATCACTTCACATGTAGTCGTTCACTTCGCATGTGGTCATAAGGACTAGTCGTAATCCATACTTGTTTTGGTAATCCATACTTGATTCTATACTCTAAAAATATTTTGTGTCCTTATATTTTAGTAATTTATTTTACATTTCTATTTAGCTTTAATTTGTTTTATTTCAGTTTTAATCATTTTAGTATATCAACTTCTATATCAGCAAGTGATACCACTTGTGAGCACTCGCCTACTACTTTTATGGACAGTCATGCAAGCTCTAATTGTCAAGTTTTGCAGCTTAGCATCCATAAATAGTCTGGTGTGGACTGTGGACCTTTATATTGTGTATATTCAAGCTTGTCTACATTGTACATAAACACTCCTGTATTACAAATGCACAAGGAAAATCCTGTTTTCTGTGTTTTGACTCCTTTAAAGGCGTTAGGATTTAACACCTCTTTATTTATTCACTGAAAGAAACCCTTTTTCCACTCTTTCTGCCTCTCAGCTGAATGGCACTACTGTGGGTGACGTCAACATCAAAGTCAGCATTGCCAGGAAGCAGCCCATGCTTGATGCCGCCACAGGAAAATCTGTCTGGGCCTCTCTTGGTAAATAAGGACATTTCACAGGAAAAAACTGTCAAGGAGACTGAGTGTTGCACACTTGACTAACCCATTTCTCTTTTTCTATCTCCTTCACAGCTGTGCAGAACAGTGCCAAGGGCTCGTACAGAGACAAACGGAGCCAGGTCGTCTACAGTGAAGATTTCCTTTGAAAAATGTTGTTTAGCACATGCTAAATTTCTAAAGAGCATCAGATTGTCTACTTCAAGCAGACATTTAGTTTTTCACAGAAGTGATAAAGTAAATCTTACTTTAATGTAATTTTCTTAAGTAATTATTATGATGTTTGAGCATGTTTACTGCTCAGTGTCTCTGGACATTTAGCTCAGTTATGGTTTATGTTGTTGTGTTCAATAAATCAATCAAACAGTCTACGTGTGGGGCGACACTTTACAATCTGGACAAACTAACAAATCATTACCTCAGTGAAATAGTTTAACAGGCAGAAATAAGATTCTTTTCATTTTTTTCAGGTGACATCAAGCGTATCTGTGCTTTGTATTGATAGTTGTGTATATGAATAATAACCGATTTACTCCAGTCCTCTGCTGTGTGGAACAAGCTCTTCCCCACAACAATCCACAACATTAGATGCTATTGATGAAATGAGCTCTGGTTCAGACATTGCAGTGCTCTGGTTTTGCCTAAAGGAAAACAGAATACAAATACAGAGGCATGCACTGTTATATAAACCCTGTTTAGCATTTCACAACTAGTTGGCAGGAACTGGAAAAGGGAATAGCAATGGGTTGTTTCATCTCTCCCATCCTGTTTACCTCAATGTTTGAGATGATCTCAATTGTGACAAGATATGGTGAGATTGCCAGTGTTATGCAGCTACATGAATGGTGTTACAAGTATTTTTTTAGACAGCTGCATACACAAACTGACACAAAAACATAGCCTTTCTATTCATAAAGGAGTGAGGAATGACCGGATATCATTCAATGTGGAGGGGAACAGTATCCCAGGATATCTGAAGCTTAGAGAGAGCCTAAACAGTAGATTATTTGGATAAACACACGGCAGGGTTGGTGTTGAAGCAGCTGAAAGAGGTCTGGATAAGATAGATGATTGATTCACATTGTACCATCCCCCGATGTGGTTGCTAAAGATGTATGAGGAGGTTAAGACGGTTGCAGTGACAAAGATGGATAGCAAGGCTAACGATTACAGCAGAAAGTCGCTTGGCTTACCACGTTGTCTTTCAGACGTAGCACTATCTAGAAGAAATGTATAACAGCTGGCCAAGCGATGAGGTGGCCAAGCTTGCATCAGAACCGGGCATGCTTTGAAAGCGAAAGAGATTGTGAACCAGGTGGTTTCAAGGCTGAAGTATCAAGAGATTGTTGGAAAAACCCAGATAGGAAGAGCAGGTTGTGAACTGGAATATAGCGTTCAAATGTTGGACAGCAGCCTCTAGAAAGCAGAGGAAACCAATGGTGGTGACTGGATATACAGTACTGGGAAACTTGAAGAAAAAAAAAAGAATATTCTGTTATCATGTACTGACCCTCATGTCATTCCAAACCTGTATGACTAATTTTATTCTGTGGCACATAAGGTATTTTGAGAAATATCTTGTGTTTTTTTTTGTCCATTCAATAGGAGACAATGGTGACCAAAGCTGTTTGGTTTTTGTATTTCACAGATGAAAGTCATAGATGTTTCTAATGTAATGAGGGCGAGTAAATAATGAAATTACACACTTCGCCTTTAAGGTGACCGGCAATGTAAAATTAATTCACAGCAAGGAGAAAACAGTTGGAACAAAAGCTTTTTAATAAGGCTTTCATGGAATTGGCGACATACAGACACTAAAATTGCACTACACATTTTCTCACTTTCCTTATCACGCACAGTACTAATTCATGAACATTTTGTTTGTATTGAACATGTTTATCACTCTTACAAGCAATAGATATGCTAGACCTTCCCTAGTGTCCATTATTGTCTGCTCACTTGTAGTAAGTGACCTTTAACCCATAAAGAGAAACGGAAAACTAGTATTTGTGCTCATATGTGGTATAAACCCAAAAATGGAAATTCTGTCAATATTACAAAAGACAAGAGTGTTGAGGTTCAAACAATATTGGACCTCATTGATTTTAAATGTTTGGACAAATTAAAAAAACACCAGGGCACTTTTTAAAATATCTTCTATGCTTCACAGAAAAAAGTCATTGAGGTTTAGAACTACATAATGCAGGGGTCTCCAACACGTCACTCATGGCCTGATTTAAAGGGACAGTTCACCCAAAAATGAAAATTCTGTCATCATTTACTCACCCTCAAGTTGTTCCAAACCTGTATGAATTTCTTTCTTCTGCATAACACAAAAGGAAAAAGAAAAAAATTGGGTAAACAAACAGTTTATGGGCCCCGTTGACTCAGTATTTTTTTTTCCTCCATACTATGGAAGTCAATGGGGCCCATCAACTGTTTGGTTAAAACTTGAGGATGAGTAAATGATGACAGAATTTTCATTTTTGGGTGAACTACCCCTTTAAGGTAGCTCGCCAAGACATAGTCCTTTTCATCCAATCAGACTGAGCTAATAGTGTCCCACCCCCTCCAATGCAAGTATTTTTACGAAGTATTTGACATATCAGCTGTGAGATTATTTATTTATGAACGTGCAGATGTAATTACAATATAAAAGAATAAAACCTTATCGGGACATTGAAGTTTCAATCAGCATCATCACGCTCATATGGCTTGTTTATATCAGGATGAGTAGAGACAGCGTTCAAGCTAAGAAAAGAAAAAAAACCACTATTTTCATGGATTATTGTTAATTTGAGAGATATAATGCATTCTTTCAGAGATTTAAGTATTAAGTAATATGAGTAGCTCTCAGCCACTTTAATTTTTAAAAAGTAGCTCTCAAATGAAATAAGGTTGGAGACGCCTGACATAAGGACATTGTAGAATTTCATTTTTGGGTAAACTGTCCCTATAAGTGAACAAAAAGGCCAATTCACACTGCACTGACAGACGGCGACCAACACAGGCAATCCCCAGATGACAGTACGTCCCTTCTCAGACATTCTGCTATCCGACAAATGCCAATTGAACATGCGAAAACAAGTGCCGACCAATGCCAATAACGGCAAAACCCAGGCAAGTGTCTGTTGCCCTTGGTCAGTGTATATCAGTGCAGTGTCAATTGGTCTTAACAAGGGCACTATCATTCAGTTTCTCCAGGCTAAAGAGCAAATGCTTTGGCAGTGTTTGGCCTGCACAATGACAATTCGAAATCATTTTGAAGCAACCATAAAGTTATTATACATTGATTACGAAGACAAACATTTTTTTTCTAATGTGCACTGATAAATTATGCACAATAAGTCTACAAACGTGTATTAAGAAAAAAAAAACAAGGTTAATTTTGATTTCATTGTAACAACCCACACTACGATGATAAAATGTGATCTAAACTCCTCCCCCAACACTGCCCTCGTTGTTTCGCTGCATCTCCAGGTAGTTTTGGGCTGTGGTCCTTCCGTGTTGCTCCTTCAGGTGGCGGCGTAGAGCAGGCTTGTGGGCAAAGCTGACGTGGCAGTATGCGCACACGTGCGGGCGCTCCCCGCTGTGCAGGTTCATGTGGTCGCACAGTGTTGACTTCTGAGTAAAGGTCTTGTGGCACAGGGGGCAGCAGTGCAGCTTTGAAGAGCCGCGATGGACGATCATGTGGCGGTTGAGGTTACTGGAGTGGCTGAAGTGCTTCCCACAGCATGGACACACATATAGCCTGTGTGTCGACAGGGAATGCATGGCTAAATCCTGTGTTGTGGAAAACGCTAATCCGCAATGCTCACACACTACTGGTCCTGTTACGCAAGAAGTGGATCCCACCACTGCCACGGACTCGTCAGCAGCTCCACGCTCATTTGAAGGCGCCCCGACTCCCATTGCTTCTTCCCCGCTGGAAGCTTCTACACCAAAGTGTGCAGGAGCTCCATCAGAGCCAATCTCTTCTCCTTGTCCCTCTCCAGCCCTGTAGTCAACACGGAGGGTACCGTCGGCAAGATGTTGATTGGACAGGTAATTGGCCCCAAAGTCCGCTCCAAAACTACCCATAATCTCATCTGGGGTTGGAAAGCGCCAAGCTTCCTGATAGTTACCCAAGAGCTTGCGGTCCTTGAAGGTGTACCGCTTTCTGTGTTTAAAGCCTCTTCCTCTGCCTCCCCTGTGCTCTCCGTTGCGTCGTTTCCACATGCGGCCCGGCCCTCGGAGGCCGTTACCTTTGGCTCGTCCCTCCATATTGGGCTCATCAATGCCTGTGTCCAGCTGACAGTGGTCGTCTAATACAACAACAGCTTCTCTGTCTTCCTCCCCAGCACCGGGGGACTTCTCTGGGTCTTGATGTTCATCATTGATGTGCACCTGAAAGATGTCACTTTCATGCCCGTCCTCTCCCTCGAAGTGGACAGATCCATCTGATCCTCTAATCTGTCATGGTGAAAACATAAATTAGTTGAACTTGTTAGACGCAAACGAGCAAGCTGCCAAAATAAGAGCTGATCTTGATTAGGGAAGTTCAAACTGACAGCAATATGCAGCAATGTAGCAAACAAAAGTAATTCAATTTAGCAATTTGATGCGACATATCAGTTGCAATGAGTCTTAATGCAAATATATGCAACTGAGCAGTCATGTGTCTACCACATATGGCTGGGCTTTATTGTGAACATTTATTTTGCTGGTGATATAAAATTAAGGAACATTGCAATAATTCTAATGTGGTTTTTATTTAGCCAATAAGTTTTCCAGAAGGCCATTATACAAATGAAAGATCCTTTCTTTTTTCAAAACTCTAGCTATATGTGGTTTTAACATTGTCTCTATTTAAAGGGGACATAATATTCCCTTAAAGTCTTGGTTTTGTTTCTTGGGGTCTACTAGTTTTTATGCTTAAATGTTCAAAAAACATTATTTTTCACATATTTTACGTTATTGCAGTACCTCTCTTCCAAGTCTATCAGTAATGCTATGTTTAGTTCCCATCTCTAAGAAGCCCCTCCATAAGAAAAGCACAATGTGCCCTGATTGGTTGGCTGGACTAGTGTGTTGTGATTAGTTAACCGCTTCGAGCGTGTTATGGAAATGTCACGCCCCTTACCATAACCGTGAGTTTAAATACACCACCAACGCAACTCAACCAGATCTTGCTCCTTTTTTGCTATTAATTGAAAATGTTTGCTCAAAAATGTTCATGGAAATCACTGCCTGCCATTTTTCAGGGACAAAATCATGGAAACATGTTTCATATTCGACTATCCATCAACAGGGACGACTACTACAACCACCAATATCAATACTTGACAAATTCTAGTAATAGGGCTGTCAGTGTGAACGGTCCCTCTGTATTTTCCTTTGAGATTAGGATGACATCAAGTCTACATCTTAAAATCCTAAAATGCAAACACATGCATTTAATTTAATCTATTAGCTTCTGAATCAAATCCAACAGTTATTTACATGGTGTATGGTCAAATCACTGTCATCTTTGACAGGGATGTTGGAGAGTTCAGCATCAGCAGCCTGGAGCTCCTTTCCTGAACTGTGCGGATGCAGCGATGCAGTATCAGAAGGAGATGAAATAGATCCCAGTGAATGGGTACTTCCACTGACAATCACTGGCATAGACTGAGGGTCTTCTGATTTCACAGTCTAAATAGATCATAAGAGTAACAGACAATGAATGAACAAGAACAAAGTGGAAATGGAGGGAGGGAGAAATAATTGCAATGTTGCACTATGTTTTTGCATTACAATAAGTTTTTATATAGATAGTTCAGCCAAAAATAAAAAAATCTGTTATCGTTTACTCTCATGTCGACCCTCGTGTCATTCCAATTCTGTTATCATTTATTCTCATGTCGACCCTCATGTCATTCCCTCATGTCATTCCAAACATCTTTAGCAGTTGCCTTTTTTTTATTGAATCAAACAATCACCATGGGCAGTCAAGCTCCAACAAAAACAAAAAGTATTAAAGTGGTCATTTCAGTTTTATTGTTTGTTGTATTTATTCAGTTGTATGGTTTCAGTTTTCTGAAGTGTTCAAGAACTACTGCAGACAGTAGATGAAGCTTTTGCAGTTGAGCAGTTGAGGCTTTTGCACAGGATGAGTATTATAGTTCCTATAATATTGGCGTAAGGACCAGCTTTTTGGCGTGTTCGCAGAGCAGGAACTGGGAACGATTTTTTAGCTCCTAACCAGCACAAAAGCAACTAACAGTGACGTTGGCCGAACTCATGCCATACGAAACACCGGCAACTGCCATTTTTAAAAAAGCTGTGTAAACACGCAGTTTACAACATATACTTACTCCACGAACTAACACAAACATAGAAAACAGCGATAGATAGCATTTACCTGTCGCCTTTGTCTGCGGCATTGTGTTTTTTTTCTCAAAGAAATGTAGCACTGTAAGTTGTCGTAGGATATTTTGTCTCTTAGCCCTCCTATTCGTATGAACCCCTTTTACCTAGTCTTTTGCAGCGATTTTGAGAAGCATTTTGTCTGTTAGAGCTTAGAGTGCCTCAGCAGATGATCCAGAATGTGATAAAACGTCTGGTCTTCAATCAGCCAAAGAGGACCCACGTCATACCCCTCCTGATCTCACTGCACTGGCTCCCAGTTGTGGCCAGAATCAAATTTAAGGTTTTGGTGCTGGCTTTCAGGACTGCCACTGGAACAACCTACCTTAATTCACACTTGCAAGTGTGTGCTCCCACCCGCCACCTACTGTCACTGAATGAGTGGCGCCTTCTTGTTTCCTGACATCAAGGCACAAAGTCACTCTCCAAAACCTTCCCTCTCTCTGATCCTCTGGTGGAATGAGCTGCAAACCTCTACCCGAGACACTGAGAACATCACAACTTTCAAGAAACAGCTGAAGACACCTCTTCTACAAGCATTTAACCACTTCACAAACTTTAACCAATGCACTTAGGCCATGTTTACACCTGATATTATGATGTGATTTGGTCGATCAGATCACAAGTGGACGAGGGAGATAGATTTCCATTTACACCTGTTTTGTCCACTTTCGACCACTTATGTTCTGATTTGTTCGAGGGGAGGGGTCTTTTATCTTCGGATCTAATGGACAAAATAAGCTGCAGCAATTTACATATGAACGCGAAAGAAGACGACTGAAAAACATACGGAGAGCAGCAGCTTCTGTTTCTGCTCTGAAAGTGCATAGTACGTTTTTCATCTTCAAACCAAACTACAGCCGACAAAGTTTAAATCCCGCTTGGCTAGTGAGCTTCCCATAATGTTAGGTCAGTAGGCAGAAAGTAGGCACAAAAGTCTTTTGTGGAACACATACGACACAATGACCATCTACACCACGATAGCAATCCGGTCGAATGACCGGATTGATGAAAACGCTTCTTAATACAAGGTCTAATCCCGATTAGACCTTGTATTAAGAAGCGTTTTCATCAATCCAATCACAAGTGGATGACTCTAAATACAGGTGTAAACGGGGTCTAAAAAGTTTTGATCTTGTCTACTTTTGACCACTTCCAGTGGCTTTTTTTTCCAGCCACTTCCAGTGGCTTCCAGTGACCACTTCCTTGTCTACTTTTGACCACTTCCAGTGGCTTTTTTTTTCCAGCCACTTCCAGTGGCTTCCAGTGACCACTTCCTTGTCTACTTTTGACCACTTCCAGTGGCCTTACACACACACACACACAAAAATTATATCTCTGCATTTCTCCCCTGCTCTATCTTGTTTCCTAATCGAGCTTGCTAATAAACCTGGGATTGTATACTTTAAATTTTGTTGGCTCTGTGACTAATTACTTATGTTCCTCTATTGTAAGTTGCTTTGCATAAAAGTATTTATGTAAATGTACAGAAAAGATTGTCTCCTCCAGGACAGGATTTTTATTTCTGGATGAACTATTTCATTAAGAAGAAACAAGGTCTGTAATAGTGTTTGAGTTTGGAATACTCACAATTGGGCTGCGACTCCGGGGCTGCATGTACTGGCTCAGGGCTCCTCTGCATTTCTCCACCACATGCTCCATCTGCAGGTAGCTGGCTGCAGTCAGGTAGTTCACAATTTCTCTGGCACTGAACTGCAGCATCCCTGTGTAACAGGACTGGAGGAGTTCACATACTACCGTTGAGCTGTGCAACATCGACACCTGCTGAACAGAGAGAGCATTAGTTGATAGAATTGTAAAGGAGCGGTAGTAGCGACAGATCTTTTCTTCCATATAGTGATCCATATACATCCAAAATGAATGGAAAAAAATGTAAGGCAGGGACCTGGTTCTATTTATTGTTTGTTGTATGAATGGAGGCAGATCAAAATGTGAGTTTGCAGTTGATTGTAAGAAAGGGATGGGTTTAATTGGACTAAATGCTTGAAAATTTCGGCATACATCACCAGTAAGAAGTCTGTCGTTTCCTTGGGAAATCGAGTGCATTTATGAAATAGATAGGGTGAATTTTCATTTCATACCAACTTTAAAGGTGTATAAATTCTGCATCACTAGCAATGCCAAACAGAATTGCATAAATATAGATTGATTTCAAACATGTTTCCTAACACTACCCTAGCCCAAAGTCATGCCATTGATTAAGCCAATTTTGCTGTGTTTTGATGCAGTAATATTTTGATAGCACCTGAGCCAAATCAAAAAAATTCATTTTAGCTTAACCCAACCAATCTATCAATAAAGCAGCTATTACACCTAAATCAAAACGAAAAGGTATTGAAATAAGTTTAATGAGTAAAGAACATTTTATATCTAGAAATGAGAAGTGTCCTTGGACAGGTGGATGGAAAGAATGGCATCAAAATAATTGTACGCTAACTGGTAATTTATTAGATCCACTACATAAAAAGTCAAATGGACCAAAGCAACACTAATGATACAGAAGAAGGATCAAATGGTTCGCTTCGAATGACCCTCTAACTTAGTAATTCGTATCGTATGAGAAGCTGTTCACCTGTAGCTCTGATGAGGGGTTCAGGAGAAACTGGTCCCTGAGAAATGCAGAGCAAGCAGCCAGCACGACCTTATGACCCCTGAACATGCGCCTGCCTCCCGCCACGATGGTGATGTCACAGAAGTGCTGCTGTGCCCGCAGGGAGTTCATGTTACTCAGGGTGTTGTCTCCATGCCCGGGCAGACGGAAACTCACCACATCCACATTCATGTTGTTCTACAGGAACCTAAAGGAAAAAAAAACACACACACACACACACATTTACTTGATATGCAGTATTTTATATAAATACAAACAAAACAAATATCCACACTTATAAATGAATTATTATGGTATCCTGTTACTGCTAATAAATTAACTAAGGGATTTCCATCAAACAGTAAAAAGCTTTCTGAATAATTCTGTTATTTTGGTAACACTTTATTTTAAGGTGACGTAGTTACACGTTACTACATGTTCTTACTATATTATTAACAGTCACTAACCCTAAACCAAACATTAGCTGTAACTCTACAGTAAGTACATGTTGTTAATTAATATCACTCAGTACTTATTTGAGTAACTTAAGTACAGTGTAAAATAACTACGTCACCTTAAAAAAAGTTTAACCGTTATTTTTTGTGACACTGAAGTTAAGTCACTAAACAAGTAAATATGTAATTTAACATAAAAAATACGCATCAGAAACAATATGTCCATGAATATTCTCATAACGTCATTCATTCATATTTAGAACAAAGCAGCAGCACAATTGATCATTGTTATTGCATGTTTATTACATTGTTGTAAAGTAGCTCACACTGTGTATCGTCTTTTGTTCAGCCTAACACAGTCTTCACTACACTACAAACTAATCTGATAAATAACATGAACTTACTTGACAGTGATTTAGTGAGAATAAATCAATAATACAGAACACAAACACATGTATGGTGTCTGCTGATCAATCCAGCTTCATCCACATCACTGGAATAGCGAAAACATCAAACTAAAACACTCTCTGTGAACTCGTTTACAAAAATCAGTTGCTTTTATGTGTCTAAGTTCGGTCATACCTACTATATATTTTCTATTTTGCTCCGTGTGTTTTAAACACAGCTAAAACATTTAACAGCTAAAATTCGCAGACTGATATGAAGTCAGAAAACTAAACAGGAAATTTCGAACCCTAAAGACTATTTTCAAAATAAAAGTCCACGTAGACAACATAAACGATCGTGGCGACGCAACGCTTAATATGGCGGCTGTGTTCAAGAGCCGACCGCCTGTTTGTTTACAGCGTGCATACGCATGAGCTTAAAAAACATTGTCGTTTATATTTTAGGCATATGTAATTGGTTCGACAACGTGTATCCTTTGTATTTTTAACTTAAAGAACAGCAAGCATTTTCCTAAATGTGAGCTTAGTGTCAAAAGGCCTTTAATCTTTGTTTTTTGCGTGGTGATAACTTGCATACAATTGGTAACCACATGGAGGCGCTATGAATTCAGGGTGGACCTTGAAGGGTGGAAAAAAGAGATATTTGCAAATAGACAGAAATTATTGAAGTGAATATAAAACAGAAAAATGTCAAAGCCACCAGAAAGAATTGGAATCTCACTACGTTAATATCACAGTTAATTTCAATGATTAATTTAACGTTATTAACATTGATGGAAGAACACAGCTGAAGACGACTAGAAACTATAGATTTAGCTCATAAACTCAGATGTTTGTGTCTCAGCTCTGTTAATAGTATTTGCACTAATAAGAAGCAGAACAAGCACTTTACTGGTAGAATTTATTAAACATGTTTTCATAATGAATCCATCAGTTACAGTGGTTAAATTACACCTCAGTGACTCAAAAGCAAACGACACCAAGACTATGAGCAATAGTCTTAAGCAGTGTGGTTTTTCACCAGAACTGTAGATGTTAGAGACTGATAAGGACAAGACTGAAAGACTATTAAAGACAACTGATGTAATGTCTCACAAATTATTCCCTTGAAATCATGGGTGCGTACTGAATATTTTGATAATGACCACAGTAATCATAAATCCCACTGTAATGTTGAGGCATATATTCTCTTAATCAAACAAGATGAGAAAGTGGATTAAACAGTATTTAAAACACTGTCAGGAACAAGACCAAAACACAATTAATATTGATAATATGTCATTTAACACACTTCAAACCATTGCACCCTGAAAGTACAATGATGCAGTTCATAATCTAGGGTAATGAAATCCATATTCATCCAACCCTGTGATGGAAGAATGTGATTAGTAACATCACTTCGATTGATCAATAACTCAACCAGAAAGTGCTAAAGCTATGATGTTGTAAACTACACTGTACAGTACGACACACTCATATTTATATTCGTAATTTCTTCCCAATGTACAGTTTACACATCAGATTTACACAGGTAAACATCAAACGTACAGGATTTAATTATTAGTGTTGTGTTTCCATCAAATCATTTTAATTTCAAGTTGTACTGCATATTCTCTTCATCTTTGCACACAAAGCAAATGGATAAAATATCCCCCGATTGAATTTGATGAAACTGGCATTTGCAATATCCTGTTGAAATGTTTCCCATATGACAGTTACTGCAACTTGCATTATCATTTGCAGAAGATTACAAAACACAGATATAAAGGCATCAAAATCTACATTCTTTGTCAATATTAAACCAAACTGATAACCATTCAGTTCTAAAGGTAGTAATGAGTTCAAAAGGAAGACCTTCAAGTAATTCATTTGCCCCCCCAAAAAACTTGCTAAATGTGTCTAAGTTTGTCAAAATGAAAGAAAATTGGTGGGTTAAAGGTAAGACATTTTGAAATGCACCATCATGCAAGTAAACATTAAGAAAACTGACAATTTTATTCTGATTCTGTTCATGAGGCCACCTGTCTAAATAATTTAATCAAAAGCGAATACCTTTTCAATTGTCAGTATAGTTTAAGTGAATTCAATTAAAAGTGTGAGCCAATTTGACAGGTAATCTGAAGTCTATTTCCATCTAATGAACTGCCACTGAACTGGTAACATTGAAGAGGAGTGCAATCAAAGAGCCATTAAAGAGTGACTTTATACGTGTCATATCTGTTAGTGTGCATTGGTCCACGAAGAGACATAAAGAAGTCATACAGAAAAGTGCTGTTCACATTTTTTTTCTGTAAACTCATAAAGAAAGTGCTTAATACCTCTCTCTCTCCCTAGAGTGACCCCACAGCTGTCTAATTTTATCATTTATGAGGGACACAAAACCATAAACATGCTGGCAGAACAAAAGGAAACCACATTAAAACCCAAACTGCCTCTGCAAAGAAGAACTAAAAATATAACCAATACATAAGGCTGATTTCAGGACAGATTTGAGAGGACAGAAATGGTAATAACCAAGGAATGAGCCACTGATGCATCATGTCACATTCACTTGCATAGCGATCTAATTAGAATAGACCTTCATTGATCTGTCAACCCATAGACTGGGCCAATGGGCACATGTCTGGTGTCCAATATCATAAAGCAGAAACTCTAGAGCCAAAACAAGAACTTGAATTTCACAACGGGTCAATTTAGATTGATCACCAAAAAGTAACAACACAACAGCTTTAAAATAAGATGCTATGTCCACAATGCACTTACAGGCTGGATATCTTGTGCAACCCATGAGCAATGCTGAACTGATGAAACTAAACTAGTAAGGAAATTTTGACACCACACCATGTCCTATGATTCAATGGAAATTTGTAGTGAAATTATAAGGTAATACAAGTTTTTATAGGAGCAGGAAACAGGGATACTTGCTCTGCTGAAGAAGTTTAAGGACAGTGTGGAGAGCAGGTTAATTAAACTTTTGGAGGAAAATGAAGAGGAAACAGAGAGCAGAAAGAATGAGGTCTGTATATTCAATCCATCTTCTCTTTTTGGACCAGTTTCGGTGCGTCAACAAACTCTCGTCCATTGACGACGATGACAGCGGCCGTAAGAGCACTGGCCGTTCCCCAGAATAACACGTACGCCAGGGTCTCCGTCCAAGTGTCACCTGATAGAGAGTACAGATCCATTATTATTCACAATCTACTGTACTACTGTATTCTAACTCAAACTTTCTGGGGAAAATGGGAATTATTTAAATGAGGAATATTGCAACGTGTACATTCCCGGAAGGAAACTCAAGACTACAATCGAGGGGTTTCAGGGAGTTCAGAAACAGTGCTTACTGATATACTGAATAACTCCCTTTGGAGTGACTTACACAATAGGACCCATTTAAAGAGGCTTTTTTTTTTTATTATTTATGATATCAGCATGGTTAAAATTAATTTTAATTGAGAAATTAAAAACATGCTCATCACTGAAGATGTGTATTTACCGTAAAACTTCAAATAATAGCCCGGGCTTTTATTTTCCCAAATCGTCGAACTGGACCGGCTTGTATATGAGACAGGCCTTTATAATTTAGTGTTGAGATGTTGTTCATTGAGATGTTGTTCCTAGAGTCTCTAATCTCTAAAAATCTCCAAATGCTCCACGTGAAACTGCGGTCCTCCGATCTTTTACTGTCGTGTCAATTGATTTTGATTAATTTGCGCGAGGGAGAGAGAGCAAGACTGCGCTCGTGTTGTTTGAAGACGTGAGAGTGCGCGCACGCGCGCGGCCGGTCAAGCGCAGCAGTCATTCTATTACATCACTCACCGATCAAAAAGGCTTTGGCGGGACACAAATTTGCTTTGGCGGCCGCCAAAAAGCGGACGATCTGACGGGTTTTAGAAGATTAAATACAACCCGAAACTAAAAAACAGACCCGGCCTCTATTTGAGACCGGCCTTTATTTACCCAAACCAGTCGCCACACCAGGCGTGTAAAAGAGACAGGCGTCTATTTGGGACTCGGCAATTATTTGAAGTTTTACGGTAAGTCACTGCATGTATAAATTTGGATACATCTTAAATGGATTTTTGAATAAATTAATGTATCTGGACATAAAAAATTAGGGTCATCTCATTGACTCTATTGCTTTATTTCACACTGCATTATAATGACCTTACCAGCCATTAGGAGACAGATGATGCACATGGAGAAAGCCACGACCATAATAACAGGAAGCTGCGGAAGGAATTACAGAGAAATAGCAATATAAACTATGCAGGAAATGACCAGCAGCTGGTGGTGTTGAATTATAAATGTTAAGACTGCCTGAAGTAGCTTGAACTACATTTTTCTCTTTTTTATTCATCATGGTAATGACCTCTTTTAATTCGAATTCTCTTACAAGCAGTATGCACAAAGCACTGACCAAGAGGAACTTCCAGTCCTTCTGCGCGTGCAGAGGCATCAAGCCATCAGTTTCATCCACAGTATAGTTTCCAAGGAAGAGATCGATGGAGTCCTGTGGGCAAAGTCAATTACTTAAAATTCACCACAGCAAACTGGGTCTGATTGAAAGACATAAAGACAAAGATGTCATACGCACTTGTCTGAACCCGTCTGAGAAATTGTTCTTGTAATAACGGATCATTGAGTTCCAGCCGTCCATTACCAAGCCCCAATGAGTCCTCTTCCCAGTTCTGAGGTCAAAGGTGAAGGTTACAACGGTAGACGTACACAACTGCAGTCAGATATTCTGAAAGGAGTCTGGGACGAGTACCTGGTGAAGTCAGTTTTCAGGGCTCCTGTTCCTGCATACTGTTTAGCACAGGCATTGGCATTGTCTGCCCACGCTGAGAGAAAGAGTAAATGAAAACAATGGTGGTTTCTTGCTTTATTTAAGGTCGATAACAGGAGAATTGTGTGTACTGAAGAAATTTCTAAAAATATAAACACACCATTCTTATAAATCTTCTCAAAATCAGCCTGTTCCTCAATCCTCTGGCCAACATGGAGGACACCCATCCTCTGAAATGACATGCAGCTCAAGCTGAGGAGGTACACTTAATGACAAACCAATTGTCAACCACATTATGAATCCATATCACTGATTTCTAAATGTTTGCAATCATGACTGCACAATAGAGCGTTTACACTTCCTAAAAAGAAAGACATGACGCATCAAGTTTCTAGTAAGTTTCTTTCACTGACAGAAAAATCCTGCACAAAGCCACAAAAATCAGTCAGATTTCTCAAGTGCGTAAGTGTCCTCAATTGCGTCACACCTAGTTAGGACGAGGCTATTTGTGATGCGGTCTCTCACCTGTAGCTGGCTCTGAAGGGAGCGTCTGGCCAGCAGGCTCTGAATGACGTTGGTGCGGTCCAGGCAGTCCATACAGTTACTGCGGAAGGTTCCAGACTGCTCGGACGACACCTTCCCATCTGAGCACACCATAAAGTACCTGCAGAATCAACATTCAAGAACCAGATCAAAGTGAGCCAGTGACGACATCAGAGACCACAGTCCTGATTAAATGACTTGCATATTTTACACATCAGACTTTCCATCCTCTCTTCACAGACATATAGACTTTGTTTCATCTCCGAAAGCTTCTTATGTAATATTTCCTATTCAAATTTATAGAAATGACAGAACAGAAATAAATACAAACCCAAACTCGTCTTGCATATCAGAAACTGCATCAACGAGAATCTGGAGGCGATGCCATCTCATCTTACTGCACTCTTTGTGAAAGTCAAAGGCTATGTACCTCAAATTAAACACAAGCGTCACTACACAGTGAAATACAAGTGGCAAATAGATAGATCTAATATGATCATAAGATATCTGCTTTTAATAAAGCTTTGAGAAGCTACTAAATGTAACAAAAAAATTACGTTATGTTAATAAATGCTGTTCTTTTGAACTTTCTATTAATCAAAGAACCCTGAAGAAAATGTATCAGGGTTTCCACAAAAATATTAAGTAGCACAACTGTTTTCAACATTGATGATAATAAGAGATGTTTCTTGAGCAGTAAATCAGCATATTAGAATGATTTCTGAAGGATCATGTAACACTTAAGACTGGAGTAATGATGCTGAAAATTCAGTTTTGCCATCACAAGAATACATTCAAGTATATTAAAATAGAAAATAGCTTTTTTAAACTGTAATAATATTTCAAAATACTACTGTTTTTACAGTGTTTTGGTCAAAGAGCACACTTAGGGTTGCCAACCGTTCCGTATAATACGGAATCGTCCCGTATTTGACACATAAAAGTCTTGTTCCGTATTGAACTGATACGGAACGCACTTTGTTCCGTATTTTTGAGAATCAATTCAGTGCAAATCCATGACAGACACATAGCTTCTAATATATGTCAGACAGACTATGAACGAAGACATTTGTAGGCTATGATAAGAAAAAAAAAAAAACCCGACGGTGCGGTAGATACTAATTTCTCCCCCTGTTTGTCTATGATCAGCCGCGTAGCGTTTTTAACATCTTGGAACATCATCAGAGCATGCCCTTTAAATTGGTCGTTAGTCATTGTGAGTCACGTATCGTAGCAACGATGATGACAAGTGGCAACGGCGGGAAATGTAAAAATGACTACCTCCGAGCAGCCGGCGAAAAGAAAGTTAACTATAATGGAAGTATAATTATATAAAGATATTTGCACTACACTTCCTTTAAATGTTGTCTAATTAAATTAAAAATATTATTTTTTGCACTGGAAAGAACATTCTAGAAGTCTAATTCTATTGAATAAGTTCGCACAAGGCTACAGAAAACTGTTGTGTTTATTTTTCTTCAAATGCAGTCTAAGCCGATGAGTTTTGAATGTTATATGTTGTATTTGTTTAAGTAAAAAATAAAACGTATTATAAACTAAAATCCATGGTTCATTGTTGGCAAAATGATCATGATAGCCATTATATATCTATGTGGTTCAGTCTTGTATATTGATTAAGCCTACTTCTGTATTCTATAAATATATAGGCCTAATAAGTTGTATTATAATATGCTATAATGTATGATAGCATACAATATTCACCAGAAGTCATCATTTCAGGGGTTATTTTTCAAAATTTTCTTCCGTGGGGGCATGTCACCCACCCACTCCCACGTTCCTTATTTCCATTTCAGAAAGTTGGCAACCCTAAGCACACTTCTCCTCAACAAGATGAATGATTTGAGGCATCTGACATAGTGTAATACTTGGTTTTAGGGGTTTGTCAAAAACCCAAATCCTAGTATGAGCAATAATAATTGCCTTAGCAAACACGACTAAAAATGCATCTGTAGGCATTAAAAAAACTGTTTAAGTACTTGATGAGTCCATTTTCCATGCCGTTGACCATTTTGGCGAAGGCCTGTTCAAGGGGTAACTCAGATCCTTTCTGATTCACCTACAGACAAAGCAATTATCTTAAACTTTGTGACCAGTGGCAACAATTTTCTGAAATATTCTACCAAAAGAAAAATAAAAGAGTTTATTTACCAAATTTAGAATCACTTGTTTGCCATAAATGAGAACCTGTGACTCAAAATGCCTCCTGAATCCATCCATCTGCAACGAGATGATAGATAGATAGATAGATAGATAGATAGATAGATAGATAGATAGATAGATAGATAGATAGATAGATAGATAGATAGATAGATAGATAGATAGATAGATAGATAGATAGATAGATAGATAGATAGATAGATAGATAGATAGATAGATAGATAGATAGATAGATAGATAGATAGATAGATAGATAGATAGATAGATAGATAGATAGATAGATAGATAGATAGATAGATAGATAGATAGATAGATAGATAGATAGATAGATAGATAGATAGATAGATAGATAGATAGATAGATAGATAGATAGATAGATAGATAGATAGATAGATAGATAGATAGATAGATAGATAGATAGATAGATAGATAGATAGATAGATCTTACATGATTGGTTTCGGTGCTTATCTGTGGCTTGGGCTTGTACCTCAGGTTGGGTCTTTGAGACCAGAAAAAGGGCATGGATCCTCGAGTCTGTGTAAGAGGAGAGTGAAAGAGGACTACTGAGGTGAATTTTGGGAGGTCAACAACAAATATCCTTGTAATAGAGGCCAACAGTAATTTCAACCAACCTGCACAAAGGACGCCCTAGCGTTATTGTACTGGACTATCTGTTCTGTCTCAACGAAGTTAGCAGCATGTCCTTCAGAGTCAATGCCTGGGGTGCAGGGGAAAATTATAATATCTGCAGTAAGGACAACTGTGTGCATTTGTATAAATGCTTGAATATATCTGACCTCTGACATAATATCGGACCCCCGCTCTAAAACAGCTCCGTCTAGAGATGAGGATCCACTGAAACACCTTCCCATTGATGCAGCATGGCTTCATCACAATAACTGAAGCAATGGGTTAAGCCTCAATATCACATGGTTTACTACTAATTTTTAACATTTAACTGACAGTTTTATTCAACGCAACTTACAGTGCAAATGACAGGGGCAATCCCGTTGCTAAATAAAATGTATTTGTAGTTAATTTAGATATTTGTAGATGGATTTAAAACTAGTCATGTCCAGTTAGAGATTATTTTTCTTTATCCAGACAGTCAAGGCAAAATAAAGAGAGCAACTCTTAACCATGAACAACACTGTTAAAATGCACCTCAAAGGATACATCCATGGATGACAGGAAATGCAAATTTATGGAGCTGAAAAGGGGAACCAGTGAATAAGCATGTATGAATTTCTCATATGTTCAATGTTTTATGTATTAGGAATATTTTTAAACCTCGGGCTGTGAGATGATTTCTCTTAAAAGGTTTCCATTCCACACGAACCTCTGGTCTGCCTATGTGGAGAGACAAGAGAGAAGACCAAACTAAACAACTTCCAGAGATCATCTGAGATGTTATTTTCATTTTGCAGGATGTAAGACATGATGAACAATGCAACCAAATATGCTCAGTTTGAATGCACAAAACTTGAACTTTATCAAAAAAGACAGACACAAAAGCACAAAATCTGGCTTTGAAAACAAAACATGAGGAAAAACACAGTGTGTGCCCACATGTCGCCCACATGTCAGCAAGTGTGCTTGTAAAACAAGAGCTTTGCAAATCTAGTTTACAAAGAGACGGAACATCTCCTGTGACGGCCCTTTATTGTAAATTAGGTATGCGGTTTGAGACAATGAGCTGACCAGCCAAACTGCACCCTGCTGTGCTCTATTTCTCTCTCTGCCACTGAAACCTCAAACAGCTCTGTCTCTCTTCTACCATCATCACTCGCTCTCATCTGCATTCTTTCCTCTGCTCACCCTCTCTAGCAGGCTCATCTCCTGGAAGTCCGGGCTGGTGTTGGACAGGCGCTGTTGGGTGTGGGTCAGGTCATAGCCCGTGCAGAAGTAGAAACCGTCTGTATTGAGTACACTGCTAATCATAGTCAGAAATGTTTGGTTGTCTTGCATCTGTGAGAAGGAAACAGCCATTGAATAAGATTATAGGCAATACATGATTCGAACAGAAATAAGACTAGGGTTGTTGTTTTATTATTTAATTAATTGGGGCATTTTGGCAATTTTATTATTGGAAAAAGTAAAGAAATTACAGGACATAATGGGGAGAAGATGGAGAAATGTGATCAGGTAGGGGTGAGCAATAATTAACTTGACAATAAAACCTAGCAATATAACCAAAAGTAAAACTTACAATTAAGGTCAATAATGATGCAATATATAGATGTTTTTTTTTAATTAGAAATGTCTAAATTTAATTAAAATTTAATTTAATTTAATGAAAAAAACTACTAAAAGAGTCCTTTTGAAAATGTCCAAATTATTTAAAGGTACATTTAATTTTTGAAACAGTTGCAGATGCAACAAATATAAAGTATAAAGATGAAGTGAATATAAAAATAAAGTATTATTTTTTTATTAATATATTATTTAATAATAATAATAATTAAATAATTTGATAATATATTAATTCTATTTGTAAGTATTTTGATTTTATTAAGGCAAGACACCCCAGGTGAATAGGGTAAAAAATGTATTAACAGATAGCACCAAACTTCCTCAGTTGATTGATAACATTAAGAATAGTTCTTTTAGAATGTTATGTTTAAATATGCAAATGAGGTGTTATCTAATTAAATATGCACTAATTTACATACATTTCTAGAACAAAAATCTGAACATTGGATGAAGTCAGGTTCAAAAACATTTGACATATTAGAGTCAAAGGCTTTTACAGGGGGGATTTTGGATATCACTTTTTATCACTCTATAAATCAGAAAATACTGTCAACAACAAGAATTTTTTAGGAATGAAAAGTTGTATAAAATCAGGCAAATTATATAAACCCCTCGGTAAAAACCTTCAGAATATAGATGGGAATAAACCTGTAAAGTTTGGTGTTGTGTAAGTGCTGCTGAAGTGGACATTTCTGCCTCAGTACAGGACAAAACATTCATTTTAAGAAAACAGCCTTTAAAGATATGTACTGAAACTAAAACAGACACAAACAGATAAAGTGCTATAAAAGATACACTTAAAAGACTGGATTTGGGGATTTTTTCCTTTTTTAAATAACACTTTATGAAAAAATTGATAGGTGCATGAAAAAAACTGTTTTTGCCTGTAGTGTCTCACCTTAAATTATTAATTCAAAAAATAATTATTAATGATACAACTAATAATTATCAATAATACTAAAACAATTGTTTCTATCATTAATGTATCATTAATATAATTTAATGATGATACTATATTGTCTGCTTCTCTCTTTTGTCTGTCACACTTTTATTTTTTGCCCAATTTCATGAAAAAGAATAGACCTGTACTAAATTTATAATAGACCATTGGTAAATTTGGGTCACAAAATAATCTACATATCTGAATTTGCATATCTCTCATGAACTCTTAATGGCCCGGTTTCACAGACAGGACTTGGATATTTTAAGATATATTAGTGCAAGTTGCTTTCAGTTAAAAAAAGCAGATCTATGTGTCTGGAGCAGATCTAACTGCTAAGCCATTACTTTGACAAAGAAAGGGAGTTTGTCATGTTCAAAAAAGTCAGTTGAAAGTTTTGTAGTTGAGGCTTATGCACATCATGTATTCAAATCATGCATGTTCACAAGTTGATCTGCTCCAAAGCATCACACAGCACTCACGGCAATATTACTTTGGCACAACTCATTCATTCTTACTGAAAACAAGCTTTGCTAAATGTACAGGTGCCAAAACTATGCTCTAGGCCAATGGCAAGACTTTAAGTCTGTGCATATCCCTTCTGCGGTCAGTGATCACAAGCCAAAGCTCTGATTCTGGGAATGGGGTGGAATAGGAACGACCTGCATTGAGTCCTCCTCCCAGAAGAACTTGTTCAGCAGAACCTTTTGCAGTTATTAAATTCTGCTCATCTCTGTGCCCACAGAGTTAATATTTAAATGCAATTCATTATCAAAATTTCACAATATTTAACATAAATCATTATGTAGACAATTCATGCATGGAATCAAAATTAGGGTGAGCAACAGATTAGTAAACGTGTGGCAACTTCATCTCAGTGTCTTATTAGTGAGGCAAGAATCCTACTTTGGACAAGCAAGCAAACAACGATGAGAATGCAAAACGTACTTGCATTTTCTTATTACATTGTGGTCTGGCACATTTTGAGACAAAACAATGCAATTAAACCGTCGCTAGAAGCATTCACTGCAGACTTGAACCCTTACATTGCCATTACTTTACTCTTATCTGAAGGTTCAGAGGTGTTTGGACTACTTTAACTGTCTAGTTAGTCCACTTGCAGTCAAGCCTTCCAGGCACTTTTTCAACTCTAGCAGGAAACATTTCCTGTGACCATTACTGGTCTACTCACCGGCAGTATCCAAGGCCAGCATTTCAGCCGAAGTCTTATCCTTGCTAAATAATGCAGCAAGTATACAACACTGTAATGAGATATCACTGAGCTCTGAGCATGGGCTCAAATGAAAAATTTACTGTACAAGTACATCCCGCTTTCACAAACTGGGGCTGCATCTGCTGCGTTGTTATCACAGCACTTCTGAGTAAACTATAAATAGAAAAAAGGCAAAAAAAAAATCATAGCAGGAAACCTTTGGTTATGATTTAGAGACGCACTGGG
Organism: Gila orcuttii; assembly: GCA_026230005.1. Taxonomy (NCBI): domain Eukaryota; kingdom Metazoa; phylum Chordata; class Actinopteri; order Cypriniformes; family Leuciscidae; genus Gila; species Gila orcuttii. The sequence continues at coordinate 15,378,918 of JAPDVR010000010.1, read as the reverse complement.
AAACTCATCAAACAACAATTGACATTTAGAGCCCACTTTCTATTCAAGGTGTCACAAACATCAGCATTAAACTGAAAGTTGAGGTTAGGGACTTTGATGACCTGAATATCTGTGAGGTGCAAAATGGTCTTCTTATAAGAAATCACATCAAACTCCACCGCTTTCCACACAGTGTGGCCAAACAAGTCACCCACTTTCCTCTTCCGGGTGATGACTATGAGGTACATCCCTGAAGAAGCCAAAAAAAGTCATGCGTCATGGTAAGCAAACAATGTACGTGATACAATTAACGTTCCAAATTCTATGTGGAACATTATAATATGGGACCTACCAGCCACAAGACGAACAGTTCCCATGATTCCACAAATGGGTCTGGTTACGCCTGATGGGGGGATGTCCTTAATACCTTCAAGAACAAAAAACATTCATGCACCATACAAATGACAGTAACCCATTTTGCAGATTGGGAAGATTTAAAGAGGTCCTATTACACTTTTTTACATTTTCAACTTTCTTTATTGTGTAATGTTGCTGTTTGAGCATGAAAAAGGTCTGCAAAGTTACAAAACACAAAGTCACTCCAAAAGGAGTTATTCAGTTTATCAGTAATCACTGATACGGGGGGATATTTATCTATTTATTATTATTTATTTATCGGTGCACTTTGAGATACCATGTACGGTTGTTGTATGCTCCGAACACAATTTCGTTGCTGTCCCTTGGGATAACAATGACAATAAACTGAAACTGAACTGAACTGAACTGAACTGCTTCTGAACTCCCTGAAACACCTCGACTGTAGTCTTGAGTTTTTTTCTGGGAATATACATGTCACAATATCCCTGATTTAAATAATTCCCACACAATTCATGCACGAAAATTCAGGCCTGGTTAAGTTGCATTAGAAATGAGTTGAAACTCGTGGTTATGGTAAGGTGCGTGACATTTCCGAAATTCGAAGCGCCTGACCAATCACAACACACAGATCCAGACAAACAATCAGAGCACATTGCGCTTTTTAAAAGAGGGGCTTTATAGAGACAGGAACTAAACAGAGCGTTACAGAGGTGCTGCAACAATGTAAAATATGTGAAAAATAATGTTTTTTTTTAACATTTAAACATGAAAACTAATCTAATAGACCTCAAAATCAAGACATTGAAAAAGGGCATAATAGGTCCCCTTTAATATACTTCTCTGCTCCAGCATGAGGAAGTAACAGGGCTGTGCTCTGCTATATCTGGGATACACCTTTAACACAGCAACTACCTCAAATATAAAATGTCACTTTGCAGGGAGGTCAAGATTAAAACAGAGAACTACGACAAAATCCAAATAGCTGCCATAACTTTTAATCGATGCCAGTACACTTTGAAAGGTCTGATTCTCTTGCAAGTTGAGACTCTTCATAAATGTCAGATCACATCAGCCCATACTATAAATCTTTCACTGTACTTTTTTTACATGGTCAGAGAAATGAGGTGCTTAACCTTCAGAAAATGTTCATCGCCAGCCTCAGGAAGACAAACTACATTTTATATGAGCTGTTTTATTTGCTATTCACTTTTATTCTTGTTATTGACATTTGGGAAATATAGTTTAAACACCCTAGTTTGGTAGTTTGCCAATTGTTTAGCAATAGATAATAGTTTGGGGTTGGTAAGATGTTTTTGAAAGAAGTCTCTTATGCTCAGCAAGGTGGCATTTATTCGAACAAAAATACAGTAAAAACAGTAATATTGCTAAATATTATTACAATTTAAAATAGCTGAGACACCAAAGTGTATTATAACAGAATGGGTCATATGTATAAAAAAATTTAATGGAATACAAAGTATTTAGAATGGCTTCCAATCCTATTAGTCATCAAACCGTACCTGCAAGGGTCATCTCTGTGGACACCCTATCAATAACCAACACGTCATTAGCTCCATCATCACAAGCCTCAATGTAGAACTTCTCAGGTGTTGCATGCCTATGAAAAGCAGAAAAGACAAGAAAAATCAGCAATCATGTTCTATTTTTTAAACCCAACTATTTTTGACTGAGAGCAGCACGTCAATTCTGAGTCAGGGGTCAGGGTTTGGCTGGTTAGCATGTGGAAGTTAGCTAGGAGCTGCATTCTGGTAGGAAATCGCAAGATTATTGGAAATGTGCTAAACTATACTGAGTGAAGACAAAAAAAACATAGAGAAGCTTTTGACTGGAGATAATATCAACAAGACAAAACATCAGTAACATCATAGCTTTAAAGTTAATCTCATCTCAGATCATCTGTAGAGGCCAGATTATCAGCAGCATCATAAATCAGAAATTAAATACTTCTTAATTTCGACTGTGCATATTTTTATAAAGTTTAGATGAAATTACAGATAGGATTGGATTATCTCTTTATGCCAGTTTCAACAGTGTGAGCAGTTTCAGTAACACATCCTATTTGCGTGTTCCACTTTTATGACTGGAGTCTTCCTTCCTTTCCAAAATGCTGAGGAACCACTTTCTGTGAACCACTTAATGTGTCTGCAACCAGGGAGGCATCCTGCGCTTGCACGGTTAACCTCTGCCCCATTAATCATTAGTACATACATAATAGTGACTGAGGAAATTTTCTCAATTTCAAAATTTACTTGATGGCTCACAGTTTGTTTAGATGACACATGGTAACACAACAACTTAGTATTTTTATAATTCTCAGAGCCAATTGATCAGGTTACGTAAGTAAAGGCAACACAGATGTTCAACTTCAGACAGCAGGTTTTATTTGTTTGTTTGTTTTTTGCCAGAGTTGCAGAAAAGTTGCATCACTTATAGAACTGTGTCTAGAGTTATACTTTATTTTAAGGTGATGTAGTTACACATTAGTACATGTACTTACTATAGTAATTACAGTAAATTATGAATTACAAGTAACTAACCCTAAACCAAACCATAACCCTAACTGCAACTCCATAGTAAGTACATGTAGTTAATTTATTACTAAGTACTTTATACTACTACGTATTTGAGAGAGTAGAATGTAACTACATCACCTTAAAATAAAGTGTAACCGTGTCTCGTGTATGTATATGACAAAACACAGCCATTATGAATCATAGAAAACATTCAATACAAAATATACACAATAAATCCTGTATATCCTTTGTATAGTGTCGTGTATATTTCATGTAAATGTCATGCCTTGTAAAGTGCACTGTCTGAAGTACGTATCAAAGACTTTCACCCACCACTGCACTTCTTTCTTTTTGTGGTGAGAGAATAAGGGTGATTTGATTTGAAGGTGAATAAAACTGGGTAATGAGTCTAAGCACACACAGTGCTTATGGTGCAAGGGTTTATGTCATTATAGTTTTTCCGTAATACCATTGGCAATGCTCTTTTTATTATGCAAGAGGCCATTTATAAGACTCAAAGGCTTACTGTACCGCTAAAAAAAGTAGGCTGAACAATAATAAGGGCAAATTTCATAATTAAAGCTGATGCAATCAATCATTTATATTTTGGTGTTTAGGATGCATAATGGTGAATCTAAAAGACTGTAAAGAACATGTCTGAGTCATCACCACAGCAAATTAAATAAATACATTAAATAAACAATTAATAATTAAACCAAATAAATCAATTCTATCAATGTTTTTTTTAACAATACATTTAAAAAATGTTGCATTGTAACATTATTATGACAATTAAGCACATTTTATCATTACTGTGATGCAAATAAACCCTAATTCGTTCTAAAAGCAATTTTAAAAAGGTATATTATTTATACAGAAATACAGAAATACACATCATGGTAATATTTTGCGATCTTAAAATCATTTTTAAATCGGCATGAAACAGAAGTTGTGATAGTCTTTTCTTTCCTATTGTGACGTGAAACAGCTTCTCGAACAAGAAATTTCTTTTGTCCAGGACTTAACTTTGCCCATCGGGAATTGGTTTGTTATTGCTGTCTCATATGATTGACAGGTCGTCCCACCTTCGCACCAGTAAACACATCATCAGAGAACTGAAGAGATGTCATTGGGGGACTGGAAGGGGAAGTTATTTTGATTAAAGATTACAAGGGCACATGAATTAAAATAATAATAATAATGTGCTTAGATAAATCATTTGATGAATTCTGCAATCTTCCATAAAAACAAGAATTGTCAAGTTTGATTTCATGGTCACTTTAAAGTGCATAGAGACTCTAATGGGCCAAATGATGTTTCTGACATATTGGTTTTATTGTAGGAAAAAACAAATGCCCATATAAGATGATTTTCATTTCAATTGTCATGAAAATAATATCATTGTGCAAAAAAAAAAAAAAAAAAAAAACTGTACATGTTCCGATGTCAGTAACTCAGAATACAGACAGATCACTGTAACCAACCAACTGTCATGCTGATGTAAGGTGTGTGCTAGTGACATTCCATTCAGGTTTACTTCCCTTTCAATGGTGCGCCTACAGTTTCACCCCTTTCATAAAGCACAATTTTAACAGTATAGATACATACCAATAAGTCAAATTACTTGATATTTATATACATATCTAATGGTTCTCAATGGCTTTTTCAAATATAATGTCCTATTTCAAAGAAATAATAGATGTCATACTGTACAGAAAAAGTTTATAGCAGGAATAATGTTTTGACTGAAAAGCATTAACAGTTTAACAGCAGCTTTACACAAATGCAGCACTGAAACAGATCACGGTGCTTCAGTGCATTTTAAGCATAGACAAAAATGTGTGCATATACCTTGCAATCTCAATCATGTATAAGAACAGGTGCTGTCCAGACTCACCACACTGTTTCATAATAACCCAGTGAGCTGCCTAGACTAGACAGCATTTGGCGCATCACAGGTGCGTTGTATTGCCTAAATGCAGTGAAAAGGTTCGGCTCGAGCGTTTTGTCTAGACAGGCAGCTCATTAGGTTTTGATACACAGCCAATCTGAACTGTCTCTGAACCGCTTAAGCCTGTACAGCTTCCACAACAACAACAAAATGCCCTGTACAGACAACCACACACCCTGACAGCGCACACAGACGCTGCCATTAAACAAGCCGACATTCATTAAAGTGAAACTGAGAACTGTATGGGTTTATATATGTCGCTGTGCTCGAATAAAAGTTTCAACTTACAGGTTGAACCTCTCGTAGGCGGTCGCCATCTTCACTTCCGGGTTTGGTCAATTCGACGTGACGTATATGTGGGAGTGGCGATCGGAAGGTGCGGCTTCCGGTTCACCGTGACGGTGCAGGCAGAGTGCAGGTTACCTCATTTGCACCGGGCTCTGTTTGCACAAGGTCATAGAGTTCGTATTTGTTATTTGTCTCATTTTATATACTGTTAGCTCTGTCTGTGAAATATATATATATATATATATATATATATATATATATATATATATATATATATATATATATATATATATATATATATATATAAAGCTATATATATAATTTATTTACTTCTCAAGCAATAAAAAAAAGTGATTGAGTTTGTTGTTAAGCTTTTTATTTTGCAGTGAATTCTTCATATTCTCCACAATCTGTATGTGCCTTTTGCCAGAACCGAGCTGGGTAAAACCTCTTTTATGCCGCAGCCTCGGATTGGAATCTTTTCCAGACTGAGATAAAGTTTAAAAATTTGGTGTCTTGTAGTCAATTAAAATTTTTATTAAGTAATCTTCAGAGTAAATTAATGGTATGTAAATGTTTTAACCAGTTGCATGTTTTATGTTTATGTAACGTTACTAATGATGTTTATGTAGCCTTTGTCGTCACTTTGATGTATAACTGTCTAAACTCAGCTGCCTATCTTGGCCAGCCCAGGACACTCCTGTAAAAGAGATTTTAATCTCAGTGAGTCTTCTTTCCTGGTTAAATAAAGGTTAAAAAAAAAATAATAACAATAATATTCAAGACAAGTATTTTTTGTTAAAATGTCTCAAACATTCCGAAGGCCATTTCTGCTACAAAAAATAAATAAATAAATCGGTCAATCATTTATGAGATAGCCCTATGACATAAAAAGTTGACAGTATGAGATACTATAGGCGTCATGACATAAATTATTAAACAAAAGTAAAAAATTATGAGACAAAGCATTTATCAAATAAAAAGTTGACATAATATAGTTTAATATATAACATAATAATATGACATAAAAAGTCAATATTAGAACCTACTAAATTATAATAGGAGAAATTCAAATTTGACATAAAAAGTCGAAAGTATTTGATTAAATCATAATTGTGACAAAGTCAATTATCTCATATTTTTGACTAAGTATGTCATAATTTTGCCATTTTATCTCATAATTATGTCTTTTTATTATAAATTATGTACCAAAACCCAATTTGTTTACTTATGTGGCTTTCATAGTCTCAATAAGCACAACACATTTCTAAGACATTGTGATCTCATTCTACAGTTTAATTAATTATTTTATTTATTTATTTTATTTTTATTTCAAATGTATTATTTGTCTCTGTTTTAATGCAGTGCTTACAGTTATGTGTTTAAATAAATAAATACAAATAATCCTAACTCAACACAACTGGACACTTTTAATAACCACAAATGGGAAGAACTAAAATAATAATAATAATAATAAAAAACAATGTCTCCAACAAGTAAATATATACATTTACACACATATAGTACTGTGCAAATAAAAATGCAAGTGTAAAGGTGATGATACACACAGAGCAACTTTTTGAGAAATGTTGCTGTCAACATGCTACCAGGTGAGACACAGGGCCCACGTCCGATCCAAAGAATCCAGAAATTTGATGCCCATTTTCAATGGGAAAGTGCTTAAGCAACATTGCCGGGCAACATTGCTCAAAAAAGTTGCCCTGTGTTCATCAGATTTTAAGCAGATCAACGGTTGTAGAAAGGTCTTTCCACAGCTATTCAAATTATCATTAAATCATTAAAAAAAAATCCCACTCCTTGAATTATTTAAGGAGTGTGATTCTGCATATGACAATAGTCCCCCACCCACAAACCCAACCCAAAGATGAGTCAGGAGGCAAGGGTAACCCCCAACTCAGAAAGGTAAAGAGGAAACCTAGTTTCACCTGCAAAGGAACCCACAACAGGATGTTTCCCCTCAACTGCACCACTGTGAACATCATTGCATCCACTGATTAGCATTTGTATAAGATTACATGATATAATCATACACAAAGATACATTACTGTTTAAAAGTTTGGGGTCAGTAAGATTTTTTTCTAAGAAATGTATACTTTTATTCAGCAAGGCTGCATTATATTCTTTAAAAGTGACAGTAAATGCATTTATAATGTTACAAAATATGATGTAAAGATGACGAAAATAAATGCTATTCTTTTGAACTGTTTACATCAAGAATCCTTAAATAAATGTATCACAGTCTACACAAAATATTAAGCACAACTTATTTCAACATTGATAATAAGAAATGTTTCTTGAGCAGCAAATCAGTATATTAGAATGATTTCTGAAGGATCACGAGTCACTAAATACTTGAGTGCTGAAAATTCAGCTTTGACATCCCATCACAGAAATCGATTACATTTAAATATGTTCACATAGAAATCAGTTGTTTTAGATTGTAACAATAGCCTATATCACAAAATTGAATCAAATAAATGCAGCCTTGGTCAGCAGAGATTTGTTCAAAACATAAAAAAGTCTCACATCATGCAATACAATACCATCGATTCATTAAAAATCAAATTTCCCCGCAAAGGCCAACAACTCCCATGCAGTCTCAATTTCTGATTGTGTTAAACAAGGCTGTTTCAATAAACAATCAGCATCGAGTACAAACTTGAGTACAGACGACTTCAAACAATGGTGCTTCTGCAAATGATTAATCAAAACAGAGACTTTAAAACACCACACACAATCTTATAATCAAGCAAACACTTTCAGCATAAAATATTTAAACTTACTACAGTACATTTTCATTCCCCTGCGCTGTTGAAACGCATTGCTAACTCGCTCAAATGGCTCGATGCTCTCCAAATTACATCAAAATATATAGACGATATTGATGATGCCGCCAACCTGACCTCATCTTCCATTTGCCACAAGAAGACTGGACCCAACCGAAAACAGAAGAAAACTTGAAAAACAGAAAACTTGAGCAGAAGCAGCAGTCTCGAGGCCCGCACCAGCTGATTTCCCTATCTGGCGAGCCTAACAAGACTTCCCCGATTGCTCCCTGTGTGCTTTCTTTTAAGCCAGCTTGAATGAACATACAAAGCCAGCGGAGATCCTGCCCTGCAGCTAATTTTATTGGTTAAGGTTACAGTGACGGGTAGGTTTAGGGATCAGTGTTTGGTGTAGGCAATCAATTCAGTGATTGACATGACCAATGAAACCTTTAGAATCGGCTGCAGGGCGGGACTTCCGCTGAACTGGTTTGGGGGGAAAAATTACAAGTCGCCGCCTCTAGCCTCTGTGTCCATCGCTCCACCTCGGCCTGTCGACACATCGGCTCCACCCTGGCTTCTCCCTCCCTCGGCTCCACCGGAAACCATCAGCCATACGGCTCTACCGGGCTCCCTTGTCCCTCCTGCTCCACCTTGATCAGACATCGTCCTGCTTGCACTTTTGGCTTCGTCTGGCTCCACCCTCCTCCCCACGGTTCTGCCTTCGTCCTCTGTCCTGCCGTCTCTGCCTCTGTCCTCTGGTTATCCGTCTCCACCTCGTATGCTCGTCGCCGCGGCTCCACCTCGGTCTCCAGTGCCATCGGTCTTGCGCGGGCTTATTGGCCAGTCACCAGGGTCTCCATCTGTGGCGTCATCTCCGTTGGTTGTCCCAAAGGTGCCTTCCATCAAGTTGGTACCATGACTACTCTCGCCCTGGGGCCTCGTCCTGGCTGGTCCCTGACTTAACATCTGGCTCCTGGCTTCCTCTTGGCTCCTCCCACCATCCACTCCTCCATGGACTGTTTTTACTTTGGACTCTTTGTTTTTCTCCACTCCACACCCTCCTTCAGAGCCCCCTTCCTCCTCAGTTGGACTATTTACACTGTGAGGACACGCCATTTTTAGGAGGGGGCATACTGTTGCATGTGTGGTCTGTCTCCTATGTTTCATTGTGTTTTTGGTTTAGTCCTATGACCTAGTTTCCCCCGGTCTGTCTAATTATTTCTGACATTCACCTGTGCCCAGTTAATTTACTAAGTTCCTTTTTTTGCTTTGTATACAACCCCAGAAAAGTTCCAGAAAAGTTGGGACATATTGTAAAATGCAATCTACACAGTATACTAGTGCAAAGTTTCTTTACAATAATTGGCACTTGATTTAGGTTCAATATTTTGTTTTATGCAATAACATGATCAATGATAAAGAGATTTCCGCAAATACCTGTCAGATCAGCATGCAATGTAAGGAACTTTTATTTTGTGAGATTAGTCAGATGAGTGTTAGATTAGTCAGATGTCTGAATTCCCCTCATCTTTCAACACCCCCAGCCCATCACTGTCAGACTCTGCCAACAAATATGTGGGAGTTGCATGAAGAGATGTCAGTTTATCACATGATGCTGCAAATGGAGGAAGCTGGGGGTCACATTGTGTTGTTACAACAAACAAGGCTTATTTCATGAAAGCTGCCGTAATGTCGTTATTCCAGGGATGAGCACGGCATCCCATGATCACCCTTTTTAATCTGTATTTTAATTTCCCAGTTTCACTTCCTTTAAGGAAGCTAACAATATGTTTTAATGTCATAATTGGGGAGAATGTAATTTCAGGGGAATCTTTTATCTTTTATATGTGCTGTGACTGAATCACAAGTTTATTGTGAATATCCTGTTGCCTGAGATGCACTTTTAAATATCTCGACAGAGAGATCAAATTAAAAGATATACCTATCTATATTTCTATAAAGTCATAAATCAAATTAAGAGTTATGTGACCCAGTCCCAGGCCGAAAGAAGAACTGTTTTTTTCAGTTCAGTGCTTACACTGAAATGTGACCACAGAGATTCAGTACACTATTTCTAAACATACTTTTATGTTCTCCATATTCAGTAGAAGTCTACGTATCTTTCACATCTTTACACCCTCTCACGCAGTATAAAACTTGCATCATTTGGTCCAGAATTAATGCACTGGAAATTAAATACATTTCTTTCTTTACACAAAGTGGTTGGAATTATGGCAAACCAGTTTCCCGTAATTAAACCCACATGCACCTTTAATGTTTAAGTAAAGATGACAAGGGCCAAAACTTATTTTAGTGCGCTAAATGCAAAATAGCAGCATTTATAAAAAAATATAAATGAATAAAAACATATTATATTTGATGCTGTTCACTTTATTTAAACAATTTATTTTCATTTAACATCATTGTATCAGGTTTCTGATTCAACTGTGACTGCTTCATGTTCAATTGACTTGAAACGGTTACTCTTTGACATAACTTGATGTTTTCATTTTGAAATAACACGTTTCAATCAAGTAACCTAATCAAAAAGGACTTTCACGTCCCATCATGCTTTGCACGGAGCTGAATTGGGAGAGTAAATGTTGAAATAAAGTGTTAATTTATGCATTTAGCAATATGAGAAAATGGAGAGAGTTGTTAAAGGGATAGTTCACCCAAAAATGTCCTGGCTCTTCCAAACCTTATAATGGGAGTAAATAGGTATATGACTTTGGAAGTCCATCAGAGCCTATCCATCCGTGATAAAAGTGTTCGAAACGGCTCTGGGGGGTTAGTAAAGGCCTTCTGAGGCGAAGAGATGCGTTTGTGTAAGAAAAGTATCCATGTTTAAAACTTTATTGACTAAAATAGCTTCAGGCAGACAGTCGTACACGTCGACTTAGTCGCCAAATTCACTCCCATTATACGGTTTGGAAGAGCCAGGACATTTTTAATCTAACTCCGTGCGCAGCTCAAACAGCAATGCACATTTATAACTATAACTGGGACTGTCATATACTTGCCATTATAATGAGAACACTATTGTAATAAAACGTTGTGAATTCTGGGTTTAGTTGCCGTTTCAGCGCGTTGTTGTGGGAATAGCGCGTCCAGAACAGGGATATTACACATTATGACCAGCACAAGTTCGATTGTGCATTCACATCATGGATGTTTACTATCACTGTAATATTAAAAATGTTAAATTTTTTTGAAAAACATTGCGTTATAATTAATAACTAACATTATTTTGTTCTCGTATAATTAATAACTAACATTATTTTTTTCTCGTATTATTTTCATCAACGATATGGTTTGATTAAAATATATTTTTCTTATTGTCCGTGCGGAGGCGATTCCATTTTATTGATCAATGCCACATTTTGTTTCTTTATATGCAGCCCAATGTTATCCAATGACTTGTTTGCATTATTTATGTATTTTATTTTTTGTTAGGCAATAGATTTTTTGATAACACTTTACAATAAGGTCTCATTTGTTAATGCATTAACTAACAGAGAGCAATAGCCTGTGTTACTGTTAGTTAATAAAATATGTGTGTTCATGTTAGTTCACAGTGCATTGACTAATGTTAACAGATACAACTCTCTTAAAAATGTTTTTTCAAATTGTTGGTTCATGCTAACTAATGCTAACAAAATTAAACCTTATTATAAAGTGTTACCATTTTTTAATAAAGAAAGTTGTCCATATGAGTGTAAAATTAATTTTAAAAGTTAATGAATCTTACACTGGTTCAAACTAGGCTATACTATACTGTATTGTATATGTTTGATTTATGTTAAAAGTGTTTGAGACAAGGCTTTTAATGGTGAGCATTTTGTTATACAGGCTATCAAAGTATATTATTTTTTTTATTTAGATTTATCGGCCAATATATCGGTTATCGGCTTTCAAATGTAAAGAATTATCGGTTATCGGTATCGGCCAAAATGTTCATATCGGTGCATCCCTAATATATAGTGACCCATACAATGTGCCAAACATAATGTGCCACATGAAGAGACAGTGCAGCATATGACAGTAGCAACAGCTGAGAAGATCTGGCTCTGCGGTGACCAGGTCCACCTCACACACACTTCCTTCTCCCATTCTCTCTCTTTACTACTACAACACGCACACACTCATCATACTCTGCATCATTTCTCATCAAGATATGCACAAGTCACAAAAATAAAATCAATCTATCCTTGTGGAAAGGTTGCTTGGTAGCTAAATGTAGGTAGCAAGTCTTATATTTCTGTAATTCACACAGATCAAATACAAATATGCAGGCTGAATATATTGCTAGTTCATTTTGAGTAGCCAGCTAGCAGTTCTCTTGGCAGTTTGCTGATAATCCGAGATGGTTCTCACTGCGGAACATGAAATCCACGGGGAGGAGTCGGATCCAGATCCGACTCCTCCCACCTTACATACACCTAAACCTACCCAACTCCACCCCCTGATCCCTAAACCCACCCCTAATCCCTAAACCCAACCCTAATCCTACCCATCTCCACCCCATGGATCTTGATCCGACTCCTCCCCGTGGATCTCATGTACTGCATTGAGGTGCTACTGGAGAATCCGGTGTCTGAAGTAAAATGCTCAAAACATCTCCTGAGAAAAATCACATGGTCAACCTAGTCTTGGTTATTTAATTTTGATTTAGTCTTATTTTCCTTACCTTGTCATTCAAGGCCAGGGCACTTTTTGTACATTTCTGGAACTTTTGCGCGCTTCCACATCCCGCGCAACTACGGATCTCCCAGTAATATTCATTATTGCTGCGTACATTTATCCGTGTCACCTAGATGCGCGTGCGCGAGCGGTGCGCGATCATGGTCGACTGACAACGAGATTAAGCAGCTGAACAAGAATATGGCCGTGTTCCGATTGTTCTCATCTCCGCCGAAACAAAATAAGACATGCCATTTCAAAAATCTTTCATTTATTGTCATAAATATGTTTTCAAAAGCATTACTTTCATCACATTTTATGTGACATAATTTCCAGTTGGCAACTGACTGCAAACAAGCAGGCTTATGTGCCGGGGCTGAGCCGCGGAGAGCCCCGGCCCAATTTAACCACTTTCCTCATTTCCTGTCTAAGCTCAGACAGTATGCAGGCAGCCGTTCAACTATAGGCTAGTAGGCCTACACTCAAATATGATGTAATCTCGCTGTTTCTGTCTCACACAGAAATTAAATTTTAGTAAAAACGATTTGTGACGGAGTGAATAATTTATAAAGTCCGACATGACATAAAATTGAATCTGTCAACACAGTCATGCTGCGTCTAAAATCGGGTACTGAGGTAGCCTACTACATCAGCATCAGCATCAGAAGTGACCAGCATCAGCTGCATCACTTCACTGCCATTCATAAATCCTCTCCCATGGCCTCATGGGATACTGAAGTGTCAATCAAGTGTGCACTTCAGAATCTCGGCGGAAGTAGTAGGTCATCCGGGGATTTTTCGGATACTATTTTCGGAAACTTTTTTTCCTCAAATACTATGTATTCGGACATAGGCTACTACTCTTTTGGTGTACAGTTTTTTGCATACTATAAAGTATAAGAAAGTATTAAATTTCAGACACAGCGTCTGTCTTTTGTTTTGTTTGACACAGAGCCCCTGAAGGGACATGGTGAAGGGGGAAAAAACATGAGATGAGAGAAAAAATTATCAATGCTTTTGCGTTCTCTTGCAAATGTTTTGTGTTCCCCTAAAAAAACTTAGGGGATTTGCATTTGCTTGCAAAATGTTTACGTTCCCCCAAGAAATTTGGAACATTGAATATACAGTTACCATGTCCCTTTATGGTCTTGTTTTGTTTGTGTTTTGCACATTACTTGTAAGTACTTATCCCATAACAACTTTTGGGAAATTAAAACAGTCCTAAAATAAACTTTTCACCTAATATTTTAAATTTCTTTCCTGTATAGCCTGCTGTGGCATAACATAGTTTCTGTTGTTATTCTGTGTTAGATTACAAGAGCAGTGAGCAAAGCTACACTCACTTCTCAAAAGTCATCAAAACATTGAAGTTTTAAGGCCCACATGAAAAGTCATCGTCTGAGATAAATGGACAGAATAATTCCTCCTCTATCCCAGGTTCACGCTGTGAGGTCCATACAAATGTCAAATGCACTTATTCTTTTGTGCACTTTTAATCATGTCATGATGAATACAAAAAGAGAAAATTGCAATGTTCACCTCTCATTTGCACCAGAGGAGGCATTTTTCAGGACTGACTTTGGAAAAAACAGTGAACAGAGAGTGGAATTTTGCAACAAACAGAAAAATCCATTCTAAACTTTTTGATTTATTCTTAGTAAGAACTTCTCTCAATTGTCATCAGATTTGTGTAGAATATGCGAAATAGATATGATTAAGAATATATTTATTTAAGATAGTAATTATACATTTGGTATACATTAGTAATATTAATTAACTACATGTTACTATAGGGTTAGGTTTTGGTTTAGGGTTAATAAAGTATCATATGCATAATTTATAGTTATTACTCTAGTATCATAGGACTATACAAAGCATATAAATTAGTGCTGTCAAATCGATTAATATACAGTACATTTGACATAATATAATGTGTGTGTATATATATTATTTGATTTATTTATATTATATATGTCTGTGGGTGGGTGTGTATACTGTATAAACACATATATTTATATATATATATATATATATATATATATACAGTATATATGTGTGCATGTTATACACACACATATATAAATATAATAATATACGTATATACACACATAAACAAAAACTTTTATGTTATTTATTTTATATTATATATGATGTCACACTCAAACTGTATGCCATGAATGATGTCACACTCAAAACCATAAACATGCCCCTTTATTTTTAGAGATTGTAATTCCCTTCCTATGTTTCAGTGGGTTTGAGTGTAACTCATGTTTTCTCCCCTCCATCTCATTACCACTTACTTTTCTCCACACTACTCTGACATCACTGGAGTTTCCCCTGGTCGTCTCTGAGCTTTAAAAAGAATGAAGAACCATATTCTGAACACAACAGTGAAAGACCAACCAAGCAGAGCACTGAAGTGATAAACTGCGCTGAGAAGACTTTACAGAATCTTTTAAAAAGCATTTTGGCAGCATCTGTATTTGTACATCTTTCGTAAAACTAACACACAGTAATGATGGAGCATGACAGTCAAGTATTGTTGGGTCTTGAAGAAGGAACACTGCCTTTACCAAGGGCAATGGTGTCGAGGAGGAAGGCTGGCTCTTCAAAGTCAGGCGTATGGCGGGTGTGTGGGGTTTTTCTGGCTGTGTCCCTGTGTGCTGCCGCTGCTGTCTGCTTCATGCTCAACAAGGTCAGAATCTTGATCCGTGTACATAACATTATCATAATTGCATTATTAGATGTGTAATCATGTGTCTCTTGTTCTCTCTATAGTCTCAGAGTAATCAGGAAAGTGGAACTGGTGAGTTCAGAGACTAACTTTCAGATCCCCTTTGTTCCATTCATACCAGCTTATTTTATTTACTGTGGAACTAAATAATCTTATATGAGTAATTTTGTGTCTCTCCCCATCAGGGCTCAGGCTTGCAACGAGAGATCATTTTTCACAAGCAAATTTCACTTCCAAGGCTGCTATCCATTTAACAGGTAAGCTTGATTCCAAAGTGCTAAAAGTGGTAAATGGGCTGTGAATAAATAGTAAAAAGTCTTGCACATCAGATGTGCTAGTATATCATAACAGAATGCATTAAAAGTTATAATGCATCATAAAACTATTTTGCATTATATTATACATTCTAAGTCCAAATACTCTTTGGCGCCATATGAAGTCTAAAATGTGTCTGGACTATCATCTTGAATCATTTGGTTGTGTATCCAAAAACATTTTTTTTAAACTCTGAGGTCTCTAAGGTCTGTTCTGATAGGGTCAGGGATGCATAATTATTATGCTTTTCATATCTTTAATATGTTTTAGTCAAAGGGCAAAGTCAAATTCTGCTGTAATATGACACAAATTCATCTGTCATTTAGAAATTAAAACAATTACAGATGCCAATGCCAATTACATATGCCAATATGAATGTTGTGATAAACACATAACAACACCATTGTGTTGCATGATGCACGCTCTCATCCTTGAAAACCATATACAAAGTAAAAGAAAATATGACCCTGACTACAGTTTGTACAGTTTCACTTACAGCAAAGATTAATATAGTTTGTGCATTTAGTGTGTTGGCTGGCAAGAACATATTGAAATTAAGAGACATTAAAAAATCCCCAAACTAATTTAATTTGTTTAATTTTAAGAAATAAATTGTTCAATGTGTTAACATTAGTTAATGCATTAAGTATCAATTTTATTTGTTCCTATTATTATAACTAATGTTAATTTATGCAGCTTGAAACGTTAAAAAATGTGTAGCCTATAGGCCTATTTATAGCTAAAATTGCATTAAACAATTACTATGTTGGGATGCACTTGATGTCTAATGTAAAATCTGTGTCTGACTTATTCCATGTTTTTTGTATTTTCTTCTACAGGTGGATATGAGCCTAACGACACAACCCTAGATTGGAGAGTGAACCAGGACCAAGCTTTCTCTGCAGGCGGCTTACAATTAGTAAATAGGGAGATCATCATTCCTGATGACGGCATTTACTTCGTCTACACCCAGGTCTCTTTCCACATCAGCTGCTCGACTGACAGGACTGCGGACCACGACGCTGTGTATATGAGCCACGCGGTGAAGCGCTTTTCCGATTCCTATGGAAGTAACAAGCCGCTTTTCAGCGCTATCCGCTCCGCCTGCATACACACTCCTGACACTGAAGAGCTGTCGTACAACACAATTTACCTCGGCGCGGCCTTCCAGTTGCGAGCCGGAGACAGACTGAGCACCGAAACCACTTCAAAACTCCTGCCCCGCGTCGACAATGATCACGGAAAGACCTTCTTTGGGGTGTTTGCTCTATGAACATGGACGTCAAGCAAAACTTGAAAAGTAGGGCTAAGGAAAGAATGGAAACCCGTGGAGACGAAAGCAATATGCTCGGCTTGAACTCCAATGACACAATTGCTGAGACTGAAATGACTCCTAGTCAATGTTTTATATTAAAACGGGTCAATTCTATAACTCCATGAAATGTATGGATCAGAGGCAGCCAGATATGATTTTAAGTGGGGGGAAAAACTATTTTGTCATGTCCATGAAAGCTGTCCAAGAAATTTATATATTGTTTGTGGTAAAATGTTAAGATATTGTGTACTTATTTATTAAACTATTTATTTACCTATTTATTCAAATAATTTAAAGCTACTGCACTGTAGCTGTAATGAAATTCAAATATTTAATAAATCTAAAACCAAATGAACTCTCAGCAATCCATGTAAAATCAATTCTAATGAAATTCTGATGTGTAATTTGCAGTTTTCCTCTCAAACAGAAGACAATCAACTGTCTTTGGCTCTGATATTATAGGCTACTGAGAGCAAAAAGATGAAATGTTGGTTGTGTAGAAGTTGTGTAGAGGAAACATTGGTTGTGATTAAATATTTCTGCCAAAAAAGGCCAAACAAACTTTTTATTGTCCCAGTTCGCAAGATATTTGTATTAATATTTAGAAAGCCGGGTCCTAGGAAAATTGCATTTCACACGTGCATTTACAAACCCCTCTGCAACCATATTTCCACTGACACTGTTTCCTTATCAGAGACTGTGGTTTCAGTGAGGGGAAACTCCCTTGCATGCACCATTATGTCAGGCTCACATAGAGTGGGCATATTTGTGATTACTCCTCCAAGCCTGTCTGTGAATCTAACCAACAATGGGCAAGGAGCAGTAAAAAACAGTGGGTTATGCTTCATAGTGGCGTTCATTCGTCATTATCTATCTCGATCTGATGTTTGAATAATAGAAAGCACTGATGTTCATGTGGTAAAATGCTGCTGTTAATGTAACTTACACGGAAAGACCGTGGCCTTCAAGGCCACCAGTGTGTGACTATAAAGTAGATGTTTTTTGAGACAATACTGTGGAAAAACTCTTGCTTGAGGCATTGAGGGATAATGTATTATGATAGAGGTCATTCTCTAATTTGCCTACAGCTATAATCTGCCATAAAATATCAATTCATGTTCTTCTAAGTTATACTGTAGTAACATTAATGGTACGTTATGTGTGCTTTAAAATCAATCAGTGTCCTTGGAAGAGTGTTATGCTGCTTTTTAGCTAAAACTTTTAACTATCTTCACAGAACAAGAGTGTTTTCCATAAATCTCAGGTCAGGGCAAGTTGTCATGTGTTTTATGTTAATCCAGTTCATTAATTACACTATTTGTCAATGATTGTATATTTTGTAGAGTGTATTTTTATTTTCTTCTTTTTTCCCTTTTTGTTCTATGGGCCATTTTTTGTTTCACAGAAGAAAAAATTGTGGAAGATACCTTTTACTTGTGAGTTTATAGAGATCATATTTAAAAAAAATATGTATTCTCAAATCATTCTCAATAAACAGTAAAACTGTGAAGAATCAGTGACTGACTATTAGTTTAAAGGTTGTCAATAAGAATGCTATAAGCATTTTCAAAAACAGGCTAAAATGAGGAGACATTATTCTCCTCATCCCTCAACCATCGAACATCAAAAGGAAACTTAGAACTGTAAAAGTGTAATTTTAGTAGACAACCCTAAACGTTTTTCATGGAAATATTATAGACATGTTAAAGGTACACTATGTAACTTTTGTTCAAAATTAAAAAAATGTACATTATGAGTCAATACATCATCAATCCTTTTTGCAAAACCTGCTTTTGTCTTATCATGATTCACTATAAACCTATAAGTGTTTATATTTTAGATCTGATGGGATGGTTTTCGCAGGAAATTGCATACACAGTTTACTCGCCTGTGCGTGTCTTGTCATATCCGTAAATAGATAAATGTTACTCCAGCTAATTTGGTGCGTGTGTGTGTCTAGTGTATGATTGCCTTAGGTTAATTGTCTTGTCACAATTAATGAGAAAGGTTGACTTGCAGGAGCTAAATCTCAAACCTCCGGGGAATCACCTGCTTTAAAAAAAACCCTGTTGAACAGAAGAGAGTCTGCTGGCAAAAAGACAGAGCTTGTAATAAAACAAGAATCAACATTGGCTTGGTTTTTTTGGAGATGGCATGAACTGAGGGATTTGAAATGTTGTAAAAGTAATGCGGAGATGGCGTTTTTATTACTCAACAGGTGAGTAATTAAACAGATAAAGTGCCATATGTAGGTTCATTGAAAAGTATTATATATTGGATTATCTATCACAGTCACACAGAGCTAGCCTGGTTAAAACCAGACCCTTCTCAGTCGTAACTGAGTTAGGGTCTGGGGAAGGTTCATTCACAGCTCACTTCCAAAGGGGTGTCACCAACGGACGTCGCTCAAATGCCTCTGGGCGCAATTGGATAGACCTAAAACCAATCAGATCGATTGAAATCTTGTAAAGCGCGCCTCAACGTTTGTGGTTGCTGCCTCGATTTGGAAAGATTGGAAATGAGCTTGAATGGGCTCTTCGCCAGACTAACTTGCAGAGCAAATCTAAATTTGCGGAAGTTCGTCTGGGTCTACCCAGGCTAACACAGAGCCAAAGAACAGAGCCATTACCTGGAACATTGATGGATATTTCAAAGTGCTTTCCGTAATTTTGACAGACAACAATTAATGTATTTCCATGCTTTAGAAACATTCCAGTACACACTGCCGATATGCTAAATAAGGAATAGAAGTAAGAAAGGGGAGAAAATCTATGTTTTAAAGTGCCATGTGAGTAAGAATTTGGGAAAAAGAGAGATTCTCAGTGCATTCCAGTGAACTAATGAAATATAGTTAATTAAAGAAGGAGAGCAGACCATAAAAGCGCAGTGTCTGTTGTCTTAATGGACCCTTCGCTAAGCCACGCCCTCCCTAGTTACTGTTGCTACGCCTGTCAAGCTTTCCCGCCTGGCACGCCTATTACAGTATGCACCAGTGTCAGACATTCCCAATGAGATAATTAGTAATTTTTGGCGAACATGTGAAATATCTGAGAGAGCAAGACAAAAGGGACTGCAGTATGCATTCGAGGGATATATCCACGACATAATATGCAACCGATTAGAGAATAATTTCATAAAAATTGAAGCTAAAGCCTATAGTCGCAGCAGCCGCCGCCTCATACGCTGACCATTCACATGGGAAACACACAAATTGAGGAACAGCTATGTTCGTGCAAAGCAGGGTAAGTGAAATGTGAAAATAATCTAATAATTATAAATCAAACAGTTTATCCATAAATATTGTGGAATAACACTAACACCGGGAGAGCCGCGATCGGATTGGGTTAGAGTTACTCAGTCAGGGGTAACTGTAACGTTAGGCCGTCGATTAACAAAATGCTGAAATATATTTTAAAGTATGTCAGTGAGCCTCCGTCTTGTCTTTAATCGTCTTATTTTACGTTAAAATATATGCATTATGAACAAATAACCATCATTATTTCCAACTTCCAAGCAATAGTGTTTTTGTTAATCCTGTGGACATTAGTTGTGGATGGGGTCTCACACTGCTTGATCACGCACATAATTTCTCCCCTTGGCTTTTAGATTTTCGGGAAGGAAAAAAATTCCACTCCCCCATCCAAACTTTTAGGATTCCGGGTATCAGATTTGCACAATCCATTAGTGATGGGCGGATCGATACGAAGTATCGATATATATACTCAAATAAAAATATCGATACTTCATTGTTTTTTTTTTACCAGTGATTTTGTTTATTTGAGAAGAAATCTAATGCGTACAATATGCATTGAATTGGATGAATAACCTATGTTAGTGAATAATTGTGTAGTAGAACCACTTCTCTGCTTATCTGAACTGAACACGCAAATGCTACAAGTCAGAACCAATCAATCACAGAGAACGTTCACACACTGCCAACAATGCATTCAAACCACTAATCTATATATTGTCATTAGATAGATCAGTGATAAAAACAATGATTAACAGAAGACAGAAAAATATATGTTTGAGCTATTTTGCATTGTGCAAATTTGTGCAATTAAATTGTTTTAAATTGAATGTTAAAAGTTCATACTGATGTTCTATTCTGTAACTTATTTTAATATAAATCATACACTGTCAGAATAAAAAGGTTACATTTTATTGGTGCAACAGCCTGTCACTGGCAGTCCCTTATGAAAATGAACATTACAGTGACCATAGTTCATATAGGCCTATAATATTTTGTAGATTTCCATGGTTACCACTACAAGTAAACATTTTAACCATGTGTAAATAAAAAATATAATCTAATAAATTCCAATTAAGGCATATTGAATGTTAAAATGCCTTTCAAATATAATGTTTAGTGGGTATCATTACCCATTTTAATCGTAGTAATTCAATAATTTAAGAAACTTTCAAATTTAAAAGTTCATTTAAAGGGGACCTATTATGCAAAACTCACTTTTGCATGGTGTTTGGACATAAATGTGTGATGGCAGTGTGTGTACACAACCACCCAGCAGTAATAAAAATCCCCCAACTCCTTTTTATTAAGTATCCAAAAATCGTAAGCAGTGTCTCCTAACGACATGTTTTCAGAATGTGGCTTTAGTGACGTCACTAAAGCCACAGGCCCCGCCCACGAGTGTTGACAGACACTGCCGTTCTAACATAGAACCGCCCTGATCGAGTTCACAGCGAGTTGAGAGTTGTACACATCCGCCTTTGGTGCACTGACTAGAAAGTCTCCCAAGCGTTGTCGGTGTTGTGTAACTGGATGTATTAATCCACATAGCTCTGTTTATTTACTGAAGCGATAGGCCTAACATTATTGATCATGGCAGTAATAAAAGTGAGAGAGCGCATTTTATTACTGTTCATAGGAGTTGTTTTACGGATATGCAGTTTACCAGTTTATTAAGCACCCACTGAAAAGGTGTGTATAATATTTGTTTACTGTTAGTTGTAAGAGTGTTTTTTGTACTTCGCTGTGTATGTTGATAATAATGAAAGGGAGAGAGTTTATGGATAATACTTTAATGCCTTAGGGGTTAATGCATTATTGTCCGACTCCGGGTCGAAATGAACACGGCTACTGAGAGTTTATGTTTTGATATTATCATTCCGTGAGATGAGAGACTGTCCTGACACACGTCCTGCGAGCTCGTGAGGCTCCGCCCTTTGGGCCGGCAGCAGCTGCTCATTTGCAATTAAAGGGATACACACTAAAACGGTGCGTTTTTCTGAGCCTCAAAAAGTGACAATTTAAACATGCTGTAGAAAATTATCTGTTGGGTATTTTGAGCTAAAACTTCACATACACACTCTGGGGACATCAGATACTTATTTTACATCTTGTGAAAAGGGGTATAATAGGTCCCCTTTAAGAGGTATCGTATTGGTATCGATATTGACGATACTGGCCTTGAAAGTATCGGTATCGTATCGAAAACAAAATAAGTGGTATCGCCCATCACTACAATCCATACGCACAACGCTTCGACATGTTTCCCTCGCTCGAAAGCTTGCCAGATCTCCCGCGCCTAGTTACGGTTGCTTAGACACGATTGGCCAGTGGCGGTTTTCGGGCGTGGCTTAGCGAAGGGCTTGGCACAGCTATATGGGGAGGCTGCAGACCTGGAGCCGGCAGATATACGCCCCTGGCAGTTTTACGCCCCTGACAGTTTTATGCCCCTGTTGTTCCTGATGCGTCCAGTAGAGGGATATACTGCGAAATAACATCATTAAATCGACTCTTACAGATTAATAACCCGTCCATAGATACTTTTTTTTTTTTTAAATATAAACGTTAGAGTAGATCTGCACGGATTAAAATGTCTGTAGCTGTTCAGTTGGGCTTCACTCACTTCACTCAGCCTACAGAATGTGTTTTTGTGAATTGAAAAATTAAAAATACACAGTTGGATCAACTATGTTATGACAAGTATATGACCTACTGCAGTTATAGGCCTTTCCACCGTAAATATGTTGTTGTGAATTTATAGTTACATTTACATATTAACCAAATTTAACCCATTACAGTATACCGTGTAATCATATGGATCCTTGATTATCTGTAGTACTATTCTCTATTGGTCGTCATACAGCTACAAAACAGTGTCCTACACAGCATTTTATGAAGACAAACACAATTTATCCCCTTTCTAAAATTCCAAGGGCCATTTAAAAGAAAGACACAATATTGTTGTTCACAATTTTTTTTTTTGTAACACCTTTATGAATTATGATGACTCCCCTATGGTTTGCCCCTCTTCTTTAACTATTTTTTAAAAGGACATCCATGGTGATTTTATTGTGTGTGTGTGTGTGTGTGTGTGTGTGTGTGTGTGTGTGTGTGTGTGGATTGCATATTGCATCAATTTGCTCCTGATCTTCAAAGTACAACGGCACAAGCACTTGTTGGTGGAACAATAGTGAAAAAAAGTGTCAAGCCACTTTGATTTCTTTTGGCCACCAATGATGGACTGTGCAGAGAAAATTGAAAATGACATTAAAACCATGTCCATGTATGTCTCTGTAAGTTGTTTATTTTGTAAGTCGTAAAAAAAAGATGGGTGTTTTATAAGTTTAGAGAGAGATTTTCATCTCAGCTAAAGCAAACACACACCTTTATGAGATGCAAGTTAAAAAGAATTTGGTAAAGACAGAGTATGATAAAACCCACATTAAGTGCACATACCCAACATTTTAGTCCAGACCAGTAGGCCTAAGCTATTTTAAGAAATGATGTTGGAAATAATCAAAATATTTGAGTGAGTGTGCAGTTCAACTGTTTACTTAGAGATTTACATACATGTATACATATATGCCTATTATAAATGCGTCTTTTGTGTGTTCACACCATAGGCTATAAAAAAACAAGTTCATATTCCATTATCTACTGTAATGTTGCCCCAGAAACCATGTGGAGTATGTTTTAATGTAAGGAGTAAACAGGGTCTTACCAGAAGAGGCCACCTCATGCAAGCTAAAGAAAATTAATTTTAAGGTGAGTAGAGAATACTAGGGCAGCTAAACCTACACGTGGTATAGCTAAGTTTAAGCCAGATTGAACATAAACCTGACCGTCAAGAACTTTTTGTCTCTCGAAATAAATTATAGACCCATCCATTGATATAGAAATGAATTGATATCTACCTACCAAGCTAATCGTTTATAAATAATAAATGTTGCATCATTGCTAAACAACAATAACTTTAGCAGATTATTTAACATACAAATGACAGAATCTATAATTTTTTGTCAGATTTTCATTCTAACGATAAAGATCTTGATTATACGGTATTATTACTTTGTCTTCTGGGCAAGATTCATCTTCATAAAGACAGAACCATTCAATGATCCTGATTTAAGAATATTCTCCTCTGATATAAAGTCCCTTTTTTCTTCTTTTAAGAAAATGTCAAAACCTTTAAACTCAAAGGTTTCTAAAATAAATAATATCATTGAATCTGTTGTAAAGAACCTTTAATTTTTTATGTTGACAAAATGTAAAATTGTATTAATTTGTGTAGCCTAATTCAATCTCTTTTGATGTCCCCCTTGTTATTTTTTTTCTCTTTCTCACTGTTAATGTCTTGTATCCTTTCATTTGCAATACAAAATAAATACATTTATTAATAAAAAATAAAAAAAGATTATTTACTAACATAACTCAATTCGTGTTGCTGTACAGCCTCCCCCTACTGGACGCATCAGGAATAACAGGGGCGTAAAACTGCCAGGGGCGTATATCTGCCGGCTCCAGGTCTGCAGCCTCCCCTTACTCTGGCACAGAGATATTCTTGTGATACCAATGTCACATTAAAGGGATAGTTCACCCAAAAATGAAAATTCTGTCAGTATTTACTCTCCCTCATGTTGTTCCAACCCCGTAAGACATTCGTTCATCTTAGGAACACAAATTAAGATATTTTTGATGAAATCTGAGAGCTGGATCACTCCTTCATACTCCTCCATAGGCTTCAAAAGGATTGAAACTTGTCGGTGTCGAAAAGTTATTAAAGACATCGTTAAAATAGTCCAAGTGACTACAGTGGCTCAATCTTAAGGTTATCAAGCGACGAGAATACTTTTTGTGCGCAAAAACAAACAAAAATAACGACTTTATTTCAACTATACATTTCCTTCTCTGTGGCCTCTAGTCAGTTAACTTAGTGTGATAGCGTAGAGCTACGTCACACGTAGGCTCACTATTGGCCGACGCTGGTCATGTGTGTGATGCGTGTGATGTACAACAACAGAAGCTCTACGCTTTTACACTAGTGAACTGACTCGAGGCCCACAGAGAAGGACATGAATAGTTGAAATAAAGTCGTTATTTTCGTTTTTTTGCGCACAAAAAGTATTCTCGTCGTTTGATAAACTTAAGATTGAGCCACTGTAGTCACTTGGACTATTTTAACGATGTCTTTAATAACTTTTCGGGGCCTGCAAGTTCAATCCCTCAAGAAGCCTATGGAGGAGTGATCCAGCTCTCAGATTTAATCAAAAATATCTTAATTCGTGTTCCCAAGATGAACGAAGGCCTTACGGGGTTGGAACAACATGAGGGCGAGTAAATACTGACAGAATTTTCATTTTTGGGTGAACTAACCCTTTAAAAAAAACAAGTGTTACATCATTTTCCTGACAAATTAAAATACAGCATGATGGAAAATATACAGCTCATTTAGTCTCATACGAATCATATTTAACAGACTTATTATTTGGAATGATTTGTTTTTTACCAAAAATGGAAGTGCCACCTGTAGCCTATTTTAAAATGCAGTAGACTCATTTGGTGGTTATGGCCCAGTAAAATCCTTAAATAATGCTCTTAATATTGTCACGTTTTGGTTTTGTTTCATGTCTGTCATGTAATCCCGTTCTTGTCATGTGATCCTGCCAAGTGTTCCCCATGTGAATGTGTCATGTTGTCATTGGTTGTTCACAGGTGTCCCTTGTCTAATCATTAGTCTTGTGTGTATTTAAGCCCTCATGTTTGCCATGTGTTTTTGTCAAGTATTGTTTGTGTAGCCACTGTTGGTAAGTGTTCTAGTCTAGGCCATGTTTTGAGTTCATGTCATGCCATTGTTTTATGTTTGATTATTTGTAAATACGCTGCACTTGGGTTCTTAAAACTTGCCTTCAGAGGACTAATCATTACAAATATGTCTCAGATGTGTAAATGGAAATTGCATCAACTCTAAAAGTCCCATATATTTCCACTGAAATGCCATTAGATACCATATAGCCTACTATTTATGTTAGTATTCTCATATTCACACAGTCAGTGGGGAGGGTGGTTAAAGTGCTCAAAAATAATGAACCAATAAGCCTTACACTGTACCTGAGGATAATAAAGCAGTTCCAATTATAAAGTAAAATAGCATATCTGAGTGCAGCGTGACTCATTAAACAGAAAGCAGAAGAACAGTTTTAAAAAAATGTAGCAAAAACAACGTCTTTATTTCACCAGACACCAGTCCAATTGCGTTGTACAGAATCTATCATAGTACAAATACAAATATATTTTCAATACCACATACGAATACCTTTGACTGTATATACTTTGTGCAAGAGAATACATTTATCATTTACATTTAGCATTTACACAATTGACATTTGTGCATATCATTGTCTGCATGAACATCACTATCATGATAATTACTGAACCACCATTTGATGAGAAATGATGAATAAAATATTACAGTAGACTGATAATAAACACCATGGTGGGGTTTGTTCACAGGATTCCAGAAGTTATCCGGTGTCAGCGTTTATGTAAATCACCAGAGCACCATTTAGCCAATCACAAGTGCTTATGACACACCAAATCTAAGACATCATGATGCAGTTCAGTCTCTGTTTGGAATGGAATACTAGCGCACTGCAAACTGTCAGTATATACTGTATTCTGCCTTATTTATTAAAAAACAGTATCTCGAACTCTATGCATTCTGCTCGCCAAACCTTTCAAACAGTAGTATGGTTCTCCTGTAGTTACCATTCAGCAAATGGCATCCAGTTACCATTCCATAAATAAATAAGGTTATATGCAGTTTAATAGTTTGTATAAAATCAATTAACTTTTAGGAGCTTAATATTATCTAGTTCATAGAGTGCACAACTTGCCAACTTTTGAGCGGCCTTGGTTCTGGAAGTATTTTTCCCATTCATTTTCCATAGGGATATTATTAGCCATGAACCAAACCAACCAGCTACAAGGTTAATCACTCACAACATTATATATTTTATATTAGTGTTTGACAAAATAGACAAAAAGCCTGTGTTCTTATTGGTTTCAATGACGGAAAGAACTACAATCCCAAGAAGCACTGTGAATTACATAATTGAACTAAAAACGATGGAGCAATATCCAACTATTGATTTAAATATGTCGATTATGTATATAGAAATATGTTTATACATGTATATACAAAATATTTTACGTTTATTGCAAAATATGCATATATATACAAATATTTAAGCAGTTTGAGATTGCAGGGAGACTGACCCCATGTCATTTGCAATGCTGCATGGGATTGTAGTTCTTTCCCTCATTAAAGCCATTAATTACAGTCTTGTGTTGGAAACTGATTCTTCATCATTCACAGTGCATCATGGGAGTAGACAAGCGCTAACGTGTTTTTTTGGCGATTTACTTGTCGTCATTCTCTGTTTGGTCAGCAGAATCATGGGTAATATAGTTGCTGATGGCAAAAGATTAACAACCTCGTACCTCACAAAATAACTTTCTTTGAAGGTTTGGAAGTCATTGTTAAAAATCAATTCTCCCATAAAGAAAATGAATAGGATTTTCACTTCCGGAACCCGACTGTTGCACTCTATTGCAGTTCAAGTCAAGAGCATTGTATTGTGGTATATGGTACCCTGCCATATACTGTCCACATTATACATTCCAAATACTGCAATAGGGTAGTATGCTATCCCGAAGACAACCTCTGTTTGTTTATGAAACCAGCAGCAACATTTCAAGTATGAGGTAATAACAGGTCTCTAAAATAATGAGCAATGTGCTATTGTCACAAGCACTTATGAATAGACAAATGACTCTCATAGTCCCTGTAGGGATTTTTTTCTGTACATCCCATCCCTCCAAATGAGAGAGAGAGTCTTTTTGCCACAGCAAAAAAGCTAAATGAGCATTAACAGTCCGGCTGAAACCGGGGAAACTTTGCCGTACAGGCCCGCTGATGAATCCAAGCCACGCACACTGAGAAAAAGCAAGAGTTTACGAGCTTCACTGCGGCAAACAGACACACAGCTGTTGGGAAAAGCTGCCATTGAAGACTGTCATTTCAAGGGGCTCCGCAGACAGGAAACTGGCATTATGCATGATGAGGTAACCAAGAATTCATTTGAACAAGGAACAGTTCCTCTGTCCTCAGCTTAGAAAGCATGTATACTGTACAGTAGGGTCTCAATCAGGAATGTACCGTGATTTGAGTGATGACTACACAAAGCAGCTGATGAGTGTGTGAATGTGTGTGTTGTTGAAGTAAAGTACCGTATTGCACGCTCATCCGAGTTCTGTTTAATGAACTAATTTCCCTTTATCGTTGCTTGGTATTAAACGCACATGACAAAGATGGCTGCGCAATGCATTTTTAATGTTATTTGCATTTCAAAGTAGCAGCATCCTGTGACGGCTCCAATATGGCAGGTGCCATTTAGAAGCAAACTGCATTACAATGCTGGGAGATTCAATCTGCAGCTCTCAGCTACACTGGGGATCTAATAAAAACAACCCCCCCCCCCCCCAAATCTGCGATGAAATTACGTCTCTTCTGTACAAAGCCTTCAACAGCTTGTGAATTCTAATACATTATCCCAGCATGCTCTGGGAAAAAGCTGGCTATAAGCAAACCAACATCATTTCATTAGCTATATCATTGCAGCTTATTGTGAAGCTAGACTTTTTTTTAAATGAAGGAATTATGAGTGATTTGTGTCCATTGGCAAGGCGTAGCAGTTGCTAAGGTGTTCTGGTTGGTTGATTACAAAAAAGTCCCTCCTTCAATGTACAGTAAATGTATAGGATTTTTACTTAACGTTTGCCTGGCTGAAAATCATAAGTCTAATTACTTAGAAAATTAATATCATACCTCTCTTCAACAAGCTACACGATTTGAGGCATCATTTCTTTGATTCAGGATAAAAATCCCTTAAAAAGTCAGTTCAAATTAGATCGTGGGCTAATAAAACAGGAAGGAAGGAATCTGTTGACGTTGGTCACAAGAAATTTTGTAATGCTGTCAGCTGCGTGTGAGGGAAAGAATGATTATGAGGTCATGGTAGAATTGGAAAATTTGTAGATGAACAATAGGATATGAAGTTTTCAGGTGAGAAATGCAGTTCAAGTATGGTGTCAGCAACACCAAGGTCAAGGGTTCAACTCCCAGGGAACACATACATGTAAAATGTAAACTTTAAATGTACTGTAAAACACACTGGATAAAAGCATTTGCTAAATGAATAAATGTACCTTATTGTTACCACACTGACTAGCTATTGCATTTCGACCACTACTGAGAACTGTGGGATATTACTAAGGCTGGGTATTGACAGCGTCCTCGCTGTACAATACATATCGTGATACATGTTGCAATTAAATATATCACAATAGTCCATGATATCAAAATTGAATTGCGATTGACACTGCACTAAATGTGAGTGAATCGGTCAGTCTCTCTAATGAGGTTTCAGAGACTTATTTATATGACCTGTTTGAACTGTAGGAAATATGAATGCACAAAATTAATACAAAATGTATGCAAGGTAAGAAAGTATTGAAAAATTGCGGTATTACGATATGTGATTGTTTTGTAGAGTCCTAAAACACATTTGATGAGAATAATAGGAACATTTTCTATAATCCATGATTTTCTGTTAGGACATTTTTAGCATGTCATTCTTCGTAGACAATTTACCGAGTTAAAATCAGCTGAGGGTTACTCATTTGAACTGTGTAATGGTTCACATCAAATGATGCAATCAAAACCACATTCTCAAGCCTCCTGTGTATAACATCCCATGAATCACAGCAAGTGTCACAAACAAAAGAAAGAAACAAAGAAAAACAAAGGCCGCCTGCTGGGCGAGACGGAGAAATCTGTGGCCCGCGAATCAAGGTGGCTTATTTTTTCTTCCTGCTTTTCACTTCACTGTGTCCCCCACTTGCATTTCGTACCAGTTCCTTCAGCGTCCCGGGACTCACTTGTAGAGGAGCTGGAGTCGTCCAGGGTGACAGTTGTTGCGGTTGATCTTGCCATCGGGCTGGTACAGGGTGGAGGAGTTGGAAAAGGTGGGAGGGAGGGAGTGGTTGTCAGAAGCAGGGAGGGGGTATCCTGGTGGCGGGAGGAGAGATTTGGGATCGTTCAGAGGAGTGGGAATGGAAGGTGAGCTGTGGTTCTGATTGGAGGAGGTTGGACGTTTTCTGGAACGCAGGGCCTGTCGCTCTGACAGCTGATTTCTCAGCTCTGATACACGTTCCTCTTTCTGTTGGAATGAAAACACGAAACTAAATTAGAAACTGGACCTAAAAATATGAAACATATCTGTGCAGTTTTGAAAACCACTGAGACAAGGAAGCTGAAAGTAAACTTGACAATCTGCCACAACTCTCATGACATCTACTGTATCAGACAGGATAGGGCCAAATTCAGAATTTAAGAATGAGTGTCCCTTTGAAGTCAGAATTTGGATTGGATTGGCCACATGACCCACAGGATGCTGAGTTGAAATGACAAGAGGAGGATTTTACTAAATCCCAATTCAAAGATATTCAACACAATCTCACAAAATGGGGAATTTCATGAAATTGAAATAAAGCTTAATTAGAATAAAATATGAATATTACATGAAAACTGAAAACATTAGATGGCAACTAATGGTTACTAATTAAACTATGTTAATTACTGCAAAAACAATAGCATCGACACAGATAGTTAGCACAAAATATCCTCCACATTGTTTTAAGATCACTTAATAAAATAAATACTGGAGTCAAATTTGGAATCGATTTATTATATCACTTATTGAGCTTTTACTGCTCAAAGCCTTGTACTTATACAGTGTGTTAACATTTTGATGATCTCACTGAATCCTCCACCCGCAAAATCAAATTGATCTCATCATTATATGTATTACTCTTTTTCAGATCTCAGTGTTCAAATCCTGAGGCTGAGACAATCTTTGGAAATTTTGTTTGATGTTTTTACTTTTTTAGATTAAGGCAGCCGGGAATCAAATTTCCTGGTTCTTAGTGGAATACATTATACTGACCATTACAAAGCAACAGTTATGTACATGGGAAATGAAGTGGTCTTCCACCATGGTCCATAAAATTTCAACTATCCCGGTCTAAAAAAAATCTACTATATATAGATAGATAGAGATACATAATATAATAATGACATGTAATGTATTATTAAAAACTACATTTACAGCAGGTTACATGAATTTCTTTCAATTCTTGTTCCTTTAATTAAAAGTACAATTCTGGATCCTGTTTGCTCATTCAATTAAAATTCTACAGAAATTTAAAAAAGGCATTCTCAATTCAGTTTTGAAATATGTTCAATCCTAGTATCAGACATTCCGAACAGTGTGCTGGAAAAATTGAATGTGACAGAACCTCCTGGATGATCTTCTGCAGCTCTTTGTTCTCTCTCTCCAGCTGGCGGGATTTTTCCTCATCATTGTTGTTTGTGGATGAGCCGGTCTTCATGGTCTCCTGCTGGTCTGACTGCCACTCACCACGAGTGATAAGCCTCCGCATCTACACCCACAAACACACACCACACTAGGTATAACAACAGGCCAGATTCATGTCGACAGAATATTAATGTACTGCAAGCTGGACAACAATTGAGGTCTACTACTACCTACTATTTATTAAAAATAGAGTGCAAACCGATGAGCAGCAGGCAACAATAGAAATAATAATAGTAATACAAAATAATTGATGTAAAAAAGAGTGAACAAATATGAGTTTGATTAAAATTTAACTACTCGTCGAGTAATAGGGTCTTGATTATGTGTAGATTATTAGACAAGAAAATATAAAAATAAAATAATAGTATAAAAATTATAGCACTGGTCTGGAGGTATGTCATTCTGTAAATACTTAAGAGACTTTTCTTATTTAGACCTTATGCAACACTTTCAGCACTCGTTGTGTTCTTTCTTTCAGGTTTGTACTGTATTTCCACAGCATGAAGGTAAGATCTTACGGATTTATGAATGAACCGCTCATTTAAAAATCTTCCCGGTCTACTGACATTTGTTATGACATCCGCTTCAAATATCACAATGCTCATTATAACTTTCGCTACTGTACAAAAAGTAAAACCACTTCACCAGCTAATTACTCTTCGACAGCGATGCCATAGAAATATACAGAGATAACGAAAAATCTACAAAATTCTAAAGATGGCTGCATGCTTGTTTCTCTGGTGCATAAGATCTATATAACATGAATAAATGCTTCCTTTGTGTATGTAACTGCTTTTATTGGCTGTTGTATAATTGCAGTGTCTTCTTTCCCGTTCTTTGGAGATGTCTAATAACACCTGTCCTCCGATGACACTGATTACACCACATCTCCATAGCATCATCATTCAGCGCGCTTTAAGATTTCATGAGAAGACCGCTGAGAGAGATGCATATGTCAAACAGTAACCACTCTTTGATCACTCCTTCCTTTGCTCTAGTTATCCACCATTAATATTCATCACTGTAATACAATATTTACATTAGCGCTCCTTCTTGTTTTGAGAAAATTATCTTCTGTTGTACCTTCGGGACGAAGAGGACAACTAGAGTGATGTAAACGGAGAAGATGATGGCCAGCGAGGCGAAGGCGAATGAGGCGTCCTGCTTAGACGATAGAATCATGGTGACTGGAGCGGTAATCATACACAACACCTGAAAGAGAGAGAAACAGTTACATATACAGGTGTTTCTTTAACTATGGGTGCTTACAAAACACATTTTTTAGCCCTCTCACTACATTAATTGGTCTACTATGGAAGCCTGTTTCCGCCACAGAATAAAACATTTTAAAAGATAATTGCGACTTTATGTCACGCAATTCTGACTCGCAATTGTGAGAAAAAAAGTCAGAATTGTGAGATTAAAAAGTCGCAATTACCTTTTTTATTTTTTATTCTGTGGCGGAAACAGGCTTCCATCTACTGTCAAAGTCCAAGACAATGTTGTTATCGTTAACTAAAACTACAACTCTTAAAAATAGTTTTCGTTAATGACAATAAAGCTGAAATGAAATAAAATATTAGATGTTAAATATAAAAAACTACTGTGCTGTTTTGACAACTAACTTGAATAAAATAAAATAAGTTTAAATTGAAGTACTAAAATCACTACAACTAAAACTGAAATAAAAACAAATTAAAGCAAAAACAGAAATATTAAAAAAGCTAATAACAATGATAACAAATAACAAAGCACATTTCAAAATTACAAAAATGCATACTAAAATTAAAGTGAAAATATAAAAAAGCTAATTTAAAATATGAATAAACACTGTAATTGTCACGGTTTGGGTTTTGCGTCTTGTTCCTTGTTCTTGTATGTCATGTGATTCCCTGTTTGCCATGTGTCTTGTCTATTGTTCCCAGGTGTTCCTCGTTAGCCACGCCCCCTTGTTATCTCGTTTAGCTTGTTTGTCCTTGTATTTAAGCCCTGTGTTTCAGTTCAGTCCTTGTGAGTTCTTATGTTGTTGTAATGTTGCTGTTAGCGGTCTCTTTGTTCCTGTTCTGAGTTTTCTGTTCCGAGTCTTCCCTGGATTACCTGTTTGTATTTGTTTAATTAAAAGTGCTTGCAATTGGATTCACTCTTCGTCTCTGCTTCAACGTGACAGTAATATAGTAATAATAACACTGGTCTATCAGTGGATATACATGCATCACAATATATTTTCTATATTTTTTTTTCTGAGTTATGTTTCTGAGCCAACAAATGTTCCAAATTCTTAAAAAAATGGCACAGTCCTTTGTCTTGTTAAGGCTAATTTCATTGATATATTCTAAATATACACAAGTAATATTTGTACACTTTTTGCATAATTTGACAATATTATGATTGGAAATTTTCCTTTTTTACATTTTCACACAATAAATATTGAAATTGTGTTATTGAAATGACTCTTTGTTTCGATTATCATAACATGTAGTAATTGTTTTTTTAATAATTGATTTTCATTATTTATGATGGGAAGTGTGGGTGTGGGCCAACATTAGCAATATTTTCATAAAAGACTAATGAAAAGTAGCACCAATAAATGAAGGAATTATAATATGTTTACAAGAACCTTTTTAATGTCACATTCATATAACAAAATGAAAAAAAAAAAAAAAAACTTAGAGGAGAATAGAAACCAAGAGAGAAAGAAATGAATCAATAAATATTGATCACCAGTCAGTCGTTTCTCACACAACAAGTAAAATCTCATCCAGGCTAGCAAAAAGAAAATGGTGCCTGGCATCAACAGAGGTGATCTTTTTTTGCAGGGTCATTAGTTATTTGGACAGGGCAAAAAGTGCAAAGCAGTCTCTATAAATCGAAGCAGTTTATAGCTGGAGTAACAGCAGTAGCCAGCAGCCTTCACACTTGAATCACACCACGGGCAGAGCATTAATGATGCGACAAAATCAGTATGGTTTTAGTTTAAAATGCACAGGCATGCTAAATAATGCAAGCAGTAAGGGAATCCTCATTCACTGCCATTAAATGGAAAAGAGCAACCAGGGTATTCTTCAAAATATCTTGTTTCGTGTTCCACAGGAGGATAAAAGCAATGCACCATGTCCTAACAAGACATGACACGACAGAGCAACACACGAAAAAAGGTATATTTTCCATATTCAGAGTTTTTTGACCAAACCAGCCGATGGTGATACGCCACAGGGGACTCTATTTTAGAAACGGTTTCTATTTCTACAACATTGCGGCTGGAACAACAACAATGATAATCTCAGGTATTGATTATGTGCTTTATTTAATGTTAAAAGCATCTAATTTGAGTTTGAAAATCCTTTTGCGTGACATTTATAGCCAAACTGAAAGTGACAATGGATAAATAACCTCAGATCTTGAAAATAAATTAATGGAAACAACATTCAAACTGTCAACTCAGTTTGAACAAACAAGTGTATTCTATGACAAAGTTTATTTCAGTCACTGAGTATGTATTTTTAATGTTAAAATAGTGTAATATTTATGAATTTCATTATGTATTTATCTATTTCATTGCGAGTGAAGTGTGCTTGCAGAGAGACTCCGCCCACACACTATTCCAATTGGCTGTGATTTTTGATTGATTTGTTGTGTCATGTAGTTTTGTCGCATCTGGTGTGGACAGACAAATTGCTTGTCACTGGAATCTTATTGCATCGCGTATGGTTAGGACACGGTGATATGGCTTTGGAACAACATAAGGGTGAGTAAATGATGACACAATTTACAGTATGTCATTATTTATTCATCCTCATGTCGTTTCAAACCCATTTGACTATAATTTCTTTCGTGGAAAAGGATCTCTGCAGATCTTTTCCATATAATGACAGTTAATAATGATCACAATTGTCAAAATCCAAAAAGAAGGAAAATAAATACCATAAAAACACCATAACAGCTATCCTGTAAATATATATATATAACTCTATTGTACATTCGATTTCTTGATTTGGGAGTCAAACAAGTCAAAATGTGAGTTTAATAAATCTTATCAGTTTCCTGTGAAAGAGGTGAGCTCTTATTGTCTTTATTATTGTCCTCCAAGCAGCTGAAATTCTAAAAAGTGATGGAGTTTGTAATGACATGACAGATGGCATCTGAAATCATTTCTTTAGCAGAATGGGCATTCGCTAAGGGCCAGGAGTCAGCCTGCGACTTGGAAAAAGAGAGAGAGAGAGAAGAGATTAAAATGCAAACTTTGGCCCCTTGCTGATCTACAGTCTCTCCCTCAATTTGAGCTTAAATTGGGTTCAGTGTATAATGGGTAATCCTTGGAGGCCGAGATGGAGAGAAACACACTGCTTCAAATTAAAAGCGTAGAATGAAATAGCTGATTGACAAAAGCTTTGTGCTTCATTTCCAATCAGCCTTCGCCATAGAAAACAGACCAGAAGTCTTTATGGTAAATGAAAAGAGATTCCCATGTATTTACCCCCAATACTGAGGGTGTTATCAGCATTGTACGTGCTTCTTTCGTGACTCGTGAGTCGTGGGGCCGCACTGAAATGCTAAAGTGGAACAGATGGGCAAAAACAAACATCTTTCAACATTACTGTGGGACCACTTTACTTGAGTTTTCTAACTACTTTAGAGCTCCAGTCCCGTCAAACTGACATGCAAGCTTATTCCCGATGATGAGGGGAAGCTCTTTTCCCTCCCTTTCCCTGTCCTCTGGAAAGCTCTGCGTCCCTGGACAGCATTCGAGATGGCAGGCTCAGACACTTCACTTCCATCAAATCTAGCAGAGCCACACTGAAATGCTCCAGGCATGTTCTTACTGCTTATGATTGTGTTGTGACACACAACAGCTCCAGAAGGATGCTGCGTCCAATTCACACACCAACTCCCAACTAAACTTGAGCAAAGAAAGGAAAAAAAAAAAAACCCTCTGTGGTGCTATTTCAGTCACGTCAGTCGAACAGTTCTACCTTTTAATTGGACAATTTTTGGGTGACAACTGACATTTCAAATGTCACACAAGGCTCTCCTTAAAATGACTACAGGGATGAGTTTAAAAAGATGAACAGACTCACCGAGACATTGTAGATGGCCATCCCAACAGCTCGATGATCATTTATTTTTTCAGTGGACACAGATTTGGTTTCATAAGCCAGAAAAATGCCAAGAAGCAGCAGCAAACCCTTATAGCCATACACGACACCTAAAAGTCAAAACAGAGACAAATATAACGAACAGGTTTCCCAAAGATCCATATTGTTTAATCCCAAATCCAGGGCCGCCGGAGCAACAGGGGCGAGCTGGCTTTTGACCCGGCACTTTTCAAAAGCCAAAGCACATGCGATAAAGGGTTGAAACACGCTTTGTCGCTCACTGCCGTTTAAGTGTGTGTTGAATCAGTATGGCTAACATTTCTAAATTTTCATTTAATGTAAGTGAGCTATGCTACTGATTGTAATTTTGGCTGCCCTTGTAATGGGTCATAACATTGACAATACCTGTGAAACTAGAATAGCCCTGCTCATTCAAAGATGTGCATTTATTGCATAGACGGAGCAAGAGCATAACTTAAGTGTCTAAAATGTATGTGCACAATTCAGTTGTATGATAGATTTAGCCCTCTTTATATAAATGCTGTGAAACTGAATGTACAAAGCAAACTGTAAGCTGAAATAACCACAGCACTGTACAGTAATAAGAGCGTACAGTTTATGTCAATCAGATGCGCCTGACAGTTGCGTTTGTAAGTGTAAAAACAGTAGCACATTAAGGACTCGCTATAGCATGTCAACTTAGAATAGCGTAAAAACGTCAATTTATGAGATCAATACCTTGTTTTTGATCTGTCGAGTGTTTGAAACAACTTCTTTCTGTGACCTGATGTGGCTTCTTTTCATTGAATGAGAGAAAATATTATTTTATAGTATTCTGTGATAGGCTATGTCGATTAGCATTGCGTTAAAAATATAGGTCTAATAAACTGAGGTCAAAATGGACATTTCTAATGATACATTGTATGTCAAGATAAAAAATGACATTACATATGCAGTAAACAAAAAAAAATGTAAGAAAGAAAAAAGTAAGTAAGTCAGTAAGAAAAAAAAATGAACACTTTTACTCAGCAAGGACACATCACTGTTCAAAAGTGACAGTAACATTGATAATAAATGGTTCTTGAGCAGCAAATCAGCATATTAGAATGATTTCTGAAGTATAATGTGACACTGAAGACTGGAGCAATGATGCTGAAAATTCAGCTTTGCTATCACAGGAATAAATTACATTTTAAAATACATTCAAATAGAAAACAGTTATTTAAAATTGTAATAATATTTCAAAATATTTCATTTTAATGTATTTTTGATCAAATAAATGCAGTGTCTTACTGACACCAAACTTTTGAAATGTATTGTAAATGACTGTACTATTTATTAAATCAAGCCAAAAGTCTCATCAAGTTGAAGGATTTTTAAACATTTCTAAAGTGCTTTTAAAAGAATATCTACAACAATGCCAAGCATATACCGTATCAGTTATATTTTAATCGTTACTACTGGCTGTTGCTTGTGTATTATTTATAGTCACCTTCTTCTCTGACCATTAAATCCTCGGTAAACACTGGCGATGTAATGAAGGTCGCAGACAGAGGGACGGGGAGGGGGGGGGGGTGTGTGATTCAATTTAATTGAGTGCTTGCTAAAAAAAACGTCTCACTCTCAGATTATCATTTCAAGTCCATTTGGATTTGGATGTGAGCAAAAATGGTGCTATCTAGAGTGTGTGAACTGTTTACTAAGTAATTAGTCCATCCTTTTCCACCAGTTTGATGCATTCAGGCCGATGCAAACATGATAGGTGGACATTATCACACTGACAGGATAATCAGTCAGTCACAGGTGCTGCCTGCTCTCATGACTTTTGCCTGGATCTGGATATTCATCCCTCACGTTCACAACACACTATACAATGAGAAAAAAATTGCCCTAGGGTTTACTTTTAAACAATTTTCACTCCCAAAATTGCTAGTAAATTTCACAAATGATTACAAAGAAACAGCAAGTAACATTGAATTAAAATGAAAATTTAAAGAAGAAAAATTGAAATTGTG
The DNA here is from genome assembly GCA_026230005.1 of Gila orcuttii. NCBI lineage: Eukaryota > Metazoa > Chordata > Actinopteri > Cypriniformes > Leuciscidae > Gila > Gila orcuttii. Next base: position 15,340,096 of record JAPDVR010000010.1, on the reverse strand, counting down.
TTTTCTTGTAAATAGTACTCCAATAATCTTTGTTTTATTTACAACTTTGATCTCAATGAGAACTTTGTTATATTTGTTTTTGTTTGGTTCTGTGCAAATCAGTCATTTTTCTCATCCAGATGTTGTGAAAGGAAGCTGCCTTCCATGCATCTTTGAACCAAATGTCCCTTGAAGTCAACCTACTAAACTGTATTGGCAGATTTGTATCATACAAGTATTTGTATGACAGGCCTGTTTCCAGGCAGCTGTGCTCATTTCTAAAAGACTCTGTCTGAAGAACACACTGAAGGCTCATTTTAATGACCGTAACTGGAAGAGCAAGGCCGCTCCAATTTGTCTCATAAAGGTAGCAATTAATTTGTTTAATTACTTAAACACTTACAAGAAGGAAACACCTGAGGAGAGAGGCTGAAGGTCAAAACCATCGGGGTTCCTTCATTAAATCACTTTCACACAGACACAGGCTCATGGGCTTTATTTTAGACAGCGACTATTTTTTTGAGCCCAACACCATGATGAGATGTCATGATGAACAAGAGAAGAGAGACATTGTGGCCACTGTTAACGTCCTTTATGTGCATGCACTGTCTGCGTTTTAATATCCGATTCATTACAGGAATTATGCAAATCAGGTAATGACGCAAACATGGCCTAAAAATAACGCTGACCACAATTTGCATGTTGTAATTCCCAATCTTATGGGTCGGTTCTGAGCGGAAGAACCGTGTCAAAAATAAGTACACTTATTAAATAAGTATAAAATAATTTTTTAAAAAATGTACTTGTTATGGAAATCTAAAATATACTTTGTCATTTCTATTAAAACTTGTATATCATGAATTCAATTTTTAATTACACATTTTTAATGATGATGTTACAGTTTAGTACATTGTACTAACTTGTATATAATATTGAATAACACACAACAGTTAAAATTGTAATCAAGTACTTGCTTTAGTCAACAATAAGTGTACTTTAAAGCATGACAAAGGATTTTGAAAAGATTGATTTTATATGTAGTTTAAAATAAAACTTAAATTTTACATTATTACAAAGTATACTTAAGTGTTAAGAAACACCCATGCATTCATATCTTACTATCTGAAAGTAAAGTGTTTGTTTTTAAAATATACTTATTTCCCTAAAAATATACCTTGAAATATTTAAAGTACATTACAAGTGCACATTCAGTACAATTAAACACTTCTCTTTGTTATAAGGGAATCTTCATACTTTACTGAAAATACACTGCATCGGTCCTCCAGTGTGATCAGGACACTTCAATTGGCACATAAAGTGTGCTTGACTACACTGCACATCTGGAGATACTGTATGCTAGTTATAACATAATTTAATCAAAATTTGATGAATATCTGCCAGTATTATCACTAGAACACTTCTGTTTGCTGCCTTGTTTCCACAACAATGACTTCATTTAAATATGCCTGCTGCAGTCCTAAGTCAGCACAGAGAGTGCTGGTTTAAACTGGATTACGGGTGGTCGGTGAATAAAACGCAGGTTTTTTTTGCATTTAAATACTGCACTGTAAAGTCAGGGAATATATTAACTGATAAAAAGTAACATTTGCATTTTACAAAAAAATCTAATCAGAATTGGGTGCAGTGTGAAACGATTCGATTCTTACCAAGCCATGTGTTCATCTTCTCTGAACTGCAGTGCTGTAGAAGAGGCTCAATCAACTGATCCACGTCCCCTTTAGGTGCTTCTTTAGTGAACTTCTGCTCAGAGAGAAAGAGAAACGGTTAAATCAAGATTTTGTTCATATGCACCTTGTGGCAAAACACAATAAATCCAACTGTGTTGTGTTCAAAAAAACACAGTCCCTGATAGGACGGAGGGCTGCCTTACCTCCACTGTGATGTGCAAGGGGTCCACAATCTGCCAAATCATAAGGGACAGGATGTCGATAACCAGCAGGACCCCCACGGTGGCATAGAGCTTCCAGGGCTCCAGGTGCTGCTGGGATATAAAAACACCACCAATCAACTTTCCATCCAGGCCAGTGAAAGAAACAACTTCTGTGGTGATTCATGACATCATAAGGAGCGTAAGTGCAGAGAGCTTGAAGGGAAAACAATGGCCCATTATCAGGATGCCAATTCAATCCGCCACACGGTGGCTGCTCTTTATGGTTTAAGTAAGGAAACTGTCTTTAATGGATTATAACAAAATCAATACTCGTTCTTTTTTTGTAGCGAGGATGGTGTTTGTGAGCAATTAAACATTAAAAGCATTTATTTAAAGAGCAACATAAAAAAGCACATGTTCTCTGTGACTCGTATTGTTTATCCTCACTTTTGAGAGCTCATAAACCTCAAACACACCTTCACGACGGCGAGGATGAAAGAACTCGCACATAGCCAGATTTAATTCAAGGAATTTTCTGGGTTCAAAACAAGTTAAGCTCTATATATGGCCGGCTACTGATTGCAAGAGAACTTTGACTCATGTCTCTGTTTGTAAAAATGAACAGGAATGTACTTGAACATTTTTATGGGACATTCCAGTGCTTATATTAAGCTCTAAAGTTGCCTTGATCATCTTTAAGTGGTGGAATTTCTTTTCTACGTGGATGAACTTCTGGTTTCTAACACACTACTATTCAAACGTTTGGGATCTGTAAGATTTTTTAAATGTTTTGAAAGAAGATTCTTAAGCTCACCAAGGATGCCTTGATTTGACCAAAAATATAGTAAAACATTTTTAAATAACTGTTTTCTATTTTAATATATTTTAAAATGTAATTTATTCCTGTGATGACATTACTGGATTACTCTAGTCTTCAGTGTCATTCATTTCTTGATTATTCACAGCATTGAAAACAGTTGTGCTGCTTAATATTTTTGTGGAAACTGTGTTTTTTAACCATTCTTTCAGGATTCTTTGATGATTAGAAAGTTAAAAAGAACAGCATTTATTTGAAATAAAAATATTTTGTAACATTATAAATACATTTACTCTTACTTTTGATCAATTTAATGTGTTCTTGCTGAATAAAAGTATTAATTTCTTAAAAAAAAAAAAACTTTTGAATGGTATAATTAGTCTTGTGGTTATACTCATACAAAGGCACTAAATTATTTGTAAGTATATTTTACAAGTCTAAATTATTTTCTGTTTTGTTTTTGTCATTATTTCAGACATCATCTGAGGTACTTATGCTGAATCTATAACATTCTTTTAATGTCTTGCATGAACTTAAAACTCAAATTATGTATTGTTTTGTGCAGGTGACTTTTTCATGACAATTCATACAATAAAACATATCATCATACAAGTTCACGAGTTTCTCTTTGCTAAAAATAGAATCTTTGTCCCAAATCTTTCTTTCCATGTTATGGTTTTTAATAAATGCTGAAACTATTCTTTATTCCAACATTTGCCTTTTGTCTCCCTGACAATGACTTTGAAGAATCCACTTCAAACTAACTTACTGATGCTCGGTTTGTGTTTGTTTTTAACTTAAAAAAAAAAAAAATCTCAATAGTGACAAACCAGTCAAAGAAGCACATTTGAAAATGACAAAGCCGTCAATTCAATGCCCCACTGCACATCATAGATCGTTTCTCAATTTTTGAATCCTTTCTTTGTGTAGAAGCAGAGAAAGAGAGAGACAGAGAGAGACAGAGAGAGAGAGAGAGAGAGAGTGAGAGAGAGAGAGAGAGAGAGAGAGAGAGAGAGAGAGAGAGAGCGAGAGAGCTCTCCACAGGGAACATGACAAGCTCCTCTCCACCACTAGATGAACGCTCATGAATACTCAATAATAGGCATTATGTACTTATCCTGAAACCACCCCTCTTTATCTCCTTCTTTGACTCTTAGTTATAATGGTTACTTTTGGCTGTGAAAAATATAATTTTTGTAGGGTACGTTTACTCAACAACGATGCACTAAAAACAGAAAAGTGTACAGACAACAACGTTGTCAAAACGATCCCCGTTCACACGGATCCGCGAAAACAACTAAAAACTTTGTATTATGCTGCCAGGCCAGTAGTTGGCGATCTCACATTGTAAAGAAACACTAAGCGCCTATAGACTGAACACGTAATACGCATTCGCATGACGTCACCATTTTCACAAATTTGCGTTTTTGTAGTTTACACGGAGACAATAATGGTTTAGTTTTAAAATATTTGCACTTTGAATCCCGTTTTTTAAAAGTTTGTGTTTTCAGGCCCCCAAAACGCTGTTGTCGTGTAAATGAACGGCCACAACACATCAAAAAGATTTCCGTTTTTAGTTGAAAATGGTGTCGTGTAAACGGTCTTCCTTTCCAGTAAAAATATCTAAACATCCCTAAAGTGATACATTACCAAAAATAAAATATTAAGAAGATTTTTTAAAGTTGTTTTAAGCATAAATCGAACAAAATTGAATAAGGTTTATGCACAGAACAATAAAAAAGTAAGAAAAATAATCTTTATTCAAGATATTGTCACGCTGGGTTGAAACAAAGACAAAAATAAAAGTGCTGGATCTTTTTGCAAGCAGTCTCTTTAAATAAACAAACTCAAAATAACACTATCAGGGTAACAGGAAACAAAAACACCAGAACAACCACAGCGTAGCGACAAGATCAGACAAAGACTGAACCAAAAACAAAGCTATAAATATACTGGGACACACTGGCCCTGGGTCCCAATGTCCATACTATCCATCCTAAACAGTATGTGAGATTAAAATAAGTGCGTCCTAAAGCATAGTATGTTGAAAAGAGTATGTCAAAAGTCCCAGGATGGTCTACTATTTCTGATAGATTTTCGAAGTGTGAATCCGTGCTCACTATAATGGCTAACATTCCCCACAACCCATTGCGCAATGGAGAATGAATCAGTTCAGAACTACAGACACGAGTTAAAAGTGTTAAAAAACTACAAAACATGGCGGATATGTGCGACCAGAAAAGTGAGAGGCTTAGATAAAGGTTTGAGTGACTAGTCAAAGTTTAACTTGATAAAAATATTTATTTAATGTTATCCATGTTATATTTCATCTGCAATAACAATGTGGACTTTTATAAAGATCCGTTTGGCCATTTACTTTCAAATGCATCATTATGCATTTATATGAGGAGAGTGCTCCGCATGAAAGACCTGCGACTGCTGATCAACGTGTTACTGCACTTCTCACCGATACGGTAGGAAATAAAATGTGGAGGATTTTAACTGTGACAAGATGATTGACAGGCCAGTTCACAGTGTCAGGATGTGCCAGAGAGCAACCGTTAAAGATGGAATTGTATGATGTGATTGTATGTCCCAGAGCTTGTGTACTCTTTTGCTACACACTGAAAATTATGTACTTTTTCTTCACAAAAACAGTACATACTTTTAGGGCGTAGTATAAGTAGGCGAATTCGGACACAGCATGGGACTAAACAAGATAATTAACAGGTCACAGGTGGAACACATGAGGGCAAATCATAAACCGTGGAAACAGAAGAGCATGAAAAAATAAAACAATGGAAACTGAACTGAGAACAGTGCAAAACTAACTCAAAGTCCAACTGAAGCAAAACACAAACACAGATCAGACGTGACAGATGCACTACCATTTAAAGTTTTGGGGTTGGTAAGATTTTGTTATATTTTTGAAAGTCTCTCCCCAAGGCTGCATTTATAGGAGCTTTCGCACCGGAGGAACCTTTTTCTTATAGTTCCTAGAACTATTGGCGGAAATACCCGGATTTTGGCGTGTTCGCACCGCAGGATCTAGGAACGATTTTAGTTCTAGGAACTCCGAGGAACTAATTTAGCTCCTACTTCAGAGTAGGGGCTAAAACAGCACTATAGGAACTATCCGCAACGTTAGTGTACACTGATTGGCCGAACGGACGTGAAACACCAGCACCCAACATTTTTAATATTATAAAAATGCCTATATATTTAATCTAGAAACTTACTCTACGAACATGGAAAACAGTGATAGATGGGGCTCTTAACCTTTACGCTAAGGAGAAAATCCAACGCAACTTTGAGGGGACCAAGCGAAACATGATTGTGTATTTCTGCTCAGCTAGCAACACTGGACATCAACCACATGGCATACGCTAATAACTTTTCATTATTGTCTACATTCTATGTACAACAGTTCTATCTAATAACGTATTAGACAGGACTGTAACTAACGAGACTAATGGAGAATGTTAGAGCTGTGAGCTCAGGCTCCGTTCTCAGCGCCATCAAAATAAAGGTCTGCCGCGCCGTCAAAATAAAAGTCACAACAACAAGCGAGGCTTACGTCACTTCAGAGTTCCTACTGGCGGTGCGAATGGAACCAGGAAAACGTTCCTAGGGGAACCATTAGTTCTCGGGGAACCACCCTGGTGGCTAGTTCCTAGAAACTAAGTTCCAACAATTACCTGGTGCGAAAGCCCCTAATTTGATCAAAAATACAGTAAACGGTACTATTGTGAAATACTATTAACATTATTAATGTCTTTATCAGGTAACATGGACTAACCATTAAAAAATGCTTCCACAGTATTATTAATCTTAGTTACTGTTAATTTCAACATTTACTAATACATTTTAAAATGAAATCTGTTAACATTAAATTAATGGACTCTGTGAACTAACATGAACAATAATTATTTTTATATGCATTAACTAAGACGAATAAATGCTGCAAAAATATAATGCTTATTGTTAGATAATACAGTAACTAACAAATCCTTATTAAGACCTTATTGTGTTACCAAAAAATCCAACATACTGATTGAAAGTGATCTTGTGCAGCGTGAGAGAATCTGTGGTGATGGAGTGACGGCTCGTTCATGGGGCTGTACGGAGAGCTCATCAAAATGGGCTCTATGATAAATGTGCTGTTTAAGGATGCTCAAGGACAACAGGGGACCCATCTCTATGAGATCAGACACAGAGAAACAGTGGCCAAGCCAGAGAGGCAGTGGAAGTGAGATGGAGATCCAAAGATAATAACAGAAAGAGGAACAAGATATATTATTTATAAAAGGTAATAATTCCACTATGATATATTGATCATTCCAGCAGTGTACTGGAAGACCTTGACACGACAAGTCAGCAGAGTAAATTCTTATGAGCCTTTAAAAGACCAGATAGTTTGTCAGAATAATTTTTCTGTTTTAATTTTAAATTTAGTTTTAGTTTTAAAGTTTTAGTAATTGATTTTGTGTTTTTGCCTTCTTCTTTTTTTTTTAAATACGGGTTTAATTCATTTTATTTCAGATTTAGTTTGAGTTATTTTAATATAAGTTAACTTAAAATGTTGCCATGGCAACTAGCCAACTGAAAGTTTTTTTTATATATTATTTCAGTTACCGTTTATTTCAAGTTACAAAAATAATTTAAGGTTTTAGTTTTAATAACTATAATTGTAACGTATAGTAGACTGAAGGCAAGTCGAGTTGAAGTGAACTCAAGTGCAGTTATATTCAACAATAATGAATTGACTTGAACTTAAAGCCCGGGACACACCAAGTCAACGTCAAAGAACTAGCGGAGACGAAAGCTCACTGTGTTGTCGCCTCACATCGGCTGCGTCTCAGCCAAAAAGAACAAACCAAAAGGACTACTGGAGACCGTCAACTAGCACATGCGTTCTCTGTCTGCGAGTAAGAAAATAACTGCCTATATCAGCAGATATCAATAGTCTATATTTGCCATTTGTGGTTGTCAAGGCCAAGAACAGGCAGGACAGGTAGTGAATCGATAAGAAAAATGTATTTTCTCACAACAAAAACGACCAAAAATAATAAACAGGGGCAGATATAACAAAAGACATCTTCAAACAAAATCCATTTAAAAAGATGGAAGTTAACAGAAACTAATCAGATCATGATGATACAGTTCAATTTCCTTTGGACCAGTATAAATTGGGAAACTGAAGCAACGCCTCTCCCTTTGTCTGCTGCCAGTCATTTGAATCTTTGAATGCAGCCGTCACCCATTGGACCAGGTAAATCTAGGACTCAGGTAAAATTAACCAGCAAAGAGAAATGTAAGAAGTGTGCACCCTTCTGTACATTTAAGATTTTATTAAACTGATTACTCATTAACTTGTCCTGTGTTTTTCTTATAAACTTACAAAAAAAAAAAAAGATTTAAATAAAGTAACCATATTAAGTTAAACTTAACAATAACCAATTTACCCCATGGTAGAGGCCAAAATATGTGAGGTGGGCTATGCACCCGTCACACCATTCAAAAAGTGAAACCGAAACTAGGACTGCAGATATACAACTGTACACAAAGCACCATTTTGAATATCAATCTTGCCGATCACTTTCTTCATTCCACTCAGCTTGTTATTATGAAAATATTTTGTGCATTTGAATGCTCAGGTAAGATGACGTACAATTATAAAAGCCTTCTGTCTGTACTGTCTTGACTGCTTTGATCGCTTTCATCACTTTTGCGTTTATTCTCGTGCACTGAATCGTTTGCTAAGCTGAACAGCCAATCAGAGTTCTCTCTCTCACCAATGGTCAGACAGCAAATCAACATGCTGAATCGGCCCCAAAAAAAAACAGACAGCATGCGACTAGAGCCAACGGTGAACACAGTAAAAACTAAGCCAACAAACACTCAAAAACGGCCCGTCATTGCCGGATGGCCGATTTGATGTGTCCCGGCCTTAACATGGCTTGACTAGAACGGACTTGGACATGAGCTATAAACAGACACTCACCAACAACAGGTTATGTTAGACAAATCTAGACCCGAGACAATGGAAACATGAGGTCTAAATGCACAAGGACGAATGACATAAGACACACCTGAAAGCAATGAACACCATAAACTAGGGGTGCTCCGATCAGGATTTTTGGGGCCGATCACCAATCCCTGATTACTGGAAGCTGTATCACCCGATACCAATACCGATCACCGATTACAGGGTCTATTGGAAGCCTTCTATTTATCATGTAGCATTATTTATTAAACTATATTTAACATCAATGTACATTAAGTATTACAATTAAGAGAAGACAACGTATCATGAATTGACACCTGTGTATTTATTTGCAAGCAACATGTCCAGCATATTAACTTAGCAGCCTGTGCTTGGTTATTGGGAACAGCTTAGGGTTTGACAAATACAACTTTCCTGTAGAATATAAAATAAAAAAAGATAAAAGACAGAACATATGAGTCTTTAAATTTAGCTTTAGACTACTTTAAACTAAAAACTGCAACAAAAAAGGCTATAGCCAAAATAATGTTTTGAGTCAGTCAGCCATCAGTTTTTCTAATACACTTAAAAGGACCACAGTTAGTTAAGTGCACAGCAAAAAAAGAAAATACAAATAAAAATACTTCTTAAGCATCAATATTTTGGTAATTTTTTTTTTTTTTTGCAAGAACCCTTGCAAAATTATTTAAAACAGATTAAGAAAGCCACCACTACTGGTCACATCTATGGTTAGATTGATTTGTTTAGATCCAGTGAAGTCGTGTCCCACCACTGTTTCTAAGGATCTATATTGTCCTCCACCAATTTTTGTAACATTGAGGCACGCACGGATGTACCTAATACAAATAAATAAAACATCTCCAGTTAACTAGCAGAGCATTCATTTAGTTCGCTATTAAATAAGAAATCTAGCGCTAAAATCTATTGTTGTTTTTTACTCAAGCTGAGCGTTCGTTGCCACGGCGATCAGTTGCATACAGCGTTCTCTGTGGCTCGCACGCAGTCTTCACTCGGACGCGCGCTTCAATCTATCGCCGTTGTGGAGACTCTCTATTCATTCCGGTGAAATCACAAAATAAAAAGCACACAAACGTGTCCCTGCTTGATATACTGTAACCACTGATGAACATATTCAGTTTTGATGAGAGAAAAAAAACTATTTGAGTGCGGATTAGATTTTAGAACCCGCAACCTCTGACATGCTTGGCAAAGGATCTACTGCTAGACCATTTAAGAACTCAAACGTAGTTTGCGGATCGATGGATTTATTTACGGGTTGAACGGAGAGGCTGCACAGTTTGACAAGCGGGCAGCGGCATGGTACACACATTACAGATTGATTGCTAATGAATTGTCTTTTTCACACACCTTGTAGAATTACCAGACCTGTGAAGCCATTTTTACCAGGGCATAAAAAAATTGTCTCGCGAGTTTTGCGTCATCTGATCAGCTTTTCTTGATCGGCCTTTATAGAGACCGCCGATCACACATCCCAAAGCAATTATTGGCCGATTATGATCGCCGACCGATCAATCGGACACCCTTACAATAAACCAATCAAAACATGACACACGAGACAAAGGAACCACATGACAAGATCGCATGAGGAACAGGGAAATCACAATGACATAGTTCCTTGATTTGTCATGTTCCTGGTTATGACAATAACAGGAATACAAGACATGAAAACTTAAAGTAGTTCAAAACCAAACATGACAATAAGAAAATGTCTAGGTTACTAATGTGAAGGAGGGAACAGAGATGTTTACGTTAGTGACTGACGAATTGGGATCTAGCCTGAGAGCCCAATCACCTTTGAGTGGTAACAGAACAATCCGATGCACACTGGCGAGAGAAATTTGCATCGCAAGCCGCTCCCCTGCTTTCGGGTAAACAAGGCAGCGTGCGAAGAATACTCACATTAAGTTGCTTAGGAGCCGAGATGGGGTGCCAGCTGCCAGCGGAGGTACACGAGTTGTGGCGACGGGTGTTAAAGTCTCCGTTCCCGGTTACATTAGTAACCTAGATATTCCCTATCAGTCAGTCACATTCAACATTAACATTAGTGACAGACGAATTGGAATCTCTATGGAAGACGCCACAACTGCTACCCCTTTCCAGTGCCCTGAGCAAGCAGGCTGGTCACCCCGCACCTGTTTGGGGTGGAAGTAGGACAGGACTGTGCACAGAGAATGTCAATCACTGATGTTCCATTCACCCTGAACAGTGAAACTATTGGATAACACTGGGAAAGCATGCCTATTCCAACTGGAAAGGAATGCTACGGAGACCACATCCTGCCCATAGGGAGGTAACATCTGGAGTTACACATATGGACTGACCGACAGGGTAGTGCTACATATGAAAGATCTCTATGGTAGATCCCACCTTGTTCAATACTGTTACAGAGATGGCAGAGTGGACTCTGCCAAGGGAAAGACACAACCTCGCCAACAGGGGAGCCATATGGCATCACCTAAAGAGAGAAATCACAACATAGGGGCATCTATTCTTGTACAGGGGCTGACCAACCAGGCATACACACCTGTACTAGACCTGGCGTTAGATGCCTCCACAGCATCTGACTGCCGAGGATGCTGGAGGAACTCCACCAGGGTTCACCAGCAGGGGAACTCAACTGAGGAGCAAAAGAAGCACTCATATCCCATCCTCAGAGGGGAATGGCGCAGCAAGTGAGACACCGAGCCATCCCTCCTGCATATCACCTGTTGGTAGAAAATACATTATAAAGACACCGGCTCCACTTGGAGATTGCAAAATCTTGCGAATGTGTTAGGTGTTGCCCAGCCCGCAGCTTTGCATATGTCTGCCAGAGAGGCTCCCAGGAGAAAGCAACACTCTGTGTTAAGTAGGGATGCACCGAATCCAGGATTCGGCTTCGGATTCGGCCTAATATTGGGCTTTTTAACGGGGTTCGGTTTCTGCCGAACCTTATAATTTTTTTTCCACCGAACCGAACCCAAGGCTTGCACTATACGCGCGCTATGTCAACGTCACGCCGCCGTTGATTACGGGAAGGTGTTTACGTTAGGCTTGTTCGACTTGAACTGGCGCTGCACAGACCGATCAGTGAATGACATCAAAGTACTGCGAGAGCGAATAGAGAGAGCAGACGGCTTCTTATGCTTTTGAATTGCTCTCGCGGTATTTTGATGTCATAAACCGATCGGTCTGTGCAGTGCCGGTTCAAGTCGAACAAGCCTGTAGTGTAACGCGTTGTGTCAGGAAGAAAAATAGGGATAGCTCACAGCTAAAGTTATTGCAGAGGCCAGACAGACTTATGGAGGCGATTGGCATCTCACAACTCGCACTTTATTCCCCAATCGAACTTGTGTAACTGTCTGTCACACGTTCTACCATCCACAGCGTTACTTAACAAAATAAGATAAAAATGAGCATCAAACAGAAATAAATAACCCGCATACATGGGGTGTTGGAGGCGCATGGCACATACAATACAGACTTCAGACAGTTCAACAGGGAGCGCGCAGCTCTTAAAGGGGCCACGCCTTATTTCCACTCGTTACAGTAGGTGGACCGTTCGAATGCAGTATGCTGTGAGAAAGTGAAAATGGAACTCGTGAGCAGAAAAAGTGTTGTTTGGCAGTACTTTCAGACAAAAGAAGGCAATTCAAGTCGAGCTACATGTTCAATTTGCAATGCCGATTTGTCTCATGGTGGCAAAGACCCTAAACAATACACAACTTTGCCGCTGTTAACCCTCTGGGGACCAGAAACGCGCCGGCGCGTTTTGCTTGTTTTTTTTCACATAGCAGAAAAATAGACTTAAAGTATTACCATAATTTCTGTTCATATAGAGTTAAGAAATATGAGAAAATAATCTGTTAAATGTCTACTTTTTTATGTGCCCACATACAATCGAAATAAAATATTGTGCTTTTGTAAAATAAAGAAAATAAACAGGGTGTGCGTTCTGCCTCTCAGTCACCGTGAACTTTTTTTCTGGAGCACGTCTCTAATCTTCAACAAAACTCAGCAAATACTATTCACCCAGCTATAAGCAATATATCTTTTAAATCATTTGAGTTTGTACTTTTAAATTATCCGATTCAAAACTAAAATAAATATTCTCCGTTTATGTCATCTATATAAAAAGAGAGACGTGTCAGCCGGTCTAATTATCTTTCTCTCAGCTCATTATTCTGGTAATGTGACACGCCCACGGAGAGCACGCGCTATTCAGACGCAAATATGTGAAGCAACACATTGAGACGCGTTAACGCCCATAAACTCTGAAAACACACTATATTTTTTAGTCAGATTAATCTACTGTCGTCTTGCGCGGCTATATGAGGAACAATCCTGGGACATTTACCTACCTCAGAACTAGTGCTGGTTTAGCCTATTTTCACCACGAGGAGGAGCAACAGATTCAGCTGAGAAGTAAGTGTTTTATGCGTGTGCTTTGTTCTAATCGCGATATAGAATAACGTTAGTGTCTGTAAACGGAAAAATAGCATACTGTTTAAATGTGAATCATGTTTCTGTGTGTGTGTGTGTGTGTGAATGAATGAATGAACACACAGATACGCACTGTTACAGACGAAATAAAAGAAAACATTTCGTTGACTAGTCTAAAATAGACATCAAATAAGCTTTCGTTAGGAGTTTCTGCTCATATGTTAAATATATAGTATGTTTTGTCAATAAACTAATCAACTAAGATGTTATAGTGTTTGTTCCAATGCAAGCTATATCAAAATAATGAATCCTCAACTTTGAAATATGTATGATCAAACTAAGACATTTATGGAAAAAGACAATTTTCTTTTCAAGATGTTTCCAACTCTAACTTTGAACTTTGAACTGAAATAAAACCATGTCTATATGGTGAAGGGTGTGATAGAAGTGTCTAAACGTATGCACCCTGTATTTTAAGATTTTTTATTCCTCTTTTTAGTCAACTTTAGCATGAGTGTGTTCACTTATTCTAAGCAGTGTGTATGTGTGTGTGTTGTAAATAAATCCAAACAATCTAAATGCCATTCTTTTTTAAATCTCCTCATTCTTTGTGCAAGGCTCCTCATAATGATATGGCCTGATAGCACCTAATAGGGCCATTATGGGAGGGTCTTTGTCTTTCTCAGGTGTGAAATGCCACACATATTAATGAGAGATCCACGCCTACTCGCATAAAGCTTTCTCAAACAAAACACGTCATACACATTCTAAAAGACTTTATTGACTTATCTGAATGAGTAGTCAGGATGATTCTCACATAGTTTTGAAGCAAATATTCTAGACTATGTGATACAATTTTCAAAAGTCTTGTGAAGAAATAATCAATATGTGTTTTGTGGCCTTATTTCAGAAACTTTTATTTTTTGTTTTTTCAATAACCACGCATAAATAATATTCTCTCAAAAATACAAACATGTACATACATGTTGCTCACATATTATGGTAGCCCCGTTTGTGCTATATAGAGTGAATTTACACCTTTGCCATTAACATGTTTATAAATAACTGAAAAAAGCACAAATGTCAGTGTATGTCAAAACATCCCAAGGGCCCCAAAAACCCCTTGGTCCCCAGAGGGTTAAAATGCATAATGTTGCTTATTCTTTTTTTTCTTTCTTTTTTACAGTTAAAATAAAATAAAATGAAAAATCCACGTTGTTTACTTCATTAATGTGTTTACTGTTTTAATGGACTGAGGATGAGAGTAGCATTCGGTATTCGGTTTTGGATTCGGCAGAATCTTAACCAGTGGATTCGGTAATCGGCCGAACCCCACAAATCTGGATTCGGTGCATCCCTAGTGTTAAGTGAGCTGTCACTCCCAGGGGGCACGGCTCGCCTTGGGAATGGTATGCTAAGACGATGGCATCCGCAATCCAGTGGCCCAACCTCTGTTTGGAGACAACCTGTCCTCCATAGCAGACAAAGAGCTTTTGTGAGGTTATGAAGCTCTGTGTGTGGTCCACGTACAAACTCAATGCGCGACCAAGACACAGCAATGCCAGGGCTGGATCTGCCTCCTCCGGGGGCAGCGCTTGCAAGTTTACCACCTGGTCCCTAAAAGGAGTGGTGGGAACTTTGGGCACATATCCAGGCCGGGGTCTCAGGATGACGTGAGAGTTAGCCGGCCTGAATTCAAGGCACACTTCTTTGACCGAAAATGCCTGCAGGTCCCCCACCCTTTTAATGGATGTGAGCACGGTCAGGAGCACTTTCTTAAAAGACAGGATTTTAATCTCTACTGACTGCAAGGATTCAAAGTGTGCTCTCTGAAAGGCCATCAGGACCAAGGAGAGGTCCCAAGACAGGATGAGGTATGGCAGAGGAGAATCCAACCTCCTAGCACCTCTCAGGAACCTAATGATCAAGTCGTATTTACAGAGGGACTTACAGTCAACTCAACTTACAGTCGCTCAACCCGTCTTGCAGGAAAGAAAGCATGACATTGATAGGCATCTACGGTGGCCTTTCCCGCAAGAAGAACACTAATCAACAAATAGGTTCCATCAGGGAGGGGCTGTCAAGAGGAGCATGAGTTCCGGTAACCATGTCCGGTTGGGCCAGTACGGCTCAACCATCAAGACCTGCTCTTTGTCCTCCCTGACCTTGCACAGTGTCTGTGCGAGCAGGCTCACTAGGGGAAACGCATACTTGCGTAGGCCCCGGGACCAGCTGTGTGCCAGTGCTTCTGTGCCGAGGGTCAGGGAATAGAACCACTGGCAGTGGGTTGTCTCTAAGGTCATAAACAAGTCTACCTGAGTGACCCCGAAGTGTTCCCAATTCAGCTGGACTGCCTGTGGGTGGAGTCGCCACTCCTCCCTGGACGTATGTAGATGACACGAAGCGACTTGAATCTCTTGTGACTCCACAGGAGGACATGGCGGGTGAGTTGCGACATACGACAGAAGCGTAGACCACCCTTGCGGTTGATGTATGCAACTCTCAATGTTTTGACATGCCTGCCCCGCAGCGACGGCAGAAACTGGCGCAGGGCAAGGTGTACTGCTAGCAACTCGAGGCAATTGATATGTAACTGCAGGTGGGGTCCTGTCCAGAAGCCCGAGGCTGTGTGAC
Organism: Gila orcuttii; assembly: GCA_026230005.1. Lineage (NCBI taxonomy): Eukaryota > Metazoa > Chordata > Actinopteri > Cypriniformes > Leuciscidae > Gila > Gila orcuttii. The sequence continues at coordinate 15,324,325 of JAPDVR010000010.1, read as the reverse complement.
CATTGCATTTAACACCCCAGCCCGTGCTGGACGCCTCTGTTGAGCGGCACTCGGCTCCGAAGCAAAAAAACGTAATGTGAGTATTCGCACGCTGCCTTATAACCCGGAAGCGGGGGAGTGGCTTGCGATGCAAATCTCACTCGCCAATGTGCATTGGCTTGTTCTGTTTCCACTCAAAGGTTATTGGGCTCTCAGGCAAGATCCCAATTTGTCAGTCACTGACCTTAACGTCGAACGTGACTGACTGATAGGGAACCTTGGTTCTGTACTCACCTTTCTCTTGTCTTTTTTCTCATCCTTTTTTGTGAACACAGTGTGAACCCACCAGATCTTCGTGAACATACTTCCATAGGCCAAACTGAAGCCAAGTCCAAGCAGCCACAAACGGAACTAGGAAAACAACAACAATAATAATAATAATTTTTAAAAAGCAATTTAGCCAATATTTCAGCTTTTAATTTTAAAAGACAGTGTATATTATGGATATAAGGATGCAACAATATAAAAAATCTGGCCAGTATCGATAAGCTTATCATTATTCTAATGTTATGGTAGATAAATAATCGATAAATTACTGATATTAAAATGATATACAATTTTATCAAAATAAATTAAAAGAAAGACAATTTAAATGAATTAATAAATTTAAGCATCACAACATTATAATGTACAACATGGACAATTCATTTTAAGGTTTGCTAAATATTATATTTAACAATGTTATTAAAATAGTAATGTTTCTAATGATTAACTTTAAATTAGTGTTAAAAGATGGCAAATGTAAATTAAATGTAAAAATAGCAGAAATGAGCAAGCACAATAAATATCCAATAAAAACAACTAATATTTATAATAGCTGATAACCGTTTTTGTGCTGATATATATAACGTTTATCCCTAAATGCAAACACACTGTAACTTTTTAGATCTCAAACTTCCTCCCCTGTCCAAAAATGCATTTATTAAAATTAAGCTACAAAAACAAATCGTTCTGATCTTAGGCTTTGCTAAGATGCTGTTACTGAAGGAAGGGGTAGTGCAAACTAAATTGGACCTGACGGCAAGCCTGGGACCTATAAGTAAATGTAAGCGAAGAGGGCATATATATAGATGTCTGAAAGTAAGGAGGCAAAACAAGTCTGTTTAATACTTAAGGGTCTGAGAGTGGGTGAAAAATGGTTGAGAAAAAACTGAATAATTCATATTTTTTGATACAAGAAACCCTGTCTAACATTATCAGTGGGCCTCAGGGAAAAAAAATAAAATAAAGAAAAAAAATTGATACGTCTCCTTATAGCCCTTCTGACGAAAAGTGTCTGAGGAGGTTTTAAAAACTCAATTACTACTACTACAAATAACCAATAACAAAACAGCATTACCCAGATTGCCTGAGCGCTTACCTGACAGACCACAGGAAACTGGGAGTTCCGTACATGCAGTCCATCAATTCCCAGAGGAAAAACAGCAGCCAGAGCCATCATACAGCCGACTGCCGTCATGTTATTCAAGTAAGGCTGGGAGTTTTGAATGTACCTTCAACATATGAACATACATATTGCTGAATCTGCAAAATGCAGAAGTTTGCAAAGACATGTATGTTCAAACAATAGGTTCATACATGGAACAGATATTTCCAAAGACACAAGTAGTGTGGTAGTGCCATCACTCTAAGAAAAAAAGGTTCAATGGGGTTCTATATAGAACCCTAGGATTCTTTACTCAACTCTTTATGCCAAAAAGGTTCTATAATAAGGAGAAATGCCTTAAATGATTGCATAATGCTTTCATGTTTAACAGATGATTAATGATTAAGTATGTTTACGAGCTGTTTAATCCATAAAATGTAATCAAAACAAATAATGAATTAAAACACAATTAATTCATTAAAACTAAATCCATAAAATTATCTCATGATGGGAATCCCTGAAAGGTTCTATTGAGAACCTTTTTTTCTATGTGTGGTACGGATACCATACATAGAAGATACTGATATATATATATATAGTCTAAAATGCATATATTTTTATTTAATATTAATATTCTAAATGAATATTTTATATAATATGGTGTTCCAAGATACTTCAAATATGGAACTTTTTGTAAATTTTTGCTAGTGTAGTGAACTCGCATTCAGCTAATTTAGTTAGTCTCTCACAGTGGAATAGGACTTATACTCCTGTGTCTTATCATCACACAAAGAAACATGCAGATTCATAGACGCACTCACACATTTGACAAGATTTGTAAGTGAATGACAAGATTTGTAAGTGTTCAGGGTTTTAGCTTAAGCTGCTGAGAAAATCTAGTTGAAAGTTTCAATGTCAATAAGATAAAAAGACTGAAACACACACACACATTAGTCCAAATCTGTGCAATGCTATTGCTATTCGTAATGCATTAGAATGTTTGAACCCGGCGTGTCTCTACACACACAGAATGCATAAATGTGTGAATGTGACCCATGATACTTGTATGCATGTAGCATGCTGTCCTCTGCACTGAACTCAAACGTGGTTATGCAATATAAATACACACACGCCTGCAAGCAGGTGCATACAGCTAAACATACCTGACATTGCTGTTGTAAATGTTAAAGGTGAGACAAACGATCCCCATTAAAATGCCCAAGCCAGCGAAAACAGATACTGAGACGAAGAGTTTTTGTGACAAATATCTGAACTTCTGAATCACCACAGTCTGATCAGCAGGTGGGCCAGAACCTGGAGAGAAAAATTTGGTTTTTTAGTAGACTATTATTTTATATTATACTAAAATAACTTTCATGAATAAAATTAAAAAAAAAACATTGAGGTTGTTGCTATTTAGTCTTTCTAAATAAGAGTTTTTTGCCCTTATTAAACAGATCCAGTAGAGAAAGAACAAGAAGTTATTGGGGAAAGAGTGAGAGGGGATTGGAGCACGATGCAGGTCAGACTCAAACCTCCATTTCCCACATGAGCACAATGACCTGCATGTAAATAGTGTGTGTGTGTGTGTGTGCATATAAATATATATATGTGTGTGTATATGTATACACACACACACACACACACATATTATATATTACACAAACTTTTATGTAAGATGCGATTAATTGCGATTAATTGATTTGACAGCACTAAAATGAATTAATACTATGCTTAAAAAAATATTTATCGAGATTTCTGGAGTAGATTTTAATAGAAAATTTAAGTCTTCCGACTTCAAAATGTAATTTTTCTAAACTTACTAGCAATTTGTAAATGAAAATAGTTTGAAAGTAAAAAAAAAAAACATTTTTTTCTGTGAATAAAAGTATATAAATAATACTAAAAAAGTAATGTAATAATCATGTATATTTAATAATGAAACAATTGAAGAAGAGACAGAAAAGGAAGGCAGCTCTGAACTGTTCTCTGAGCCAATTGAGTCACTTTACAGTACACTTTACAGTCTCTCTCTCTCTCTCTCTCTCTCTCTCTCTCTCTCTCTCTCTCTCTCTATCTCATGATAAACTGACTGAATTGAAGTCTGCAGAGAGAGCAATAGCTATTGAATTTCACCTCACTGCCATTTGACTACAGCTTCTCCCCCTCTGGTCTCTGTGAAGCGATACCATCACAGACTGTTTCACTGGGTAATCGGCTGGCCATTTGGCAACAACAAAGGACAACATGGTGCATTTGTGGTCAGCTTCCTTTAATGGGTGGGCTGCACACAAGAGGTATAGTGTCACATTCTTTTGCGAGTGACAAATTGGCTGGGGACAATTATAGCTTGTTACATCTATCTCTAGATCTGATGTTTTTTTAGGAAGCCCAGGTCCTCAAGCTCGACAGGACTCATATTGCCCATGCGGCCCCACCGGAACCCCTCGCCAGAGCATCTGATAAGCACAGCGGCTGTCAGTCTTAATTAGAGGTTCACGTAAGGCCATCTCCCTCGTGGATCTCACTGATATTGATTAAAGGAGAGTGGGAGATCCTACTGAACACAACTGCTCGGGGCAGAAGATGGCCAACTGACGGATTCTGGGATGCTGGGAAACAGCATGGAGCACCACTGATGCTGGAACAATCTTAAGAGATACTGTAGACCCCAAGATGTGATATGGCACGACACATGAGTTTAAGTGGTTTGTGGAAATAGAAAGTGGTTGCTATGGTGTTTCAGGTCAGAATGTTAACGTTACAGTGTTGCTATGGTGTTAAAATTAACTTGCGAGCTGCCTTGTGGAGCTGAGCGAACGCATTTACTGGCAGCTCATTGTTTTGATTGGGTAACACAATGCATAGATATTACCAGTCAGTTGGGTGTCGATTGTACATGAAATGGGTTTGGCAACCCATTTACAGCCAAAAAGAATAATTTTTCTGGTAAAACTCTGAAACTGTAATTGATTAGATTGCAAAAGATGGTTTGAGGCTGAAAAACAAAATGGCTTGGTGAAAAGGAAAGTCATATTAGAAGCGGTGCAAGATTATAAAAATGAAATTTTTTTACATGCACTGATAAATCTTGTAAAATAAGACCAGGAATTAAGTTGGTAAAATTTAGATTTTTGAAGATGTCTCTAAAGGAATTTAGGTCAACAATGAATGTGTGCGTACGTGACGAATGTAAATGGTTGTAAATGTGCGAGTACGTATGTATTCAGAGGGCTAGAGAGCTCATGCTGTTTAATACCTCTCCCTGTCCTTGATGGTGGAATCGGGACAGTATGTTGCCATGGCAACCATTATCCATAATGGTTGCTACAGCGATGAGAGAACAAGGCGCAGATGCAGTGGTTGTCAGGGGCGACCAGGGAGAGCGAGAGAGAACGAGAGAGATCAGTAAAGTGGATGGGTAACAGCAAGAAACAATTGAACATAAAGATTCAAACCAATCCCACTCAGCCAGGAGATGAAGGGATGCAACCTTCACTTTGCAGAGGGTACAGATGAGAGATGTAGACAGAGAGCGAGAAAATCGCAAGAGATCGGTCAACACGTGGCATCCAATCTGGAGCAAAGTCATCCTCTCCTTCAAGAGGCCTTTATTTCAGCACATCGCAGCACTGATTATTTTTAGGTCTACACCGCTGCCGTCTCCCTGGAATACGCTGTCCGTGAGCGCCAGTGACCATGACGGCAAGGTTAAAAGTTGGGTGGCAATTGTGCGTACATTTCCAGATGGTACAGCACCGCCTTAAGGGTCATCTGTCGCCATTTAACAAACCTTTCTAACTTCGATGATCTTGCATTCCTGTTCGCCTTGTCACGATCAAAGGGCCAGGATGACCTTTCAACTCACCGGTAGACTCGCAGCATCTCCCAGTCTGGCACAGTCAAGGGTTGCTGTTAAAGCGATGACCTCTAAAGAGATCTATCATCGACAACTAATGCAGAAGTTAAAGGTGCCAGACTGTGCGAGCCACCTGGGGTGTACGACAATGCTGTGGGCACTATTCCCAGTTGCAAGCTGGGTAAATAAATGAAAAACAGGTTCCATCACAAGGCCCCCGATACGCCTTGTGAAAATGGCAATTAGCGCATTTCGCAATGTCTACGTGCTTCAGTTGCCATGGTGCTCACTGCTTCAGTGAGTTTTTAATAAGCTAATAAGCAAGTTCATAACCGAGTAAGCCCACAGAGAGCACATCTAGGGAAATGTCTAGGCATAGAAATGGTCACATAATGAGCACGGTGATGTGGCATTATGCCCGCAATATTATAAACCAACAAACCCAGGCTCCTATCACAAAGCTCAAGAATCAACATCTCTGTTCGGAACCCACGAGGGTTTAAATAACAGGCAAAGACAATCAGCTGAGGCACACGGTGTCGCCCGTGCTGATTGGACGATTTGTACTCGTCCAGTCAAGGTTAGCATGTGCTGGAAGGCAGCTGGGGAACAGCCTGGGCTGCGTCTGATTTGTGTTGTTTTCAGCTGTCAGTTGGCATCTTCTCAGTGCACTGTCAGCAACACTGAGCGTGAACTGGTCATCAAATACAATTAAAAAGATTAAATGAAACCATCACTCATTCTAAATTGCACGCAATTTTTATCAGTGCGCTTGCTCAATTTATGATTGGAATTAACTCCTGGCGGTTTTCTAATGGCATTCATTTGTCTTTTTTTGGCAGAGCCGTGTGGAGCTTCCGCAGCGTGGCTGCCCTCACGGACAGAATGCTAAACAGAATTTGACTGACTGATTGATTAATGCCCTGTAGCAGTCTGTCGTCCGCGGTTCTTGTCGTTTTGGGGGCGGGGCCTAGAATGAGCGGCTGTGACACTGGGAGAGATGTAGAGGAATGGTGAGAGTAATAATGTGAGTGATTTTGTGAAAGGAGGTTTAAAACAGAGAAGAGTGCTTCAGACAATGATAAACAAGAGCATATATGGGAGATGAGAGAGACAAATGTGTACTCACCTATCCACCTGTCATTCCCATACCAAGAGAGATTGCCTTTGGTCATATCATAGTATCCAATCTTTTTGTAGCTTCCTCCTGCAAAAAGAAAGGGAGAGAGGGCAATTGAGAAACAGTTTAAAGTCAACATCAGATGGCATTCGTAAAGCATTTTTCCTCTATAATGTGACATGTTTTTGAAACAGGATATTTAAGGAGAGTGAGATTTATTGACTTGATTTTATGCATTGTGAATTTTTATGCAAATAAGCAGAGATTCGAAGTGGTGACTACCAGTGGGAGTGCAGGTTGACCCCGTTAACATGCACTTAAGAAAACGGTTTATTTCAGTTTTCGAAAAACATCACATAAATATGAACAACACGAAGCCATTCAGATGTGTAAAATGCAATATATTTTGAAACATTCGCAAAAAGACCAGGAATATGTAATACAGAAGTAAACAGGGAAAAATTTGATTTCACATTGGCTTTAAGAGATGAAGGAAAAGAGGAGAAAACAGATCAAATGAAAGTCTGAGAGGGAGGAACAAAGGAAAGAGAAATGTCACTACACATTGCTGTAAATCAATACTGTGAGGCTGAATCAGATTTTGGGCAGGCCTTTAGAGACCAAACAACACTTGGATTAGACAAACAGACTGAAACCAGATCTATCATCAATCCTTATTTTCCAGCAGGCGTATCAGCTGAGCTTTAAATGAGAATGCACAACAGGGTTACTCTCCCCTAAAATCAGCTTTATAGAGAGCGCTGTAATTGCATACCACCGTATCAGCAGTGCTTGAGTGAGAACCGTAAGACAGAGGAATTTATCTTCTATTACGCTCTCTCCCTCTTGCTACATTTCTCCATTTTCTTTCATGCATGCCCTTCCTCTCCTTCTCAAACGCACACTGGCAGGCAACAGAGATCTGTGCAGGGCTATGCAGCTCTGGGCCTTCATCCCCCAAACACAACGAGAAATTAGCTTAAGTGAGAACTATTATAATTATCAGGTGATCATTAAGCGTAATTACTCCAGGCAGCTTGGGCTTCCCCCTGGGAGACTTGAAAAAGAGGGAAAGAAGACAGAGGAAGAAAGAAAGGCTCTGGAAGCGCTTTATGATACAGCCTTGAGAATGAATGCCTAAAAGACTAATTTCCACAGTTTATAGTATCCTCTTAGCTCGCTTTGGTCTCTGCCTGTAGATCTTCCAGCTGTTTCATTTTGAAACCAATTTTAAAGGACTCAACGTTCTCAGCATTAATAAAAGTAAAGGTAAGTGACGTGAAGACTAAGTATGGCAACCCATACTCAGAATTTGTCCTCTGCATTTAACCCATCCAAGTTAGTGCACAGAGATTAGGAGTAATGAGTAGAGAGCACACACACAGGGCCATGACCTTCGGGTTACAAGTCTGACTCTCTAATCATTAGGCCACAACTGCCCCATAAGCCTGAGGCAACAAGCTCCTTTTTAATGGTGGGTCCAACAAAACAACATTTAGTGGTGCTTGTAAGGGCAAACTTCACTATTACCATTGCATAATTTGAACATCTAGGAAACTATGGCAACAACAGAACAACAACCTGGCAAACACCAAAATTAGCATAGCATTGTGAAGGTAGCTTTGACATTGGCTTGGCAATGTCTTAGCAACTGCCTAGCAACACCAATTTATGCAGGGGCAAGAATCATTCATATTTTGGTGGGCTTTTTTATTTGGGACAGTAAATCACCTAGCACCTTGCAACACCTTAGCAACAGCATAACAATGCCCTGACAACCACCCACATCAACCTAACATTTTGGAGGTGGCTTTTGATGGGTAAGCACAACTCACATTTTGGTGGGGTTTTTTAATTATTATTTTGGCAGAAAATAACCACCTAGAAATGTCCTAGCAACGCCTTAGCAACAGCACAACAATGCCCAAGCAACTTCCTACAGTAACTTAGCACTGTGGACTTAACTTTTGCATGGGTAAGCATCACTCACTATTTTGGTGGACTCTTTTGACTTGGACCAGTAAACAACAACCTAGCACCAATTTAGCAACATCACAACAATGCCCTTGCAACCTCCTTTTTCAAGGGCAAGCTTCAGTCACATTTTGGTGAGATTTTTTGATTTGGTCCAGGACGTAACAACCTAGAAACCACACAAAACACCCTAGCAACCGCACAGCAACACCTTAGCAGTTGCACTTCAACAGAAGCAACCTAGAACACTGTAGTAGAGTTCTGGAGGGGCAACCACTCTGAAAACACTAAGTCTAGTTCTATTTTTTAATATGTCAAACAAAGAGGGATTGACGTAGGATCTGGGCAGAGGCACAAAGCGATGTGACAGATTGAACAGGGGAACACAGGCGCACTGATCAAAAAGACAGCTTCTGAAATGACGCCAATAAAAAGATCGAAAACAAACGACAGGAGAGAGAAAAGGATCCAATCTATGTGAGATAGCAGAGGTTGCAGTCACAATGCACTTGTCACTCGAAGAGGTTAACAAGCAAATGAAAAGGAGAGATGCCCCTGTGTGTGTGAAGTTCAAATGGAATAGTTAAGTCTGGAAATATGGCTGTATGGAACATGTGGCTTTGATTTAACCCAGGTGCTGGATATATAAACATTTCTTTCCAAAAGACAGTATTGGAAATGACCCGTCATTCTTACAATGCTTGCCTTGTTAGACTTCCAATCCCACAACACTGATCTCTTCAAAGAAGCTCTAAATATTTGTGAGTAAGGCCTTGGATTCTTGTTAACCTCCCTGACCTTTGCCAGACTAGGCCAAATGACCAATCTGGCCAAACTGCCATATTCATGAAGAGTTGTAGTAGCTTCAAACTTCTTTTTATTTAGCAATAATGGAGTTCACTGAGCTCCTGTGAACCTTTAATACCATCAGTTTTTTATACTGGCATCCACATTTATATATCTACACAACACTATATCAAAGGTTTATGGAGAGATGTTTGAACCCAGTGCAGACCGTGCTCTGTCATGCAGTGAACTCTAGGACTTTAAATAGTCAATGTCCATAGGAAGCTATGTTTGTGACCAGTCAGTCACAGGTAGCGTTTTATGTATGAGGGCACCACCTAAGGAAACTGGTTTCATACAGTCACCATAATGGTCATTTAATGACTACAGTGCTTATGTCTCAGTAGAAAATCATATGTTGTCATATATAAATTAATTTACTTCTTTATGTAATTTACTAAATTAATTTACTTCTTTCAACAGTACCATCAGACCTGCACACACAGGATTGTGGTAAATTGCATGGTGAAAAATGCTGCCTACACAGAGGTAAGATGCCAGCCATGCATTTCCGAATCCAATTTTTGCGTCCTGTCTACTAACATGCTTTCATCTGGTTGGCTTTTGAAGGCAGAATAGATGTATTCCTTCTTTAATATCCCACTATTCTGTGCATGAGGTTTAGCAGTTGGTGGAAAGAATAAAAATGGCATCTTAAGGAGATTATTATTAACTAAAATTATTTACAAATGCTCATTTTATTACCATATGACTCAATTTCTACTTATAAATAAGCATTTTAGAGATTAAATCTTGTCTTGGTTGTGTTTAAAACTCACTAGATCAGAAGTTCTCAACCGGGGCCCACTGTATTAGAGATGGTGTGGATTTAGTGTCTGTTAGTGTACTGTGCTTTGGCTTTTTTTTTAGACCTGGGACAGTCTTATGTATATATGTGTATAATAGTTATAGTTAAATGGTAAGAGGAAATTATATTATGTAGGGGGCCTTCAAATACTGTGTTGGAAAATGGGGGGCCTTCGAGTCAAAAGGGTTGAAAACCACAGTTCTAGATCCTTAGACATGACGTCATGTTAAAATTGCTTTGACTCCTTTGATAAAAAGACCCTCGTAGCAACTGTAAAGTGTGTTGGTGGAAGCTTTTTTTGGTTTTGGGTTACTTTCTGTCAGCTTGGCATCACAGGCTAAACCATGAATCCCACATTGTACAAGAGGACTAGACCACGTGGGACCATCTGTAAAAATGCAAAAGCTGAAATATAGACATGTACAAAACAGATCTTGCAATAAAATGACTCAAACCCCCTCAAGCAAAACCACAAAAATAGTCTCAAAAACATTTTGGGCTATCGATTGGAAAAGCGAAATCCAAGATCTCATATTAAGTGGTGAGGGACTTGAAACAGAATGTACAAGCAAAAAACACACAATCAAAGGCTCTGCATAGAATATAAAGCAACCATTGTTAATGTAAGACACATATACACCTTAAACACCTACAACAAGTGACTTCTGCCATAAGTAACGACTCGGTTACTAACGTAACCTCGGTTCCCTGAGAGGAGGGAACGAGTATTGCGTAAGTAGCTTACGCTATGGGAAAACTCCTTTTCTCGAGAATATTGAAGTCTTTATGTAAAACGCATTGCAGCTGCACAGCTGACAGCAATGAACGAAGGAACTCGGTCATTGGCTGTGCTGCGGCAACTTGCTTGAACCAATGACGGGGCGACTCTGAATGCGCGACCAATGAGCGCGCTTCGCGCCCGCGCGCGTCAGAGCCCGCCAAGATGGGCGTGGCCAAGCTATATATTGGGCGCCCCGTCATGAGAGTTCTTTAGGTTAAAACGACTGAAGCGAACTAACCAAGCACAAGCACGGCAGCTTACGCAATACTCGTTCCCTCCTCTCAGGGAACCGAAGTTACGTTAGTAACCGAGTCGTTCCCTTTCGAGAGGTCTCTCCTATTGCGTAAGTAGCTTACGCTATGGGAACACCATGCAAAACGCCGTGCGTGCTGAACTTCGCCTTATGATAGCCAGAGGCAGGTGCCAGAGCTAAAAAGCAAAGTTATCATCCAACTAGCCGGCAGAGGCGAGCTTTATATGTGGGAAAAAATACAGAGCGGCTAGAAGGTGCTCAGTGTGACACAAGCACATACATAATCTAGATACGAACTCGCAGTTCAACTAGCATTATGCTGATAGCACATTGGAATGCAATGTCGGGACCTGTAGGTTGTAGAATCTGATAAATGTGGACGGTGAGGCCCAGCCTGCCGCCGCACAAATATCCTCGATCGGTATCCCGCTCGACCATGCCCAGGAAGAAGCCACACTCCTGGTGGAGTGTGCTTTGACTCCCCAGGGGCATTGAAGTCCCTTAGCTTCATAAGCCAGAGCTATAGCTTCGACTATCCAGTGAGAGATTCTCTGCTTTGAAACGGCGGAACCTTTCGTACGGCCGCCAAAGCATACAAACAGTTGTTCTGTCTGTCTGAATAGGGCAGAACGCTCCAAATACACTCTGAGAGCCCTAACGGGGCAGAGTAGATTAGCGTCGTGTTCGTCTGCTGGAGACGAAAGCGCAGTTAGGGAGATAACCTGTGCTCTGAAGGGAGTGGTGAGCACTTTAGGAATATACCCATGTTTTGGTCTAAGGACGACCCTGCAGTCGTTAGGTCCGAATTCTAGGCAGGCAGCGCTTGTTGAAAGCGCGTGCAGGTCGCCCACTCTCTTGACCGAGGCGAGTGCCAGCAAGAGCGCCGTCTTGAGCGAGAGCTGTTTAAGGTGCACGGTTCGGAGTGGTTCGAACGGGGGCCCTTTAAGAGCGTCTAGGACCGTAGCTAGGTCCCAGATCGGCACTGAGGGGGGGCGTGAAGGGTTCATCCTCCTGGCGCCCCTTAGGAAACGAATAATTTGGTCGTTTCTTCCCAATGGACGTTCCATTACAAGGTCGTGTGACGCTGTGATGGCAGCCACATATACTTTGAGCGTGGAGGGGGTGCGGCCCGCCTCCAGAAGCCCTTGTAGGAAAACGAGTACACTCGTAATCTCGCATGTTACAGGGTTCAGGCCCTTGGTATTAGACCAGTCACCGAACACTTTCCATTTCTGGGCATATAAGCGTCTCGTGGAGGGCGCCCGCGCCTCAGCGATGGTTTTTAGTGCTCCGCTCGCGAGGTTCCTGGGAACCCGTTGAGGGGCCATGCATGAAGGGCCCACAGATCGGGGCGGGGATGAAATATCATCCCGCTGGCCTGACTGAGGAGGTCTGGCCTCAGTGGAATCGGCCGTGGTGCAGATTGCATTTGCATCAGATCTGGAAACCATGTTTGGTTCTTCCAGAGTGGGGCTATCAGCAGCACTGCGTTTCCCTCCTCTCTGACCCCACTGATGACCTGTGGCAGCATCGCGATCGGGGGAAAAGCATATAAGGGGCGGCTCGGCCAGCTCTGGGCGAGCGCGTCCGTGCTTTTCGTGAAGAAAAGAGAGCAGTGCGCGTTCTCCTTGGAGGCGAAGAGGTCGATCTCCGCTTTGCCAAAGGTTTTCCATAACCACTGAATCATCAGAGGGTTGAGAGCCCATTCTCCTGGGAGAATCTTGTCTCTGGATAACATGTCTGGCCCCTGGTTCAGGGCGCCTGGCACATGCGCTGCTCTCAGCGAGCGCAAGTTGTGCTGGGACCATAAAATGAGTCTCCTGGCCATTGAATGCATGGAGCTCGACCTGAGTCCACCCTGGCGATTTATGTACGACACTACCGTCATGTTGTCCGTTCGGACCAGGACGTGTTCGTTTTTTAGATGTGGGAGCAGGGCTCTGAGAGCCAAAGCGACCGCTTTCATTTCCAGACAGTTTATGTGTAGGCGCTTCTCCGGGTTTGACCAAAAGCCGGAGACAGGCCTGCCCTCGTAAAGGGCCCCCCAACCTATTTTGGAGGCATCTGTCGTTATCATCTTTCTCCTTGTGTTCACACCCAGGCTCACGCCTGACTGGTACCAGTCGGCGGCTTTCCAGTGCGTCAGGGCTTTTATACAGCCGTGGTTCGCTCTGATTAAAAGGTGGCCCGAACGCCACGCGTGAGTAGGGACGCGGCTCTTGAGCCAGCGTTGGAGAGGGCGCATATGCAACAATCCTAGCTGGAGTACGGCCGATGCTGTGGCCATGAGACCGAGCATCCTCTGAAACCGTTTGACGGGGGCGCGCGCGCCCGCTCTGAATGATGTTGCAAGGCGCCGGATGGTGAGCGCGCGCTCCGATGAGAGACGCGCTGTCATTTGCATCGAGTCTAGAACTATTCCCAGGAAAGAAATTCTCTGGCTGGGAGATAGTATGCTTTTTGCAAAATTGATTCTTAGACCCAGGCATTCTAAATGGCTGATAATCCAAGATCTGTGTGTTATTAGCTGACTCTCTGATTGTGCTAGAACCAGCCAATCGTCGAGATAATTCAGTATTCGCACTCCCCTTCGTCTTAGGGGGGAAAGTGCTGCATCTATACATTTCGTGAATGTACGGGGAGCCAGGGACAGGCCGAACGGGAGTACTGTGTACTGGTATGACTGTCCCTCGAAAGCGAATCTCAGAAACGGCCTGTGATGAGGCGCTATTGGAATGTGAAAGTAAGCATCTTTCAGATCCACTGAGAGAAACCAATCTCCTGGGCGCACTTGCGCGAGGATATGCTTGGTTGTTAACATTCTGAACGAGCGAATCATTAGTGCTTTGTTCAGGTGTCTGAGATCTAGGATGGGGCGGAGACCGCCATCCTTTTTCGGGACGAGAAAATAGCGGCTGTAAAAACCTGTCCCGCTCAGAGAGGGGGAAACAGTTTCCACAGCGCCCTTTTCTATTAGTTTGCGCACCTCGGTGCGTAGCACATGTGAACACTCTTTTCTCACTTTCGTCTCGACCACAGTCGTAAAACGTGGTGGCCTGCGAGCGAACTGGAGCGAGTATCCGTGCTTTACTATATTTAATACCCATTTCGGCATATCTGGAATGTTTTCCCATGCCGCTGCGTGTACAGATATGGGCTGAATACAGGCTAGGGGCGGGCCGCTGTGACGTAGGGACCCGGCTAGCGAATCGCCTGAGCTCATAGCTCTCAGAAGCGCGGGCGCGCGCTGAGCAGCCGAGTGAATGGGCGCGTGTGATTACAACAGTGCGCGCTGTGTTTGTAAAACTCGCAGCCTGAGCTGAGGTTTTGTTTGACACTGTAAGGGCAGTGTTTATAAGTGGGGGTGCATAAACAGTGGTAGGCACACGCGTCACTTTTATAATGTTTCCCGCTTTTACTGGGGATGAATTTATAACTGTGTGAACAGTGCTTGTGTGTAGTGGTGCGTACATGACCGTAGGCACGTGATCTACATTCATGGGAAGCGCAGCCTGAGCTGGGAATGAATTTGGCACTGTTTTGACAGTATCTGGGAATGCACACTTTGTGGACATGTGAACCCTTAGTGATGCAGGCAGAAAAAGACTCTTTTTGTGTTTTCTGTGCGTCGCCGTAAAAACGGCGTTTGTTTGCAGGTGAGCGAGCTCTGTGACTGGCCCATTGACTGCTGTATGGACATATCCAGCCGCCTGTAAGGGGACTGGGTAATGTTTGAGCTTTTGCAGAGAGAGTGGTCCGGCTTTTGCGAGACACGCACTCTCTCTTCTCATTTCTGTGGCTAGGACGGCTTTCGAGGCTCAGGGTTCAGCACAATCTTGGGCCGAGGACCCCGTCGCTCAGGAGGCGGCTTGCGGTTGTGAGAGCGCGAGCGGCGTCGAGCGTCAGCCTGAGGCGCGGGCTGAGAGGCGGTGGGGGCTGTTCTAGCCCGCTGCGGCTGTGGCGGTCTCTGTCTGCTCTGCGATGAGCTGGAGCGCTTTGGCAGGAAATGACGCATAGCTTGTGAAGCGTTCTGGGCCTCAGTGAAGCGTTCGGCGAAACCTTTAACCGCCGGTCCAAACAGCCCGCTGGTGGAGATAGGCGCATCGAGAAATGGCGCCTTATCCGCGTCCTTCATTTCAGTCAGAGTCAGCCACAGATGGCGCTCGAGAACAGTCAAATTAGCCATTGCACGGCCGATGGACTGGGCGGTGGCCTTCGTGGCTCGCAGAGCTATATCAGTCGCGCTGCGTAAGTCCCTGAAGGCTTCGGGTTCGGGGCCAGACTCGTCCATAGAGCGGAGAAGCTTGGCTTGGAACACTTGAAGTACCGCCATAGAGTGAAGCGCTGATGCAGCTTGGCCGGCGGCGGCGTAGGCGCGACCGGCGAGAGCAGAGGTAGTGCGGCAGGGTTTCGAGGGGTGGGAAGCTTTGGCTTTCCATCCGGAGGTGGAGGGCGGGCAGAGATGATTGGCCACGGCCTCCTCGAGGGGCGGCGTTCCCTCGTAGCCTCTTTCCTTCGCGCCGTCCACTGAGGAGAGCGAAGAAGAAAAAGAAGGCTTTAGGCGCGCAGAGTGGGGGGCTTTCCACGACTTGGTGAGTTCGTCGTGAACTTCCGGGAAGAAGGGAGAAGGCCTTTGCCGAGGGGCCTGCTGGCGCCCCTGCAGAAACCACTCATCCAGTCGGCTCCGGGTTTGCTCTTCGGGAGAAGACCAATCGAGCCCGAGGTCTTCCACGGCCTTAGAGAGGACACGGATAATCTCAGTATCCATAGTGGAGCCCCCGCTCGTGCTAGCTAGCGTCGACGGGGCGGGGTCGAGAGTGGAGCCCGGCCAGTCGTCCGATGCAGCGTCGATGGACAAGCTGTCGTCCATTCCCCCGTCGTCCTCGGACGCGCCGAAAGTCACAAGGCCCACCGCTCTGCCAGAGGGGTGTGGGTCCGGCTGGGTGAACTGAACCGGCGGTGGGGAAGGCAAGAGCGGCGGTGAAGCACGCGGAGACTGGCTCGGCGTGACGTCACTGAGCTCAGGTTCAGGAAGCCTCTGTGAGCGGCGCTTTTTCTTAGTGCGCGGCTCAAACAGAGGGGTGGCGATGGGCTCGCTCACGGCGAAAGCGGCGAGGCGAGCCCGTAGTGCGGAGAGACCCAGGTCATCACATTCCGGGCATCCGCCCTTGGTCAATGCAGCTTCTGCGTGGTCACGGCCCAGGCAGCGAGCGCAGATGATGTGACGATCCCCGTCCGGGAGAAGGTCTCTGCACGACGCGCAGGAAGGCATTTGAAACAACGCCTTAATGGAAATTTGCTCTTTCACAAATGTCGCGGGGCGGACAGATGTAAAATACTTGCGTATATGGCGCGCCGGATGGCTCAGTAGGAGGTGCTTGAAGGCGGCTGAAGGTGCCGACGTCCTCGTAGCAATCCCGCTGGTATGCTTTTCCACGGCGGCGAAGGCTTCCAATAATCCGGAGGATCCAGCGAAGAAGGTGTTCACTGAAGGAGATTAAATCTAAAGAACTCTCATGACGGGGCGCCCAATATATAGCTTGGCCACGCCCATCTTGGCGGGCTCTGACGCGCGCGGGCGCGAAGCGCGCTCATTGGTCGCGCATTCAGAGTCGCCCCGTCATTGGTTCAAGCAAGTTGCCGCAGCACAGCCAATGACCGAGTTCCTTCGTTCATTGCTGTCAGCTGTGCAGCTGCAATGCGTTTTACATAAAGACTTCAATATTCTCGAGAAAAGGAGTTTTCCCATAGCGTAAGCTACTTACGCAATAGGAGAGACCTCTCGAAAGGGAACTCTTGCTTCTTTCTGAATCCTAACTTTTGTTCAGGGTGAACTAAGTGTGCATTTATTCTCTGAAAAGTTTTACACCTAAAGAAATCCATGGCTTTTTTTTTAAATATGTTACAAATGATGACAAATGACTCATATGAGATGAAGAATTATCCAATTATAAAAGTGACCAAGAAAAGTTTTAAAGAGTGGTGCCAAAATTAACATCAAATTAACAGCAGATAACTAAAATTGTGGTCAGAATTCATGGCAAATATGATCAAAAATGGCTGTAAAAAATAAATCTGCATTGTTTATCCTTTTGATCTTTCATTCCAAAAATTTGCAAAAATCTAACCTTTCATTGAAGTAAAAGAATTGAAAGTGGGGGGGAAATCACATTATGAAAATAATGTTTTTCTCCAAAACATGTTGGCCACAATTATTGGCACCCCTAGAATTTTGTTTACGAGTAAAATATCTCTGAAGTATATTCCCATTAATATTTACCTTTTTATAGCACACCAGGGTGACTAGGAACATGAAATTGTCTAGCTATGAATTCTTGTTTCACAGGAGTTTAAATATGAGGAAACACAAAGGCCAAATTCCCTTAATCATCCATCACAATGAGTAAAACCAAAGAATATAGTTCTGATGTACATCAAAAGATTGTTGAGCACCACAAAATAGAACGTGACTGTAAGAAAATAGCTAAAGAATTGAAAATCCCCATTTTGACCATCAGGGCAATAATTAAGAAGTTCCAATCAACTAAAGATGTTACGAATCTGCCAGGAAGAGGACGTGTGTGTTTGAGTGGCCAAAGACTCTCCAAGGATCACAGATGGAGAATTGCAGAGATTAGTAGAGTCTTGGGGTCAGAAGCCTACCAAAAAAAAAAATAAAAAAAAAATAAAACAACCCCTACATCCCCACATGTTGTCAGATGAAACTAAAAAAAATAGCTTTTTGGCAGCAAACACGCTAGATGGGTTCGGAGCACACAAGGATAAAAAGTACCCAATGTGTACAATTTAATATACCATTGGATCTTTAATGTTGTGGGCCTATTTTTCTGCTGGAGATCCTGGACATCTTGTTCAGATACATGGCATTGTGGATTCTATCAAATATCAACAGGGCTTATATAACAGCTGCTAGAAATCTTGTAATGGGCCGTGGTTGGATCTTCCATCAGGACAATGATCCAAAACAAACTCAAAAGCAACACAAAAATGTGTCAATGAGCAAAAAATGAAGCTTCCGCCATGGCTGTCCCAGTTCCCTGACCTGAACCCTATAGAAAATGAGTGGGTTGAACTTAAGAGGAGAAGCACCAACACTGATCTGGGAATCTGCAGGATCTGGAGAGATTCTGTATGGAGGAATGGTCTCTTATTTCTTGTCAGGTGTTCTCCAAACTCTTCAGGCATTATAGGAGAAAACTCAGGTCTGTTATCTTGGCAAAAGGAGATTGCAAAAAGTATTTAATAAAAGGCTGCCAATATTTGTAGCCAACGTGTTTTGGAGAAAAACATTAATTTCATAATGTGATTTCCCCCACACTTTCAATTCTTTTACTTCAATGAAAGCAATTTTTGAATGAAAGATCAAAAGGATAAACAATGCAGATTTATTTTTTACAGCCATTTTTTATCATGTTTAACAGGGGTGCCATTAATTCTGACCACAACTGTAGTTATCTGCTGTTAATTTGATCTTAACATGGCACCACTGTTTAAAACTTTTCTAGGTCACTTTCCTGATTGCATAATTCTTCATCTCATATGAGTCTATCATTTGTAACATATTTTACAACCACAACTGTACTTACTATATTCACAGCATCATTGAGCCACAGCTCTGGCTACTCCGGTTATCTCTTTATGTATATTTTAGGCAACAATAAAACCAAATATGGTACAAAATACAACTCTGCCTCTTTTCATCAACAATAAAACGAAATATGTAATAAAACACCACTCTGCCTCTTTTCATTCAAAAAAATCTTAAACATATTAATGGACACAAATGTGGTTCAGGCAACGCACATTGATTATCTTCACTGCATATATTTATAACAACACGAAATATAAAACACAACCCTGCTTCTTTTTGTTTTTATTTTAAAAATATGAAACATTTTTGATCATTAAAACTGACATTTAACAAACAGAGATAGGGTTGTGTCATTTTATTTGTATTATACATGTACATATACAGTGAAGAGAATGTATAGTAAAATAATATATATAAAAAAAGTTTTAATGATCAATAATGTCCAGTTTAAAAGAATAAGTAGCCTAATAGGTATAAGAAGCTACAAAATGAGAAATAAAGCAAACAATTCAGTCAAACATAAGTCAGCTCTCTAATAGGCTACAAAGTTAAAGTTAAATAGCCTAAATATATAAAGTTATGAAACTTCACTTTGCCCTCAGCCAAAACGATTTGCCATGGAACAAACTATAGATTAATGAGACCAAAGATCGACTTATACACAAGACAAATTATATCTCATGTTTAACCACTAGACTAGAGACATCAGAGCCAGCGGCAAACATCAGAAGGACTAGCCGAGGAAAAGCTGTTCCAGTCGGGGTTAATGAGCGCTGAACTCCCGGTGATCGCCTGGATCTCACAACTCCGAAAACGTGAGATACATTTTTCAAATAGGCGCTATCTTTATAAATAAACCACAGATTTGAGCTTTAAACAACTACATTCTCGCCTGAAAAACTATTGAAATTACATTTCGTGACACAATAACAGTAGTATTTTTATATTACGCGGGTTTTCTCCTCTGCTATTGACGCTTGCTGGTTGGTGAGAGATGCATTCTGGGATACCTGGCTGTCTCAAGTCCGCACAAGTCACCTCTCGATGCATCCTCGGTAAAAGGGGCGGATCAAGAACACATCCGGGGATTTGAACTGGACTTGGCTAGATGTGAACTTTGAATTGGAACAGTACTTGGGCAGCGACTGATGACGTTTCACAAGTCCACAAGAACACAAGTACAGACAAGAACGCATATTGAGAAACGGCCTAAGTGCACCATTAAGAATAAATATCCAAGTATGTTAAAAAAAATAATAAAAAAAAATAAAACCTTAGTCCCAAAAAGGGCAGTAGTGGCCTAATGGTTGGAGAGTCGCACGTTCGAGTCTCAATACTAGCAGGAAATGACTGAGGTGCCCTTGAGCAAGGCACCTAACCCCCAATTGACCTATCGCTTAGCCCCGCCCCCCTTAGTTACTATTGCCAACTCGGACAAACAAACGGAGTTACTAACTGTCATACAATGACAGCTGTCAGTGTGAAAACCTTGTCCCAAGATGTTTTTGATCAATTTTGGACACAGAAAGACCACCTTTCGTCGAGGAGCATTCATGTGGGACTTATATGCAATGGAGGGATATATAAAAGATTTTAAAATAAATATGGTGGGTAACAAGATTAATTTGGAAGCAAGGGTTTACAGATCACAATGCAAGCGGGAGAAGCCTCATGTTACGGTCGTCACGATCGCAGATGAACAACATCCAGGATCAACACTGTTCATGTACCGCAGGGTGAGATTAAATTAATTTACATTTAACTAGTTTAATATGGAGAGGCACTAAATTGTAGACCTTCATTTATGTGTTTTTGACCTACACTGTACAGTTAAAGTTAGCTATTTATGCTTGTACGTTAGCATGGACTGGACTTTAATTGTAACTTAATGAGAGTACTTAATGGTTGCTTCTGCTCAATTCTGAAATGATGAACGACTCTGGGATCAGTGTTCTCGCAGAATTGAGCAGAGAGTTCTGACAACCAGAAAATTAACGTTTTCGTCTTTATTGGGATTGAGGATGAATCCTTAGGGAACCAGGGCACTGCATCAGTGATAAATTAACCGGGCTTCAGTCGCAGATAATTGGTCCGTTCACGCAAATATTATCTTTTGAAACGCGCTGGTGAACACGTGCCCATCGTCTCGGAATATCGGGAATCAGTGTTACAAGTACCCCAGGCACATCGTTTACCATTTTTGTAGCATAAACACCATCAAAACGATAAAAGCATTGGATCTTCCAATGTTTCTCTATGGCACTGGAACCTAAAGATGTCCGAGTTCCCGTCCCTGTGCAACTGATACTCAACTGCCATTGGCTCATCTGCGCTCGAGGGGAGGGGCTTACTCAATTGCTCCCTGGGCACCACAGCAAAATGGCTGCCCACTGCTCCGTGTGTGTGTCACAGTTTTCAGTGTGTGTGTTCACTACTAACTTGGATGGGTCAAATACAAAGGACAAATTTTGAGTATGGGTTGCCATTCACATCACTTCACTTCAAATTGTCTACTGAAATATTCAGTGAATTTTATTAAGTTTTAATGCACATGTCATTTTTGTCTCTTTAATAATTTTTTGAGTGTGCATGAAAAGATAATGTGCTGAGAAAAAAAAGATAGTGAGCTAAAAAAAAAAAAAAAAAAAAAAAACCAAGCTTCGGTTCTCTGGCTTTAGCAAAATAATTACAGCTCTGGAGTGTTTGAACCCAGGAAAAACAGTGTTTTACCTGGCACCTGTGCTACTCTCCAAATGGAGCGAGAACACTGATCCCAGAGTCGTTCATCATTTCAGAATTGAGCAGAAGCAACCATGCATACGGACTACATCTGCTGTCCACACTCACTCTAAGTCACCCTTTATTATCTGTACCTTACAGTTTTCAAGGGAAAGTAAATCATAAAATTACTTTTATTTTGCTCACCTTGCAGTTGCTCAATGAGGGTCCATGCCATTCTGGAGCCCTGGGCATCAAACACCACATGACCCTGAGAGAGAACGAAAAAAATTGTATAGCTCTGTGTATACTTCTCTCTTAAATTGAGTTTGTTAGCATCAGTGCTATTTTAGTATTATTTATGCTATTATGGTATTTTTTATATATATATATTAAATTAATTCAGTTTTTATTTCATTTTTACTTTAACCCTGTAAAACCTGACATATGAAATAAAAGTCATAAAATAATAGTCATCTTTTTTAAACATTTACTGAACCTTTAGACAAAATATAAAGAAAATCTAAGAAAAAAACTTTTGCATGTGTTTTTTGTGTGTGTTCAGTATCATCTTTGATATACCAGGCTTTTATGGCTCATACAGTATTATATGGGAGAATATGGAGCTTATATTTGAGGAGGAAAAAAGGCCCAAACTGTGCAAAAAAGCAATGTGGTGCAATTTTGGTACTGTATTTATACAGTTTGACCAAAAATAAGGATGAAAGATTGTAATGTAAATCAGTGAGATCTCTGTAACAAGTATAGAATACTACTTACATAAAATCATACAAACATCAGTTGTCACTCTATATCTCCCAATGATATGTAATATCAGAATGTTCTTTTATTGTGGGGGGGGGGGGGGGGGGCATATTTTTTAATGCAATACAATGATGATTGAGAATTGTACTTTCCTCAGAAGCATGTAGTATAATATTTTATATAATATTCCTACGGTTATTTTATAAAAATCAATAAAGATTTCACAGCAAAAAGACATGTCTACAACGACCTAAGAATAATACTTAAAGGCCTTTTACTTGCTAAAAAAGTCATAAGATCACAATTCATGTAGTAGATTGTGTTCAACAGTTTTAATCATGTTGATAATTTAGAGGCCACAGAAATGGGCATATCAAATGTGATACAGTATTTATAGGGTTAAGTTTTAGTACTTGTTTTAAGCTTAAGGTCTTCATCTAATATTTATATTTTATTTTATGTCTGCTTTTTTTTTATTTATTATTACTAGTTGTTATTTTTTTATTAACAATAACAACACTGGTTAG
The DNA here is from genome assembly GCA_026230005.1 of Gila orcuttii. Lineage (NCBI taxonomy): Eukaryota > Metazoa > Chordata > Actinopteri > Cypriniformes > Leuciscidae > Gila > Gila orcuttii. The sequence goes on along the minus strand of JAPDVR010000010.1, from coordinate 15,301,657 downwards.
TATTTTGGTTTTTGCTGTGGTATCACAATTGCAAATGACAATTGCGTATCATTAAATTTAACTGCCACTGACTACTGAACCTTTGGTATCATGACTTCATATCCAATTATTATTTAGCCAGTGCTGTCACTCACCGAAACCCCCTCGAAGGAGCTAGTGTTGAGGGCTCTGTAGATCTCTGCCGTGATGTCCTTGTTATTGTAATTAAAGTCTTCCAATCTGCGGCCTTTTGCCTTCAAGGGACCCACTGTCTTATTGAGCGCCAGAGCCAGGGCCCATACTGCATCATACGCCAGAGGAGCTTCCTGAAACCCTCCAGTTTCCTCTGGATTCTTCCCACCCAGCTTGGACATCAGCTGCGCTAGGAACTCCTGTGAGGTCTGGATCAAAAGAGCGGACATACGGTTTCATCTGGCATGCGTATGGATGCGTACAAAAATGGCACAAATGTAGTGCACTAACTAGGGCTTATGCTTGATGGATTTGACATCATTGTCACTATAAAAGCACTGAATTGAAAAAAGCACCAGGCTTTCGGCAGCGAGAAAGCGAGAGAGAGAGGTCAAGGAAAGTTAAAGTACAGTTCATCACCATGGGAGTGCATCATATAGACGGAGGTACTTTTCTCCTGGGTGTGAAATCTTCATTCACACACACCACGACCTGAGGCGCCAAAAATAAATTCCCACTTTCACACACACTCTGAAGATGTTCCATGTCATTAAGGGGGTACTGGGAAAAGAAATAGAGCTGGCGCGCTCTTATCGTGGCGGCATACAGAAAACGATTTCCTTGACATTTTTCACACCTTATAGAAACAGCTGAGGCACCTTCCTTGCTTCAAACAGGTGCATTTTAGGAAATGAGCCAAGCTGCAGATGGGCATCTGGTGATTGCTTGATGCAAATGGACAGTGGAGAACAGCGTGTGTGTGTGGATAGAAACTACGGCGTAAAGATTCAGCTTTCTTGAAATTACAGCCTCAAAGTGAGGGACAGTAAAGCAAGGATGAGTGGAACAAATTATGGTGATGTTGAGGCAATATAGCATGGGCATTTTATCACAAATTGTCCTGTCCAACATGACTGTCTTTTTACGTCAGATTTGAAGCATAGGTGTCTGGATACGTGCCCAGATTGCGCCGGATCCAGGAAAACAGCAGGGACATATGCATGCGAGCCAATTCCCAGCACAGAGCACCGGAGTTGGGTGGGCTCCAGACAGCACCCCCCTGGAGCTCACACCTGTCCATCCAGCGCTCCCAGGGGTACAACAGTTGGACCTGAATGCTCTGACCCCTACGGATTTACAGATCTGAGAATAGCTAAAGTTATAACGGTAGGTTATGTGCTATTCCCAGTGGGAAAACGTTATCTAACTTGGTTATTTAAACAGAATGAAGCTTGTCTATGCCACATTAATCTGAGGATGATGTCATTGTAAACAGTGCAGCATATGGGAACACGCAGGACACTGTTGGTTGATTTTTATGGATTTTTCAATGGTCGATGAGGACATTTAAAAAGCAGGATGGCTGATGGCCAACAGATACAGTCAGAACATAATTCATTGATGCCAAATCTTCATTGAAGATCTATAGAAAATGTATTCTACACTAATAAAGATTTTACAAAGAAAATTCAAGTTGCTGAAGTGTTTTGTGGTTATTAGCTTGTTGCTATGCGGGCAGATGTTATGTTTCTTCTTCAGTGTAAGCCTATGGACCCCCCATTTTATCATCCAACAAGTGAAAATTTTGGGCCCTATCATACACTCGGTGTAATGTAGCACCAGGCGTGACGCAAGTGTTTTTTGCTAGTTTCAGCCCGACGCAGTTATAATTTTCACGTCCTGTGCCACGTTGTTTAAATAGCAAATGCATTTAAGCCTATCTGTGGTGTGGGCGCTCATGGGCGTGCTCGTCTGAAAACGAGGTGTGTTCAGGCGCATTGGCGCATTGCTATTTTGAGGCAACTGAAATAGACTGTGCCTTTGACCAACTGAAACCTGGTCTAAAGTCAATGGCGCAATATTGTTTTGTTATTTAAAGAGCGTGTTAGTAATATGCGCCTATAGGCGGGTCCAAAACGCGCGTACACTTTGTCCCATAGATGGTCTGCTCAAACGATTTAACCTCGCGCACGAGCAGATCCGTTTCCTCGCTAGAGAAGCATTCTGTTTTTTCTGCTTGCAAATTCCGCCATGTAAATAGCGAATCTACCATGGCACGAGCGCAACTGGCTTTTAAAGTGAATGGGAGATGAGACTCTGATTGGTTTATTGCACGTTACACCCGAAACACACCCATTACTCATTAAAAGAATAGAACAACCCTTTTAGACCATGCGCCGGGGACGCCGACCTTTTTTCCCGTCGTAAACTAGCAAAAGGGGATTCGGACACGCCCTAAGTGCACTTGCGCCGTGCGATATAGACCATGCGCTTAGATTGTTAAAATAGGGCCCTTTAAGTCTGATTGCATCAAAAAGTAATGCTTCATGATTTGAGATACCATCCAAGACAACACAGCACAAATGTGTCAAGGTCTGGGCCTAGCCACAGGACACAAACTAAGCCCACTTACCAGGTTAGAGGCCCCTCGCACTGTCTCTGGATTGAGCATGACTATCTCAGTGGTCACATGCCCCTCCACAGCTTCTGTCATCTGTTCCACAGTGCAGTTGATGGATGGGTCTTTGATCTTGAACCAGTTGTCAGCGTACCAGCCAATCAGAAACCACACATACTTTTTCCCATACAGTTTCTCCTTATAGACCTGCAGGTGGGTTGTGTGAAACAGGTCGGGTTAGGGAATGACTTGAATGAAAAGAATGAAAAATGAACAGAAACTCCATGTTTCCCCTTTGACATTGACATAGATTAATCATGATCAGCTAGATGGCTGATTACCGACCTCACAAAAAACTTTCCTGGCTTCCGTTTCGTAAAACAGTCCCACAATGATGCGCGCATCTTGCCGCTGTAGGAGCAGAGCAAGAATTGATGATTAGAACAAAGAAATGAATGCAACAAATTTGCAAAAGTCAGTGAATTAGCATGAGAGGGAGGTCCCCTAAGTCTTTGAGAGTGGTACTGTGTATAACACTGCAGTAATTTTAGTTTGGACAAGCAGTCCAATCCGTGCTACTTTCCCCTCTCAGCAGTGTGCTATTCCAGGTTACCATGGTTCCTCTGGTGGTACTCCATTAATCTTGTGCACCAAAACTAGGGCAGCACACATGGCAGGCCTTTACTAAACAGGCAGCCAGGGGCCCAGGCGTCACTGGAGAGAGCAGGATGGGGAAGCGGTAGGGCTGGGGGGGGAACAGATCATCTGACCCATGTTCCAATTAAAATGATTCTCCTCAAGAATAAGATTAGATTCCCACACTGTTGTATTTTTCTCCCGGACTTAAATGATGTCCTTTGGCGTGACAGTCCCAGAGCTAGCCAATCACATTAAAGGTGCATGTTCCTGTGTTTATATCTGGAAGTGTTTATGAAAAAAGAAAAAAAATTGCTTAAAGAAAATCAAGTCTATTTTTTGGGCAATTACATTTTGTTATTGTGATATTATTTATATAACATGACATATTTTCCCCCAAATCCCCATTACCATTGTACAAAACAATAATAAGGTAATGTAAAACAAAACTGTTATAGTAGTATTTGCTGTGTAGATTTAAATAAAAAAAGAAATAAAATCACTATATGACAATATATTAGGTAATTCTTAACAAATAATATTGAGAATAGGTTTTTGTTAATGTTTTGTTATAATATTTGTTATAAAATATAAGTTTAAATTCTTTTGAGAAGGTGGGGTTTATTTTTTAATATTTATTGGTGAAATTTAGTCAATATTGGAAAAGCACAATAAATATGTTTCTTATTCATTGTATTATGTTTCTTATTTAGTGTTTCTTACTAAAATGTAATACTAAATAATGTATGGAAATTACAACAAAAAAAAGTGCAAAACTTAGGCATCTAGAATCAATACGGTAGATGAGGGTTGGGGGGTAAATATAGCTAACTGTCATGGAATTAATTAAAGGTAATGCGGCAGCGTCAATATCATTTCTTGTATTTTTTCCATCTGATTTTGGGTTGAGATGTGACCTGGTGTTTTAGTGAGATTCACCCTTAAAGATTTTGAGTCTATGTGTGTTTCACATCTGTTTTGCATCTGAGAATCATAGGATGCTGTTGATGAGGGTGCTGATCTGATTGCTCTACCATGGCACTGACTGGAACACCTGTACTTTGACATGGCAGCGAGGTCATAAATGAAATGAGTGAAAGTGAAAGCACCTTGAGGTTCTTGACGGCCACAGCAGGATCCGTGAGGAAACTTTGCCTCACACTGATCTCAATGCCTGCCTCCTTCACCCTCTGCTCTAGATCATCCAGAGTCTGAGAGAGAGAGAAATTAAAGGAGAATTGAGAAAGAGAGGGAGGGAAAGTGAAGAGCATGGAGACAAGAAAAACATACGCAGATGAGTGAGGGAGGTGATGTCGGGTAGAAAAAGCAAGAGACGGGATAGAATATTATTGTGGCAGAAAGGCAGAGATAAGACAGGAATGTACTAAAGGAAACGAGGGAAAAAAGAAAATTAGAAAGAGACTGGCAGATTTAATTTCTTTTGTTGGGACTTGTTTACTGTCCTGTGTGTACCAATAAAACAAGCGTGTAAATTTTAATACAGTCTGTATAACCTCAGGCTGCAGAGTGCAGGAGGAAACAAAGGAATAGAACCATGCCTACATCAGCTACAGCCCACAATCCCAGATGTTATCTTGTACAGCACACAAGTACACTTTACCTACATAGCATACAAAAATACATGTTATACCCTGAAGTAAACGATGTGCTTCTGAAACTCTCAATTACATAAACACACCCTGTCTGAGTTGCACAACTCAGAAACCAGGCATCAGGCATTCGCTGCATATTGTTTCACAAGTTCCAGGGACAAGGACAAGGTTTCTGTCCACACTAGAAGAAAAACACTGTGTATAATTTGATACAATCTAGCCAAGATGACAGCATAGATCAAAATAGACCCTTTTTACTTTCTTTTAAAAGAATGTTCCTTGATCTCATTGTGCGCAATTAATTCAATCACATTGCTTCAAAATAAGGCAGTTTCAATGTGAAGTGGGTTTTAATTTTATTCAAAAAGCATTTTTTGTTTATTCAGAATTATTCGATTAGATTCAATACTAAGTTGTTTAATTTGACTTAATTTTATTTAAATATAATTTGAATCAATCACAAAATGATTAGATTTTATTAACAAACATTTCATTTAGTATTTTTTAATATGCATGTATAGGATTCTTAAAAAATTTCTCTTAAAGCATCTTAGTAAGGAAAAAGAAGGCAATCTACTTCAGACTGTTCAGTGCACCAAAAGCTCAAGGACACATGATAATAAATAAGAGAAGCAATATAGATGACTAAATTATTTTAAACTTAAATGTTTTCTGCACAAAAAGTCACCAACTAAACAATAATACAAGTAAAATGTATAAAATAGAATTTAAAGAAAATAATGCAGTCAAGTTTTCATGCAATGAAAGCATTTTATTTCAGCTGAGGTCATGTAAATGAGATGGGATATTTAGTCATATTTCATGATCGATGCAAATTGATTTTTTAATGAGAAACAGTGTGAATCGTTACATACGGAGCCCGTATGTATTACATTTCTGCACTTGTGTGAATAAACTCAATTAATTAATGCATAGTTTCTTGGGGGAACACAATAGTTTTGCCAGTGCAAATATTTTGTAAAAGAATTTTAATGCATTGAAATATCATTTTTCTTTCCATCTCAGAATTTTATCCGTTACCATACGGGTCCCTTAGACCTGTAGGGTCTCTGTAGTTACACACCATTTTCAAAGAATGTTTTCATAATTCAAGCTCTGAAACAACTTTCCTTGTTTGCTGATGAAAATAAGACTGCTTATGTTTTGACCAAAGAGTGCCACACTATTGACTGCAAACTCTGGTATGAAATGCCCACCTGACATGAATTCCGAATGGATGAAATCACATCCTGCCCTACACTTTTTGTCCTCAATAAATATTCTGGTTCACTTGGAAATACACTTTTACAATTAAAATTGGTCACATTATATAAGTTAACTTGGTTGTGAATATCATTTAATGCTTTAATAAGACTTTGATGTATTACTATGCAGAGCAGGATTATGGACCAATAGGATTTCACAGTGGGTGGGGCTACTTAGGATAACATACAATAAACAAGCAACAATCATCACTTGTAGCAGCTGATACAGGAGTGAGTATTTAGGACACCTCCTCCTAAATACTGATCAAAGTATGGAAAATCTTTTCTGTTTGGCCTCTGTTGTGCAATAGTCTGCAAGCTTATCATTGAATAATTATTGCCTTTAAACATCTCACTCACAGAGGTGAAGACCTCGGTGGTCTGCTGGATGGTAGCGATCTTGGTCCATTTCCACTTCTGGAAGAGCTGCACGCGGGTGGGGTTGTGCAATGTGGCTGAGGGGTGCGTGCGGAAGAAGGTGGGGAAACGCTGACGGTTGGAGAGAGCTGGTGAACTGGATCCATAGGACAACTGCAAGCAAATGAGAAATGCTTAAGAGAAAGATATACACACACTGTACAGACACTGAGACTTTTGAAGGAAGATTAGAAACAAGCGAGTTAATAAAACTGTGCGATAAAATCACCCGCAGGAAAACCAGTGCCCAAGGGGCTAAATTATCTCCTGCACAGTTCACTCGGAACAGCTTTAGTTAACATTGGGGACTGTAGTGTGTGAGACAGGCGTGAAAAGCTGTGATAAAAAAATTAAATGCAAAACAGAGGTGTAAAATAAAACATTTCCTGTTTTAAGTGCACCACCGACATCAGTCAAAAATCGATGACAGCAGAGAGTTTTTTAGCTATTTTCCCAATAACTCAATGTCATTCCCAGAAGCAGCGAGATGTCGTTGAGTGACAGGTCTGCTGAGGGGGTGGAAAAAGGGAGGGTTTCAAGGCCAGCGGGGGGATATATAGGTCAAAACTCATATGTGAAGAGAAAAAGCTCTCAACAGATATAAAAATAGAGCAGAGCATGAAAAATAAAGAGACTGATTTTCAAAAAGAAAAAGAAGATGAGGCATTGGGAGTGCACTTCAAAGACGTGCCAAAAGCGAAATAAAATTACATAAATATCTGATCCAAATTGTCTGGAAGCCATTTCACTGATTTCGGGTATTTGTACGAAGTGCTGCATGTTCTGAAATGGGAACGCATTTAGGTAGCTCATCTTAACTGTGGTATTACACTTTCAGTGATCAGACCTGCTGGAGAGTTTGCTTTGTGATGCACAGAGTCATACTGAAGCCATCAATGCCAAATGCAGGGGACTAGAGGTATGTTCCCCCAATTTAATGCAATTATTCCTGCCTCCTGATGAGTACATTCAATTTGTACACATCCTGTCTGATCGGCCTCAGAGAGACTGACAAACGTAACTAAATGAATTGCTGTGGACAGTAAGTCAGTGATTGGCTTATGTTCAGGAATATGAAATTAAACAAACCATACATTTACTTCTTTCATCTTCCACAATTATGTAATGTCTTTGAATGTCTTCTAAGCAAATATTGATCTAGCCTATGCAATTAATTCAACAAATTAATTTGAATATCATTCAGTTAATTTGATTGAAATACGTAATCGATTGACAACCAATCAGTAAAAAAAAAAATATATATATATATTTATAAAGAAGTCTCTTATGTTCACCCAGGCTGAATTTATTTGATAAAAAATTCAATAAAAACTGTTATATTGTTAAAGATTATTACAATTTCAAACAACTATTAGAATTCTATTGTAAATTTTAAACGTAATTTATTCCTGTGATGGCAAAGCTGAATTTCCAGCATCATTACTCCAGTGTTAAATGATTCTACAGAAATCATTCTAAAAAGCTAATTTACTGCCCAAGAAACAATTCTGATCATTATCAATGCTGAAAATAGTTGTGCTGCTTAATATTTTGGTGTAAATTGAGATAGATTCTTTTCAGGATGCTTTGATAAATATAGTTTAAAAAAATAGCATTTATTTCAAATATAATTATTTTGTAACATTATAAATGTCTTTACTTCCCCTTTTATTCAATTAATGCATCTTTGCTGAATAAAAGTAGCCTATTATTTCTTTCATAAAAAACATCTCGGGTTACAAATCTCGGGTTACCTGAGAAGGGGAACGAGACTGGGGAATGCCTCCGGCATGACCGGTGTCTAAAGCATGTGTTAAAACACAACTATAACATCGGCCAGCGACAGCCTATGACGTCACTACAGGTGGGAGCAGAGTATAAATAGGGCGCCTGTAGTACATGTCATACAATTCTTGTCTCAATCAGACCTGGGCAGGCACAGCTGAAGCATGGCAATGAGACGCAGTGTCTCGTTCCCCTTCTCAGGGAACCATGGTTACATCCAACGTTTCCTTTCGAATGGGGAGCCGCACTGCATCCTAGGACGCTAATAGGGAACAAATGCCCACTCAGCCATGCTTAAGGAATGAGTGTCGTATGGCTGACATAAGTCAGTGACTTCAGAGGAACTGATCTGGAGTCTCAGTTCCCCTTCCTAACAGTACGTACCAGCAGTCGTCGTGACTCTATTCCCTAGGGCCAGACACTCTGGCTACATCACGCAGCTTAGCTCAGGTATTCAAAGAATACCTTAAAGGGAATATGGCCAAGGATATTAATATACCCTGCCAGTCGCCACAGGGGACACACCCCTGACGATACATCTTTTCGACAAACAAACCATTGGAATAAGTGAATTCACAGCCTTCTCCACCTGTCTTTGGGGTTTAAACTTGTACGTTTTTGGTTCCCTGATATTTAACAACAAGGCTGAACCACCCCATTTCTACAGAACCTACATGTAAACAATTTATTACGGGAATGCCCATATTACTCATTCATCTTGTCAAAAATTCCAATGTTTGCTGCAGAAGAACATTTTGTCATCAGTGTAAACCTTGTTTTTCCTCAACATTCTTTCAATGACAGCTTATCTCTAAACATTCAAAGTGAACCCACCACTATAAGGTTCCACATGCGAGCAGCCTCGGCCACCAGTGTGGACACAGAACTGCAGCCAGGCATCAAAACGATTTTTATGGGCTCCGTGTACAGCAGGTCATACAGCAGCTTTGTGGCCTCTCCGGGATCACACTGAAAGCAGAGAGAGAGAAAAACATTTAAATATATAATCTATATTCAGATTTGAAGCACAGCTGTCACTATTCATGAGGCATTCTGTCACTTCATGCACAAAACTGCAGACCTCAACAAAAAAAACAACAACAACAACACATTTCACACTGTATATACATTTGCTGCAACAGTATAAGAACCCCCATAGGGAGAGAGACTTCATTTCATACTGAATCACATAAGTAGAGATAAATATGCATTGGAAAGCAGAATAAAAAGGAGCAGAGACCGATAAAGCAATAAATGCATACTGTAAAGGGGAAAGCTGCAGTCTTCCAAGGACACATGCATTTGCCCATATATAAAGCAAGAAACAATGTTTGTTTGCTGGACATGTACCCTCACCCGACACTGACAATCAGCATCTTTTTTCCCCCCATTTGTCTTAAAATGACTGTCAATGAAAGATCAATATCTCATTTAAATGATAATAGTAGGTTAAGTAAACCGGGTTGCAGCCAGTGGCCTTGAGGACAGCCAGAATTTTTAAAGCTGAGATTTTGTTTAGTTTTTGTTGTTCTGGGAACAGAGAGAAGCTTAAACAGGAGCAAAACCTATAAAGAATAAAAATGATTCAAGGCTTGATTGGTGCAATCACAAATTAAATTGGCAGGACCATGTGGCGACTGACTGCTCTTTACTTATTGGCGTCTAATCTGGCATCCTTATCCTGAGACACATCTCTATTTCTGTCTCTCCCGATGATTTTAATTTCTTCTAAACATACAGCTAAATCACTCCAATTATTTCCATTACAACAAAAGAAGCGTTTTAGTAAGAAACTGCTTTTCTTGTCTGAATTACAATGACTGCCTGTGAAAAGCATGAAATTAATGTGACATTCCATACAGTTATGTGAGAGAGTTACATCAACTACCTCCACTGCAGACACATGCCTACACATTCTTTTTAATAAAGTAAATAAAATGAGCCAGATTGCACATAATATGTTCAGGCACACAGTACGTCCTCAGGAGTCTGTGGTGAGAATGCTACCGTAGACTCTCTCCAGACTCCCAGGGGGTCATCAGCAAAATCGTACCCACAGAATGGAGACCTAGTTTGGGCTCTAAATCTCCCCCTGCCCTGACTTTCTAACCCTGAGGGAAGCCATGCGTAAGCCTGAATTTTTAAATGCACCTGGGCTCCACCTAATCAAAACAACTGTAAGAACTGCATTCTGAATTTTTGAAAACACAGAAGGTAGATTATCCTGAAAATAGAAGGATCATTCTTTCCTAAGGAACTGATCCATCTGAACTGAACCATCGAACAAATATGATGATGATGATGATAGTTTGGTTTGACTTATTATTATGTATAAGGTCCTAACTACTTAGAAAACAAAACATATAATTTTTTTTTTTATTAAAATACCAGTTGTTATTTCAAAACACTTTTGAGAATGTGTATCTTAAAATTATACGTAATATTGTATTTATCAACTAATTATAATAGTAGTTTTGGGTCGGTAAGATTTTAATAAGATACATTAATAATTGTATTCAGCAATGAAGGATTAAGTAATAGTAACGACATTTAAAATAATAAAAAAATCTATTTAAAAAACTGCTGTTCTTTTGAACTTTTCATTCATCAAAGTATCATGTAAAAATATTTATCATGGTTTCCACAAAAATATTAAGCAGCGAAACTGTTTTAAACATTGATAATAATAAGAAATGTTTCTTGAGCACCAAAATACCATATTAGAATGATTTCAGAAGGATCATGTGACACTGAAGACTGGAGTAATGATGCTGAAAATTCAGGTTTGCATCACAGGAATATATTACAGTTTAAAATATATTCAAGTAGAAAAAAGTTATTTAAACTGAAAATAATTTTTCACAATTTTTATTTTTTTTACTGTATTTTTGAACAAATAAATGCAGCCTTGGTGAGCATAAGAGAAAAAACATTAAACTCCAAACTTTTGAACGGTATTGTATAAATATTAACTAAATATTATATAAATATCCAATTAGTGAGTGAGTCGGATGTTTACTGCTCTGATGGTTTCAGCAGATTCAGTTCATTAGATGCAAACTTTCTGACCGATTCTTTAAAAGAAGTGTTCTTAAATATGACTACACTCATTAGACTGTATGTTTGTTTTTGCCTGCAGTCAGAGAAGACAACACAATAGAAAGACATTTTCCCAGTCAGCAAAAACATTTTTCTTTGCTGTGGTGCTGTAGAATAGTTTCCCCACCCTGTTCCTGGAGGGACACCAACAGAACACGTTTTCAAACTCTTCCTAATCAAACACACCTTATTCAACTCATCAGCTCATTAATTGAGACTCCACGGAATGAAATGGATGGGTCAGATAAGACTCATCCAAATGTGCACTGTTGGTGTGCCTCCAGGAACAGGTTTGGGAAACACTGCTGTAGAACAGAAGTGCAGCAAATATTAGTATAAGAGCATATTGGGACTGTGGTTTGATGGTTCACTAAATATGAATCAAACATATCAGCTGGATGCTATTAAAACATCTGTCCCAAAACTCAAGAGTTGGAGGACAAGAAAGGATTGCAAAACTAGTCTAATGATGCACTCTTAAGGAAACTTAATTGCCTAATTAAAAGCACATAAAATAATCAAGATACTCACACTCTTTGTATAATCTAGCATTCCTGCAGCTCAAACAGTAGCACAGGGACATGGGTTCGATTCCCAGGGACATGCATGAACTGATAAAACATATACCTTGAATGTAAGTCCCTTTTGAGCGTCTGCCAAAAGAACAAGTTATGTCTGTATTGCCCAGCCCATGACACACCTTTTTTTAATAGTTGCTTTTAAATACTCTCTAGCACTGACAACACCTAGAAAAAGGGATTTCAGTGTCCCCAGCGTTCTCCTCCATCATTCAAATCAGTGGAAGAACAAACCCCAAAAACACATTAAAGATCCCATGACACAAGTGTTAAGGCCAAGGGATCTCACATCGGGTCTCTGGGGAAATCAGGCACAGGTCCAGTCCATGCTAATAAGCCCTTTTACCATCCCTGTCGTCCCACGGAGAACGCCACCCTCAGCTCCAATCAGAACGCCCCAGAACCACGCTGGGCGCAGGTTTAATGAGACTGCTCTTTCTGTTACTCAGGAGGGAACATTTGGGTCTGAATATCTAAAACCCAACTCCTGCCTACCTTATACCTCCTGATGACACAGCGCTTTTCTGCTCTCTAAATGTAGCTGTCCATGGTGCTGAATCTTAATCAGTGGCGGCTCTCTGCATGTGTGTGATTCTGTGTGCATGTATTCATTCAGATCCGCAGGGGTCCAGAGTACATCAACCTACCGCGGGGGCATCAGAAACGATGCTTTCAATATGTAGAGTTCAGATTGCCTTGAACTGCACTTCATTTGTCTGGTTAACCGTATAGTCTTACACCAGCCAGCTAATTTCTTCCATTTATCCTTCTGCCTCTGTTTATGCAATAATGGCAAAGAGGCATGCTTTTTTCTTTTATCAGAGCAATCTGTGGCCTTATGTGTTTGTTTGAACAGCAGTGGTCTTGGTAACAGTTGTCATGCCAACCTCCGCCCCCAGTCTTTCCTCCTTCTCCTGTATCTTTGAAGCGGGGTTCCAATGCAGACCCATTCCGACCAATCACGGCAAAGCTCTTAGCAACACGGAGTAGTCACAGGGAATTAACTGTTTGCACTCTGCATGTATCTATATGCCTTCTCCGTCAAAAACTCTGGCTTGCACTTTGCATGTGTGTGTGCGTGTGTGTGTGTGTGTGTGTGTGTGTGTGTGTGTGTGTGTGTGTGTGTGTGTGTGTGTGTGTGTGCGAGAGGGAGTATGCATTGGCATCTCCTGAGCGGGGGAGGAGGGACGCAGGTGGGAAAGATGGAGAGAAGTAAAGGGAGAGAGAGAGTCAAGCAAATGGAAAGATACGGACAGGGAAAGCGTAAGGTATACAGAGCTGCTATGAATAGATTTTTGCAGGCAAATCTCAGGTGACAGCGTAACTGATGAATAATATGATGCTGTCAAACATTCCTATGTGCAGCTTTAATGAAGTCATACTGAATCAAGTACAAATTCCTATTTTAAGAACATTATGTTCATTAGTATCCACCAAACCCCTATTAGCATACTACAGCGGTACAGCTGACCCAATATGCTGTAGTAAAATGTAAATTTGCTCAGAAATCTCCAGTGAACACAAATCTTCAGAAAGCAAACTGATAATGACACTCCACACTGTTTGAATAAATAACATCAATTGCAAGCAAACACTCTTATGGAATGACTAGTTCAGTGCACACTCAAGTGCATACTATCAAACAGTTCAAATAATGGAAAGTAATTAAAGAGGTTCACATGCAGTGCTCACTTACCATACTGTCATAGTGGATTAATTCAAGCTCATAATCCGGAAGAATATCCGTTCTCTTGTTCACCAAATCCAGGGCCATTTGGGCAGCAGGGAGACATGCTTGGCCACCTGGCCATCCGCCGCTCATGGGGAACAGGGCTCCGATGTAGAGTTTCTTCTTGCCTAGAACCGGGCAGGACCAGGAGAACAGTAAAGTAAGGGTGGCCAAAATAAAGTAGGAAGTTGAAACCAAGCGCCGTCCTCTGCTGTGATGCTGCCAGGATAGTTTGGCCATAGTGGGCAAGAGTGTGTACCAACACAGTTTCTGTTCTTGATATTATTTTACATGAAAGGCAAAGCTGGAGTTGTTTGACAATAATTTTACTTTCATAGAAATATTTTGGGAAGTATAAATTTCATTCCCACTCAGTGCTGAAATTATTCAAAATCTCAAGTAAATATACCGCACTGTCAATTTACCCTAAAGTTCTATAGACCTGTAATAGGCCTATACTTTTAGATGCACTAAAATACACTTTTACATTTTCAACTTGGTTGCGTTCAGGATGAAAACACAACCACGACATCGATGACGATTCAACGGAATGTGGTTTCGTTTCTTAACTAAATTTAATTAGCTGTGCGCAGAGGAAATTGCGTTCAAATTAGACGCGTTAACAAAGGTAATTAAGACAGAAAAGTCCGCGTACTGAATTAAGTTCGCAAGCGAGTGTTTTACATGAACTGTTTTAAAATATACAAAGTTTCAAAGATTCACAAAAGTTGTAAGTATCCAAAATTAGAACCGCGAAGTCAATTGGTAATAAAATGACATTGAAAAATAAAGTTGCTAACAACGGTCTAAAGAGGAGGTCAAATATTTAACAACAGAATACATTTACACGGAATAACGTTAACTAGCGCTGAAAAACAATAACAATCTATCGTTACCTCGAGAGTTTTTAGTGCTGTATTCTTATACTCACGCTTTTCCTGAACCCGGAACAAATATAGCGGAAAAATAATAATAATAACGTTTCAGGTTTGTTTATGGAAAGCGCAATGTTTACAAACGGTCGACTGGAATCCTCTGTGTGCGTATTTAGAAAACGATACGTTGAATTCGAAGTGAAAACCGATTAGCGCTGAAAAACGGAGGACTAACGTCGTTGTGGTTGATTGGCATAAAATCCAGTACGGAAACAAAAGAAACGAATAAACGAAGTCACGGCAGTGAGTGTGTATGTGTTCGTTGGATGCAGCAGGAGACTGAGAGAGAGGGAGAATGTGCTGGGTTTATAGCGAGAGACAGCGCGCGCATGAGAGAGAATGTGTATGTATGTTCGTGTGAGAGAGAGATTGAGATAAACTGTGAGAGAAAAAGAGCTAGAAAGGAGTGTATGTGACGTGAGAGAGAGTCGTATATGTGCGGGGCTCATTTTCCCTCTCCGTTTCACAGAGCACTTTGAATTTGGAATCCCTTTAACACAAGGTTGTGGCTTCACTGTTTTATTACACACCCGTCTACCACTTCTCCGCCAACTACACCCAAACCATCCGCCTCCGATACACATTTTGCTTTCTATCAGTCTCTCCCTCAGAAGTTAATTACAAAAACATTTTAATTTAATCAAGGTGGATCATGATAATAGAACTCCATATGCAATAACGTCTTCCTTCTGGCACACAATTGAATCCTGACAGTGGGACAATTTAGTCTCTGTTTTCATGTCACTCACTTTTTGTGTTGTTTTTCAATCAAAATAAGGATTGAATTTATCCTGAATCATTTCAGACAGAAGCTGCTGCACACTACATTATGAATCACATGCTCCGTTCCTCTCTCCCACACACCGTCATCTCCACTGCACCATCTATTTCCAAACTCCCAGCCACTGCTCACACTAATCCTGCACCTTACAGCAGATACATCGTGATAAACAGGATCCACAGAGGAATGTCTGTGTGCGACTGACTGTAGTCTTCAATAATGTATCTCCAAACTGATGGGCTGACACGATCCTTCTCTTCCTCACCTTCACCAGAACGTAATGTTTTTCCTCCAAGTGGAGGGCCATTTTTCTACTTGTTCAGTGGCTTCGGTAACACGTTCACCCTCTCACAAATCTTTAGAGTTGATGAGAATCGCTACAGTTATCCATCTCGTTTCTCTTGCTCTGTTTATTCCCAGCACACTCTTGATTGATCTTGCAACTTCTCTCGCTTTCAAAAACACAGCACAAGCCCAGTTACATCACACCGATACTCGAAGTTAGGCGTGACATGGACCATGATCAAGGAGACTTTGAAATGAATAATGAAACTCCAGGCAGAAACATGAGATATGGCTTTCGCTAGGTGCCTTGGGTAATTCAGATCGTTACAGCGATATATTTTTGCTGACATTCTGGCTCAAAGCTGATTAGCAATTCTGGAATCTACATGTTTTAAACAAGAAGAGGTGCTTTTGTAAGCGAAGCACTTTAAGCCAAGTGAACTGAGAAATTTTAGGCCACCTTTCTCTTTCTCTCTCTTGAACTGTTTCGATTTCCACATTCTCATCAACATCAAAACCCAGAGGCACTGGTTATATATCAGAGAACTTGTATTAGTGGCCTAGGGTAGTGCCACAAATGAAATACACCCATGTATGTATGGTGCATGCAGAGAGGCGATTAGCCTCCAGGGCGGCACTAGCGCTAAATTTTAGGCCAGTTTACCCAAAAGCCAATAATTCTTAAATTATAATAATAATTCAAAATGTCAAAACTTCATGAAATTAGGTAACCACATGTGACATAAAAAAGCATGCACACTTTTATGGAGGTGGCGCTATAACAGTAATAAAGGTGAAAATGCTGTATTTCAATGTTAAATTTTTAGAATGTCATTAACACTGATGGATAAACAATAAGATCAGGCTATTAAATAGCAGTCTTATTACAATAAAGTTAGTAAGTTGGTATGAACCACAATCATCATCAACACAGAAAATAGCACAACGTGAAAATAAATTGGTATTTTGGGTTAAGATTACAGAAATTACAGTTACCACAAATCCAACAATTTACTGGTACTTTTTGGTAATTTCATGACTTACTAATTGACAATGTACTGTAACTTCAGCGTTGCATGCTCGCTATTTCATATATATAGTGCGACTTTGCATTTGCGCACGCAATTAAAGAGCGTGCGCTATGAACACACTATAAAGTTGGTGAGAGTTGAGAGACCTCTAGAATAATGACACTAACATATAGACTGACAACATCTAACTTGACAGAAGATACTGAATCAGGCAACGTGTTTTTCTCAGGCAAGAGTTAACAGCTTTCCCGCAAGACTTTCAAAATAAAAGTATTGCATTAGAAAAACATTTAGATTTTTTTTTTGCTAGGATTGTTGTTGTTTCTTTGACACACTCTGTGACCCACTCAAAACAGTCTTGCGTCCCACCAGTTGAGAAACACTTATCATCCTTGCCTCAATGTGTATAACTTTAATTTGATTTCAGTCATGAAAAATTTTCCGCTAAATTGGATTTATGCGAAACCTACTATTTTGAACTACTGTATTCCTAGGTTTTTCGTCCGATTAGAACCAAACCAGTGCAGAAAGATTCTCTGTAATAAATAATTATCTAAAAAAGTTAAACTTTCGATTCATCACAACGGCACGACAAAACATTCAAAGTGGCCAAGGCTACTTTAGCTTAAGCCTATGGAGTGAGGGAGTTGATAGTCTGAAATCACAGTCCATATGCTGTTAACTCGTCTCTTCTTTAGCTAATCAACACTGTGATTGTTAATTTATTATTCACACTTGTTCTTATGGAATGGATTCTGATCTAATTGGTATGCTAATATTAATGTTGCTGCCTCTGGCAGAGCTTCAGTTGCCAACTAACCAGACGGACCAGTGATATTATCTAGGAAAAAAAAAACCTTAGCTAAATAAATGTGTCATTAACTATTCTGAGCCATTTTCTATCGATTTCCTCTTGGATATATGACAGGGGTTTTCAATATTCCTGGAGGGCCACCATCCCACAGAGTCCCTTGAGGTTTGGTGCAATCCTGAAGACCCTGATTAGCTGTTTCAGAAGGAGATATTGGCGTGCATCTTACCCAGGTTTTCTTACTTGTGCTAACATGTTGAAAGGCCAGCTCTGCTGCAGCATACTATTGTTTCTCTAGTGTATAGTATGTAAACTACACTTTTTTATGTTTGTTTATCTCAATGGCACTTGAGACGCAACTGAGAAAAAGTCCATTTCATGGTTTAAGTGCCCTGAAACAGGCACTGGTTAAATACCTATTATATTGAAATAAAATATTTAATTGTTTATTATGTTGCTTAAAGGTGCTCTAAGCGATGTCGGGTGACGTCACTTCTTGTTGACGTTTAAAGTACTGTCAAACAAAACGGAGGCTAGCTAGACCCTCCCTCCTCCTCATCCGCGCACTAACCCCCCAAACCCCACCCCCAAATCCTTCATGTCGGTTATTTGCTGGAACAGGTTGTTATGTTTCGTGGTGCGGGTTAGCCTAGTTTGTTTTTGTTGCCGTTTTTGGAGCCTGGGGTGTCTGCAGAGACCGCGTTTGTGCAGGGGACAGGCAGCGAGCAGATAGTGAGGAGATGTTTGCTGTATGTGACAAAAAATGTTTTGGCCTAAAAACGTGTGACATCGCTTAAAGCACCTTTAATTGCAAAAAAAAAAAAAAAAAACCTTGTCAGAATGCACAAATATATTTGAATGTGCACTGCCCACAGCAACATAGTGTCAGCCCAGATGCGGCCCACATCTGGTACATGTGGAATCCATACGTACTAGATGTGGGTTGGATTTGGGCCGACACTTTGCTGCTGTCTGGGTGGTCCATGCTAATAAGAAAACTCTCGAACTCTTGGTTGGTACTGTATGCTACAATGTAATGCATTCAAATTGACCTTGCATTTCCACTGTGATGAATGTAAGGTAACCGTTATTAAATTAAATAATGAATATTAGGACAAATATTTTAATATATTTCAATATTTTATAATATTAAATTATATTAAAATATACAATAGTATTCAATATATATATATAACTTTTTGAATTTTAAAAGTTTTGGTGGAATAGAGTTTCAATTGAGGGACAGAAATCTATCAGGTTTACTTGTCTTTCAAAGATGATTGATCAAATAAATAATCAGTTATGGCTATCATGATTAATGTCATTAAAATCATAATCATCAACATTCCTTTATATAGATAATTTTTTACATTGTATGAACTTTTTCGAATCTTAAAAGTTTTGGTGGAATAGACTTTCAATTGAGGGACAGAAGTCTATCAGGTTTTATTTGTCCTTCGAAGATGAACAAAAGTCTTATGGGTTTGGAGCACATAACAAGGGTGAGTAAATTATGACAATTTTCTGTAATTTTTGGGTAATTAAAACGGGAATGTTCACGAGAGTCAGCGATTTTGTAGTACAACTCCACTGCAAAATTAAAAGAAATAATCACAATTGTGATTTTGTCATTATCATGCAGCTCCAGTCGGTACACAGTATATTTACTGTGCAGTAAGCACTACGCTGGTATTCCATCTTTTTTTTCACTGTCCTTCTATTGCTGTGTCTTTATCTCCCTGTCTTTCTCCACGCTTGCATTAAGAGGAGTGAGCTGCATGTCCCAGGCTGCTTGGAACAGGATCACGACACAGCAGACTGGATGTCACCGGAATTAGTATGGATATCCGCACATGCTTTTCGAAAAGAATGTCAAGGTTGAAGGCGACTGGGGGAATATCAGGAAAAACTGCCTCTCGAGAGAAATCTCGCCGCTGTCATGCACAGCCCCGCAAAGCTGAAGCATGTGGAGGTCAGCAGCTCTACCCCACACTCCCTCTGCATACAGAAAAAGCTGGCAGCAGGTTATGACGTCCCTGTGGGCCACCTTTCACCGTCTCTGCCAGTAATTCAGACACCTGATGCACTCCATTGCTGCCTTAATGGGATCAATTAAACCACTCTCTTCAGATCTAAAGGCATGGATCATTTTAAGATACAGCCATATTCACACTGTCTGCAGGTTGGTGGGAGTCAAATGGGACCGATGCTGAGATAACCGCGTAATTCGACATCTAATTCAAGTTTAAATGGACCTGCAGCCAGATCTCCTGTGTTTGATGGGCTCACACGCACAGTTGGAGGATTGATCTAAATCTTTGTCATTGTGTTCCTGTTCTCTGAACCTCAAAACTACAGATGGGAATTGTAAGGAATTAAACGATGCTGGTGCGTTTCTGATTCCTGAATGGTTCCATTAATGGTTCTTTTAATACATTTAAGGAATATTTGGGGAAAAAAGAAGTGCAAATTTTCAATTGATGCTGAATTTTTGTAATCAGGAATCAGAAAACACTGATTGTGCTATATGTTTTTGATTTACTAAAAATAACTGTCTCATAAGGTTAATTTATTCAGGAATCGAAATACACAAGTTGCACTGAGAGTCTGTCTAGATGAATAGTTTTGATTCACTAAAATTAGAGTGATTTGTGACTATACACTGGTTGAGCAGTATTTTATACACTCTTAGAAGAAAAGGTTCTATAAAAAACCTGAAAGGGTTCTGTTAAGCGCTTCATATATAGATCATTTTATGGGTTCCCATCATGGGATCATTTTATGGATTTATTTTTAATACATTTCTTATTCATTTTTAATTTGAATAGAATTTTAGCATGTGGACATACTTTATCGCTAGAAAAAAAATGAAAAAACCTGTTAAACATGAAAGTATTACACAATCATTTAAGACATTTCTCCTTATATAGCAACTTTTTGGAATAAATGGTTCTTTAAATTTATATCAAGAACCCTAGGGTTCTATATAGAAAAAACGTAATCTTTTTTTCTAAGAGTGTAGATTTACTAAAACAAAGTTATTCATTTGAGAGTTGGACTACGCTAGTTGTGCAGTATGGTTTTGATTCACTAAAAAGAACTGGCAGAAAACACTGTTCTTTCTGTATTTTTATTTAAAGAAATTAACCAGTTTTTGATATTCAAATGCACTTAAAGGGTTAGTTTACACAAAAATGAAAATCTTGACATCAATTACTCACCCTAATGTCATTCCACACAAGTAAGACTTTCGTTCATCTTCAAAACACAAATGAAGATATTTTAGATTAAATCTGAGAGATTTCTGTCTCCATTGACAGCCCACACAACTACCACTTTGTTGCTTCAAAAAGTTCATAAAGAGATTGTAAAACGAGTCCTTATAATTCGAGCGGTTTATATAATGAACAGTTTGAATTTAAGCTTTTATTCACATATAAACATTGATCAGCGAGCATAAACGGAAGC
Source organism: Gila orcuttii (assembly GCA_026230005.1). Classification (NCBI taxonomy): domain Eukaryota; kingdom Metazoa; phylum Chordata; class Actinopteri; order Cypriniformes; family Leuciscidae; genus Gila; species Gila orcuttii. The sequence continues at coordinate 15,280,655 of JAPDVR010000010.1, read as the reverse complement.
TCAACTGTACTTGATTGACACATGAGAACAAACCTCACTGGTTCTTGTGGAAGCTCAAACGTGCTGCGTAACACAAGAATAAACCTCATTGGTTCTCACATGTAAAGCAAGCATGCTTGAGCTTCTGTTTACCATATCTGATGTGTGCATTGATGGATGCTTATATGGGAATAAAATTAAATCTGTTATCATATAAAGCGATTGTGCCTCTTCCGAAAAATTTGCTCTTCCAAATTAGATTTGCGACCTCTTTATGAACATTCAATGGAGGAACAGAAATCTCTCAGATTTCATCTAAAATATTTTCACTTGTGTTTCGAAGACAAATGAATGTCTTACAGGTTTGGAATGACACGAGGGTGAGTGATGACTATTTTTAAATTTTTGGAAGAACTAACCATTTAAAACCTTCGGATACAATAACGTCCAAATGTGTTTGTTCTGCCACTGTGAATTTGGATAATTTTGCTAGAGAAATCTGACACTATTCCTTAAGTGAAGGACAGCAGCTTCACAGCCATTTAAGTAATATTGCATAACTAATATGCTATGGGTTTGGAATTACAACCTAGCCTTAATTACAGGATTGTGTTGCAGGAATGTACACATGCATTATAGAATACAAGAGTGTTTATTAATATCTACCCTCAAAACACCTAAAATCAGCTGTCAGATTTTATTTGGTCATTAAATTGTGGGGAAATTTCAGGACACCCAGAGAGGTTCTAGGTACAGAAGCAGACAAATTAGCTCTGCTGTATCCCACCGTCAAGACACAACGTGTCAAAGAAAATGACACCCCATCGAAACCATATTCATAAGAGAGAGAATATCATTTTACGAAGAAAGACATCCTCTGCAATTACAATCGATTCTTTGACCTTCACAGACAAGCAGAAATAAGCAACATGACAGGTGGTTGCTGGCTAATGATCATGGTTGCACAAGTTGCTGTGCCATGCCACGGCTGCAAGGTCACAGCAGGACACTGTGATTGGCTGTTCTAGTTGCCAGGTCACAGCTGGGCAGCTTGATTGGTTCTTGAGGTTGCCAGGTCACCAAACGCATGCAGGCATTTGTGGGGAACAAGGCGCCTCTGATATGCCTCACGTTCTCAGAAGTGCACAAAGGACTAACAAAGGTATCTGCTCTTATTTTTCACAAGGCATGATCCAATAACGAAAGACCTCGACTCAATATGCAGAAGAGAATCAAAACCAGACAAGTAAATATTGCATGACTTTGAGTAAATGAACAGACAGTCCCCTACAGACGGTCTGGTGTGTGGTCTCAGCATCCAGCAAAAGACTTCCCTCTCATCACCCCAGTAATCTTTTTATTTGCCCGCTGCAGAAGCGCGTTCTCCAAACAGATTTGTTAGATTTGACACAAAATTTAATTTACTGCTAAATGCTAGAGTTCAGAATTGCATCGTAGCACATTCCCCAAGGCCTCTCAGAATTAAATGAATCGCAGAATATTAGGAGACAGATCACTCAGCCGTCAGAGAGGACTGAGGCGTGATCAAACATGGAGGAAAAAGCACAGCTCGCCACTCTCTTCCATGACTGAGAAGTATTAAATCGTGTCTGTGTGTTTGTCGCTTTGATAACAAAGCAACGGAAGAATCTATCCATGTCAGGATTGCGGCACAGTGAGCGAGCCGCAACCACAGCTCTCGGCTGCTCTGCTGAATTGGAGTGTGAAATATGACCAGGCGCTGCTTAATAACACACCTGCTGTTTTGAACGTCTGTCCCTCTAAATCCTCCGCTAGCCCACTGATGGTTAACGCTCCTGGCTAAAATTTGCCAAGAAGCGGAGTGCTCTAAAGCATGCAGTTCTCATAAATTACTGTTGAGCTCAGTCTGTTCGATTCATTCAATTGCATGCGACGACGGTTGCCATATCAGAGCGTAATTATGCAATTTCATTATTTTCAACGGAAATACGCAATGTAGCGGACAGCAGGTAATGGCAGTTTCCAAACGACCTCTGTTAAGTCTTGCTGAGAAAATATTCCAGCGCTCCGTTGCTGTCATTGCCTTTGTTGCGCTGTGGTGGAGCTAGTTTGCATTCTTTTTCTTCAACTCGCTGTATAATGAGAGGAATGACAATAAAACTACTTGATGTGAATGCCCGTTAGATTAAACTATGTGGTTTACATAATTTGGTTGATCTCAAAACCATCTCCTACTCCACCTCTTCCTGTTTTTGGATTTAGTTTCTTTGTCTGCATTTACACTGCAAGGCCTAATGCACAATGTCTGTTTACATTTCTTTTTGGATATAATCGACGAATAAATAATAGCCAACAAAATGTATAAAACCGATCTATACTGTTATATAAACTGATCTATACTCTGTTGTATAAATAGATATTGGTCTGCTCTGTGTGGTTCAATGAGGTTTTTTTCCTCTTCAGGACAGTTCGGCTTAAGTGCATAAAAAATTAAACAGAATGAATGGCTGCGAGGAAGGTTAATATGTAATTTGACATGCAGATGTGAGGGACTACAATATTCCTAAAATATACAACTAAATAAATATCAGTCATTCTCACACTTATTGCTCGGCTAAACGCATTTACTCATTCTATATATAATAATTCCCATACATTCAGGAACTTAAGACTGTCATGTCACTATAGCAATGTATGTTACTGCATGTTTTACTGTTGCTTACATTGCTTATACTTAAGATCTCCTACTCACTTTAGTCATTTTTATAATTCTGTAATATAAGCCCCCATATTGTACCAAAAAATATGCATTATTAAAAATACACATTAGCAGCACAATTTGTCAAAAAGAATTTTTCAAAATGACTTGGATTCATTTCCTGCTTTTAAATTCACAGATGTGGTTTTGGACTGGAATTAAGCTACCACAAAACCCTCTTTGTCAAAAAAAAAAAAGAAAAAGGGGGCATTTGGACTGCAATAAAATCATTAATTACCTGTAAATGCTGAAATGACCTCACTGAATAAGGTTAAGGACAAAAAGAATTTAAAGAAGAATCAAACAAATTTACAAATACCGGTAGGTCAGTATGACCAGATAGATAACATATCTAGACATTAAAAAGTTCAGTAAAATGTAATAAAGATGAGGCTTAAGGCTAGTCCCAGATTAAAATGCATGTTTGAGCTGTCTTAACTGAAAGCTACTTGTATTGACATATCTTAAAGGGCACCTATTATGCCCCTTTTCACAATATGTAAAATAAGTCTCTGATGTCCCAAGTGTGTATATGAAGTTTTAGCTCAAAATGCCCAAAACATAATTTTTTACAGCTTGTTTAAATTGTCACTTTTTTTGGCTCATAAAAACGCACCGTTTTAGTGTGTATCCCTTTAAATGCAAATCAGCTGTTGCTACCGGCACAGAGGGCGGAGCCTCACGAGCTCCACTCTGTCAGCACAGTCTCATTTGATAACATCAAAACAGAAACTCTCAGTAGTGGTGTTCATTTCAACCAGGAGTTGGACAATAATGCCCACAGAGCCAGAGAATATGTAGGCTATATTGTCATATTTTTGTCATTATTTTTTGAGAATGCAAGACACACACAAACACATGCCTATCGTCATAATTCTAGTTTTGACTTCTAAGGGTTTTTGAATTTGACCCAAATCCAAAATTTCACTTGCACTGCACTGCAATATACAGTGAAAGTCCAAAGTTTCAATACAGCTCAAAACCATTTTTTATTCATGATTAATATTGCATTGCATACAATGTGTGCTGGTCAACTAGTCTAAAATTAAAACAGTAAAAAAAAAACAACAACAACGTAAGAACATTGTGTGTACATTTAAGATAGGCTACTTATTTTATTATTCCAATATCCAAATACAGTATAATACTAAATCTCACAGAAAAAATAGCTTTTATTTGTGACGTACTGTCTTTGCATTTGAAGACTGCATATTTTAAACAGGACACGCATTAGCTGAATAAACATTAGCCAATACAGACATATTTATAGAAAATAGTTGATAATGAATAGACAGGAGTCCAATAATAGCAAAAGGAATCACTTATTCTAAAAAGAATATCAAGTATAAGTTATACGAATCCGACATATAATGAGGGCTGTGTTAACAGTAAAACGTCCGTCATTTAGGCAAACGAATTTTAAAAACACGGATGGATAATACAAAATTGCTTTCTGACATTTTGACAGAAAAAAAACACAACCAAGAACAAAATTTAAACTTAGCCCGTCAATTTTAATTTTACAATTATCTTCACTCTCTGTGTGCGCGGTCTGTGTTTGTGAGAGATAGCTCGTGCAGCACTGATACAACGGTAGCCTACTTTTTAATCCATATAAGTAACTAACGCGCAAAGTTTTCATACAAAATAAATATGTAACATAATTAGGTACTTTAGTTATTATTAACACAATAGCGTAACACATGCAGGCTAAGTTTCTCAACACTTAGAATGAATAAATAAACGCGGGGCCCCTGCCCCTTTTGTCTCAAAATGTATTGTGCCCCTCTCTGATAATTGTAAATAATAAGAATAATTATTATTATAAATAGTATAATAGATAACAAAACACTTATACACTATTGCCACTTACAATAATAATACAAAAAATATTATATAAAAAAATTTTTTTGGCGGAAGCATTTGGTGGAGATGAAGTGGTAGGAGGAGTTTCCTTTGCAGCGCTATGTACGCAGCAGTTCTCCGCGAGTCTTAAATCTACAGGAGCAGCAGGTAACGTTAAGCTAATATGGAAAAGTTACATTTATCCTACCATGCTACTGTAAAAGTTGCGGCAGCATGCGAGTTATGCTTAACTAAAATAAAACTATAACTCGATTTCAGAAGCATTCTCAGTCTGACAATGTCATTCGTTTTTATCCAAGGCAAGTGTTATTAGCTTGGGGAAATACATCTAGTGAAATGAAATCTTAAGTCCATGTCCAACTCTAAATTGTAAGGAATTTATATATTTGATTTCATAGTAACACTTTACAATAAGGTTCATTTGTTTATTATTCATTTATTAACTAGCATGAACTAACCATGAGCAACACATATGTTACTGTATTTGTTAATCTTAGTTAATAATAATACACCTATTAATTGTTTGTTCATGTTATTTCACAGTCAGTGCATTAACTAATGTTAAAAAATACAACTTTTGATTTTAATAATGTTTTAGTAAATGCTGAAATATTAACTAAGATTAATAAATGCTGTAGAAGTGCAGTTGTTTATTAGTATATGTTAACAAGTTTAACTAATGAAACCTTATTGTAAAGTGGTACTGATTTCATGATAGCTAACACTATATGCATATAATACATACATAAAATTTACAACATCAAACTAAACATTAATCATAACCCTCATAATTACCTTCCTGCTTCTCACTGTTTCGTTTGGTAAAGTAAATAATATTTAGTAATATTATAATAATTTCCCTATTTTCGTTTGATGTGTTATGCATTCTAATTGTATCAACATCTTTTCATAGAATGCCAAGGAAATAAAGGAAAAAAAACAACAAAAACAAACAAGGAACTCTTCATTTTTTTTGCCCTTTTTGGTCCTTCCGCCCCTGCCCCTGAGGAGGTCTGTGCACGCCACTGCTGTGATTCTTTATTGCTGTCGATTTTCAGACTCTTTTTTAATGATAGGCCTTACGTATCTGTCAATCCAGCGCTATGAGGTCGAATTCTTCTTCTTTTGCTGTTGATTTGAGGACTGCGCGTGAACAGAGAGGCGCGTCTCCAGGTTTTTGCGTAGTTTAGAGTGACAAATCGTACCAGCATACTTTGAGGTCAAAATGCATACAGGTTGGCAGATCTGCTGTAAGAGCTGAATAGCACAGTATAAGAAGTGCGCATTAAAGTCTTATCCATAAACTCTCTCACTTCCTTTCATTATCATCAACATACACAGCGAAGTAGCTACACAAAACACTTGTTACAACTAACAGTAAACAAATATATACACACCTTTTCAGTGGGTGCTTACTGCCGCTTAATAAACTGGTTAACTTTATATCCGTAAAACGTCTTGATGAGCTGTAATTAAGTGCACGCTCTCATTTCAGTAACATAATCAGTCACATTAGGCCTATCGCTCCGGAGACTGTAAGCGGGATCATGAATAGTTGGTAGCCTACAGATCCATCCTCGAGTAACAATGAGAGTAAATGAAGACTGCTATGTTTATTCTTACATCCAACAACAAAAAACCTCAATCGTTCTTGTCTACAGCTTCTCCGGCGTCTAAATAATGGCGGACTGTGTACAGCTCACTCAGGGCGGGTCTATGCTAAAACTGCAGTGTCAGTCAACAGTCATAGGAGGGGCTTGTGCAAAAGTATGTCACATTGTCCCGAATCTGAGAATGGCTTGTTCTGAGACTTATGGGGATTTAAAAAAAAAAAGCACTGGGTGGATTTTTATCATTATAGGGTGGTTGTGTACACACACTGCCAACACACATTTATGTTCAAACGCCATGTAAAAGTGAATTTTGCATAATAGGTGCCCTTTAAAATACAGTATGGCAATGCCATTGTTTTGTCTCAAGATGCACACCAGTAATGTTTTTTTCTAAGGCACGTTTATAAAAGCTACTTAAATGTCCTAATTGGCCTAATCCTGGCTTAATCTAAGTCAAGTCAAGTCACAATGAAAAGGAAGGTTCTCTGCGCTTCTGCAATCCACAACAATCCGGTGCAACCAGGGCAGGACAAAACAAGGTGCATATAACAATGAGTAACGTTTCAGCAGGACTCTGATGAAGATGTAACTTTACATCGAAATGTTAGTCATTGTTATGCACCTTAAATAAATTTAATATTAAGAAGACATCTGTGCTGCACTGGCGATTCTTTTTTCTGTCAAGTCAAGTCACCTTTATAGTGCAGCAGATTAGTAAAAAAATCGTTCACTTTAGTATAGAAGCATGAAATTTGGCACAGATACTCTCTAAGGGCCACTATTTTAAAAAAAGGCGTTGGCCACTCAATTCAATGTGGCGGCCAATTTTCAAGATGGCCACCATTGCCAAAGGCAAAGCCCCAACTTTTGTCCCCAACCCGCATCTCCTCCCGCAGCTTTTGTCACAGACCAACGAATGAGGCATCAAATCGTGCGGATTATTCGGAAATGGTGTGCTATGACTTTTATAAGTGATCGGGGGTACGATGTTCGCCCCAGGGGCGAAAAAGCGGCCGAAAAATCCCATAGACTTAACATTGCGACAAACTTTGACGATTCATAGCTCTGAGCGAGGATTTCGCAGAAACGTGCGGTTTACCACATTTGAAGAGGCTGGCAGGCTCTGTAAGAACATACCTCACAATGGGGTAAAAGTTGCACCCCTGGGGGGCAGGAGCTGCCCAAAGTTGACCCATTGACTTAGTATGGTGTAGGACGGCCCATGAAATTGTCACGTGATGAGGAAAATAAGGAAGACGAGGATTCAAGTGCAGGAAGGTAAGTTTAATTAAATGACTACAAAACAACATGAAAACTGAAAACCAAAACTGCACCGTAGGGGAAAACCAGAGAGCTATCAGGCAGACACAGAAAACACAAGGGAAACAGATAATAACAAACCAACACACGACTGCAAACACAAGGAGACTAAATAGGGAACAAATGACAGAAAGTAACAAGCAAGACAGGTGAGGGAGATAATACAATTAACAGGTAACGAGATGGGAGGGGCTGACAATAGACAGGAGAGCACATGGCACAAAGGAAACATGACAAGCCATGTGCTCACAATAAACAGAACTAGAACACAAGAACATGACAAACCGGGAATGTCAGACCTGTCACCAACTACGATAAGACCAGACAGAAGTGACAGAACCCTGACATTACCCCCCCCCCCCACCCTCTAAAGGGACGCCGCGTGGCGTCCCTAAAGAGAGACATAAAACCGAGACGGGAACAAAAACATACACAACCCAACACCACAGCAGACAAGTCAGATACACCAAAAACAGAGACCAAAAAGGGGGAAAAGGGGAGCCAAAACAGAACCAAAAATGATAGTCAATCAAGTCCCAAGCATTGACCAGGGAGGGACGGGAGGGTTGAGCCAGGGAGGGATGGGAGGGTTGAGCCAGGGAGGGACGGGAGGGTTGAGCCAGGGAGGTTCAGGCCTATCAGGAGTCCTGGCTGAGGTCCAGGGTGGTGCAGGCTGTGTAGGTTACCAGGGCGGAGCAGGCCCTTCAGGCGGCCATGGCGAAGCAGATAGTCCATCGGGTGACCAGGGTGAAGCAGACGACCAATCGGGCGGCCAGGGCGAAGCAGACGACCCATCGGGCGGCCAGGGCGAAGCAGACGACAGTCCATCAGGCGGCCAGGACGGAGACGAAAGTCCATCGGGCTGCCAGGGCGGAGATGACAGTCCATCGGGCGGCCAGGGCGGAGACGACAGTCCATCGGGCGGCCAGGGTGGAGACTTATCCTCGGGCGGCCATGGCGGAGGAACAGGAACAGACCCTGGCTCAGGCACAGGAAAAGACACCGACTCAGGCACAGGAACAGACACAGACACGGCTCAGGAACAGACACCGGCTCAGGCACAGGAACAGACACCGGCTCAGGCACAGGAACAGACACCGGCTCAGGCACAGGAACAGACACCGGCTCAGGCACAGGAACAGACACCGGCTCAGGCACTGGAACAGACACAGGCTCGGTGGCGGCCATCTTGTCCGGAGACACTGGATCGGCAGACGTGACGTGAATGGTCCCTGGATCGGCAGACGTGACGTGAACAGTCCCTGGATCGGAAGACGCGACGTGAACAGTCCCTGGATCGGCAGACGCGACGTGAACAGTCCCTGGATCGGCAGACGTGACGTGAACAGTCCCTGAATCGGCAGACGTGACGTGAGCAGTCCCTGGATCGGCAGACGTGACGTGAGCAGTCTCTGGATCGGCAGACGTGACGTGAGCAGTCTCTGAATCGGCAGACGTGACGTGAGCAGTCTCTGGATCGGCAGACGTGACGTGAGCAGTCTTTGGATCGGTAGACGTGACGTGAGCAGTCTCTGGATCGGCAGACGTGACGTGAGCAGTCTCTGGATCGGCAGACACCATGTGCTTCTTCCATGCATGCAAAACCACCAATGCATAGAACGAAAAGACCGCTCTCTTGGCCATGGCAGGACAGATGATGGGAATGGTAGGCTCCGGAATAGTCTTCCTCCTCCGCCGTTTGCGAGGTCACGGTGGTGCTGCAGCCTCTTTGGCCACCACCGGACTTGAGACCCCCGATGTTGAGTCCTCCCGGACCACCGGGTTAGGGACGCCAGCGGGTCACTCAGGGACGGCCTCAGGGACGACAGCGGGCTGTTCGAGAACCGCCTCTGGGACAACAGTGGGCTGTTCGGGGACTGCCTCCTGAACGACCACGGCCACCTCTGAGACCGCTGCAGTTTGCCACACTGGAGGGTCCCTTTGTGGATCCAGGGTGTTTATGAAATTCCAGAAGTCCAAGCTCTCCATCACCGCCATATCCATTACATCGACGGGCCCGTCAAGGGCGAAGTTAAAGAGATCCTTGAGAGCCATCTCACCCAGCTCCAGCCCCTCTGCAGCAGAGCTGAACTTCAGGGCAAAGTCTCTCACCTTAGTTCCCTTCTGGCGAAGAGTACCCAAGGAGGTAAACTTCATGATACGTTCGTATTGTGGGCATGAAGTTGGTATGACTGGTGGCTGGTCTGAAACCTTCCGCTAAATCCTCATATTGGTTGGTTCGTTCTGTCACGTGATGAGGAAAATAAGGAAGACGAGGATTCAAGTGCAGGAAGGTAAGTTTAATTAAAAGACTACAAAACAACATGAAAACTGAAAACCAAAACTGCCCCGTAGGGGAAAACCAGAGAGCTATCAGGCAGACACAGGAAACACAAGGGGTAGGTGATGGCGCAGTGGATAAGACACATGCCTTTGGTGTGAGAGACCCGGGTTCGAATCCACTGTGAGACACCAATGTGTCCTTGAGCAAGACACTTAACCCCTAGTTGCTCCAGAGGCGTGCGACCTCTGAAATATAGCAATTGTAAGTCGCTTTGGATAAAAGCGTCAGCTAAATGAATAAATGTAAACAAGGGAAACAGATAATAACAATCCAACACACGACTGCAAACACAAGGAGACTAAATAGGGAACAAATGACAGAAGGTAACAAGCAAGACAGGTGAGGGAGATAATACAATTAACAGGTAACGAGATGGGAAGGGCTGACAATAGACAGGAGAGCACATGGCACAAAGGAAACACATGACAAGCCATGTGCTCACAGTAAACAGAACTAGAACACAAGAACAACCGGGAATGTCAGACCTCTGTCACCAACTAAGATAAGACCAGACAGAAGTGACAGAACCCTGACAGAAATGGGCAGTCATACACATTGCATAGGGATTTTGTATTGAACATAGCTCTGGATCACAGTGTCATATAGACAAGGGGACGGGCTCATTTTACTCAGACGACCAATCAGTCTCTCAGGATCATTGTGAAGCTATTAAGCCACGCCCTAGCAACCATTTACAGCACCTTAGCAACAAGTTCCATTGACTTCCATTGAAAGAGATAAAAGAGATTGAAGTATCATAGAAATATGAGTGTGGTCTCATTTTACCCGGGGCAGCAAACATTCAATCATGAATTACCTGAACACTTCTAGCCCCTCCCTAGCAACCATTGTTGAGCACCATAGCAACCAAAATCCAAAGAGGTATATCTTCCATTCTGAATGTCACAGAGACATGGGAGTTGGTTTATATCATTCATAGTGACACGCAGCCTTTAGAGTTTCATGATTGGCAGCTGCCAAGCCACTCCCTAGCAACCAAAGAGAGTACCCTAGCTACCATTTTGCAAGACCTATACTGCCTTACAAAGGCAAAAGACCTTAACTCGCTAGAGTGTGGAACTAAGAAAAAATACTTTAAAGATTTGTAGTTGTCCCGCCAAATTAATTATAGGTAGGACACTGGAAATCTGGCAATTAGATGTTTAAGTAATGAAAATTATCTACATAAAAAAATCTTGAGCTCAAACTTGACTTTTGACAACTATTTTAAAGTTACTGCACTCTGCCTTTGTATTGTCAGCAAAAAGTGAGAAGTCATGCCAAGGCAAAAGACAGTAACTTCCACATTATCAATATTTGGTTGCTGATCACCATTAACAAAATCATTATAGTAACACCTGTATAAAATCTAGTGATCATGGCATTTATTTTGAATGATTTACAATTAATTATAGCCATCTACTTATTGTGCTTTGGTTGCATTCTGGTGGCCCTATTAATTCATTAGACATGACAAAATACTTCCGTAGCGGTAAAGAGTAGGCTATCTTCAAGTGGTACTGAGTGGCATAAGACTTGCTAAACACGCGTTCAAAATGATCACGATAAAACAGATCCTCGCGCACATTCGACCCGGAGACTGGTTTATAGCGGTGGATCTGAAAGACGCATACTTTCACAGACGCTTACCGAGATTCGCGTTCAAGGTGTCACACTCCTCTTCCGTTCACGAAAAATAGCCTATGCAGTGCTTTCCCCCTTGAGACTCAGTAGGGAGCGCGTTCTGGACTACCTAGACAACTAATGCATTTATAGCACAACCTTCTGTGTTCTGCGTCTTTTCAGTATGCGGTGGTTTCAGCTGCCTGTCTGCCCTATTATTGTGCTTGTGCACTTCGCTCATCCCGCGGATTTATTCCGGACGCTGTGATTGTATAACCTGCTTGTAACAGCTGTTCATAGCTGTTCATTATGTTGTATGCACCAAGATACCCTTGTTGCTTCATTATTATCACTCCCTGTGATGTATTAGTCCCGCGTTGGCTCGACCGTGTTCAGGGCAGTGCTGAAGGCGCCGGCGAAGTTTTGGCACTCTGCCAGCTAGATGCATGATTGTTTCAACCAAGTCCGGTACCCGAACTGGGTGAGGCGGGGCTTTAGTTCTTTGTTGTATTCACCTGCTACGGCATGTGTAACACTTTTCTGTCAACTCTGCATATATCCTTCGCGATCGATATCACACGTTTGTCGATGGAGCGGGTTAAGAGCATACTATCTGACCGCATTAGTGCAGGACAAGGCTCTGAGGACATCAGAAGTTACAGGGACTGATGGCAGCTGTAAGTACACAGGCCAAAAATGTGCCAAAAATATCAATAACTCATTTTCAACCAAAAACGAAGTTACGGTCTTTTGCCTTTGCACGGCAGCATATCTCTGCATTAGAACATCATTTAGAGATGGGGGTTGGCTCTTTTGACTCATGCTAGCAAACAGGAGTTCCAACATGCTACACATGCTAGCTGTGAACAGCTACATGCTAATAGCGATTAGGTAAGTGCTAAATCATGCCAAAAAAATGCTAAGAACTCCAATAGTGACCATCTGTGACAACTCCTAACCACCTAGTAACACCATAGCAACCACCCAGAATACCCTAGCAACCGCCTAGCAACCCCCCCGAACACACTAGCAACCACCTATCATCACCCTAGCAACCACCCAGAATGCTCAAGCAACTGCCTAGCAACGACCTAGCAACCACAGAATACCCTAGCAACCGCATAGCAACACCATAGCAACCACCCAGAATACCCTAGCTCATATGCAATCATGTACCACACCCTAGCAACCGAGTGGCGAGTTTTGCCACTGCAAGCACCCACTCACATTTTGTTCTGGAAATGTATATTCTATGGCCATCTTGAAAATGGTCGAAAATGGTCGCCATCTTGAATTTTTGAGTAGCACACACCTTTTTCCATGATAATGTTCCTTGAAGAATATTTGTACCAAATTTCATGATAGCATCACCATTTGAAAAAAATATGTAAGGATTCAAGAAAAATGGCGGCCATCTTGAATTTTTGAGGGACAAGCACTGTTTTCCAAAAAAACATTCTGAAGAGAGTATTTTCACAAAATGTTATGCCTACATGATATCACTGTTTGAACGATTGACATAATAGAGCATTTGACAGAAATAGCGGCTATCTTGAAAAAATGGCCGCCATGTTGAATTTTTGGGTGGCCAACGCCTTTTTCCCAAAAAATGACCCTTGGAGAGTATCTGTGCCAAATTTCATGCTTCTATACCAATTTCTCTTGAAATATGCCATTAATCTGCTGCACTATTATGTATATAGCGCTTTTTACAATACAGATTGTTTCAAAGCAGCTTTACAGTGAAACAGGAAAATAATGCAACAAAGTTTGTTTCTGCTGTACAGCAGATCTAGAAGAAAATAGCATCATGGTCTATCTTAAGTAAGTTCAGTTATGGTTCATTTTTGTTGTAAAATAGTTATTAATTTAGTTAATTTATATATATATATATATATAGCCGCTCTGGAGAAAACAGTGATGTCATCATCCAGCTCAGTTCAGTTCTCATACAATGGTGTCAATGCAGGCAGATCAATAATATTGCTGAACATTAAGTGTCCCCAACTAAGCAAGCCGAAAGCAAAGGCGACAATGGCAAGGAACCAAAACTCCATCAGGTGACAGAATGGAGAAAAAAAACCTTGGGAGAACCCAGGCTCAGTCGGGGGGGGCAGATCTCCTCTGGCCAAGGAACGAACAATGTTATGAATATGATTCAGGCAGCTTTACGGGTCAGAAGTCAGATTGGATCAGAACAATCAGAATATTTATTATATATATATAATATATTAAAATAGAAAACTGTCATTTTAAGTTGTAATATGTCACAATATTACTGTTTCTGTTAAGAACTGCTCCGAGACCAGGTTGAGGATCCAAATGCAGTTTACTAGTGTAATCCAGAATCGTAATCAAACACAGGCAAAGGGTCAAGCACAGGAAGGCAGTCCAAACAAACAAACAAACAAACAAACAAACAAACAAACAGGCAGGCAGGGGTCAGAGGCAAAAAGGGAATCCACAAAACAGGCAAAAATCCAAGAACCATGAGACAATGAAACTGAGAATGCACAGAAATGCAGCGCAACAACATACAAAACTTCGCAGTGAGTGAATGAGAAAACGTACTCGGTTACTAACGTAACCTCGGTTCTCTCTAGAGAGGGAACGAGTACTGCGTAATATCTTACGCTACGGGGAAAACCTCTTTTCCAGGAGATATTGAAGCAAAAAATTATCCTTAATTTTGAATTAATGTAAAACGCTGTGCAGCAGCATGCAGATATAGGCAGGACGGCTCGCGCGCTTATTGGCTGCCCTGCGGCAACAGCAGCAGCCTATTGAGAGAAGTGCTGCGTGACATAATCCAATGGGGGCATTTCGCGCCCATTCGTCACGTCCCACCAGAAAAAGGGCGCAATATTGCCCTATAAATATAGCTCGATAAGGCTGGTACACTGGTTTTCATCGCCGAAGCGAACCAGAGCTGTGTATGCACGGCAAGATACGCAGTACTCGTTCCCTCTCTAGAGAGAACCGAGGTTACGTTAGTAACCGAGTACGTTCTCTTATGAGAGTATCTCTCGTACTGCGTAATATCTTACGCTATGGGGAACACAATGCAAAACGCCGTGCGTACTGGGATCCGACACCAAAGTCCCAAGGGCAGTACCCCGGGGCTCATGTAGTGCATAATCACCATAGACTCACAGAGAGTCGGAGAAGAGAGGCTGCAAGCGTCATTCCCCATGAAATAGCATCCTATAAGAGCTAGTTATGTTAATAGTGTTTCACACAGACAGGGTGAGCGTGTTCAGCCTGAACTGGTTAAAAATACGGGTTATTCAACACCCATGGAGCCGTGTTATCGCTTAGTGAGCGATGCACAAGCAAGACTCAGCATCTGGGCCGGCACAGCGGGGCAGATAACACTGAATTCTATACCGACAGAAGCTTGGCTTGTAAGGCGGGAACCTCGAGGTTCTAAAACCTTATAAATGTAGACGGCGAGGCCCAGCCCGCAGCCGTACAGATATCTTGCAAGGTAACGCCACTATACCATGCCCACGATGAGGCCACGCCTCTCGTGAGGTGCGCTCTGACACCCAAAGGGCACTGCAGGCCCTTAGAGGTGTAAGCCAGTGCTATGGCATCGACTATCCATCTGGATAGGATCTGTTTTGATGCGGCCAGCCCCTTGGAACGTCCGCCAAACAAAACGAAGAGCTGCTCGGTCTGCCTGAAGGCAGACGAGCGGGACACATAAGCTCTCAGTGCCCTGACAGGGCAAAGGAGACTTGCATCCTCCTCCTTATCTTGAACCGAGAGAGCGCACAGGGAAATCACCTGGGCCCTGAATGGTGTGTTGAGGGATTTGGGAACATACCCGTGCCTCGGTTTGAGTATGACTTTTGAGTCATTAGGCCCAAACTCCATACATGATGCGCTTACTGAAAGCCACGGGGTAGTGCTGGTCAGCTGCATCAGGACTGGAAACCACGCCTGGTTTGTCCAGAGCGGAGCCACAAGCAGCACTGGGCATCCATTTTCCCTGATCCGTTCCAGCACTTGAGGCAGGAGCGAGATGGGGGGAAAAGCATAGAGGGGACAGCGGGGCCAAACGTGGGCCAGCGCGTCCTTGCTCTTGGAGAAATATTTCGGAGAGTGAGCGTTCTCGCTGGACGCGAACAGGTCCACCTGCGCTCTGCCGAATGTCTCCCACAGCAGTTGGATCGTCTGCGGGTGCAGCGACCATTCCCCTGCTGGGACATTGTTTCTGGACAGCCTGTCTGGTCCCAGATTCAGGTGACCAGGCACATGCGCTGCTCTCAGTGAAAGCAGGTTGTGCTGAGCCCAGACCAGGAGGCACTCTGTCAACCTGTAAAGGTTTCGGGACTTGATGCCGCCCTGGCGATTTATGTACGCCACCACTGACATGTTGTCCGACCGGACCAAGACGTGGTGACCCCTTATCTGGGGACAGAAGCGCCGCAGCGCGTTGTCGACTGCCATCATTTCTGACAGTTTGTATGTAGGAGCTTTTCCCGTTCTGACCACTGGCCGAAGAACGGTCTGCCCTCGAGCAGCGCTCCCCATCCCGAGGTGGAGGCGTCCGTGGACACCACCTTCACGCTCGAGGGAGTCCCCAGACTCACACCTGACTGGTACCAGTCGGTTTTCTTCCAAGGCTCCAAAGCTGAGACGCATTTCAGATCGACCCGGAGGCAAAACCGACCAGCGGTCCATGCCCTGGGCGGAACCCGCGCTTTCAGCCATAGCTGCAGTGGGCGCATGCGAAGCAGACCCAGCTGGAGCACTGAAGTTGCTGAGGCCATGAGACCCAGCATTTTCTGAAACCTTTTGAGCTGGACAGTTGAGCCGCGGCGAAAAGATTTCGCGGCGCGCTGAATGTCCCGTGCGTGCTCTGGTGACAGATGCGCTGTCATAGATAGCGAGTTCAGCACTGTTCCCAGAAAAGATATTTTCTGGCCGGGAGACAGCGAGCTCTTCGCCCAATTGACTGTGAGACCCAGATTCTCGAGATGTTCGAGTAATGTGGCCCTGTGTTCTATGAGCTCTGATTGTGATCGAGCTAGAATCAGCCAATCGTCCAAGTAGTTCAAAATTCGCATGCCCTGAAGTCTCAGGGGTGAGAGAGCCGCGTCCATGCACTTCGTAAAAGTACGGGGTGCCAGGGACAGGCCGAACGGCAGGACTTTGTATTGGTATGCCTGGCCCTCGAAGGCGAATCTCAAGAATTGCCTGTGACGTAACGCTATCTGTATTTGAAAATAAGCGTCCTTCAGATCTATTGACATGAACCAGTCTCCTTGGCGCACTTGCGCGAGGATTTTCCTGGTTGTAATCATTCTGAACTGACGCTTCGTGAGCGTTCTGTTCAGCCGTCGCAGATCTAGAATGGGTCTGAGACCCCCGTCTTTTTTCGGTACCAGAAAATACCTGCTGTATAGACCCCCTTCGCTTTGAGCCTGAGATAAAGGTTCAATAGCCCCTTTGCTCAGTAGTTTTGCTATCTCGGCTCGAAGTAGATGAGATACTTCGTTTTTTACCATCGTTTCGACTCGCGCCGCGCCAAGGGCGGGGGTGTCGAGCGAACTGCAGCGAATAGCCTCTTTTTATAGTGTTCAGCACCCATTCTGATACCCCGGGAAGCTTTGCCCACGCATCTGCATGAATAGCTAGAGGTAGAACGAGATCTGGGCTCTGGCCGCGATATAACGGCGGCCGGAGAGCTCCGGTGTGCTGAGAAATAGACACTGTGTTTGTAGTGTGCGAGGCGGGGGTGCGCTGACCACAGCGGGCAGCCCGACTGCGCTCAGCTTCTCTCTGACGGGTTGTGGAGAGAAGGCGAGCGGGACGAGCCCCGTGGGGTTCGGCATGTCTGTGAGGGAATGTGGGCGCGGGATAGCGGGCACACTCGCTGCACTGAGAACACTGTCGGCTCGCGCCAACTGAAAATGTGTTGGTTTCGTTTTTACAGAAAACGTGGGACATGCTTCGTGTAGTGTTTGTGGGCACTGTGTTGTGGGCACATACACTACATTTATTGCACAATCGACGTGGGTCGATTTTATTTGTGCTAGCCCTGTATTGTGGCGGGCTGTGTCTGCGTGTGGGAATGGGCACTGAGACGTGGGCATTCTTACAACACTCATAACACCATCGGCCGTGACCGGAACACCAGAAAATACACTTTTTATTTGATTTATCTGGGTAGCCGTGAAAACGGCTTTTGTGTGCAGGCAAGCGGGTAAATGGACCGGCTTGTTGACTGCTAAATAAGCTGGAACAGTCACATTGCATGGAACTGGACGAGCGAAATGTTTCGGTGAAAATCCGACCGCAGCGGGATCTGAACACCGTCGCTTTCCTAGAGAGGCTAGGAAGGCTTTGAGACCTCGGGCTTGATTTCAATCTTCGGCCGGGGCCCGCGCTGAGGGGGGCGGCGTCCAGCAGAGCGAGAGCGCGGTCTCTGTTCTCGGGCCTGGCGGCATTGAGAAGCAGCGGCGGCTGGTGGTGCAGGTTGCGGCTGTGAGCTCTGGGCAGGCGGCGGTTTTGAGCGACCTGCTGCGGAACTAGAGCGCTTCGGGAGGAAGTGCTTCATCGCCTGCGATGTCTTTTGAACCTCTTGGAATCTGTCCGCGAAATCTTTGACAGCAGATCCGAAGAGGCCAGCTGATGAAATGGGCGCGTCGAGGAACACCGAGCGCTCCGCTTCAGTCATTTCAGACAGCGTCAACCACAGATGTCTCTCAGCCACGGTGAGAGAAGCCATGTTCCGCCCAATGGCCTGTGCAGCTGATCTTGTGGCGCGAAGAGCCAGGTCTGTAGCGCTCCGTAAATCTGCAACGCTGATCGACTCAGCGCCTTCCTCGTCCATTTTTCGGAGAAGGTCGGCCTGGAAGATCTGCAAGATGGCCATCGTGTGTAGAGCTGACGCGGCTTGCCCAGCGGCGGTGTAAGCGCGACCATGCATGGTTGACGTCACTCGGCAGGCTTTAGATGGTAGCGTCGTCTGCACCCGCCGTCCAGCAGAGGGCGGGCAGAGATGGGAAGCTACCGCTGCTTCCACTGGGGGAAGAGAAAGGTATCCTCTGTCTTTCGCACCGTCCACAGTGGAGAATGCAGCCGAAACAGAAGTACGCACCCTGGCTGAGAGAGGGGCGCCCCAGGATCTCGCGACTTTTTCATGAAGCTCAGGAAGAAAAGGCGCGGGCCTGGATTGTGACGGCGCATGGTCCTTTTTGAGGAAGCATCCGTCCAGTCGGTTGTGCGCGGGCTGCGCGGGCGCCTTCCATTCGAGGCCGAGGTTGTCGACGGCTTGAGAGAGCAGACGCATCAGCTCTGATTCAATGCCGCTCGTTTTCCAGAAGGCTCGCGGATAGCAGAGGGGAGGTCCACAGAGCTCGCCCATTCCTCACTATCTGAAGCCAGGAGAGAACAAACCTCGGATGTTTCGTCGACCTCAATGGCGGAAGCGGCGGCGGACGGCGGCCGCTGTCCGTCGGGGAGGGACTCGAGCGATGCCGGCGAAGCTGGCGGGCGAACCGGCGAGCTTTGGCTGGCAGGAGAAGGCTTGGGGCCGCGCTGTGCACGACGCTTTTTACGGCGCGGCGCTGCAGCGGGCTGAAGTGCAGGCTCTGAGAAGGATGCCAGGCAAGTCCTCAGAGTCACCATAGGCATTAGCTCACAGTGAGGGCATCCGCCGTCGACGAGAGCGAGAGCCGCATGATCCTCACCCAGGCAGGAAACGCAGATGACATGACGGTCCCCGTCGCTGAGTGTGGCTCGGCACGCAGCGGCGAACACACACACACAGTATGAAAGGATATAACGTCGGAAAGCGTAGCAGGTACGGCGGCTAAAGGCGGCGGCTAAAGGCGGCGATGCCAGCGGCTTCAGACTCAATGGCTCGTCCCGCTGTGTGCTTTTCCTCAGACGGCGTCGCTTCTCACTCCGGATCCAGCGATGTGTGATGCTTCGCTGAAGAGATGAAAATCAGTGTACCAGCCTTATCGAGCTATATTTATAGGGCAATATTGCGCCCTTTTTCTGGCGGGACGTGACGAATGGGCGCGAAATGCCCCCATTGGATTATGTCACGCAGCACTTCTCTCGATAGGCTGCTGCTGTTGCCGCAGGGCAGCCAATAGGCGCGCGAGCCGTCCTGCCTATATCTGCATGCTGCTGCACAGCGTTTTACATTAATTCAAAATTAAGGATAATTTTTTGCTTCAATATCTCGTGGAAAAGAGGTTTTCCCCGTAGCGTAAGATATTACGCAGTACGAGAGATACTCTCGTAAGAGAACCAGGCTTATATGGGGTGAGCTAAACAAGACAATGAGACACAGGTGAATTTGATAATGGATGAAGAGTCCGGGCAGTGAGTTATGGGAGATGTAGTTTGTGAGGGAATGACAATAGTCTGATGTGCTGGATATCAGCTGATGACCGTTACAGTTTCACAGCAATTTTGATCAAATAAATGCTGCCTTAGTGAGCATAAAGGCCCGTTCACACCAAGAATGATAACTATAAAGATAACTATAACGTTAACTATATTGAGTCTACACCAGTGGACAATATTGTTCTTATTATTCTAAGTACGTGCTGCAGTTTTGTCGTCTGCCGCTTTAAATGCTCGAGCACTTTAAAGCAGGATGGGTTTTGATTGGCTCATAAGTGTTTTTGTAATTGCGGCCTTCACCATCTCTCCAAAGTTTCACTTCTGCAGCCATCATTAATCCTTTACTTTCAACCAACCCTGCCCATTTATCTCCTCTCCCCCTGCTTCTCATTTGGCTGGATGCAGTAGCATTAATGTGATCTGCCATGCTTCAGTAAAACACACTTTAATCTCCATGGCTCTATGGAGTTGGACCCTTTCTGCTATTCCTGGCTCTGCCATCCCTCATGTTTATGGTCCATCTCTTATGATGCACTTGTCATAGGAGCGCTCGTTTCATTGTTCGAGAACCCTTGTGCTTTTCCACCTTCACGGGGCTCAATGAATAGGCAGAAAAGGAATAAGGGGGATTGATGCCAAGGTATTTTCAGGGTCTCCAAAGGAAATGGAAGAATTCGAGGGAGGGAAGACATTGATAAACCATGTAACAAGTCAGATGTGATTGCATCAGCATCTTCCCCTCACATACAGTTGTGGTGGATCCACGGAGCATACTGAGCATTATGAATCAGCTTGTAAAGAAAGTTCTCTCATTGGTTCTATTACACACATGCGGCGGGATAATTGGGAAAGGAAATGCACATAAATGGCATAGTAAACCTGCTTACGCCACGGTTTAATGCAACCATGCGATCAGCAAGGTACAACTCATTATTTTTCAAAATATAGCCTTTAGAGCCAAGAGAACACTTGAATTCAAATCAATGGTCACATTATTAAGCGTACACAAGAACTTTGCATGGTAATCAAGAGTGTGAGTGGGGTACGTAGAGAAGGAAAGAAAGGAGAAATGGCAGCTGAACTGGTCCGCTGGATTAGGATGCTACGTGTATCGTTTCTCTCAAACGCTGCCCACAGGTGAGCCACTTAACCTAGGAAGTGCTGATCATCAGCTGGTATGATGGAGGTCAATGGATACGCTGATATAAGCAGCTTTACCACTTACAGCCCTGGGATCACAATCTGGGATCACTGCAAGACATTCATGCGGACATGTGGAGGTGAGTGGATCTGATTTCAGGCTTTCCATGCTACTGTTAATCCTGGGAAATGTTTGAACCCCAGTTTAGGGACACTTTTAACCAACGGTTAAACAACGTTTCACACTAATTTTGTTGTTAACATCACTTTAACCCTGGGTTATGAATGCCAAGGTGTACCGTACGAAACAACTGCTAGAATGTTAATGTGTGGTAGTTTAGCAACAGACAACCGGCTGTGTTCAGTTTCGGTATCGAACAGTCTTGAAAACTAGGGATTTAACAGGGATTAAAGTCTGCATGAAACAGAAGTTAAGATTGGTTTTCTTCACTATTGTGACATAAATCTGAGCGAAACTGTTTCTGGAATGAGGAGAAAAAAGGCCGGGTCTTGATTTTGACTGTTGGGAATTGACTGGATCGTTGTCGTTTGCTGCGATCTCATGTGAGTGACAGGTTGTTGGAGGGAAGAGGTTATTGTCCCACCCTCGCTTCAGTGAACGCATCGTCAGATCTAAGACCACCCAGAACCCCCAGCAACCGCCAAGCCACGTCCTAGAAACCACTCTGTATATTAATCTCTAAAAGAGAAGGAAGCATTTTAACATTTAATAAAAAATGACACACTTTCAGCTTTAATTACTAGCCCAGGGCTTGAACAATGTGCAACTGGAACACGATAACCCAAGGGTTAAAAATCCAGTGTGGTTTACTAAGCCCGTGTGCTGTCCTGTGACGAATGCTGCATCTTGTTGAATGTCACCCGCTAGGTGCTACAGATGTGTCATTTTCTGGAAGTCAATGTGGCAGGTGTCTTAACATATGTGACAAGTCAGTAGCTGTGGTTGGTTTGTGATATCTACGGTTGCAGGTGCAGGAGGTAACTTGGACTAGAAAAAAACTGCAAATAGGACAGTTTTTTGACACGCTATGCTGGAGGTGTAAACCATTTCTGCAGTTCCAAGTTGTAACATTCTGCGATTGTTCCTGAATAATTTATCAACACTTTTAAATAAAACGAGACTCAGAAAATGAGGAGAGCTCCAGCTAACCGTTGTTTATTCTCTGCGGTCTGACTCTCCCACTCGACTGACTTCTCTGTTGAGAATGAGATTAGGTCTGTGGATGCAGAAACTGGTTCCAGGTTTGAGTGGGCACTGCGGAATGTCATGTAAATGCCATAGGGGAAATCGATCCAGAGGGAGACCTTTTCTTGGCTACCCATGAAATTATCACACACAGAGAGATGACAAAACAGACATTCAAAGGTGCATAGAAACATACACAGGATAAATTAAAACGGACTCGAACAAGCATGGCGCTTTCATTCACATGGACACTGAAACTCTTTCATATGATGACCTTTTACATGCTGTGAGCTCCATCGATAGGTGAAGAAGAGAGAGAGAGCGAGATCACACTGGCTGTGTGCATCCTCTCTTAATTAAAATCCTCTAATGCGGCATGCTGCATGTTGAGAGTGGACCAATCACAGAGCTTCATTCTCAACACACCGATATTGAACAGCAGCATCTCTTAAAGTCCTCTCTCCGGGGGGCAGCAGTGTGCTTGTCTAATGACTAAAAGCCATAACAAACACAAAGCCTTCATTACACTCATTCTTAGCCACCTATTTCATCAATCAATACACCACATCATCCTGTCTCAGCCACTAAAGCCTAATGATATCCACAGACAGAGCCTTCTGTGGATATTCTGTATTCCTTTTTAAATGACTAGACGGTGTGTTCAATGCCAGAGATTTCAATACTCCCTAGTCTAATGCAGTTCGTTGTCATTGTTTAGATCTATAAGCAGCTAATTTGCCATGCTTGTTAAGGTAAGTATTATTATTACTCCTACTTACTTAGGTAATGGGGTTAGTGGTTTGAACAAATCCATTTTACATTTACATCTATGTCCATGTGATTTCAAACTAGAAAAAGATTGGAAGTTATATAGGGCTGAATGATTGGCATTGGCATTTATTTATACATTTAGGTGTTGCTAGGGTGTTGTAGTTGCTTGCTATAGTGTCATATCTACAGTATTTATACATCTACTCAGCAATTGCAGTCAGCATCATTAACATTTTGTGTCATTTGACCTCTTGGATGGATTGGCTCATTATTTGCCACTGAATGATTTCCGTCTGTGTCCAAAGCAGCCTTAAATGGGATAGTTCACCCCAAAATGAAAATTAAGTCATAATTTACTCACCCTGGTGTTGTTCTAATGCCATATGCCCTTCTTTCTTTTATGAACCACAAAAGGAGAGTGTTTCTTTCTTTTAAATGTCCCGCTCACACTCGTCCATATAAAGGCAGGGAATAGCAAATAGCATCGTGCTTTCTTAAAAAGACGCAAAAGTATCAAATTAACTCATGAGTCACGTGTTGTATATTCCAAGTGTTCTGGGGGTATACGATATAAAATATTCTGAGTTGAATATATCCATTGTGTTCATCGTAAAAAAAATATTTTATCGCGTTCATATCTGTCAACCGTCATTCTGACTGTCAAGTACACAGATACATTTTTGGGACTTCTAGGCGTCGTATTTCGTGTTGCGCTTTTGTTAATCTTGATATCTCACAACTTGTGTGTTTTTTTTGTGTGAGAAGGAGTGAACTGCGGCACTAACAGAGTCACATGAACGCGCACGTTGTGTAGCTGTGCACCGAAGACCAGCGGCCAAGGTCAAGATTTGTAAACCCCAGAACACTTATATGAATATATGACAGGTGTCAAATGGGATCATTCTGTGATACTTTTGTGTCTTTTTTAAAAAGCATGATGCTGGTCGCAATTCACTGCCATTATATGAATGAGCACAAAAATTCTCCTTTTGTGGTCCATAAAAGAAAGAAGGGCATACGGATTTAGAAAAACACTGGGGTGAGTAATCTATGACTTAAATGTTAATTTTAGGGTGAACTATCCCTTTAAGTACACAATTGTAATGACACAATAGATTAGACAGTACAAATGTGATCTGCAACAGTTGAAGGTACGTATAGATACGTATATAGCCACTGGTGTGCTGATTATCATGGATGTTAGCAGACGTAGGTGGCATCAGAATGCATGCAATAACCTGGGAGTGTATTTCCAGCCAGGTAAAACTGTGAGAAAACACCCTTTACTAAGTAGATGTAGCTCATAAATCTTCTACTCTTCCCATCCCTCCTCCCAAATTGCTTTTTTTTGCAAATCTATCTCTCTTTTCCCACAGCCCCCTACTTTTGTGCACCCTCTCCATTACCCCCCTCCCCTCTCTCTCTCTCTCTCTCCCCCCCATCTCATTTCCCCTCCTTCATTTTCATCCTTCTCTCCTCTCTCATTTCCTGCTGGCCGGCCCTCTATCACCCTCTCTCTCAGTGTGCAGACATCACTGCCATATTGGGACAGTGACACCTCCATTAATCAATTTAGCAAACACCACGGGCTGATCTGCACACAGTGTCATGCACATGCCAAAACATCGAGGACGAGTATCTACAATTCATTCACCTCAATCTGGCCCTGTGGAAGTCAAGGTCATGCAGTCCATTGGGGAATCCGTACGCAATATAAACTGAGGTTGTGGTATGTTGGATTATGCACCACTGGATGGTACAGTCCTGCTTCCTTTGTGGTTATTAAATAATTTTTTTATATATACCATATGCATGGCATTAAGGGGATCTCATTGGTTAGGACTGAATAGCATCTTAAAAGGATGTACGGCTCTCTGTGCACTCAAAACTGCCATCTTCTGACATGATTCTGGTATTGCATTACCAACATCAACTTGTCTAATGCTGCCCCCTACAGGTTAGTAAGTGACTCACTAACTGCTAAATGAAATACTGCCCCCTTTTGACAGGAAAGTAGAATATCAATTGACTCTTTTATTTGATTGGGGAACTTCAAAGTACTTCAGTTCAGACTCAACAATGCCACTGCCAGTGTATTTCTTGAAAAAAAAAACATGGATTGTTTTCTATTGTAAAACACACTATGCTCATTTAAGATTCAAAACCAGAGGAGGTTTCAGTCTCCCCCCAAAAATATATATTATACAAATATTATTATAATTCAAAATAAAGAATAAAATAAAGAAAAAAAGACGTTTACGTTCCCTTGTTTAAAAAAGTACATACTGTTAAAATAAGTACTTATGGAAATTATATAGCCTACTTTAAAATAATGTACTTAAGTGTGAACTGAATGTAATGTTTTTTATGCTTATTTGTATGTTAATTGCAATTAAATGAAAATGTATTGTGGTTTAAATTTATATTAAATGCAATCAGCTGCATTTTGTGTGCTTTTTTGACCCACTTAATTAGGACTTGAGTATATGTCTATATATAATTTCATCATTTCTATTTTCTTTGAAATATGGTTAAAGTGTACTGCCGAATGTACTGCCAAGCATTTATAGTCAACTAAAATATAATTTAATGTAATTTCTGTTGAAACTTGTACATCATGTATTTAAATATATTTGTAATACAGTTTTGCAATGATGACATGCAATTTAGTATGTTTTAATATATCAACTTTAAATGTAAAAATCAAATAACATACTACAGTTAAAATTATAATCAAGTATGTGCTTTAGTTTGATAGTCAACACATAAAACTGTATTTCTTTAAAATTTTTACTTTTCTTCACACAACAAAAGATCATTAAAAGGATTTAAAATATACTTTGAAGTAAAACTTTTAATTTGACATTTAAAGGGTACATTAAATTGTACTAGTGTATTAAAGGGATAGTTCACCCAAAAATGATTACTCACCCTCAAGCCATCCAAGGTGTATATGACTATCTTCTTTCAGATAGCTAGCTTCCAGCAGACGGCCGTACGCAGCAATTAGCAGCGGAAGAGTAAACCCTGACCTGACGCATGACGAAATGACGTACGCAGAAGCGCAGAGGATAGAGCAGAACAAAACACCGTCGGAGGATTTCGCTATAAGAGAAGAGGAGCTTGAGTTTGTTGCACATCCCTATTTCCGCGAGAGGGGTTACTCTTGTGGAACAAGTCAACTTGCGCAGTATGCGTAGGTTCATCTGCCGGAAGCTGGTTATTATAGCTAATAAAGTTTTAAATATGGATATTTTTCTGAAACAAACGGATGGCTTTGCTTCAGAAGGCCTTTATTAACCCCCTGGAGATGTATGGATTTCTTGTATGATGGATGGGTGCATTTTGCAATAGAGTCTGTCAGCAGCCTGCAAGACTTCAAGTTACGTCCCTTCAAGTTACGCCCCTTTAATTTACACCCACTTCAAGTTACGCCCCTTCAATTTACACCCCACTTCAAGTTACGTCCCTTCCATTTACGCCCCACTTCAAGTTACGCCCCTTCAATTTACAACCCACTTCAAGTTACGTCCCTTCAATTTATGCCCCACTTCAAGTTGAACACCTTCAAGTTACACACCTTCAAGTTACGCCCACTTCAAGTTGCTCACTGTTTTTTTTTTTTTTTTTGACTTAAAGCAGCGCTGCACAGACCGGTCAGTGTATGATGTCAAAGTACCGCGAGAGCGCTTAGAGCGAACAGACAGTTCTGTATGCTTTTGAATCGCTCTCGCATGAGTTTAACATAAACTGAACATACTAGAGTTGATTAAACTGACTCTTAGCTGTTCAAGAACCGAAATGCTTGTTTTGGTATACAGTAAAGCAAGCTGCAATCTGCATTAGTGCCAGGGTAGTCTACAGATATTGTATTGCAAGAAATGTATAGTTTTATAAATTATTCGTCCCACCTCAACTAAAGTGTGGAGCAAGCACTAATATATTCCTTTGGAATTGGGCTTTATTTCTTTTCTTTTTTTTAAATAAATAATTTTATACATCTTTTGATGTCTTATTCTATGCCTGATTTGCTGATGATTAAAAATTTTGACATTATTTACCATATAGTGCAGCTCAACCAGGAGAGCTAACATTGCGTGAGAGTAGTCTGCGCATGATAATCTGGGCAGAGTATACACACCACTCACACTGACAGAAGTCTAGCCTGCAAGGCGGGAACTTCCAGGTTATAAAACCTAACAAATGTGGACGGAGAGGCCCAGCCTGCCGCCTCACAAATGTCTTGAATAGAAATTCCGCTGGACCAAGCCCACGACGAGGCCACGCCCTGATGCCCAAGGGGCATTGCAGACCTTTAGACTTATAAGCGGATGCGATAGCTTCCACTATCCATCTGGACAGGCTCTGTTTCGAGGCGGCGAGACTCTTGGTGCGCCCACCAAACGAGACAAAGAGCTGTTCCGAACGCCTGGAAGAGGCGGAGCACGTAATGTAAGCCCTCAGCGCCCTGACGGGGCAGAGGAGATTAACATCACCCTCACTATCGGATGCTGGCAGAGCCGAAAGAGAAATGACCTGTGCTCTGAAGGGGGTGCCCAACACTTTAGGGACATAACCATGTCTTGGCTTAAGGATGACTTTAGAGTCATTTGGCCTGAACTCAAGACACGCAGCGCTAAAAGATAGCGCGTGTAAGTCCCCCACACGTTTGACTGACGACAGAGCTGTCAGGAAAACGATTTTGAGCAAGAGGTACTTTAGGTCCACGGAGTCTATCGGTTCAAAGGGGAAAGCTTTCAGGGTCTAGATCTCTATCAGCACACCATTTGGAGAACACCGACCATTTAGATGCGTAAAGCCGCCTCGTAGAGGGAGCTCTGGATTGCGTAATCGTGTTCATCACTCCTTCGGGTACAACGGGTATTCGTTGATTAACCATACGTGCAGAGACCAGCACTCTGGATGGGGATGCCAGATTGAGCCGCGGGCTTGAGAGAGGAGATGAGACTCTCAAAGAGGCTTGAGAGAGGCTTGAGAGAGGAAAGGAGACTCTCAAATGACTTCTATTATGAAAAATACATTATTAAAACCACAAATCCTATATAATCCTATATCCTTTACATCAAAGCATTAGACACGGAATAAGATCAGGGACTCAGGTAATTACATGATGACATCATCATCATCAATAAACAGCCAACATCACCTGATCTTATTTTCTCATAGCTACAACAATTGTGCTTTATAAACACACAATTATAGCAGCCAGAGAAAATTTTATATTAAGGAGTCAAGGGTCAAGACCACAACTAAAGCAAACGCTAACCACCATCATGGTGACTTTAAAATACTATTAACTATTGATTTCATTAAACGGGAAATTAAATAAAGTAAATCTGGTTAGTTTTAAGTGAAGATGGTAATAAGTGTACAGCCATGCATTTCCCCTTTTTGTTTGGTTTATTCCAACCAAAATTCAACGACTGCCCGACGTTGGAGTTTGACGTCAAACAAACATTGGATTTAGACATCAACCCGACTTTCATTTTCAACCAAAATCCAACGTCTGACCGACGTTGTAGTCTATATCCTGTGCCTGCTGGGATATCACCCGTATAAAACTCACACATAACATCAGTGAGTTAAGCCACTACATGATGATTATATGCAATCAGCTTACAGCATCTGATTGGATTTTCTCTTGCTGTTCTCGCCATAACAAACATCATTATTCAATCACTTAATTATCTCATTAACTCCAACACTGATTCAGTGTTACATTTAACAGCCTGTAGTGTGCACACTGAGCAGTGTTCATTTCATCTGGGCAAACCCATGTGAGGCCTCCATGGAAACTGAGGACAAAACTGTCTGGGTCCCAGTTAGATAGCCCAGGTCAAACCCATTTGGGCCCCACATGGCTGTGCTGGCTGGGTAGTAAGCGTGAGCGCTCGTAAGCGGGCACGTAACTTACATTCGTAACCTGACCGATATGAGGCTGTTTTGGCCGTGTGACAGAGCGGGCAGAAAGTAGGCATGAGCACAGAGTTGTGGGCACATTTCCTACATCTAGCACTCGAGCGGCATTTGCCAGCTTTATGAGAGTGGGCTCTGTGAGTGTGAGAGACACGGGGGTAACGTGCTTGCGTGTAGGGGTGAACACTGAGATGTGGGCACATTTGCTACACTTAGAGCACCACAGCATGAGCCGGATAACCAGACGTTATACTCTTGAGATTTTGCAGGCGAGCGGGTTGCATTACCGGCTCGTTGGCTGCCGAATACATCGCTGCAGTAGCCTTTCTAAGGGGACTGACAGGGTGAGATGTTACCATGGTGGTCCGGCCGCGGCGGGACTCAACCATCTTTTGAGAGATTTGTCTGGGTCGCCGTAGCAACAGCGGTTGTGTGCAGGCGAGCGGGTTGCATTACCGGCTCGCTGGCTGCCGAATACGCAGCTGCGCGAATTCTTCTTGCACGGTCCAGAGGGCGGGGGTGACAGTATCCACAGCGAAGGCCTCGAGTCGAGCCCGCAGGGGGTCAGGCAGAGAGCACAGATCACATGGCGGTCTCCGCCGCTGGGCGGGGCTCTGCACGAGCCATAGGAAATGCGAGGCATTTTTAGAAAAACGCCTCGCGCTCTTTTAGAAAGTGAGTGTCGCAGCGGCGAACCCTCACAGAAAGCAATAGCATTAAAAGGATATTCGTCGCCGGATGGCGTAGCAGGCACGGAATGCTGAAGGCGGCGAAGACGGCCGGCTTCCTCAGGCTCTTTCCTCTGCGGTGCTGGTCGCTGGTTTCAATAGCGGCGGCTTCTCTCAGAGTCCAGCAATGCGGAGAGCTTCGCTGAAGATGATGAAATCAGTGACACACTAAGCCACCCCCATTTTGGCGGGCTATGACGCGTAGAGGGCGCGATGTCACGCGCAAGGCTCAGTGGTAGGCTGCAGCAGTTGCCACACGGCAACCAATGAGCACGCAAAATGGCCTGCTCTAAGTCTGCTGGCTGCTGCACTGCGTTGACAATAAATGCAAAATTAAGGATAATTTTTGGCTTCAATATCTCGAGCAAAGATGACTTTACCCGTAGCATAATCTAGCTTACGCAATACAAGAGAACCTCTCGTAAGAGAACAATAAATTAGGCGACATCTATGCATTTACATCTATTAGGTGACATTTTACCCAAGCATTTACATTTTAATAATGGCAAGTGATCACTCCAGGGCGACCTACTACTGTGTTGTGCTGCTGGCATCTGTGGGACACTCAGCAAGACAGATTAACAACCTCAAAGTTCCAAACGCTTGCTCTGCCCTTGGCTCGAATGTAAAAAGCGGCAATATTACTTATACACTTCGATTTACACGGTTATCTCAGGAAAATATTCTTACCGTTGTCTCTATACGAGCTGGCATCTTGCCGACAACATCTCGTTTTGAGTTTGACATATCGTGTGGTTCTGTGTGATTTGGACAACTTCAAGTTATGCCCCCTTCAAGTTACGCCCACTTCCTGTTACGTCCTTCTCTTGCAGTCCGCAGACAGACTCATCTCGCATTTTGGGCTTTAAAATCTCGCCCCCCATTCACTCCCATTATAAAGCTTGGAAGAGCAAGAATATTTTTAAATATATATATTTTAAATATTGTCTGAAAGAAGATAGTCATATACACAGGATGGATTGAGGGTGAGTAAATCATGGGATAATTTTCATTTTTGGGTGAACTATCCCTTTAAAAACAGTCATGGAAGTGTACTTTGTTTAAGTACAGTTAAGTGGCCTTTTATTTCATTAAAGGTGCTCTAAGCGATGTCACACGTATTTTAGGCCAAAACATTTTTTGTCACATACAGCAAACATCTCCGCTAGCTGCCTATCCCCTGAACACACTGTAAAAAAACGCGCTCTCTGCAGACACCCCAGGCTCCACAAACGGCAACAAAAACAAACTGGGCTAACCCGCACCACGAAACATAACAAACTGTTCCAGCCAATAACCGACAAGAAGGATTTAGGGGTGGGGTTTGGGGGGTTAGTGTGCGGATGAGGAGGAGGGAGGGTCTAGCTAGCCTCCATTTTGTTTGACAATACTTTGAACGTCAACAAGAAGTGACGTAACCCAACATCGCTTAGAGCACCTTTAATATTCTATTAGCCTATCTGTGAGTATAGGTTTTTTAAAATACACTTTTAAGATTTGATGAACAAGGGATCCAATGTATCTATTTCTTGATTCGCCAAAAATCATTTTGACATGATTTAAGAAATACGTTAAAGATTGCATATACAGAGATAACACTAGATATCAGTGGCGGCTGCTGGTCTTTCAAAGAGGGGAAGCTCATTTTCGGCCTGCATCATAAAAATTGCCCATTTATTTATATGAATACCAAGAAATATGTTGCAGCAGTTTGTGTTTCGACTACACTTGCAAAAATCCGCGATGGGACTGAGCTCGAATAGCTTCAGCATCAGCGACTTTTTATAGTACAAAATTGCTGTCAATCAAAAGGAGATGCAGTCTTTCGACAGACCCTCCAATCATCACGCAGAAGCCCGGAGTCCAGGCACTTATCCAGTGACCATCAAGTTTCGAAGCACTGAAAAAAACTGTTCAAAGCAGCCCCATTGAAGTCAATGGACGCTCGGCTTCAACAGGGAAATGCACTGTGACGCTACGGGAATGTATGAGAAGGAAATCGAGTCAGCCGACCTGCTAGATGTAGCTGATTCTGAACGAACTCGTCTTCGAGATGAACGTGTTCTAACGCATTTTTAGTCAATAAAATGTTAACACAATAGTACATATTTGACCATTAATATTTCTACAGTATAGGAGAAGCCGGGCTTCCCTTGCAGTCTTAAAGAAATGCCCACTGCTAGATATGTATCCACCCAAGTAACAAATTTAATTGATGTTAAAAATCAGAGCAGTGCAAAAACTATTTATGAATAAACCAGTGTCCATGTCTCCTTAATAATTACAATATTGGTCTTATCATATTGTACAATGAAAAGAAAACAAAATAATTATTACCTGTATAATGTCTGTCATCTGCATTAGAAGCAAAACACAGGAAAAAGAGAATAACAGAATTATAAGGAATGATTATAAAATTGATTCTGTAATTGAAAGTACATAAATACTCACAGTGGCAGACGGGTTTGGGTGAGTCCCACTTGCCCAGCTTAGTGCAATGTGTGCTGTTTCTGCCCACCAGGATGAAACCCTCCAGACAGCTGTAGTGAAGTATTGTGTCCTCCACAGCTGGGCCTGGAGGGTGTACCGTCACACGGCCGTTCTCCAGAGACGTCCACACCCGCGGACACGGCAGCACTGAGGCGCAAACAGAACAGCGAAGGGTCAGTTATACAAATGTACGCCTTTTAAGATCCTTCAAAATCTGATTGAGCTATTATATTGACACGTGTGTGTGTGTGTGTGTGTGTGTGTGTGTGTGTGTGTGTGTGTGTGTGTGTGCGTGCACTTGTCATAGCTTACTTTTGGAGACAATGTTGCCAAAAAAGACTTATCCAGACGTTAGCTAAATTTGACAAAACCTCCATTTTGGGGATGTCCTCAAAAGGAAAAAGAATAGCATACTTCTCTTGCTGTGATGTACATTATGCACAGTGTACACTGATGTTCAAAAGTTTGAGGTCAGAAATATATTTAGCAAGGATGCAAAATTGATTAGTAAAGTGAAACTAATCTTCAAAATTAATTTAATGAATTTCAGAATCTGAAAGTTCTGTTTATTTGAACCCTAAACTCTGCAATCTGAATCACATGTTTATTTACATGTACATTACATGTATTTGAAAAACAAAACCTCAGAATCAGCGCACACACAATGCATCCGTCGGCCCGTTCAGAACCGGAGAAAGTCACCAGAGCCACCGTGTGTATACAGTAATTGTAATTTTTGTATTGTTGACATTTCAAAACAAGAAAGCTTACATATTTCTGAAAAGCTTTTTTAGCAAATACTTGGTACATTTTCAATCTCCTCCACTGACCAGTTTGTATAAATATATTAAGTCATAAATATATTGATCATGTGACACTGAAGACTGGAGAAAATTCATTCAGCTTTACCATCACAGTTATAAATTAGCCTACCTTTAAAATATATTCAGTTGCAATTTTAAATTCTAATTATGTTTCACAATATTACTGTTTCTGTATTTTTGATCAAATAAATGCAGCTTTGGTGAGTATATTTCTTTATAAAAAGTTTTAAAAAATGTTACCGAGCCCAAATTTTTGAACGCTATTGTATCATGTAAATAGTCTGCAGATGAAATACCTGGATGATTTACAGTACTCCATTTGCCAATATGAGCAATACACAACAGATAACACTTGGAATACTAGAATGAGATGCTGCTTGACTTAACCATTCATTTAAAGTGTGATTAAATGAAATGAAAAAAGTCAAGAAGGAGGTGTGCAAAATTGCAGCTGATTTGATAAGGTTTTTTAATAACTGAAATAGACACTGAATTGATGAGGTCATGTGACAGTAATGTAGGATACTAATGACTGAAATGCGTATCATTGTGGATAGCGTGTTTCAATGAATTCCTCACAATAGCAGCCACTGTACAGTGTATACTGTGCATTGTGCACTAATGATCATCCTTGGGCAATTGAACCCCACCCTGATTTTATTTAATTTTTTTAAATAGGCACTTATATTTGTATGAATATTTGTAAGACCCAATTAATACGGTGAAAATTAATATAATAAATTAGTGTAAAATATTATTTGGAAAATACAGTATTTATTACAATACCTTATTACGTTTTATTTCCCTATACATTATAGTACTTTACTGTTAGATGTATTTATTTATTTAATAAAAAAAAATTATGTACTCATTTTCATTGAGCTAGTTTAAGCTAGTTGAAGCTTATTTTTTTATTATTTACTTATAGATTGCTTTTCACTGAACTTTTCCACAGACCCAAAGTCATCTTTAGTTACTTAATTTTGGGGCACAGTTAGTCTGTGGTAATTACAAATAGCTTAATTTAAGAATAACAGATGTCAAAGAGAAGTTAGCTATCATTTAGATATAGTAGGTAAAAATACACGTTTGACTTACTTCGGGAAAAAAAGTGAAAGAGATATGGAAACGAGAAAGTTTTCAGATTGGATTATCTGCGCTGTTGACATTGTCACGTTAAGTCCTGACTGCTGGTCTAGTAAACCAGATCTATGTGTTTCCCTGATAAACAGGTTTACTAGCGAACTGTAAAGAACCTAACACTAATCTATCATATTTCCTAGTCTTTATGCTCCTTAAAAATTCATTTAGAGCTCATTTAGTACATATGCAGGTCATCATGATGTAAATCTTTCCTCTTTTTTACTGAGCCTATAAGACTTTCCAGATTTACGTTTATAGCATTAAAACACAGTCACTGACCTCAAGCAATATGTTTTAATAATTTTGTTTCTGAAGATGGCTGAAACTATCATGTAAAGTTAACAAAATATCTCAATCAAAAAGTAAGTCAAAAGCCAAAAAATTATAAATGTGGAAACTATTCATGCCTCTACTTAAGATATGTTTTATCTAGAAACATTTTAGACCTTTGCAGAAAACAAAAGAAGAAGTTGAACATACAGCATTTGCTGCGCTGGTTCAGGTCAGTCCAAGTGCCGTCAGGGAGACACTTCCTAACCTTTGGTCCCACAATCACTCTGCTCCCTCTGCAGATGTACTCGATTTCATAATCCACCGGCAACACCTGAACACTACGAATCTGCATCCAGAAAGAGAGAACTCTGTTACAACAAATTTAATCACGTAATCACTGTTAAAAAATGTGGGGTCAGTAACATGAATTGGGACTTTTATTAAATTTACCAAAAGTGACAGTAAAGACATTTATAATTTTCCAAAAGATTTGTATTTCAAATAAATGCTGTCCTTTTGAACTTTCTATTTATCAAAGAATCCTAATATACATATGTATATATGGTTTCCACAAAAATATTAAGCAGCACAAATGTTTTTAATAAGTTTCGTGAGCAGCAAATCAGCATATCCGAATTATTTTTGAAGGATAATATGACACTGTAGACTGGAGTAATGATGCTGAAAATTTAGCTTTGCATCACAGGAAAAATTTGCATTTTAAAATATATTGAAATAGAAAATATGTTTTTTAAGTTGTAAAAATATTTCACAATATTTCAATGTATTACTATACTGTATTAATATAATATACTGTACTGTATTTTTGATCAAACAAATGCCCCATGGTCAGCATAAAATACTTATTTTTAAAAATATTAAATTAATACTACGACCCCAAAATTTTCAACAGTAGCATAAACTTGTCCATCTATCCTCCAAACTCACACAGATACACACATTTAATCTAATAGATTATTAATAAACGAAATACTTCACACCTGTTCCTGGGTCAGGCCCCTGTATCTGATCCCTCCATCTCTTGGCGGGCGAATGATAGCACAACCTGATGGAAAAAATATGTAGATAATCAAAGATAATCATGTTTTCTGAAGGATGTCTGTGAAATCCTACTTATTACATTTATCACAATCTGCAGTACTCATTTTGTCCATTAGAGGACAGTCTCTCCTTTCTGAACATCTAAGGTAGCTTAGAGCTAGCAGAAGCAATGGCGACAGTCATGATGGAAGCTCCCGTGACGACCTGAGTCATTTGTTCGAATTCACCATTCTTGCCACTAATATATATATATATATATATATATATATATATATATATATATATATATATATATATATATATATATAATATCTTTCACTTGACAAGACACTCCCACAAAAATTTAAAACCAACTTTACAATGGTTTCACTAGCAGAGCCTATTGTAATTACAGACTACAAATATAGGCATATAGTACTAGTACTCCTCAACACAAAATGTCCCATTATATTTGAGTCATTCATGTCTCTGCGTAAATTTCTGCGTGTCCCCTGGGCTCAAGGCTCTGCCGGGGATTTGCTGTCAGAATGAAAGAGCGCTGTAGCTGTAGCCTGTTATTACAGCCTGGTTCACCTACAGTGTCAGCAGCTAATTACAGTCATCACCAAACCCAGTGCCCAGGGGCAAGACAGACCAGCATGACTGTGTGCACTAGTGTGTTCACACGTGCCTGTGTGTATTAGTCATTTTGTGTGTAAGGGTATTTTTAGGGACAAAAACATGAGCAGCATTATCAAAATCAAATGCTTCCCATTGGCTTGCTGTTTGCAGCTTTGAATAGACTGTAGAGTAGTTTAAAATGCCAAGTCTACTCTGCACAACATGTATTCTGGCATTTTGTGTGACTGCACACTGTATTCAAGAAGACCACGTACACACTGCAGATAAATACGTCTTTCACTCTTCTACTGAATGCTTAATCTCGTTCTGTATATGGAACGGGTCAGGATGGTCGACTAGTCATCAATAATGCCACTTTGTTAGCTTTATTTTTTTAGCAGTGTGGTTTAACCTTAACTGTCACCGTCCCAACTAGAAGGAAGATTGGTGCTCTATTTATTAAGGCTATTGCCTTTTTTTCATATAACATATTTTTAGTAATCATGATAAATTAGGTAACTATCATTTGAAAGCTTATGAACTCAAAATTCATCCTGTGAAAACCATTTTGAAATTGGACATTGTGTTACCGTGGAAACGGTACTGTAAATAAAACGTTATTAAACAAAAATCTTGGATTATTTTGGTTGTTTTCTATTAATTTGCACCTCAGCAAATTAATAGAAAACAACCGAAATAATCCAAGGTTTTTATTTAATACCGTGGCTAGACTAACAAATAAACAGATGTCGTCTGAACAAAATACCTCGTTACAGTTTAGTAGTAATGATTTCATGAACTTCTTCACCGAGAAAATTGAAAGCATCAGAATCAAAATTGTAAACGTTCGATCTTTGCTCGCGCCTTATAATTCGGCCGCAATTATCACCCCGCAAGAACAATTACAATGCTTTACAACCATAGAACAAAAAGAGTTAAATAAACTTATCACTTCATCTAAAACAACAACATGTTTATTAGATCCTATACCAACTGAACTACTGAAAGAAGTGTTACCTATAGTGGAAGAGCCTCTTCTCAATATTATTAACTCATCTTTATCTTTAGGTCATGTTCCAAGAACGTTCAAGCTGGCAGTTATAAAACCTCTTATTAAGAAACCACAATTAGATCCAAATAACCTAGCAAATTACAGACCCATTTCGAATCTTCCATTTATGTCAAAAATATTAGAAAAAGTTGTGTCTGCTCAACTCGGCTCTTTCTTGCAAGAAAACGACATCTATGAAAAGTTTCAGTCTGGATTCAGGCCACATCATAGCACTGAAACTGCGCTTGTTAGAATCACAAATGATTTACTTTTAGCTTCGGACCAAGGCTGTATCTCAGTACTAGTTTTACTTGATCTTAGCGCTGCGTTCGACACTATAGATCACACAATACTCTTAGATCGACTACAAAATTACACTGGTGTTCAAGGACAAGCATTAAACTGGTTCAGGTCATACTTATCTGACCGCTTCCATTTCGTCTACTTAAATGGAGAAAAATCGATTATAACTTCGGCAAACTATGGAGTGCCGCAGGGATCTGTGTTAGCCCCTTTATTATTCTCAATATATATGCTGCCACTTGGTAATATTCTAAGGAAACATGGAATTAGTTTCCATTGTTATGCTGATGACACTCAAATATATATTTCATCACGGCCAGATGAATACGCTAAATTATCCAAATTGACAGATTGTGTTAAAGATATAAAAGATTGGATGACGCGTAATTTTCTTTTATTAAATCCAGACAAGACAGAGGTAATACTTATCGGTTCTAAAAACCGTCCACAAAACCTTTCACAGCACGACTTTAACATAGTAGGATGCCCTGTTACTTTATCCGCTACAGTAAAAGACCTGGGTGTTACATTAGACTGCAACCTGTCTTTTGAAAAGCATATTTCATATGTTACAAAAACTGCCTTTTTCCACCTTAGAAACATTGCTAAGCTACGTAATATGCTATCAGTCTCTGATGCAGAAAAGTTAGTTCATGCATTCATGACCTCGAGACTAGATTACTGTAATGCTTTATTAGCTGGTTGTCCTGCATCTTCAATAAACAAGCTACAGTTAGTCCAAAATGCAGCCGCTAGAGTTCTTACTAGATCAAGAAAATATGATCGAATAACACAGATTTTATCATCACTTCATTGGTAACCTATAAAGTTCCGTATTAAATACAAGGTATTGCTTTTGACTTATAAAGCTCTAAATGGTTTAGCTCCAGTCTATTTAACGGATCTTCTATCGCCTTACATTCCATCGCGCTCTTTAAGATCACTAAATTCGAGGCTTCTGGTCATTCCTAGGATATCCAGATCCACCAAAGGAGGCAGAGCATTTTCACATTTAGCTCCGAAGCTCTGGAATAGCCTTCCTGATATTGTTCGTAGCTCAGACTCGCTCTCCCAGTTTAAAACTAGACTGAAGACGCATCTATTTAGCCAGGCATTCATATAAATTTTTTATCTTACAGTTACTGTAAATTCGGCCTCTAGTTCATAAACGCCAGAGGAGAACTGGCCCCCGACTGAGCCTGGGTTCTCCCAAGGTTTTTTTTTTCTCCATTGGGTCATCTGATGGGGTGTAAGGACACCATTAGGTCACTGGATGGAGTTTTTCGGTTCCTTGCCACTGTTGCCTTTGGCTTGCTCAGTTGGGGATATTCAAATTAATTAACCAATCATACCATTGATCAGCTCTACCAAACTTGGATGTCTTTTTTCCAGTAATAAACAAACATTGTTAAGTTGTTTTGATTGATACTGTGAAGCAGCTTTGATACAATCTGTATTGTGAAAAGCGCTATATAAATATATTTGACTTGACTTGACTTGACTTAAATTCTTTTAGCAGGCTCCTCCTCTAGTAGGCGGTGTCAGGTTTAAAATTACAAAATGTATAGTATATTATAATATAATATAACATTGATATATTTTTTTCCTACTATGAACGTCAACTGTCGGGTTTCTCTCATTCTGTCATTCTTCAAAATATCTTCCGTTGTGTCATCAGAAGAAAGAAACTCATACAGGTTTGAGGGTGAGTAAATGATGACAGAATTTTCATTTTTAAGTGAACTATTCCTTTAAGGTACAAGGTAGGCTACATACAAAGTACTTCTGTAGACAGAGTGGTTTATTAAAAAATTACTCAATGTGTTAAGAAGTCTCCAATATTAATCTGGTCAAAAAATGGTTAACATCAAAAAAGGTTAAACTGTTGGTTTCCATGTTTTTATGTTTGCTAACATGTTTTTTTTTTTTTTTTTTTACTCCCATGTTTCTTGTTTACTAGACAAAACATTGGCAATGGCTTTTATTAATGGCTATTATAAATGGCAATCAACGCTCATCTGACACTGTGACAAGGGATATTCCACAGGCTCTTGTTTCTGTTCAACAGGCCATAGAACAGGACAATTATGCATGGAGGGGATTATATACGTGAGGATTTATGTACTTATTATGGCTGTCAGACATCTAATAGTGTTGATATTGTGTTTCATTAGTCGTTCAGCTTGGGTAAAGCAGACTAGCTAAGCTTGTAATATCTGAGATAGGAAGGAGGCAATTAGAGCTGGATGGAGAAGACGTGAGAAAAAATTCAATTCTAGATGCTGAATGATGTGACCAGTGAATAACACCATTTTACACACCCGGAATATCAACACACTACATAGCAAACAGAAACAATTAAACAAATAGATGCACACAAAAACTGACACACAAATCCCTTGAAATGCTCTCTCCCTCACACATACACACATGTAGGGTTTTTGTGCTGTACAAACTTTACATTCTAACTTAACCCAACACCTAAACCTTACAGAAGACGTTGTTTTTACATAAAAAAAAAAAAAAAAACATAATTTAGTATGATTTATAAGCTGTTTTCTTCAATGGGAACCAAAATTATGTACCCACAACATATTTTTTTTCCCTATCCTTGTCTCCACAACAATACCTGGACCACACATACACACAATTAAAGTTGGGAGCCAAGACCTTTTTCTTATTCAAATACATTTCTTTGTAATTTAAATAAAGCTGACAAAAAATAAAATGTAAATATTTGATTATTAAAATTAATATTTAAAAAAAATTAAAAACTAAATTTGTGTTGCCTTGGCAATTAACTGAAATCAAATAAGTTGAAGTACTAAAATTTAAACTAAAAGTAAAACTGAAGTAATAAAAATAAAAACAATTTGAAGCAAAAATAGAAGAAAAAAAATGGTCCACTTTAGACATTCTACAAACTATAAGTAACTTTTCAACTACATGTCAACTAACTCTCATTAGAATATTAGTAGGCTGTAATAGACTATGAGTAGACTGTTAGGTTATGGTTAGGTGTTAGGGTGCGGGTTAGGAGAACAAGTTGACTTGAAGTGTCCAAGTTACTTATAGTCAGTAGAATGTCTGTTGGGGGAGCAACAAAATATAGTGTTAGCAGATATTAAGCAGACAGTCTAGTAATACTCTAATGACAGTTAGTTGACATGTAGCTGCAAAGTTACTTATAGTTAGTAGAATGTCTAAAGTGGACTATGGAAATAAAGTGTTACCAAAAAATAATAAAAATGACAAAGCAAACCAAATTACTAAACTTAAACTAAAATTAAAATGAACTGAAACTGAACTGAAAATACAATTAAAATCTAATTCAAATTTAAAATATTAATAAATACTAGTATATAAATAAAACTAAAATAACCGGTTTCATTCAATAAAAATACTGGAAACACTGCTTTGAAATGTATGAAATGAGTAGTAATACTGAGTGCTGAATCTATTGTGAATCAATAGTGAAATTATGTTTTGGCTGAGTTCTGAACTTTGCAGTTTGTGAATGAAAGAAAAACTTTAATTATATGTGATTCATCCACGCCACTAGGTGTCAGTATAAGTCCAAGACAACCATATCGACCAGTACAAAACAAACACCATATTACTGAGTGCCAGTGGCGGCTTGTCAATAGAGGGCGCTGGGGCGCCGCCCCCATCAAAATTCCAGAAATATACATGTATACAAAAATGATATAAAAATGAAATAAAAAATAAAATAGTTTACTCATACAATGTGCAGGCTGGTAGTAAGAGCCTCAGCATTTAATAAAAACTGGCTTTAATCGGTTAACTATTTTCTATGTTTTTCAATATGTTTCATGCGGTTTCATCATGGACGAGGGACGCCGGACAAATGGATGTCTATCTGAGTCCTTAAATTTTCGGGCAGCATGTGACCTGAAGCTGGTCTCTAATTGGTTTCTTAAAGATCCTCCTCCGGG
Source organism: Gila orcuttii (assembly GCA_026230005.1). Classification (NCBI taxonomy): domain Eukaryota; kingdom Metazoa; phylum Chordata; class Actinopteri; order Cypriniformes; family Leuciscidae; genus Gila; species Gila orcuttii. Next base: position 15,239,312 of record JAPDVR010000010.1, on the reverse strand, counting down.
CGCAGGTAGCTGCGTCCCTGGCGAATCAGAATTGGATACATGTTATTTTATCCAATCTGATTGGTTCTTGTCACCTGTCATTTAACTTTACGCTCTTGGCCACTACTACGAGTGCGCAGGCGACTCCGCCAAAATCACTTTCGTAGAGATAATGGCAGCAGTTAAACCAAATTCTGTCATTGATTTACAAAAAAAACCTTTCACAAGGCGTTCGCTGGAAGAAAAAAAAGAGGATAAAGGATCTTGGACCGGACCAACCCAATTTACAAATCCAGCAGCAGGCCAGTGACAGAGGACGAAGCTTCACCCGCGCGTGTTATGAGAAACGGAGGTGGCTGGCTGGATGTGATGTTAGCAATGCCCTTTTTTGCTTTCCCTGTCTTTTATTTCAAAGTGTCGGCACTGAAGTTTTGTGGACAACAATGGGGGTAAGAGACATCAAACATCTGAAATTTATTTGTATTTATATTCGCCCCATCCCCCCAAAAATAATTATCACCAGCCGCCACTGCTGAGTGCACCTTTAAACACAAATAGTATTGTTTAGTATTTTTCTTTAGTATATAATTTGTACTGAATTACAGTTCCCATCCTTATAAATAAAGTTTAAAAAACATAAATTACAACTGAAAACAGGAAATACAGGAAATTGAAAAGTTACACAAATCCATATGTAAGAAAAAAAAAAGTGCAAACACATCTCCATTACCTGTGGTCGTATTACGTGAGGCTATGGTGAGGGAGAAAGACCCGAAGAGAAACGAAAGAACAAACGTGAGGGCCATTCTTCCACCTGCAGAACAAGAGAAAGAGAGAGTCGATGCATTATCAGAAGAGGAACGGGTGAGTGTGAAAACCCTTAGAGAGTGATGGAGAGTGATTGTCTAAGGGTGTGAGATGAGTGTGAGAGAGGCCCCTGAAGGACGAGAGGACAGGAGGAAGTACAGTAGAGTAGGGAAGATACAGGAAAGTGGTGGAGGTTGAGAGAAGGAGGCATGTGGCGAGGAGAGAAGCAGAAGGGTAGCGAATAAACGGCACTTGCGGACAGACGGATCTGAACAGCTGATCTCCTATTCTAGATTCACAGTTAGTCTACCACGACCAACCAAATGAGTCACTCGCGGCAGGGTGCCTTCCCTTACTCAGCCTACAGATCTGCTTAATATCTGCATCAAGGTGCAAGCACTGCCCAGCCATCCCCCATCAATATTCCCTTTCCGCCTAGCTGCTTTCTGACTCAGACGCGCCAACAAGCGCCACTGTTGGTGTAGATGGGGGTGGACAAGATGAATGATAGCTATTGTTTCGGTCAATGGCTATTGTGTATTTATTGGTGTTGTTTTTGACATGAAGAGTCCCATTTTGTTAGTTGCAGCATATGAATTGAGATTCAAATGCAGTAGACACTTAAGTCTTGAATTTGACTGGCTGAGCAGCATTCCTAAAATGAAAACATATTTACAATGATAACAGCGTATGAAAACATAGATCACAATGATAACAGCACTGTACATTAGTGAAGGAGATTTTTCAGTGACTTTTTCTGCAGATTGCACTTATGGCAGGAGATGATGACAAGTGACTGTTTTTATCAGTGAATCACTGAGTCATTGCCTCAACTAATTAATTCAACAACACTAATTCATTGTTAAATGAAACAAGTGACCGTCTTCATGCACAAGTTATTAAATGAATGACTCAACTAATTCATTCCACAACACTGATTCTTTCAGGAATGAAACAAGGTGCTGTTTTTAACAATGAGACATTGAATCATTGACTCAGCCAATTCATTCAAGGTATGAAAGAAGTGACTTGAGTGATTAAATAATTGACTCAACCAATTCATTCAACAACAGTGATTTATGTAGGAACAAAACAAGTGACTGTCTCTATGAGTAAGATATTTAATGGCTGACTCAATTGACTAGTTTAAGAACACTAACTCATTTAGGAATGAAAAGGTGACTGTATTTAAGAGTCAATTAATCTTTAACTTAATCGATTCAAAACACAGATTCATTCAGGAACAAAACAATTGACTGCCTTGGTGTCTTTATAACACTTACATCGAGAAGCATCCAACTGCATGAATTGTACAATTTGGACTATATGTAGAATTCAGAAACCATTGTTATTAGCGACACCAGTGGCCGTTAAGTGAACTGCAGCAAGCAACTTATTGCTTGTGCTCGTACTCATGCACACATTCCATAGTGAGGCGAGCGAGCCTGAGCCAAATCAGAGACGTAATGTACAAGACACTGAACGTCATTCAAGGCCATGATATACTCACGACAAAGTTCCTTTTCATTATTTGCTTAGAAGTAAAAAAATTTTGGAAATACCTTTGTTGCAATATACTATTAACGAATATCGTGATGCCATCCATGCTGATGAGAGCGACGTTTAGATGAATAGGCTATGTAAATATGCGCTGCACGCTTTCCTTTTAATAATAAAATAAATACACAACAAAAATGACAGCAGTGTAAAAACAGCAGTTATGAAAGCATCTGACCATAGAGATGCGGATATGTTTGCACCAGCTCTGTAATTAACTGGCATCATGTCGAAAGATGAGGTAATTGAAATTACATTGTTATGAAAATAAAGTATATTTGAGACTAGACAAATATAAAGTATATTTGAGACAGTATAGATCTGGCTATGTGGGACTCTAGTTTGAATTAATCCCTTTCTTTGTATCACACATTGACATTACAGAACAGAATGGCTCTTTCGGCATTATCCTAAACATTGTATAAGTATTCATTAATGTGTCATTGTAGTTGACCTTGTTGAATCATTACAGATTAACTTTGTTTATGTCAATGTTACCGTGAAACAGCAACGCTTTATTTATTTTAGTTTGTGTTGGAGTCTGTGTTGTGCTGTGCATTTGTTGACATTAGTGGACTCCATCTGGAATAGAATGGAAGGCTCTCGGGAGCACGCGTAAACATCACATCCTTTTGATTTTCCCAGCAAAAACGTCCTTCACATAAAAATCATTGAACATGCTTTCATAGACAACCTAGGAAGGTCTCGTTTTTTTTAAGTTTCATCACAAGCTGTTTACACATTGGCAATAAAAAAATGATTAATAGATGAAAATTATTTAATGTAGCCCTTTTAAATCATATATTATGTTGCAGCTCCTAAAAACGTTACTGGCCAACTGGTGAATAACTCTCTAAAGCCAAATTCTACTTGCATTTGGAGCTTGGCGAGTGTTTATTTTGAACCTTGTTGACAACGTCGAAGTAAATGGGAACATTAAAAGGAAGATGTATACTGTAATAGCAGGGCATGTTCATAAGTCCCTATAATGAGTGTGGAATTGCAGGGAAGCAAAAGAAAAATATGCTTCAAAGAGCTGAAAAACCACAGAGAGACAAATCTGGGACATAGAGCACGTAAACCACCAGCTTCGTACACGGAACTGGGGCCAATGCACACACACGCTCACATTCACTCACACACAATCTGATTAGACAGCCAACAATCAACCAGGACTAATCTACATAAATTAATTTCACCCAAATTATATGCTAATTTAAAATACAGGTAGCAAAGCAGGAAGTCTCAACTCCACCAGAATGCTTTATACTTCCTGCGCTGTAATCACAATGGAAGCAATTTCTAGAGATTATTCATGGTTTCTAACAGTTCTCAAAGGAGTATGAACGAGTATATGAGCCATAACACATTTCATCCCACACTATAAAAGCAGACAAGGTTTTCCGCCGTGGGAGCGCAGTGTGTTGTAAAGGCGGTCTTTGCATGAAAGGCAGGTTAGGATTAACTTTAGCTGGAGAGGAAAGATTTTCATGAATGCAATGAACATATGGAACTGCCATACAGCCTTGACAGGAAAAAAGAGAACGAAAGGGAGAAATAGACAGAAGCTAGCATGCTGCCTTGCCTTGTCTACTGCCTACATTGGCAGCTGTCTTCTAAGGGGCTGTGCACACAGGACATGTTCTTGCGTTCTGTCTGCGCTAATTGTTGGTCTATGGTAAATATGGACTAGACAAACATATTTGTCCGTTACGGAACGTCTCACACCACAAGTGTGTTGTTCTTACGATTCTATGCCATGTTAAAAATAGTTTGACATGCAGTGCAGTAAATCAATGTCAGTTTTAAAACAATGGACCAATAAGGGGTTCTAAGATGAACCTGAGGACTTCTTATTTACATATGTGCAAGCATATTGAGTGTTAAAGGTAGTTGCATGCATGTCCATAAGCTTTTTGTAATTAACATCAATATTTTAGGTTACAATTTAAACAAATATATATGGAAATTTCTCCCCCCCCCCCCCCCCTTGTTTTATTTTATGGTCCTGCAGTCTTTCAAATTATATGAGCTCATTAATTAGCAAAATGCCATGACAACAAATTTCCAAAAGTATTTAATGTCAAGCAGGCTACCCATTAGCAAAGGTGTATAGGAGTTAATGCCGCTATAAACGTGCCTTCTGTTCAATTCTGTTACGCTCCATCAAGCTGTTTTTTTATGCTAGGATGTGTCCTGTGTGAATGTGCCTGAAGGAATCATCATAATAGAAATGTAGCCACATAAGAGACTGATTTAGAATGCTAAATAAACACTGTGCAACACAAGCACAACATTTATTAGTGCTCCTCACATGAAGCACACAAGCGTTGTGTCCCAAATTACATACTATACATATACACTTACACTATGCACTATACTCAACAATCAAGTGTATGAGGTTATAAATATTATACTGTCATCTAGCACTGGAGTCTGATAGCCCTTCTCTATGTAAGTAAAGCTGCGACAGTAGTGCATGAGGTGCCCAACATTCCACAGTTTGTTTTTTTTTTTATTAAGAAAATGCATCATCCGGGTATTAAAAGTGCACTTTTTCTTGTTTAAATATTCAGGGTGAGCACACTACTCACACTGCTTATACTACAAAAATGGCTAAGAATAGTGCATAAGTACGCAAATTGGGCCGCACATAAGATATTTGACACGGCTGACACCAAAAGATTTTGGTGTTACAGTCGCATGTTGCTAAGCTAACTAGGTGATACTGTAATAATCATAAAAAGCATATACATTTTATTTAACTTTTTTTATCAAAACTTTGCCATTCTGAATTAAATGAGTATGTTTCATAATTTTTACTCCACTGCATTTAATAAAACATCATTCCTAGTTTTTTTTAACTGAAGAAATCATCACTCACTCAAAAATGAGATGGCGTTTAATTTGTGAACAAGCTGATTTTTTTTTTTTTTCAATTAACCTGTTTAATCGGTTGGCAAATCGAACTGAATGATTAATTCATGAATTAGACCGATCTGATTGGATCTGTTCTTGAGTCGGCAACTTACTGATTCAAATGATCCGGTCTCCACTTAACAATTCACGGAGTTCACAAGTAAAATAAAAAGCAAGTTACTAATGCCGAATTTTAGGATTTATCATTTTTAAATGAAAATCAAATTTAGGTCGACTGTCAGTGGCAGTGTGAACTAAATCTACTGTAAAAGGGTGAGCTGTTTAAGCTCATTGTATGTATGAAATGGCTGAATGTGGACATGTCCACATTTGTGTACCACAGATCAATACAAGTGTCTGCCTAATCTTCTACTTGACAATTCATAATAATTCATAATTATGTCTGACTTAGGGGCTGTTTACACGACACCATTTCAACCATAAACGGAAGACTTTTTATGCGTTTTGGCCGTTCATTTACACGACGACGGCGTTTTGGTGGCTTGAAAAAGCAAACTTTTGAAAATGGGTTATCTCCGTGTAGACTACAAAAACGCGAATCTGTGAAAACGGTGATGTCATGCACATGCGTAGGCTATTATGTGTTTAGTCTATAGGCTTTTTTTGCAAACGAAAGGATACAGATATAAACATTAAGAAATAAGGCGGGGGGGGGGGGGGGGGGGTGGGATACGGACATCATCACAAGTGGTTATAATAATTACACAAATCAACACAATATAACATTTTGCCATCATGAAAAATGAAAGGTTTCTTACAACAGACTCAAGGATGATACATGTTTTCAAAGCGTTTGTGTTCAAAGGTTTTGAAATTTTCTTAAAGGAAGTAAAACAGGACTTTATATCAGAGGAAAACATTCCAAAATTGGGATTACAGTGAATGTTTCTGGCTTTGTGAAGATGAAATTTACCCAGAAGAAAAAGTAATAATACATTATTATCAAGACTAACATCATTAGAATAAAAGTCAGACAAAAAAAATTATAAATTATGTAATTTGTGTCTATAGGCATGTGCGTTCTGCTCGAGTGCACTGTAGTAAAATAATGCGTACGTAGTCTTTCTTAACAAAGTGACATCGCCAACTACTTGTCTGGCATGCGTAATACAGCGTTGTGAACGGGGATCGTTTTAATAATGTTGTCATTTGTACAAAGAAAAAACAGACACACACACACACATATTTTGAGCACTAAGATGGAGTATATTGCCAAATAAATAACCAATTAATCAGTACTTTTTGCCTTTAAGACCTTAAGTACATTAAGTAATCAAGTACTTTTTTATTTTTACTCAAGTAAAATGGAAAAGGAGTACTAAATACATAATACTTTTACTGGACTGTTATTTTATTAGGGTATCTGAACTTTTACTCGAGCACTTGGTTTGTATGCTTTATCCACCACCGCTTAAAAATGTTGTCTAGTTAGACAGCTTGCTAGGTTTTGGAACCACTATTGTCAGAGTAAGGCTCTGTGCTAGGTATAGTAAAGAGGAGATTGTGACTGCTGCTTTGTTATGTGAAAATTAAGCTAATGAAATGCACTTGCTGCAGTGAAGGGTGAATGTACACACACATACACACAATCTGACAGTGGCATGAAGACAGGGCTCCACCTGAGGCGTAAAACTGACCTCTTGGTAGCAAGCTCTCTTGTCTCTCTCTTTCCTTCTCTCTCTAACATGTTCTCTCTCTGGCTTGTTTTTTTCCAGGCCACAATTGTTTCCTTTATTGTATACTTCCAAAACCATTGCTGTCTTTCTCTTTCCTCCCTATTCTGTCTTCTTTTATCTCTCTACAGAGCAATTACGCTCAATCTTTCTCCCCTCCATCTTTCTAACTGGCTTGTCTCATGAAAACAACATTTCACTCAAACAGTTTCTCACACCATATACTCATTACGCAGTCTGATTGCAATACACAGCGCTGAAATCGCCGTCATAATCTCTGCATATTTTTGATTTACGCCACCCTGATGGAAACATCTAAATATTCAAGATTGAATATTCAATATTCACGCACACATTTATGCACATTCACTTGGTAAATGACAGGTGACAATCTCTGTATGGACAGTGAAAGCAAAGTACGTCTCTTTTTGACTGGAAACCAAAGCTGAAAACTGCCTAATTCTGTTGCCAGGCAACCATTCATATACCCTCCTTTCGTTTGCTCTTTGACTGCTGTCAGACTTTCTTGATGTTGTAACCCCCGGTGACACACTGTCTCCACCACGCCTCTGTAAACGAACCCTCTCACCCATCTGACTGCAGAGGTGATGAGTGAACTCGATGGTTTCACCGCAGTGTCTTATCAGCACCTCATCTAGCGTGAATGTGCGGATTAGCAGTTTGCACCTGGGCAGCTAATATTACCCAGCTTAGAAATAGCATAAGCATGTAAATTAGCATGGAACGAGGACCTACTATGAGCAGGGTTTACAGTGTAATTTAACTTTTAATAGCTTGTCACTTGGGAAGCACCCATATAAGAACAAGTTTATACCTTATCTACTGCTAAAATGAGCATAGCAGTACCTAACAGTAGTACTACTACTATGAATGTTTTTATAATGTGCAAAGATGTGCCTTTAATAGTACTGCCCCAGTGAATAATGGTTTTTATTGTTTTTAGCAAATTGCTATGTGGTTACTAAGGGGTTCTAGTTGGTTTCTTAAAAATTTTGGGTGGTTGGTGGTTGCTTAGTGGTCCAAGTTAAAAGAGGCCACCTTAAACCCGGAGTATGTACTTCCTTTGTTCGTGTTCCACTTTGGCTAGCCGACAGTCTGCGTGAAATAATTTTCATCATCAGCTGATCTCCCCAAATGGAGAATAAAGGTGATTTTTACCAAGTACAACATGTTCCTAGAACAACATTCCAATCAACCAATTGAGGGATGAGGGATGTCAAGTTTAGGCTTACAACCAGGGTTAGGTGCATCTACACTATTCTTATTCACCTATCATTTGCTTTTGATTTTAGGAATAACTTATGGGTAGGGTTAGGTTTAGGGGTAAGGATAAGGTTAGGACTACATTTTAGGACCGGAATGTTGTTCCAGGATCTTACTTGGCAAAATCATAGTGACCGTCCACAAACACAGTCTGCATACTGAGAGAGATTTCAGTGCTTGAAAACAAAGGTCTATTAGTGTAGAGTAGAGTATACTCTGAAAGGCTTATGTGCTCAACCATGAGAGAGTGCACATGGTCTTTTAGGTCTCTATGATATTTTGATCTCTACATAACTTGCTGAAAAAAGCTGGCTTGTTGTTGTTTGTAGGTCCCAGCCTGGCCAAGCAGGTGTTTAGCTGGTTTAACTGGGCGAAAATAGCTGAAAAGTGCCCATAACCCCATCGGAAATCACTCAACAGACTAGCCTGACCCGGCTGGGAGACCAGCAAACCAGGTTTGGCTGATTTAAGATGTTTGTTTTTGTTTTTTGTTTTTTCCACTGGTTACTGGTCCTACTCACACAGCTTTAAGTCGGATTTGAACCAGCGTCAACTGACATGGAGGCGGAAGGTTAACAACTATGCTAAAGATTGGAGCCTCTAGCCTCATTTGCTTGAGGTCAGGGGAGAGAGACTTAAATACACAGCTCTAACCAGCTGGCTTCTGTTATACTTACCCCCCTAAACCTCACTCCCATCCGGGTCGCAGGCACCAATGTAAATTATGAATTTCCCCTAGCTAGTAAAGGGAAAATTTTGGCCCACAGCTGATTTGATTGGTCAACTCAATCACACAGTCACCTTTCAAGAAAAGGTCAGACTTCATGGATTCAGTTCTGAGTTCAAAAATATCATGGAGGCATCTGATCACAACAAACAATAATGCTATCTATCAGGATGTGCGACCCACACTACAACGACATTAAGGTTAGGGTTAGAGGTTAGTATTTGTTATAGCATTATAGGCAATCAGCACTGTGATTGGCATGACCAATGAAATCTTTAGAATCGGCTGAGGGCGAGGGGAACCATTTTTTTCCATCATGACCAATAGTAATTATGATTACTGCCTTAGAAAGCACCAATTATACTTTCTAGAGTCCAAAGGTCTCCAATAAAACAAATAGGGGGCCATCAAGTGCCCCTCTTGGGGATGACCCCTTTGGGAAAGGATATTAGGATATTAGTTACTGTAGATTGCGACAATTGCTCCCCAGTGTTGCTACCGCACACTCTACTGTCACTTCCTGTGAAATGCACACTGAATGATGAAAAACTGTCACTGACCACCTCGACATCAACCTGTCTGTTAACTGATAAAGGCGATGAACGCCTGACAACCTGACTGATGTAAATCTGGGTGGGAGGATCACGGACCATTAGAAAGTAAGTGTGTGCACATCTCTTAACAAAGGACACACATTCTCCTTGGGAATTCTGCTTTGCATAGTCATTTTCATTTAGTAAAAACAAAATGGAAGGTGTCTGAAGTGAGGTAAACTCTTTATTCTACCATGACACATCTCAGCGTAAGCCAACTTCCTCCTTTGTTAATACGCCTAAATCTGCAGGATTCAAAAGGAAGTTCAAAGATGTCAATTCTAATTCCTCCAAAATCACAGGAGATGTCTGAGTTTGGAAGTTCGGCTGGTGGAGTACGTGACCAGACGTTGAGGGATGTAATTCAAGCTGGCAGAACGTGAAGCCAATAAGCCACAGCACATAACACAGTCAATAATTATGGGGTGAGAGAGAAGCTTTGCTGCAGTATCCATCCGCCCTGGACTCTCCTTCTTGGACATGGATCTATAGCACATGTGCAAATAGACTGTGATGACCTCACAACTTCACTATAAACACACAAAAACAAATGCACTGGTAAATACTCATTAAAAATACCTAAATAAGATTCAACTAAACCGAGACATGCCATACTGTATGTGCCTGCTGAAAAGACCAGCATAATACAACACGAGTGAATGTTGGGTATCAGATGCTGGTCCCCAGCATGGGTTGCTAGTCTCATCAGGTTTCTTAAGGGATATTTCACCCTAAAATCTGTCATCATGTACTCACTCTCATGTCATAAAAAATACGTTCTTTTCTTCCATGGAGCACAAAAGGAGATATTTTTCAGAGTGTTCACACTGATCTTTACATAGAATGAAAGAAAATAGTGACCAGAGATGCCAAGCTCCATAAAATGTAAAACAATAAATAAAAAAGGATCATAAAGTCATAAAAAAGGCCATATTCAAATATATGGATGTGTTGTACCAGGTTTAACATCAATGATGCCAAAGGCCATTGGTTCCAGTCTTGTTATTGTTTTGTTTGTTAATTAAAATAAAGCTAAAATAAAATACGTTTAAGTTAAAAGTACTAAAATTACTAAAACAAACACAAAAAAAAAATGTTTAAAGTATTTTCAAATAAATTCAAAATATGAATAAAAACTATTGTATATACTAAAATAACTGATAGGTTCTCATATGTTTTGTAACTGAATTTGAATATGTGCACATTTTTTGTGAAACATTTCTTGTCACAGAGCTAATGTAACTTCGAATATGGACATCGGTTAATTTTATGAATAAGTGATGACAATGTTTACTTTAATTAATTTAACTGGTTTATCCGGTGGCTGAGAGAGCTCAACATGCTGCAGCTGATCTGTATTTGGTCGTGTTGTGAACTTTTGCAGCACGTTTCTATATGTTTGTGTTGTGAACTTTTGCAGCGTGTTTCTGTATTTGGTTGTGTTGTGAGTATTTTGAGCACACACGTGTTGTAAAACTAATGAAGATATTTTCTTAATTTGCAGGTGTTTTTCTATTTGCATGTGTTTTATTCAGTTGCAGCGCATTGAGCTCTCTCGGCCACGGTAGTTTTAATCAAGAAGACAATGCTGGTTGACTAGTTTCACACTAGCTAAATTTAAATTTAAATTTAAGTTTGGTTATGCATGTCCACAGGATAGACAATTACCAAAACAAAAAAGGCCATCATAATACACCTCGAATCAGTAAGAAAATTCTTGCTGATTATGAAGATTATGTTCCAAGCATCAAAACTTAAGAAATGTTTTATCATATTCAATACATTGCTCTAAATTAGTAAAGGACACTTAACCTATATGAAGTCTAACATTTGCTCAAAGCATCTGATCTTCATAAATTTCAGATCCACTGCTCCTTCTTTGAGCTCCCCTTGCCATTTGTTTTCTGTATAGAATATATGATGAGAGTATGTAATTAAAGTAAATAATATACTATCACAAACGTATAGCATATAGGCTTATTTTTAGAAACCTCCTGACTGAGTCATCATAAAATTGAAATTACATTAAGATGGTTGGGGGATCTGCTACCACGTGGTGCAACTCACACAGTGCCAAAAAAACAAAAAGGAAAAAACTTGCTTGGAAAGCCATGAAGCAAAACACTCTAGGAAACAGCAAGACACAAACATACACTGACTCCCATCGAGTCGCACGAGTGAAACGCAACAGGACACATTCAAACCCATGCTGTGATACACGCCTACATGGATCAGAGACGCAGGCCACCGGCAGCAAAGAGAAAGAGAGAAGATGCAGAGGTGTAATTCTTCAATCAATGCCATAAGGCATGAGTGTGAGGTGTAACAGACAGCTTATTGACAGTGTCTCATAAAATACTAAAGCCTGAAGCCTCATGACACCACACACATATTAACACAGGGGCGTGACAGTTCCCTGCTTTCCTTCTGACATTTCTGGTAACTCATTTATTCTACAACAACTGCACTCTGAAATTTCAACATGAGTTTATTTATTGTGCTACCATGCATAGAAAACACAATCTAGAGTGCTGTTTGCTACTAATTCTAAAGCTATTCTAACTGCCATTTACATATAGCTATGTGACTGACTTGACTGAACATATCAACATGCAGTAACTCGACACGTGAAGTCACTAGGCCCTTTTTAGGATCATGACTGTTTCTTAAGTACACTTTTAAAAAAGTCTACTTAATGTCAAATAAAAAAATGTACTTTAAAAAACATTTTAAACCATTATGTTTTAATAGTCTTTTGTCGCACTTTAAAGAATTACTCTTATTCTGATGTGTTGACAAACATACTAAAACATGTAAAGTACTTAATTATACATTTTAAGTAACCTGAATTGTTTCATTATTTTGAGTTAAATAAACTTGTTTCTTTTAGTTTTAGAGGAACTTAAATTTAACTGAAACTTAAATTTTGCATTGCTATGGCACTCGAAAAGGAGAGTAAATGCTCAAATTAAGTGTTACATAATGTTTTTTTTGTGCAAGATTAATGTTAACTCTTTCCTGGCCAGCGTTTTTTTTTTTTTTTTAAGTTGCCAGCCACTGCCAGCGTTTTTGGCCATTTTTACAAAATTTTCATGGCCCTCAGAATATTTTGTTGTCTGAATCTGAAAATGCAATATATATATAAAAAAAGAACAGAGCCTCTGCTTTTAAACAAAAAAAACCTATTTTATTCTAGCTTAAAGGTGCTCTAAGCGATGTCGGGTCACTTCTTGCTGACGTTGGAAGTAGGCTAGCTAGACCCTCCCTCCTCCTCATCCATGCACTAACCCCCCAAACCCCACCCCTAAATCCTTCTTGTCGGTTATTGGCTGGAACAGTTTGTTATGTTTCGTGGTGCGGGTTAGCCCAGTTTGTTTTTGTTGCCGTTTTTGGAGCCTGGGGTGTCTGCAGAGACCGCGTTTTTTTACAGTGTGTTCAGGGGACAGGCAGCTAGCGGATAGTGGGGAGATGTTTGCTGTATGTGACAAAAAATGTTTTGGCCTAAAAAATGTGTGACATCACTTAGAGCAACTTTAATGCATTCTTTTTTTATCAACACTTGAATGTGGGTAAGTGTCATAAAAAAAGCAATATTTTGCAGCAAAAAGCTGAGAAAATCGCGTTTTTGTCAAAGACTAAATCGGATTCAGAACGATGATCATAACATAGATGGAGTAGACTGAGTCCATCAACACCCCCAAAGCTTGCACAGTTCTAAACCTTGTCCTGAGTCGACATTTCATTCAGTAACATTAGGCAGTTCTTATTTATGCTGTTTAATGTTGATGATCGCATTATTTTACATATGCATCTGGTTACATATGCTATCGCTTGTTTCTGCTTCTTTCTTCTACATGTCTTTTGATAAGGAGATTCAGTACTCTTTCAGAAAACGTGTCATAGCGCCCCCTACCATATAACAGTGAAAACACGGAGAGCCGGAAATTTCTGTCAATGGCAGGTAAAGAGTTAAGTGGGAGATTTAGTGTTTAATGTTTTGCAATGGTAATTTAGGCCCTGTTTACACGAGAACGCTCGCGGGTGAAAACGTAAAAATATTTCATCAGATGTCTCTTTCGTTTAGACGGCGACGGCGTTTTTGGGGCTTAAAAACGCAAAAAAGTGAAACCACCCTCCAGAGTGGAAATCTTAAAAACGCTCCACCGTCGCGTTCCCGTCTAAAGGGTAAAAACGCAAATCTGCTCACGGTGGCTAGGAAGTAGAAGGAAGGTTGTACGCAGGCGCGCGGACTTGGTGTTGTTGTGTGTCAGTGCTTCACATTGCCACCTAGCCGCCTGGAGTGCATTCTACATCGAATTTCACACACTTTTGTGTCACCATATGCACGCAGATTTCCCTCCCATAACGCTCGTCTAAACGCAGAATTAGAAGAGTTTCTTTTGTTTTGTTTTTTTCAGGGGGTTACCATCATGGTGACAAGTGGAGCATGAGGTTAGTTTGTGATTTGATAAGGAGATTCTGTACTATTTCATAAGATGCGTAATAGCGCCCCCTATGAAAACATGCATAGTCGGAAAATTCAGTCAGTGGTGGGGGTTCAGGGAAAGTGTAATGTAGATATGAAGTCAATTCCTATGTATACACTTGAGTGAACTAGCCTATACAACATTTCAGATACTTATAATTAGGAACATCTGTTTTCTTTATGAATCAATATTTTCAAACAATGTAAATTTATATAACAGTATGTGATGAAAGTTTATATGACAATATGTAAAACTATGTGAAATAGGACTCAATCAAAAGAGTTAACACAACTACAAGCCAAATTTACTTAGAATACTTAAAGTATATCATGATCAAAAGATTTAATATAATTATAGGCCACATAAACTTAGACTTTTGTCAGTATAAGTCAAGTATACTTAAAGTGCAATACATAAAGTACATTTCTTATTAAGAAGTACATAAAAAGTAGACTGAAAGTATTTTCTTATTTTTAGTTTAAAAGCAGTATACTAATAGCACACTTGAAAAAACGTATTTTTCGTAAGGGGTGCTCTGTGTCCTTTTCTCTATTCCCTCTATGGCGTCAGTATGTTGCTAAGCTAATGAACCACTGCTCTACTAAGCATAAACATATATAACACACAAATAATGGAGAGGCAATTTTTTTATTAGAAATAAGTACAGTACATTAGTCAACATCTTTCTCTATTTGTCCTCCATCTTTGTATGATTTTTTTCAATGAGCTAATCACAATGCATTCTGGGAAAAAATTATCAATGAAGGATAAAATGTTGCCTTAAAAAGGCCTAAATGAAGTGCCTTAGAGTTCTTTGCATCAGAAGAATGTCTAGGTTGGCAGTAAAATGTTAATTCTGTAGTAGAATGGATGTGATGAACAGATGGTTATTTTGGTTATTCTTCATTTAGTCTCAGCCTCAGACGGCACGCCCACAGTCCACTCAATGATTTTCTGATGAATACTGCACACAAAATTAAGTCTGATTAGCTGGTATCTACACCATTTCTGGGCGTAAATGCACACTAATTTTTAGGCCATTTTGATATAGAGTTGTGTTAAGATTCAGAAGGTACTAAGTTGTTTAAAGGGGAAAACAATCAATTTGCCATTAGAGGCATCAAATCTTTATGTCTGATATTTTATTTAAACCCTAAAGTATTAAGTCAATAATCTAGATATTAGAATGGTATATAACTATTTGTTTTCTAAGTGATGCATGTTAAATAATCAGCACTTGTGGATAGACAACATTTCTGATCACAAAGTCCATCTGTCATTCTGTCAGGCGGTGTCTTCCTTTTTAAGTAGGCGGTTCTTGGTCAGAAAAAGCTGCAAACTGGATTAGACTTTCAAAAGTCTATGCAAGTGACTATTCTTTACTAAGCAGATATAGTGAATGGCTTAAATTTCAGTATGTTTCTCACACAAAGCTATCGTATGGCTTCAGAAAACTTGGACTACAGCACACAAGTCGTAAAGGCCACTTTTATTATACTTTTATGGTGCTTTTGTGTCCTTTTTGAAGCCTAAAAATCTCCATTCATTGTGATTGCATGGAAAAGAGCGACGAGTCATGGGGGAATTAAGAATGTGAAACTGTGAAAAACTGCGCCCACTGATAGCATTGTTTATTTGCATGTGCTGCATTGTGTTGCCATCCGATTTACTGAAGGAATTATGCAAATGATGTGATGCCACAAACACACCCACAAAATTAGGCCTGATCGCAGTTTGCACCGGACAATTGTGCCCTATGCAAAGAAATGCACCCAGAAAATGGCTGAATGGTAAAGTTTTTCACTCCAGGAGTTGAGGTTTTTACACAGGCTGTTTGAAAGACTTCTAAAAAAAACAACCTTCGCCTGGTTTACAATTACTGCTGCCATGATTACAAGAAAATTTACTCAAACATACCTTCCAAAAAGCCGCATTTACAGGAAAATAGTGCTGATGTTTGTGAATCAGGCACATTGTATAATGAGCCTAATTTGCATTGAAAGAAAGGACATTTGCAGAGAAAGAATGGCAAAGACTTCATTTAAATATGCAGTCTGCAGTGTATACCTGGTTAAGTAGAATTCGTTACTTGACAATGACGATGACTTATAATTTGAAAACGTAGCAGCACTGCTACTAATGGAAGAGGATGCCGGTGTTAATTGAAGTTTTTGTTTTAATTACAATGTTAAACAAAATGCAAAGACAAATTCTAATGAGGCATTGTGTGTATTATGACTTGCTGTGACCCTATGTGAGATCCACCAATCTTTTAATTGATTTTTTTTTATTAATGAGGAATATCTCTGCCATTCCTGTAGGTGCTCAAGCCCCGAGGTCTATCGTATGAAGGTTTACTGGAGTTCTCTTGTACAATGCAATCTGATCTCATGAGAAAACATAATATACTTATATATACATATTTTACGAGTTGGTGATTTTGTCTGAATTTGTCCGTTTTGATTTGTATAAAAATGTATCATTTAAAAAACAAACAAACACTAAGTATGAAGGTCCACCCCAATCCTATCCGTCTGTGGGGCGTAAGCAGATCGTATGAAAATATACGAATGAGATTATACAAATTCATACGATTTTCCCACCAATTCGCCAAAACCTAAAATAGTTAAGAATTGCAATGAGAGTACGTTGGTACAATAGCTTGACAAACAAGCGTTTGTCAGCTTGGGTTGCCTTGAATCACATACAGACTGAACCCCTGAAAAGTTCAGCTAGTCACTTTGGTCACAGAACACGACTCATAGCCATTATGACAATATTCCACTACATCCCAACTCCCAAGTCCGTCAAATAATGTGCTTGGGCTGTGTGTCATCACCAGTGGCTCTGCATATCCTCCTGAAGGACGTTAACATTAGGAAAGAGCGGCCAAACTTTACTTTTAACAAGATAGTGATCATTTCAATCTGACCTTTACAGTTTGAACGGCACAATTCGGCTCAGATTGTTTTATGATCCTGTCACAATGATGCATGCTTTGCAAAGAGGGTGGGATGGGGGAGTCAAAAACTATATTGTACTTGACAGCTAACCCACAGCTCGGCTGAAGCTCTATTGCTTATTTCACATGCGAAGGAGGAATTTCTTAAAGGCACAGCAGCAAACAAATGGACCGTTTAATTCAGGGGGTGTCCAATCCTGCTCCTGGAGGGCTACTATCCTACCGAGTTCAGCTTCAATCCTAATTATAAACACACCCGAAACAGGTGGATGTCAAGGGATGTGTCCGGAATCGCATACTTCTGAAAACTGAGGTACTTCTTTTGAATACGTAACTACTTTGAAAAACTATGTCCTATTTAGTATAAATGTGTGTAGCATGACTGTAATCCGGACATACTACACTACATCAGTGTATCAGTGTTAGTTGCTTCGTTTCACTGCCATTCAAAAATACTCCCCTGTGGCCTCATGGGATAGTAAAGTGTCCTCTGGATCCGCTCTTCAGAATCTCTGTGAAAGTAGTAGGTCATTCGTGTACAGTATGTTTCGCCTACTGTTTTATTATTCAGACATACTACTCATTTCACACACTGTTTTTCACCTACTTTAAGTCCTACTACACTGGTCCTAGGTCAACCTCCAGGCAACTGTGATGGGGTAAGTTTGAACTAAAAACTACAGGCAAATGGAACTCCACAAGCAGAATTGGTCAACCAAGGCTTTAGAGAAGATTTAGAAAAACAAAAGTATCACATTAACACTGACAAATAAGGGTTTCTGCTCTCCTTGACCTGTCTTTGAAAGTTTTAAGTTACCTGGTTTTAACCTGGTTAAAACAGAGGTTCTGGTCATACATGAAGTCCCTCATCCCTGACCCTACTGTTCCCTCCACCAATCCTTCCTTTAGCCGAGTGAGTCCAAATAAGAGCAACAGTCCTCTTCACTTCTCTCTTCAGCAGGTGGCAAGTCCTTCAAGGAAGCCTTTTGAAGGAACTCCACAATCCGCTGGAGCCCCTACTGCCTAAGTTAAAAGACCTGAGGCCAAATGTGAGGAAGACTCTATCTCCTCCACCACTGGGATTTAAAAGGCCACCTGGAATGAATTGTACCTCAGCTTGATCCCCTGAGGGCCAGAAAGGCTTTGGGCGGGCAGCACCGTATTCATAATGCTGCAGCAGAAAGTGCACAGATCCACACAAAGGCATGAATGCAGCAGCTCCAGTTGGTTTTAAACACCACTGCTATGCCATCAGGGCTATTGTGTGCGATAGAAATGAGAAGCGGGAGCCACTCGAATGCATGCCGTTGTGTGGATTGGAGAGAACGGTGGCATGCAGAGACCTTATGGTGACACATTTACGTGTACACACAAACACGATCCAACAACAAAACCTGTGATAAGGGGGAAAAGTACACACTCAAAGCAAACAGCAAACTAGGTTTAATGCATTCTGGGTCAAATTAGGCCTCTAGCCAATGATAATAAGAATTTGGAGAGTGCATCAAATGCGGTCTTAAATGAATTCCCTTCAGACAATTAAAGCAAAACCTAGGCAGCAGCTTGACAGAAGCACATGTGGGCTTTTTTGGGGGATATAAAGCATGAAATGTTCCTACAACCTGACAGATATGACTAAAATAGGTTTTCTGGGAAACTGCAATAAAATTAATGCTCAAATATAAACATGTTTGAAAGTATACCCACAAAATTAAAACATTTATACATGACATGTTAACACTGTGAAGTCAAACACGTATTTATGTGACTGTAAATATTACTTGAGAAATTAATGAAGAAAAGAGGTTTATGCCGAATTGACTGTCATAGATGGTGTTACGGAAAGTCACGAAGAGCGCCGTCTTCCGGGTGACGTCATCCGGCATCTGTTGGAAAAAGCCGAACTCTAATTGCGAGCGCACCTGATAGAGATTGATTCATCATAAGAGCGCATTAAAGACCAAACACAGGCAGAAACAAGAGGGGTGAGAACAACGCTTGTCCTGCGGGGTTTCCAGCTTGCCTCCTTTTGAAGAAAGGCTCTTTGGCTCTTTGTAACTAGAAGTTATGAGGTATGAGTGAGAAATATAACAGAAATCGGATGCGCATCAGTGACTAATCAACCCGAGACGCTGCTGGTAGGAAGACTGCTTGAAGCTTGATTAATTTATATTTTGAGAAGACATTTTAACTCGATTATGATTAAGAGTATATACGATGTATATATGAATTTAAATGTCTAGTAGAATGTGTATATTGTTGTAATCCAATGTCAAGATGTCCGATTGTAATTAGATTTTGTATTCTTTTTCTCTTCCCGTTTTTTTTTCTTTTTCTTTTAAAAAGGTTATCAACCTAGTTAGAGCTTGAACCTTTCTACCAAAGAATTTACTTTTTGAAGAAAATCTAACTGCAAATGAAGTTCATCTGTTCCAATGTATTGTGACATGAATGGAAAGTAAAAAACTGCAAGTCAAGATTGTAACAACTTTAATGAAGAGTGAAAGTAAAAGCCATTTTTGAGATGATTCCTGTGTCCGTGGTTGACCCAGCATTTTTTCAAGTTAAAAGCAGAACTGATGCGTGAAATCCGAAAAGAAACTTGACAAACAGAATAAGTGTTAAAGAACAGCTTACGAATGTCTGTACAAAGTTATATTCAAAATTTCAACTTCTGTCATGTCCATGTAAGGCCGGTAAATGGTACACACTGATACACTCAAGGATACCACAAATAGACGTGCAAAGAACATCAGTAACATAAAACTAGAAGTTCATCTGCATTGATTTGTAATCTAAATGATTTTTATGAAAGAAAAACTTGTAAATTATAGTTTGGTTCTGTTGTTTCTGAACACTGAAAATGTCTGGAAAGCTTATATTTGCAGTGCTGTGTTTAACACTTAAACCAGGCTAATAAATCTTCCTATTAGCTCAGCGGCTGATTTGTTTAGTGCTGGATTTATTAGCTTAGTCACTTCCTCCCTCACTTCCTCCTTTTCTTGTCCTCAGCCGGCATTTCACACCCACAGTCATTTGAGTCAACTATTGAAACAATTAAATAGGAAGTTCATTCAGACTACGAAGAACCTAATATATGAGCTTTCTGCAACAATCTATATCCTCTAACTTCACGGTTGGTCAATACATGGGGGAAAAGCCATAGAAAAATAGAGCAAAAAGTTTTAGTCAGCAGTGTTTAAAGTGCCCCTTTTGTATAAGCTTGACCAAACCTGTCAAGTTATTCCCTCTTTCATGCAAACACATTTGTTTTTCTATTAAAATAAGACTTTCCATTGACTTCTGGTGGTTTAATATTGAGCTACTCTACAGTTTAATTTTTCTTTACTTTTCTTTAAGAAATGAATACTTTTATTGAGCAAGGACGCATTAATCAAAAGTGACAGTAAATACATTTATAATGTTACAAAAGATTTCTATTTCAAATAAAAATTGTTCTTTTGAACTTTCTGCTCATCAGAAAATCCTTTGATGAAAAAAAATGTATCACGTATTCCACAAAATATTAACCACAAAAATAATAAACATTACAAAGGAATAAAAAAAATAAAAAATATACTTAAATAGAAAACAGATATTTTAAATTGTAACAATATTTCACAATATTACTGTTTTCACTGTACTTTTGATCAAATAAATGCAGCCTTGGTGAGCATGAGACTTCTTTCAGAAACATTACATTTTTTTAACCAACTTTTGAATGGTAGTGTACGATAATATTTTCTACCACTAACCTGAAACATCACAGAAACTTTTAAGCATTTTTACATATTCATTAAGCTGTTTACCAGTACTATAAATTGCAGGTGATTTCAGGTTTCACTATCCTTTACTTTTGAATGTAGGCTAAATCTGATCCACACAGAGAGTGATTCTCTCTCTCTCTCTCTCTCTCTCTCTCTGCTCCTTATCTCCATCTGGTCTTGGGTTTACCGTCAGTTGCCAGCTTGCTGCTCTCTCTCTCTCTCTCTCTCTCTCTCTCTCTCTCTCTCTCTATCTCTCTCTCTCTCTCTCTCTCTCTCTCCCTCTCCCTCTTGTGCAAATCTGGCTTAGGACACAAACACCATTATCTTTGCAAAATGCACCCACATCTAAAGCTTAAAAACCATAATGTTAGAGAAAACCTGGCCACAGAGTCAACGTCCAATGCAACAGCTGGCCATTAATCATACCATAGTTTTACAAAGCAAACCGTGGCCTATTATCAGCCATTTTAAAGGAATAATGCTGAACAAACGTTAGCATCCCTGTGTAAAGGCCTGATAAGAGACCACATCACCACAGTACGTGTCTCACGGGCTAAGCATACTAATGAAAGACACCAAACAAGCAGCAGGGCCCTGGTAATATGTCATTAGCTGTGTTTGCTAAGGAAAGCATCACTATTACTATTGCTCATTTAACAAACCAAGATGCCAAAAATATGGATATTAATATGCAAATTATAAAAAAAGTTTTAAATCTAAATAAATGTAGTGTTAATTGTGAGATATATGAGATCTATGGGAAATAATAAATTGCAAATATATGCAACTTATACACAGGAGTCGTCAAAAATTCACGTTAAACTCACAGCACATGCACTGATGAGGCTCATTTACTGTGAACGGAGGTGCTCTGAGACACGATTCATGAGCTTCTTCCGTGAACAAAGTGCGCCGGTTGACCGGTTTCAAAGAAACAGTCAGATTGCGACTGCAATTTATTTCTGTTATATTTACAATATTATCTCATATTTCGATCTGAATATTAATAGTCTATTTATAAACGCATACTATCTCTTTAACCAGAACTATCCTTACAATCACGACCGAAAACAAAAATAGCATTCAATCTTCATCCCTCAGTCCCTCAGCTAAAATGAAATAATACTAAAATTGCAAATAGGTGGCAGCAAATCATTGTCTTAACCAGTCAGTCATTGAATCATTCAGTCAAACGATTCATTTAAAATGGCTGCTTCATTCAGAGACAAAGCAGAACGAGTCGTCGTCGAGTGAGTTGTCAAGTCATTCATTAAAACGATTCGCAAACTGAAACTGTGTTGCTTGGAGACACGCAATAGCTCTATGGTTTGGATCTATTTTCGTTGGCAAAATAGAGAAAAAACAGACAATATTTTGTCTAAAGTGTGTCACCTAATAGCCTATTAACTTATTGTTTATTGAATTGTTGTTTAAAATCAATATCACAATTGCAAATGTGCTGATATTCGGGAAAACAGCACTTTTTCTTGTGTGATATTGCTTATATAAATATTAAATATTGCTTATATAAATATTAAAAACAATAACTTATACAGAGACTTTTTTTGCACCATATCTTGGTTTTTGGTATTTTTATTAATTTTGGTGGCATTTTTACTGCAAGCTCCTGTAAATTTCCGACCCTGGTGTGTGCGCACTGTGTGATGGTGGGGGGCAGGGCTCTTTTTCAAGCGCAAGCGGAGGCCCCATCAGTTGCAAGGCCCATTTCAAGTGAAACAGGTGAAACACAGCAAAGGCCGCTACTGCAGAGGAACCGTGTTTGATCAACTCATGATGTGACAAAGTGCTCTCACTATGGCAGTTACTAGAACGCTGCTGGAGTAAAGGTTCAGCACTGATGGACAGTTCCCTAACCACATCCTCTTTTCCACTCTCAGAGAATAGCCAAAATTGAGCTGAAATGGCTTTCTCTGACCTGTGCACCAGAAGCAGCTCCATCGCTTTAAACTGTCCAAGCACTGAATAAAGTTGATAGACTCCAATCAATTCTTCCACTAAAGCTGTTCCTTGCCATTGATTTTTGAATTTAATATTATAGTGCGCTTAGTTTCCTTCTATTTCCTATTTATAACATATTTTGATCGTTTTAGTCCTAAACCTCGTACTGAAGCCAAAATTCACAAGCTTGTATAAAGACTTTGCTTGTTTTTGACAAGAACAAATGTATCAAATAAAAAGAGCACTGCTTTTATGTGCTCACACTGTCCATCTTTTAAAAAAATCAATATGCCATATTGAAATAGATTTCTGAAAGACTATTTTTTGGAGTCACTATCTGCAAATCCCAGACGCCGGGTCTGGAGAAAGACATGGAGAGGAAGGAAATGGGGAATGGAATCGGGACGTGAGAGATAGTGGAAAAGGAAATAGAGATGGAGGTAGATCATGAGGGATGGGATTAGAGCATTGATATGAATCATATTAGCGTCTCAATAGAGTGTTCGTATCAAGCTCATAATACAAATTACCGCTGGGAAAGGCTAAGAAAGGGCTTAGGAAGTTGACCCTCCGGATTTCAAAGGACCATTGATGCATTAAGTTGCTCCTCCTCCCTGCGGCAGGCAGGATCAACATTGGTGCGATAGTGAGAGCAGTTTACAGCCTTATCGGCAGTGTCAAGCCTCCAAACGTCACACTGAGAGTGAGAGCTCACACTGAACAACAGGAAAACAAAATGCAACTGAATTCTCCTGCAGGGCTTCCTCAAAGCACATCCAGTGATATAAGCAGAGTTGAGGTTGCCCTGTTGGTCATCAGTCTGAACAGATGCAAACCTGGAGGTATCAGTCAATCTGATACAGAGCAAGAAATCGAAAACGAGAAAGCACATCAAGATGAGGCATTAGAGTCTATGTCAGTGAGTGAGAGTGGGCGGGCAAGGAGGTACAAAGGTGTAGGACTCACCGCGCCACTGTCTGTTCCTCATCCTCTCTAGGCTCATTGTCCTGACCTCGCATGTCACTCAAGGAAGTGCATTTACCAGCCGACTATGTGCAGCAACCAATAACGCAATTCAGTCTGTCAAGCCTCTAGCAATTTAAACGCTTGCAGCACCTCTCTGCAATGGTTACAAACCTCAAACCAAATAGGTGAGGAACAAGTTAATTAACATGTCCATCAGCGAGGCTTTCTTCACTGTTAAAGTGCCACTGTAATGTTAGCTGAATAGCTCTTGATACGGGGAGTTATTTCAGCCTTTCTTCACCTGGCTTTAGTCACCCATCAAGCAGCGTGGATGGCCTCGCGAAATGTCCTCTTCCAGTGATCTATCTTGTCAGTCAGCATAGCATGTCTACCGCAGGAGTTGGCCAATCACTCTCTGTGTAAATCTGCATATAAGTGAAGAGCAAATCGCTAGAAGTAATACCTACGTTGAAGTTTATGCTTGGAATACTACTTTCCTTAAGCAGTTCTAAGTGATTTCTATAAAATGTCATTGGTTGACTGATCTCACTGAATGAGATGTCCTAAAATATCACTCAGACATCTCTATCCTCTACAAAAAAGTGTGGTTGGAATCTTTGTTTAGCCAGTCTGAAGATGCTTTCTGCCTGTCAGTCATTCATCACATTGCTTTTGAAAACTTTTTTAACTTTGAAGAAGATGTGCTGCTGTTTTCTGACTACAAAGTCTGTTCAGGCAGGGTTTGGGACAGAGAGAGGGTGTCTACTTCAGTGGCTAAAAACCTGTTCACACCCAGGGTGATAATATAAAGTTTTAATAATCCTTATAATTCATTTTAATAAGAAGAACAGTGTTGAAGTCCACACTACAACGATAACGAAGCAGCGGAATGATTTTATTGTAATCCCTTTGAGAATATTTTTTGAACAAAAAGTAGCGACAAAACTGCAGCGCGCTTATAATAAACAGAACATTATCATCCATTGGTGTGAATGCTAACAGTTATTGTTATAGATATCTTCGTAATGTTTAATCAAAATGTAATAACTTGCAGCACTTCTGAAATTACTTTCCATTTCAGCTGACATCATCAAGGCAGTATGGGCGGGGAAAACAGTCAAATACACATTGAACCATTCTAAAACAAATTATCACAATTAGGGTTGCTGATAAACGGGGGGTGGGGGCAAATGGACCTTTTGTCCTAAGCTCAATTTTGACCGAGCAGGAAGCAGACAGAGATGGTGCAGGTGTGAGTTTTTAGTTGTTTTCCTCCTAAAACCCCTTTCCCTTACCTCAAATTAACCTAGTAGCTGGCCTGCTGGCTTCAGTGTTTGCACTTTGAAGAAGGAGGTCATGGTTGTGGTGGTGGCATTTCACTTGTGAACGCTTCCAAAATTCGAGGCAACATGAAATGGGGTTTGCTGAAGTGATGTCCTTAAAGTCAATACAGAATCAAAATGGATGCTATTTACTTTAATGCACATTCTTGGTCTTATTGTGCATGATTCACTGGTGTACATTATTTCAAATAAAAAAAAATTGCCTCAGTAAACTTTTAGCAAAATGCAATAACTTGCCCTTCTGCCTCTGAATCTGAAATGACTTTCCTTTTCAGATGATGCTACGAATCCCTCTTACTTTCAACCCCTCGCCTCCAGTCGCCTGGCTCCATACTATGTAATTCACACTTTTAAATGATCCAGCTTATGAATGTCCGAACACCGTTTTACATTCACATTAATAGCAGACACTGTGCAAATGTTTCTACAGGCCATGATCTTATTCACAAACTATCTGTGAATCCAAACAAAAATATTTGACCAATGGGCAAATACACTGTGGACACTTCAAACAATTGCAGTAATTAACATGCGGAGCTGCATCTCCTTGTTTAAACTGATTGTATAATGAACCACAAAGCATTCAGTGTGTGTTCCAATCAATCAGATCAGTCAATCTATCTATCTAATGCAAGTTTCATTTTTGTATCTCTGTATATAATCGTTGCTGTGAGTCTCTTGATCTAGATGCATAAATATAGCATTCCATCAGCAGATCCACATGGACATGATAAAAACTTTATTATTCATCCTTCCTCTAATTAAGAGAGTTCGTTAACTCACTCTCTGGACCCAGCGGGGTTTATTTTGCTGATGAACACATAAGTAGTACGCAACGGAAATGCCAATTAACCCCATTTACGCTTCCATGCATTCCACACCTCCACAAAGAAACAGATGCCTAATATTACCAGAAAGACATACCTTAAAAACACAAACGCAAATAAAAAATTCACTCTCATGCACATATATATGCATGAAATGTACTGTAGCCCACATGTAACAGTTGAAATGGATACAAACATGGTAATTTGACGCTGAAAACCTAAATCGCAATTTCAAATGCAGCTGCAAAGGTGAGTCACACACACTAGGTTGATTGTCACTTTGCAGTATGTGTCAGCTATAAAGGAGATCTGACAGTTAGCACTCTGATATGTGAGTCTTCAAAGCAACATGAGGCCCATAACACAGTGCCAGCGAGTCTGAATAACCTATGCTTAAATTACAGATGCATCTGTCACAAAGCTATCAAATGACTTAAAATGTCAAGGAGAACATCTCAGAAATAACAACAATATGCCAGACATGCACAAACAGCATCAGTGAAATGGAATAGTGGCTAAAAGTTGGCATAATTGCTAAATGCCACAAAAGAATGGCTTAAATAAAACTTACAGGATTGAATCGACACCTCTGCGACCCAGAATAATACAAAGCTTCACATAAGCTATGCTTCACAAAGGAGGATTTTACAGAGCTATAACTAAAAAAATGCTTATTAAGCCAAACGCTACAAAAAGAAATGTGGCTTGATGAGTGACCTTTAACCCTATTACCCACATCCAGACAGGCTTATGTTTGGAGAAGGCCAAAAGCCACTAATTAAACTTGCGGTGGATGTCTAATTGTACATGGGATACTATACCTCATTGAGGTCATTAGGTCTCACGATTCCCCATGATTGTTGTATAACATCCCAAAAATAGTTCCTGAAGGTAAAAACTACACATTTGTATGAAACACAGACTGATACTCATGCATCACATACAATTCAGTCAAATAAATCAAAAACTGTAGCACAAAACTCTGGATTCTGTTTCACATCAATACTTACAACAAACGCAACAATCAAAACCTCTCAACCGCCACCTTCCCTTCAGGACCCTCACCAGTGCAAAATTTATTTGACACACTCATTTCACTTCATACAGCATATTACAGATGAACTGATCAGTGAAAAAATGTGTTTTAAATAAGGGAGACATTCGAACTGTGCAATAATCAGGAAATATTGATCTATATATTATGTGCAACCCTGTCCCTGAAGGGCCTCCAGCAATACATATTTTTAATGGCTTTCTTGTCTCCCGTATAACCTCAACATAAAAATACAGTGAGGAAGTTGTAAGCATTACATATATAATTTTGGGTAGTCTGTCACTTACAGTTCCTAACAATATGTTGTTGATTTTTATATACTGTTACTACACACCAACCTATTTGAGCTATTAAAATATTTGTGTTACTACAAAACATACTGATAATAACACTTATGGTACAATGGAAGCCCACGTGATGACCGACACAAACTCAGAACACAATCAGTGTAACACATGACTAAACAGAGGGAATTTAATTTTTTACAATATTTCACAGCAAAATATGCCTGACACCTTAAATATATATATATATATACATATATATATATATATATATATATATATATATATATATATATATATATATATATATATATATATATATATATATATTAAATTCCCTTGAAATTATGTTATTTATTTTATTTTACATTATTTAACAGTAAAAATATATGTATTATCTTTTAAAACAATAACAATATGTCATTTATCAAATGGTGGTAACTTTTACCGATTTTTAGTTTTGTTAAATTACTTTTTTCAGGTCTTGGAGCATTAGCTGATGAGTTTAATAAGATGTGTATATCAGAAAACATACAAAATGTGCAGTGCTGGGGCACCTCCAGGACCCGGATCGAGAAACACTGATCTACATCAGCCGTCATCTGTTTCAGCACCACGGACAGCGACTATTCAATAAGACTCGAGTCCAAGCATTCAAAAACACTTAAGGTCAACTTGCCCCTCAGTTATGCTGCAGGGCCCATTGAAATTATGTTTTAGAGGGATTTCTACACTACAGCATCTGTGTGGTGGCTCAAAACAGAAAAGAAACCTCATAATGACACACATTCAATGAAATTTGTTTCACTGTAATGTGAATGAGACCCCTGGCGAGAACAATTATTGCACACAGTTATATTACTTACTGCGTCGTGCAGGCTCTTTAGGGAACGGTCTGTGGAGATGGTCCTTGAGGGATGCTTGATAACCACCGTGTGTGTACGTGTGCGTAGTAAAACGACAGGTAAATAAATATGGTCTTTTAATTGCTCGTGCTAGGCGTTCACTACGCACAGCTTCGTATTAAACTTCAACCACCAACTGTCTCTGTGCGCGTGTAATTGCTCTTGTACGATATTGCGTGCGTCGCGATTCGACATGTGCGAGATTGCTTTAAAATATTTGGGCGATTAAATAACAGTCGAATGTTTCTAAATAAAAAAATACTAATTAAAAAACAAGGTATACAGTTGTGCTTCGCGTAAATGTATTGCTCGATTACAACGACTGACAACAAATAAGATAAAGCGCACAAGCAAAAAGAAGCGATTACGAGTTGTATTAGACGTCAACGTTTACACACTATTGTTTACAAACGTCGGACGGACTGTCGATTTTTCGGAAATCGTACGAAAATCAGACGCTAGTGTACTTGCCATGATTCCGTCGTCTTAAAGACTTGCGGGTAAAAAATAAATACCAAATATCGATGGGAATTAAACGGCTCATGAGAGTATCCTCGGCAGAAACTAGTCAGGAATTAATGTATATGATGTAACATCGGCAAAAAAGAAACACGGTAGCTACACACGGACGACGACAGCTCGCGGAGCCTCCCTCTCCTTCCCTCGCGCTCTCTGTACTGTCGCTCGCTCACTCACGACGTCACAGGGCAGTGCTCCTCTCTCTCATCTGCAGTCTGTAGTGTGCAGTCTGCTCACTACATGAAGACACCGCCGGTGAATAGAGTGGGAATTAAAGCGCTCATTGGCTGAGGGAAAGACAGATGGTGCGCTCATATCCCAGATAAATAGTGCAGACCTCCTCCCTGCGCAGTGTGGATGAGCCAATGGAAACCCGCGGTCTCCAGTTCTCCTCTTCTAGTGAAGTGTCACTTTGATGTATGTAGTCATTCTGTCACTATATTATATATATCCGTCGACTGGAGCACCTTGATTCTTTTCTGAGCTGAATGAAGCTGGAAAAACATGGTTTGTTGGCCTCTCAGCCTATAATCTGTTGGCTGGTTTTACGGTGCTTGGTCACTTTTTAGCTGCTCCAGACGGGGAAACCAGCTGGCAGACCAGTTGAACACTATAGGCTTGTCCAGGTTGGAAGACCATCTTAAATCAGTTAAGACAAGCAAACCACTTAGGCTGTCATAAGTTTTTTTAGCAGAGTTGGTGCTCTTGATAATAAAGGTAATTTACTGGCATTGGTGGTTCCATGAAGAACCTTTAACATCCATGAAACCTTTGCATTCCACAAAATGTTCTTTACAGAGAAAATGTTCTTTAGATTTTTTTTAAACGTTCTTCACACTAAGAAAAAATGGTTTCTTTTCAGAACTGTTCACTGAAAGGTTCTTTGTGGAATTTTTTCTGTGCCATTTCTGGAACCTTTATTTTTAAGACTGTGTGTGGAGATGCTACTCTTTTTTATTACAGTGCTTTTAAGGCAGCACTGTATTGATATTCCTTAATCAAGTTTTACTTCTGCTACTGCTGGATGATTTTAAAACTCAAATTACTTAACATGCCATTTAATACAATTGAAATCAAATATCCCATTGACATTGATATATATGCATGCAGATTTGCGACAGGTCTTTTTTCAATAATTTATTTTCATATTGATTTTTGACTGATTATTTTTACGGACGGTGTGTTATGTGTCACAACAACAGCAAAGCATCAGAACCAAAGCCTATAAATCTAAGATTACCTAAAACAAAAGCAGTTTAGTTTGTTGTCCTATTACCCAGTTTGGAATGAGTATTTTTTGAGCAATGGATTCCCTTAGGAATTGTAAATGGGTTTTCAGAATGGGCAATTTACAATTGTTATGGAATTTTTATATTCTATTTGATTTTTGGCTCCTTATTCCTGAGTTACGAGAACAGAGAATCTTGTTTTTTCTGTATCATGTTTATACAGCTGGAAAACCCATGAGAAGACATCTAATAGGGTGAATACAGAGCCCACACCTTCTGCCCCCCAGGGGAGCAGAAGGTAATTTTGGTTGTAAATGAAGACCTTTTGACTTTTCAAGAATAAAGGACAATTTGACCTGCCTGGGAAGGAGGGGTTATTACAATGCAAAAGACTATATAATGTGCTGCCTGCAAAAAACTGGCAGGTCTGTTCCTACCTGGGGTAGCTGCCATGTTTTTGTTTTTTTTTGCGAACAAGGCCTCCTTTAAAAGAATAAACTTTCTTTTAAAGAACAATTGGAATCTGATGTCTCTTACTATGATGTTGTTTGTTAATTAAATTGTTTTTGCCACAACACAATTTATGAATAAAATGAGGGATGTGGTAACTCTTTAGAGTTAGTTAACCTTAGTTAATATGAACTAAGAATGAACAATACTTTTTCAGCATTTATTAATCTTAGTTAATATTAATTTCAACATTTACTAATACGTTATTAAAATCAAAGGTTGTATTTGTTAACATTAGTTAATGTATTGTGAACTAACATGAACAAACAATGAGCAGCTTTATTTTTTATTAACTAATATTAACAAAGATTAATAAATACTGTAACAAATATTGTTCATTGTTAGTTCATGTTAGTTAATACATTAACTAATGTTAACTAATGAACCTTATTGTAAAGTGTTACCAAGAGATGTTTTGTTCAACATCAGTTATACGCAATCATAATTAACATGCATTTTTAGACATCGTTTTTTTTTTAAACGTAACGTTGTATTCTTGTTACAGTCTGTAAAAAAAAAAGAAGAAAAAAACATCATCTTTAAGAAATGTCATCACACCTTTCCAAAAACTATTATTCTAAAAGCCTATAGAAAATTCCCAAGGGGACCCATGGTGAATTAGTTTTCCAGACTGGCCTGTGAATTGCCGTTATGCCTGAACAGTGCTCTTTCCATATTTCTTTGAAAAAACATAAACCAAGTTCCCAGTTTCTTGTTTTGAGCTTGGGAATGGAAGAGTTCCTCTGTCAGATCGCTGCTCTAAATCCTGTGGCTCTGTTCTTGGCAGTGGAAGCCGAGAGGATGAGTCATGCTGGTTGAAAATGATATCTCACTATTCGATGAGAGCAGCATTTATCATGTGAGTGAGGATGCATGCAAACATTTAATTATAGACCTAGTCCATTAGGATGTCAACACCTCAGCAGTCTCTTTCCCACAAAGTCAATAATGACCTTTAAAACTTTTTGATTTGCTGCGAAGAAATGCAATGCAATTTTCATGTTTGCAACTACTGTTGGTGCACCAAAGTAATCATATGGATGGCCATAAGTAAACCCAAAGCACCGCCACATCTCATTTCATCCGAGGATCACCCTCAAACTCTTCTAAGCATTAGGTTTGTGCTCTCACATTAGACAGAAGGGAAATTGGACAGTGTGCAGTGGGCTGAAGTAATTACTCATACAGACACTGTCATACTCATGACAATAGATTGTCCTTGCTGAGCACAAACAGAGGAGTACAGTAGGATAGGGAGCACTTCATTATTCCCTGCTGCAAATGTTTCTGCACAGCCACTTTCAGGGAGCTCTCATTTACATATACATCGGCACACGGTGGAGGAAAATCATTTACGTGAGTCCATAATCACTATAGTTTTACTGTAGGGGACATGCATTTGTACAAGTGCTGTTTCTACACACCAGTAGGCCTATTACCGTTCATTTGGAAGAGGCCTAAATGTATCTCTCTGTGCAGTATTGGTTTACGTGGCTATGAATAATTTGCAGTATTAATTTGAAGAAATTATTATTAGTGGTGCTTGCTAAAACAAGCTTAACTCATTCTGCACCATATGTGCTACAGACATGAATCATATCTCAAAATGTGCAGTTTGATGTCTGCTATTACTTTTGTACGTTTAGATTTATGATTTTTGCCCAGGACAACATTTGTTTTACCACCTTGCAACACCATAGCATTGTTAGAACTGCTTGAAAATCTATTGGTAAATAATATATTCTTATATTTTCAATATGCTCATATGAATTGATATAATTAGCTAAACAGATGAATGGATGGATGGATTTTAAAATAAGTATGAAGTTTGTGTGTGTGATATATATACAGTACTTATCTCTATTCTCTATACTTATCTACATAAGTATGTGTGTGAACCATAAATTATCTAAACAAATCATATTCATCCAACTTCTGAATTAGGTCTGGGTCAGTTTTTCAAACCAAGGCTTCAGATAAATCTTTCCTAACAAGGCCAGCTGTTACACCGACCAGAAGAATGACTTATCCCTCTCTTCCTATTTCTGGATCAATTCCATTCATCAGAACTCATTCATCACACACTCTTTTTCTTCAGCTCAGAACAAAGCCCTCCACTGGTCAATCTAATCCAAGGTTGTTCACAGACAGGTAAGATCAGTGAAATCACAACTAACTCGCCTGGGATCTGTTCCATTAGGCATGCCACTTGAGTTCCTATCCTGGGACAAACTCAGTCAGTCTGCAACACGTAAGATATGGAGGACCAGCATCAAGCAGTGTCTTGCAGTGTGGCATGCAATAATTTACCTGAAACTATTTTAAACAACATGTTTATTATAATTATCATACATGCAGTTTATCAGTGCATATTATTTGATTGACTAGAAGGAATATTTGTATTAAAAACTGTTAACTTAAAAAAAGCTGATGAATTAGTTTCTAATATATACGATTCTTTAATGATCAAAAACCATGATTATGTACAGTATATATATATATATATATATATATATATATATATATATATATATATATATATATATATAAACAGCACAACTGTTTTCTACTGATAAGAAGAATAAATGTTTCTTGAGCACTAAATGTCTGAAGGATCATGTGACACTGAAGGCTGGAGTAATGGCTTCTGAAAATTCAGATACCACTGTTGAATCAGATCGAATGCATTAATTTTATGAACAGCAGCTATGCTAATTATTTTTCCATTTGCTTTTCTGCTATTATCTCGGGACGCTAGTCCCGAGGTGAATGGCGTTCGTCAGCTCCAGTTTGTATCCAGCCTCTCACATACCCCTTTTCCACCAAAAAAGAACTGGTTCGGAACTGGTGCTGGTTCAAAGTTGGTTCGGAGTTGGTTCAACTTGCGAACCTTTTCAGAACCTGTTTGTTTTTCCACTGACTAGAGCGCCCAGCGAACGGCGTCGTTACGTCACTGTGTACGTCGCCATACGTCTTAGCTAGAAACGCTTGCAAGTACAACATTACTTTGGGATTATCTCTAACTTGTGTACCAAGAAGGCTTCAAAAACAATTGAAATATGTAAGTCTTTTAATCTTTTCCTTTTATATGTAATCTTTTCTGATTAGTTATGTACCCCTGTTTTGTGTCTTTTTTTTCCCTTTCCATTTATTTGTTCTATATTGTGACTGTTTTCTTCTTTGCTTAGTTATAATGTTTTCAAAAAAATAAAAAAATAGAAACGCTTGCGCCAACTTCAACCATAACATTTACAAAGGCGGACTACATCGTGTTTCTGCAAATGTTCCGGGCTTTGCGATCCTATATTATGGTCAGAAAAGATGTTTAGAACACATCTAAACCCGCCCCCAGCCCCCGACGTAAGCATAACGTGGTAAAAGAACGGTTCTAGTCCAGCAAAGAGTTGGTGCCGCTTTGGAACCAGTTTTCCTGGCCGAGAACCGGTTCTTTGGCTGTCGAAACACAAAGAACTGGTTCGCGCGCAGGCACCGGCTCCGAACCGGCTCTCAAAATGCTTTGGTGGAAAAGGGGTAACAGAGACTTCAGATCCCCCAACACCTGCGATAAGATGACTAAAAGCCTGTGAAGAGACGACTCAACGCCGGTGATATGTCATGCCCTAAATTAATACATGATTAACTAACTGTATTTTTTCTATGTACATTTCTGAAATGCACTTTCTGTAAAGCTGCTTTGAAACAATATGTATTGTGAAAAGCGCTATACAAATAAATTTGAATTGAATTGAAAGTTCAGCTTTGACATCAATATAATAGTCAAATAAATTTGTTCAAATTGAAAAGTTATTTTAAACTGTAATAATATTTCACAATATTTTGTATTTACTGTATTTTTCAGTTAAATTCAGCGGAGAGCCTAATAGATGTTCAAATACATTAAAATGATAATGATTCCAAACTTTAGACATTATACATATCATACCGCTATACCGGTTGAACCCACTTTTGCCTTCAGACTTTTTGCCTTCAAACATTCCTCCGAGACTTTGGTCCATATTTACATGACAGCATAACACAGTTGCTGCAGATTTGTCGGCTGCACATCCATGATGTGAATCTCCCGTTCCATCACATCCAAATAGTGCTCTAGAGATCTGACTGTGGAGGTCATTTGAGTATAGTGAACTCATTGTCATGTTCAAGAAACCAGTTTGAGATGATTTGAGCTTTGTGACATGGCGTGTTATCCTGCTGGAAGTAACCATCAGTAGATGTACACTGTGGTCATAAAAGGATGGACACGGTCAGCAACAATACTCAGCTAGGCTGTGGCATTTAAATTGTGCTCAGTGGGTACTAAGAGGCCCAACTTGTGCCAAGAAAATATCCAACACACCATTAAACCACCAGCAGCCTGAACCATTGATGCAAGGCAGGATGGATCCATGCTTTCATGTTATTTATGGCGAAAATCTGACCCTACCATCTGAATGTCGCAGCAGAAATTAAGACTCATCAGAACTGGTAACGTTTTTCCAGTTTTCTATTGTCCAATTTTGGTGAGCCTGTGTGAATAGTAGCCTCAGTTTCCTGTTCTTAGCTGACAGGAGTGGCACCGGTGTGTTCTTCTGCTGTTGTAGCTCGTCTGCTTCAAGGTTCAACGTGTTGTTCAGAGAAGCTCTTCTGCATACCTCAACAAGGCATCAACAAGGCATTTTCACCCACAGAACTGCCACTCACTGGATATTCTCTCTTTTTCGGACCATTCTCTGTAAACCCTAGAGGTGGTTGTGCGTGAAAATCCCAGTATATCAGCAATTTCTGAAACAACTATGCCACGTTCAAAGTCACTTAAATCAACTTTCTTCCCCATTCTGATGCTCAGTTTGAACTTCATCTGATCATCTCGACCATGGCTGATTCCGAAAGCTAACTTGTTGCCTCGCTGTGATTCACAGGCAATGTTTATGCAAGAAGTTTCTGAGGCAGAATAACAGTTTAATGATCTATAAAAAAAACATTGCAAGCTTTGGTAATAGACCCTTTTACTGTTTGTACACAATGATGACGTGGCAACGTATGCGCACCCATATTGGCAACGGAAGTATGGCGAGAATCAGCAGCGTGTCAGCAGACGCGAGCATTTTTTATGATGTCCTCGCTCCAATCAACACGTTTAATCGCCTGCAGCCACAGGCGCGCCGGTTCTTCTGAAACGGCCGTGATCCTGTCGGAATCCTATAAAACTTAAGCCCCTCGGTGGAATATTGATTAGTGCAACCGTAAACGTAACAACCAGACATTTTGATGCTCGGAAACCGTTTTGATAAGCTTTCGGAGTTGCTAACATGTTAGAGCCAGTGGGAAACAACACCACTTCCGTTGCCAAAATGCACGCGCAACTATTTGATCACGTGGGCTGTAAAAGGGTCTATAAGTCAAACTATTTACATACTATAATACTATTTTCTCAATAGAAATTACATCAAAAGTGGAAAATGTCAGTCAAAACACTTACACAAACTGACATCCAAATGCAACATTCAGACGCCATCTATATTTTTTAGCTCAACTGTCACGGAATGCAACGTTTGTGCGATACCAAAAGCAGTGAAGGCTACATATATGCTGCCTTCAAAAATAAGTCAGATGAAGATATCACAGGAGACAGGAAGTGAAGTGCCTTCCTACCTTAGAATGCATCCTCGAAAGGTAGCAATTGTAAGCTTTCGGATGCAGTCCATGTCTACGTCCCTAAATGCATTAAGTTGCTGCCATGTGATTGGCTGATTAGATATTTGTGGTCATGAGCAGTTGAACAAGTGTACTATAATGTAGTGTAATAAAGTGGCCACACACACACACACACACACACACACACACACACACACACACACACACACACACACACACACACACACACACACACACACACACACACACACACACACACACACACACACACACACACACACACACACACACACACACACACAGGCCTGTATTCTCCATGCATTTATTTACACTTTCTATTATCATACTAAACTAAACAAAAGTAAATGCTTAAACGAACAAGAATTACATCAAAGATAGAAATTATACATCTATAAATGAGTCTAGATAATGTAGCCTATCCAAATTGACAATAAAAAATAATGCATTTTCTGATGTGTTTCCCCTCAGGTATCCCAGCAGTGGAATCAGTGAGTCACAGCGTCCTGAGTGAGAAATTTCAATATAATGAAAACCAGAAAGAGAAAAGAAAAGAAAAAAAAAAGACCCAGTGTGTGAGTACTAGCTCTGGTTACAAATGCTGGCAGTGACACCTCATCTTTCAGTTCAAACTCAGCTGTCATCATCTCCGCTGTCTCTTTCACAAACTCCCACATCTAATGTCACCTTCACTCTCTACAGTCAGAGAGAAATTAGTCTCTCACCTTTAACTGGCCTCATCCTCCCTTTTACTGCCCTTTCAACATGACAATTGTCACATTTTATACCACATTCACCCTTTGCTCAGCTCCTAACTCACTTTCTTTTCTCTCCCCAGTGGCCAGCGGTTCTCTCTCTGCTCGATATTTATATCATTGTTGAATAATTAAAGACTGAAGACGGAGGATAATCTCCTCCTCTCATTCTCTTTTCATTACGGAAGCCCTGTTTTCCAGCACAAATGATTGATTTCAGGTAGCTGGAGTGCCCCACTGCTCTTGGCTCAACATTCACCTTAAAATAGCCAAAAATCCCTGAAACTCGCTGTCCTTCTTGATTACAATTACCAAGCTATTGAATCAATGTAACTGGTAATTAATTAGTGGTGTTTGTGAAGCCAAGCGTAACTATTACTATTGCTCATACATAAGGCTAGCAATTCTAACAAGCCCTCAGGATGCCTTAGCAACTGCATAGTGATGTCCTGGCAACGGCTCAGGACACCCCTTATCTTGTGGTGGCCCACGAGTAAGCACGCTTCTCGTTTTCTATAGAAAATGTACATAATCTAGTAGCATCAAGTAAAATCTCTCTGATATGAAAGCGTAATTGTGGGATAAAGTTTAGAGGAAGATAAAGTCACATTGGGAGATATAAAATCACAGTGATGAGAAATAAAATCACAATTACCAGAAATAAAGTCATTATAAAAATCTAACTGAGAGATATAGTCATATTTCAGATAAGTTATATTGTTATAAGGTCATAATTGCAAGAAATTTCCACAATAAGGTATAAAGTCGCAATTACGAAAAATAATGTATGAAATACAAATCGTCAAAATTGAGATATACAGTCACATTCATTCACATTTTTAGTTATAATGTAAGAATTGCAATAATTGCATCTTTATAATTGTGAGACAGTAGCAATTATGAGAAATAAATGAGCAATGGTGAGATAAAGACACATTTTGGATTTATCTCACAATTGCAACTTTATTTTCATAATTGTGACTTT
This sequence comes from Gila orcuttii, assembly GCA_026230005.1. Taxonomy (NCBI): domain Eukaryota; kingdom Metazoa; phylum Chordata; class Actinopteri; order Cypriniformes; family Leuciscidae; genus Gila; species Gila orcuttii. The sequence continues at coordinate 15,201,527 of JAPDVR010000010.1, read as the reverse complement.
GCCTCACAATTATAAAGGTTTTTTTGAGACAAAATGTGACACTTTCAAGTTACGATGTGAGTTAGTGTTACATTACTAGAAAAAAGTTATAGAGATATAACAAAGAGGTATGAAGTCACATATGTCGCAATTGCAAGATATAAAGTTGCAACCATGAGAAATAAAGTTGCACTTACAGGAAATAGTCATAATTGAGAGATATAATCGGATTGCAAGATATAGTCAAATTTTTAGTTAGTGTCAGAATTGCAATAAATGTTCACAATTGTTATACAGTTGTAATTATGAGAAATTGTCAGGATTCTGTACTTTGTCATGTATTTTGCCATTTCATGTTCTTTTTGAAGTTCTTGTTAATAAAAATCTGTTCATGTTAATTAGTTCCAGGTGTTTCTTATCTCAGGTATTTAACCATGTGCTCTGTCTTGCCCTGTGTGGATTATTGTTTGTTTGTACGTGTGCCTTTCATGTGGTTACGGAGTGAGGTCTTGAGCCTACACTTCATGTCATGCGTTTCATGGTCAAGTTATGGACATGTCTCATGATAGGAGCTATTAAACACCATTTTACCTGCATATCCAGACTATTGTTTGACTTTTTGAGACACTGTTACAGAAATAAAGTTGCAATTGTCAGATTTTGACACTTAAAGTCACAAGATATAGTGTTGAGAAACAAAGAAACATTTAAAATTCCACGATATAAAGTCTGGGAGACAAATTCACTATTACGAGAAACGCTGTTTTATAAAGTCACAATTAAAAGATGTAGTTAAACTGTCACATTGCAAAATACAAAATTACAATTGAGAGACACAAAGTAATAGTGATGCACCAATATGAACATTTTGGCTTATACCGATAACAATAATTCTTTATATTTGAAAGCCGATAACCAATTTATTGGTTGATAAATCTAAATCCAATTTTTTATATAATTTTTGAGAGCCTGATTACAAAACTTAAAGTCTCACCACAAAAAGCCATGTCCCAAGCACACAATTATAATGTTATCATTATAATTTTATGAAGTCTATATGACAGACTTGTCTGTATCTTCCTTTTTTGAAGTGATTCCAATCATTTCAAGCTATTCAAAACCATAATGGCGAAATGGAAAAGGAAATAATCCATTATTTATCTGCTTTAACATATCGGCCAAATATTCTTATCATGCTAATTACGATAACATTAAAAACGAACATATATTGTGCATCCCTACAACGTAGCAATTACCTACAATTAACAATCACGCTTCTATCTGTTTAAAGTGAAATTAAGTGAGTAAAAGAGCATAGTTGTTAAATTCAAGTTTTAATATTTCTAACTGTGCAATAAATTAACATTTACAGAATAAGTTATCAGTCACGTAAAGATTATTTGTATTCATACATCAGCTTGTATATACATAGAGTTCATGTGACCTTATGGATGGAGAGAGACAGCAGCATACCGGATTAACTCTACAGAGCATCGTCTATTTACTATGAGGAGAGGTGAGGAATCTGTACACAAGAGGTTATGATGGGGGAAGGATGGATTTACAGGGTTTGTGGACAAAAAACTACAACAACTACATTTAAAAAAAAACAAAGAAAATCAAAACAACAAAAAATTCGGAAGAGAAGAGTAGGTTGTAAACTTGCAAACAATACTGTACTGTCCACAGCACGGTTTGTTCAAACAGCTAGCTTATTACATGATTTTTAAAGTGTATATCTGCAAAACACAGTTACGTCATCAGGTTCACATCATTTAGTCATTCCACTGTTGTTTTATTTACTCAACTTTTCTTGTAAAATTCCAGCAGGACTGACACACTTGTAAACATGTTCTGTTCTTGTCTTTCTGCTAAGACGAGACCCTCTTACATTCCCGGACTGACATAAAATCTAATATCTCTCAAATAGAACAAAATCAATAAAAACAGTACTCTGGATCTGAAATATATCAGAAATGGCACAAAATGTTGCGCAAAATAATACCAACTGACAACCAAATGAAAACAATATTCCAAATATCTACACCTGCTGAGAAAGACGGAGATGGGAAACAAATACAATATCAATAAAGGAAAAATCCAGGTTACATACAAGTGAAGATCTATCAACAGCATCAGTGTCATATTATCTATAATCACAGAAAATACTTTTGACTTGGCTTTCAGTCACCTAAACTGAAATGTGCGTAAAGTAACAATGGAAGCCTCTCAGGGAAGTGTACAGCAGTGGCCATAGACCTCTATTGTAAGAGCATTTCTCTTTTCTGTGGTAACAGACAGAGATGTGAGTTTGATCATTTTCTCTTTATCTCTCTCATTGAGTGAAGTGTCTTTTGTCTTTTTTTCCCCCTGTCCCCTGACCGAGAAGACGGGATCAGAGCATGAGAACTATAAATCCCTGCAGACTGACTAAAATACCACCTCAACCCCCCTCTCCTTATTGTTATTCATTAATTTGCAGAGAACATCTGAACCCCCTCCGCTATAGTGCAGTGTTACAATAATGCCACATCAATCAATGTAAGTGTATTATTACTCTCTTTCCTCTCGATTACTCCATCTCTTATGTCCGAAAATGAATTTATTATAATGATTTCTGAATCTTAGTCACCACCCCTAGGGGAGATTTCCTCTCATTTGAACCATGCGGTTGTTAGTTATGGAAGCCTGTTTCCACCTTTCCATAAAGAAAATGTCAGGTTTATTTCTTGGAATTACGCTAAATAAAATTGTGAAACTTACAATTGTGAATTTGATTCTATTAACTGCAATTTTAGATCTAAATATGCAACTTTGTATCACACAATGGGCCTCATTCATGAAACATTAACAGTAAGAAGTTAGAAGCTCATAAAAGCGCTCCAACGTAAATTTTCTGAATTATGTCAAAAATTATATTATTTGAAATCCCTAAACAAATTGCGTTTAGGAATTTCTGATAGCAAAATTAATTAGTTGACCAATAAGTTTAATTGATAAACAAAATTTTTTTAAAAATAGCCATGTAGTCCATATACCCTTTTATTATAGATATTACTATTACTCTGACCACCAGTATTATTTGTCTGCCAGATGAACACTTTTATTGAATCATTTTTAAGCATATGGCCAATTAGTCTCTTTTGCATTTATGCAATATACTAGAGCCAAGCCTGAGAAAAAAAGGTCAAAGAACCCATTAACATTTCTGTATGTTGTAATTCTTGGGCAAGGATTATGCTAATCGTAAATGATCGTACACACGACAACCTATTTACAAATGATTGAAATTCTTTAAAATACACACATTTAACCATCAAATCTGAGGTTTACAACGCGCTTGTGAATTCGGAGGATAGTTTTCGGGAAAGTCCATTTTACACGCAAATTACTCAGAATGAAGACCATCTTGACTTTATATCTCACAAACTTTATTTTTCTATATTTTGAATTTATATCTTACGATGGGATTTAAAACCTCACAATGAAAGTTTACATTTCACAATGTGACTTCATATCTAACAATTGTAACTTGATTTCTTATTTTGATCCAACCATTTTATTTACTTTTTACTCTCAGGTGGAAATTGGCTTCCATAGTTTGCGCAGTTAAAGGGTTGGTTCACCCAAAAATGAAAAAAAAACTGTCATCATTTATTCATCCTCCTTTCGTTCAAAACCCATAGGACTTTCGTTCATCTTTAAAACACAAATGAAGATATTTGAAATGAAATCTGTGTAGTCCACGCAACTACCAATTTATCGCTTCAAAAAGATCATAAAGAGATCCTAAAGAAATCCATATGAATCTCGCGCGAGAAGACCATCTACGGGACAAAGTATACGCGCGTTGTGGACCCGCCTATAGGCGCATATTACTAACTCGCTCTTTAAATAACAAAATATATATATTGCGGCATTGACTTTAGACCAGGTTTTTAGTTGGTCAATGGCGCAGTCTATTTCAGTTGCCTCAAAATAGCAACGCGCCAACAATGTGCCTTAACACACCTTGTTTTCAGCACGCCCATGGGTGCACAAGTGGGCGCAAAGGCATTGGCTATTTAAACAACCTGGCGCAGGACGTGAAAATGATAACTGGGTTGGGCTGACACTAGCAAAAAGCACTTGCATCGCACCTGGCGCTGCATTGCCCCGAGTGTATTATAGGGCCCTATATGATAAACAGACTGAATTTTTTTTCACATATAAACATTGATAAGTGAACATACACAGAAGCTCAACCGTACTTGTGATGTGTAAGAACAAACCTCATTGGTTCTCATGGAAGCTCAAACGTGCTGCGTAACACGAGAATAAATCTCATTGGTTCCCACATGTGTACATCAAATAAAGCAATCGTGTCACTTTAGAAAATTTTGACTAAACCGCTCAATTCATATGGATAAGTTTTTTTATCAATTTATGAACTTTTTAAAGTGTCAAAGTGGTATTTGCGTGGGCTGTCAATGGACGGACAGAAATCTCTCAGATTTCATTAAAAATATCGGCAACATTAACGATTCATTATAAAAGTTATAATTATATAAGTATATTAAATACTTTTATAATGCATTATACATAAAGGCCTGAAGTAAAGTGTTACCAAAATATCTTCATTTGTGTTACGAAGATGAACGAAAGAGAACTAACCTTTTAAAGATGAAGTGTGCAATTTTTTCCACATTCTCCTATCTCAACCTAATGGGCAACTATAATGAAACCATTTGTATATTGATTTCCTTGAAAACCACAAACTCTTTTTGAGCATCCCAACCAGCCTGACACAGAAACATCGGCTCAGCCAATGGCATAAGTTAAGGGGTGGGACCATCTGTTTATGTAACCAATAGCAGATGGGTGAGTGTTTTGGGGAAACCTGTTTAAAAAGAGTCAGTTTTTTCAGTTCCATTTGTGCCACTAGTAGCACTGAAATTACACACTTCACCTTTAAGCAAATACAGAGTGTTTCGGTCTGATTAATTTAGTCAGTTGAGAGTCTCGCTTGGAAGCCTGCAGGCAAGCTTTAGCCCGCCAGGATTGAGGTGGAGTAACAGACAACTCTAATTTCCTGTTTCCTCACAAACTAACACTTCTGTGGTGCTGCTTCACAAAGCTCTCCCGCTCTCTATCTCTCTGCTGTCTATCTGTCCCTGAGGCACCTTTATCCTCATCCTGTCCCGAAAGGTTCGCCACCTCTCTCGCTACTATTCTGTCTTCAGGCCTAAATCCTCTCTCGCTCTCTGCTTCTTTCTCCTCACTTATTATACTTCCGACATCACTCAGGTCGCCCAAGTGCTCCACAGAATCGAACTTCTCCAGATCGGAGGCGATGGTTTGCAGGCTTATGACTGACATGGAGTCTGACCCCGCTTTCTCCACTCTCTCTCTATGGCCCCACCCCGCCTCCCTGTGTTTCTCCACCCACTGCCGGGTTTTCTCTTGATCGGCCCAGTCATTATCCATTAAAGGATTGGCCACCACCCCTGCATATGCCCCTGCCTGAATTATACCCTCAGACTCCGCCCCGACTGGAGAGCTCCGCCCCCCACGAACCCTGTTGCGCTCTCTGGCGGCGCGAATGCGTCCCCTTTGCGCATGGATCTGCTCGCTGATTTGCTCAAGGTTGCGAAGGGCGACAGAATATCGGGTCTTCACCTTCGCCACCCGTTCCTCCAGCTGAACGACTTTGGACTTGTGCTCCTGTTAATGAGTGGGGATAATCATAATCAAAAACATTTTGACATGTACTTGCACCAAATATATTAATGGCATTATAATGACTAAATAAACAGATGATCATCCATCAGACATTTTTTATAATACTAATATTAAGGGATGCACTAATATTGAAATTCAGGTTGATATAAGCCTGGGGTGTCCAATCCTGCTCCTGGAGGCCCACTGTCCTGCAGAATTCAGCTCCCAACCCCAAATAAACACAGCTGATTCCAGCAAATCAAGGTCTTACTAGGGATACTAAAAACTTCAAGGAGATGTGATGAGGCAAGTTGGAGATAAACTCTGCAGGACAGTGGCCCTCCAGGACTAAGTTTGGACACCCCTGTGATTAGCGAATGATTATTCATGTTATGGTCGATAACTAAATGGCTGATATTATAAAACAATGATACTACTTAATTGAATGTATAATAAAATATTAAAACTAAAATGATTAGTTTGTATGCTGTAAGAAAAGTTTCGATTCTTTGCGCCCATTCCTAGTTTGCATTTCATAGAGGATTTAATTTTGTTACTTAAATCAATATGGCCAGTAGACCTTGAATACCTTCATAGCAGAGGCCAGTCTCTGATGCATACCTCTAAGATGTGGTTGAACTGAGCCTTGAGCTCAAAATAAGGCTTGGACTTGATAATGACCCTCTTAAGAGCCTTCTGCAAAGTCTGCACACGTGCTTCTGCTTCCTGACAAAGCTGAGTGACACGCTGGTGCTCCCTCTCGCTCCTCAAACGCTCCTCCTCTGCCTCGTTCACCTGAAAACAGCAACATGTCAAATGTGATCCCCTGTTCTGTTTTCACACATGAAAGACATTAAATCAAATATATTATCATATCTTTCTGTATCATTCATACAAATATTTGACAAAGATTCAATATCAGATCACCACTGTCAATAATCAGTACCAAGTTGATCTTAACAGCTAAAGAAAATGTAACAATATCAATCTGTCTACAGTGTGAATGTCAAATGCTTTTCTCTGAATTTTTACTTGCCAATGCCTTTTTCTGAAACTTTCACTGTTAACTTTACTTGTATCTTTGTTATATTTTTTATTATTTCTTCTATTATAGGTAATTTGTTTCTTTATTCTATATTTTAATACTGTTTACTTAAATGGTAAATTGAAAAACAAACATGAATTGCCTGACAACCCATTTTATTCCTTTTAAATGTGATGTATTTCAAAGACATTGAATGGATTGTTAAAAGTGGTCATTACAAACCAGAATGGAGCCGGGCGGGTTTGCTAAAATAATCCTTGAATAACTATTTGGCCAAAGTGAAATCGTGGGAAAAGTAATTTCAGAGTAAGAGCTAAAAGTTAAAGATTACAAAGACAATTTGTTTCTTTGTCCTTTTTTATTACTGACTGTTTAGTTAAATGATTCATTTGAAAAATGAATGCACTGTTTACATCATTTGCATATTATTCTATTCCTTGTAATTTGTTTCTGTACTTGATTTCATTACTGACTGTTTACTTTAATGATTAATTCAGAAACCTAAATCAGTGTTTACTTAATTTGCAACTTCTATTGTTTTTATTTCTATTGTATAGAATTTATCTATTTTCTTTACTTAAGTTATTACTGAATATTAACTTGAATGATTAATTTGAACAATTGAAGCACTGTATTTTTGTTGTATTTGTAATATATTTCTGTACTTTATTTTACTACTGACTGTTCACTCAAATAAGCCTTACTATGTGTTTACATAATTTGTAACTTTGTTCTATTGTTTGTATTTGTTCTAATGCATGTAGTTTGTTTGTGTTCTTTATTTTATTACTGTCAGTTCACTTGAATGATTAATTGAAAAACCTGAGGCAATGTGCTATAATAAACTACTGTGTTCAATAGCATATAAGTATTTTCAAAAATCTTGAAATTCCCCTGGCATTGGTATCGACTGCTGAAATTTTGGTGACAACTCAACTAGAAACAAAAACTGTGGGATGATTTAACATCGGAAAAATGCTGCTCTATTTTACTGGCAGGGCTATAATAAAACATAAATTAAGATGTGTAACCTTGATCTTTAAGTGTAGGTGTGCATTCATCAGCGTTATTGATTGTCCCCACTGTGACAATCAAAGCCATGCTGCTATTACAATCCACACTAACCAGCTGTGCACATTTAAATATGAAACATTAAGATTTAACAAAGCAAAATCTATAATTGTGACTATGAGGGATTGATTTTAGCAATTAAGACCTATTGTAACATAAGAGCACTTTTATTTTTGAGTAAATTTATGCCACCACCTATTGCTGTAATTATCAAAGAGCAATGCTGAGTCACTGTGTCGTACCTTGGCTGTGGCGTGGTTTAGCATCTCCTGCCAGGTAGGGTCCAATGTGTTTCTGTCAGCCAATAAACCTTGCTCAGCCACATAAACCATCTCTCTGGCAGCCGTGTGCATTGAGACAGCCCTCTCGTATCTTAGCGCCGCCTTCTGAGTCTCCTGTTGAGCCTGTGGGTAAGGTCATCCATCATATTTCATATACAGTAATCAATCACTCAGCTCTGTAAACATGCAGCCAATCAGAGGATCAGATGCTGACCTTACAGAGAGCCATAAAGTGAATGGGGATTGCAAATCTTTCTAAACTTTATATCAGGTAATATTTATGTAATAAAACACTAGCTAAAGGATGGGGCATTAGTATGGAAGTGTACTACAATTCTACGGCAATATTATTTGTTATATAATAAAAGATAACACCAGAGGGAAGTCAAGTGTATAACACTTCACAAACCACAAACCATAACCATTCATTTTAAATAAAGTGGGTGAAATGGCCAATAGGATTTGAGGTTGGAAAAGCTGACATCCAATCATCCCGCAGACAAGGCTGGATCTGAAAACCGTTTAGCTCAAAAAAGCCTGGCTTGCTGTCAGTGAAAATTGCTGTGCACAGATCAGAACATCCAAGCCAATCAATAAAAGTCAGGAACTGAGAATGGCAGGCCATATTTCATTGGGATAACTTGCTGGAAATATGGCATCCTTGCCAAGGATGATATCCGACTTTGGCTACGTTCACACACTGACAATCACGTTCACTAGCAGACTCTTGAAGTGTCCTGTTACTGGAGGGAATTGAATAATGTCTGTATGAATGAATAACTGAAGTCAAAACCCTTTTTTATTGTTGAGATAGCCATGAATATAATTATAGGAAATGTGTGTGTAAATTTAACCCTACTTAAAATTTAACATAGAACTGACAACTGAAATCTGCAGCTGTGTGAATTTAGCCATTATTTTGCACAATATTCATTGATTAAGATTTATTAAAATATTTTGAGTAAAAGAAAAGAAAGAATATAAAACTCCTTTTCACAGACTGTGATGACATGTTTTCACAGTTATTATCATTATAAATCTAAGTGTTTTAAAATATTTTAATAAAAAACAAAAATGCACTGACCATAGCCAATCATAACAGTGGCCGTTTACTGACAGATAAAAGCTAAAAGGAGCTGCCCTTTACAATTTTATAATTTCAGAAAGAGGGTCAGGGGAAGGTTCAAAATAATTGTTTTCCCACATATATATTTGTTTTAGTTTTTTCCTTTTTTTTAGTTTATATATTTAAGATAAAAGAAAGGAAAGGAAAGAAATGATAGATAAACTAGTCGATTATTGTGATGTTCCTTTATCAATATGAAAAACAAACACTACATTTATTTTAGGCTTGTCTACTCATCCACACTCAAACTTATTTACAGTTTTTCATGAGACGGGCTGATGGCCAAGTCAAAGTTTCAATTCAGTGCTGCAGGTTCAATTGTTTTCAATTACTCTCTAGCCACAGCTAAACGATTTTCATCAGCTCAATTACATATTCAAAATTGGCTGCAAAACCGCTAATGAAAAGTGATGTGCAAATCACATCTTGTGTTATCAGGGTTAATCACATTAACACACCAACTCTTTCACCATAATGACCACTGCACTGACAAATGTCTTCTGGTTCAGCGGGAGGATTTTTTGCAATAATGAGAGAATGGAAATGAATCAGCAAACTACAAAAACATCTTGAACTCATCTGATAAGATATGAAGCACAAACACGGAATTATGTTCTCTTGCTCTCTCTCTCTCTCACACACACACACACACACACCTCTTTAGCTAGTCTCCGGGCTTCGTAGTAAGGTCTGGCTTTTTCAATGCAGGCTCCCAGCTGAGATCCCTGAGCGTTAAGTTTGCGTGCCGAGTCTGTAAGGATCCTCCTGTAGCTGGATCTCGCTTCCTAAACGAGCGTTAGACAGAGATAATGAGAAAGAGTGGGAAAAACAATGCTTAATTTGACACGATGAGTAAAACATGTAAACAATACATATTAATAATACAGTTTTGTGGTTCTCTACTGGTGGGGATGATTTGCAACCCAAACATGGCTCACACAGACAGTAGAAAAAACAATATCGAATGCAAATAATAAATGCAACAAAATTCTTAGTTAGGGATAGGATACCAAAATGCATTTTAAAAGAGAAGAGAAAACACTTTCCATAAATTTTTTTGTTCAAAGGCTGAGTTTTCTTTCTTCTTTCACCTTTATTAGATTATACAGTGAAAGAGAGAGACAAGAAGTAATGGGTACACAAGCCAAGACAAGGACTTTGACCAGATTTGTCCTTTTTTAATTTTAATTTTGAGTATATATATAATGTGTAAAATATTGTGTCATATACACTAAAGGTTAATTTGTATTATTGCACTATTGCATTTTGACATTATGTATAGACCTTATGCGCCAGAGAAACAAGCGCGTAGCCATCTTTAGAATATTGTCTTTGAATTTCTGTTTTTGCGGTCACTCTGTATATCTATATGGCTATCTATATCTATATGGTGAAAATACAGACCGGAAGACAAAAGACAATGAGCACAGCGCTGAAAAGGGGCGGGGCTACATAAGGTCTATAGTATATATATCATCCTTATCACCCCATAAAAAAAGACTACAAACTTTACATTTTGGCTTCACAAAATAGAGGTATAGAACAAGTATGAAGTGATCAGAACATGACTGCAAGACATTATACCACTCGAAATTGAAGAATTCTCTCAGGCTCTCTCATTTCAGGGCATCAAATGTGCATTTTGAATGAAGATATTAGTTGTGTCCCAAATGACGCACTATACGCTATTGCTATGCATGCACTCTACCATCTAGTTGTGTATAAATGTTAAAAGGTTATTTTGACATTAGAGTCTGATAGCCCTTCCCCCTCCTCCATGTAAGTAAATCTGCAACAGTTGAGAGCATGGAGTGTCCAAAATTGCACACTTCCATTTTTCGGTTAATTAAAGGGAAAGTTCACCCAAAGATTAAAATTCTGTAATCATTTACTCACCCTCAAGTTGTTCCAAACCTGTATGAATATCTTTCTTCTGCTGAACACAAAATATTGTGAAGATTTTCTGTAACCAAACAGTTGATAGGCCCTATTGAATTCCAATGTTTTTTGTTTAGTTTTGTTTTTTTGAGTGGATTATTCAGGTATTTGAAGTGCACTTCAATGTTTTTCTTTTTGGAATTTTTTGTTTGAAAACACTACTCATGCTATTTATACTTAAAATGGCATAGACTAGTTAGTAAGTGCGCAAATTGAGACACACCTATTGTCAAAGTAGGCACCTCAGTTACACTTTACTTTAATGTGTCCCTGTTACAGTGTAATTATACATTTAAGTACTGAGTAATATTAACTACTAAATATAGGGTTATGGTAGGATTAGGTTTTGGTTTAGTTGCATGTAATTATGCCTAATTTATAGTTATTACTAAAGTAAATGCAAGCAATATGTGTAACAAGGACACATTAAAATAAAGTGTTACTGGCACCTCAATAGATTTTGAGACAGTAGTAGTGTCACACATATTACTCACGTCCAGCTGTAGTTCCAGTCTGTTGATCTCATCACTGGCCTGATTCAAGTGTTCCAGCTCCTCCTGACAAATGGAAAACAGGGAGGGGAGATAGCTGACATTCAATTACTATTAATGCATTAAATAACAGAGAAAAGTATATGAATTTATATAAAGCCAGCATAATCGCAGACAAACAAATCATTTTAAATCATTTTGCCATTATAAACCATTTATTGAAGCAAACTGTGAATATTGTGTCATAGTTCAATGCACCTGTCACAATATGAAGTTTATTATGGGTCCAAATCTTAATACCTGGATCCTGGGGTCCAGCTCTTCCTCATACTGCCCCTCATCTTCGTCAAACTCATTCTTATCTTTCTTCACTACCTCAGTGTTCTCGGTTTTGCTCGTAACTTCCTCGTTTCCTCCGTCCCCGCTTCTGTTTTTAAGGGTGTCTTCCCTCTTCTCAGCCTCCACCCCGGCGCTCTCCTCTCTCCACTCCCCTGACTCAGGCTCCCCGGATCCGGCGGGGTTCTCACGCAGCTGCGCCGGTTCCATCCGTGGCCTTGAGAATGACCCGTTTTGCTCTTATAAACCAGAATATATAAGCGCTTAAATGTTTGCCATGCCTATAAATACATATTTACCCGTGAATTTTACGATAAAGCGCTACATATTCGGTGAATGAGTGTCATTTAACGGCGCAGGCGTGTTGTTTGCAGCGGTAGCGTCATACAGTGGAGCTGACAGCGCAGAATGACCCGGGCTGAACCGCTAGCTTTACGGCTAACTGCAGAAACCACAGCCTCAGCTCAGACAGTAGTCACAGCACTGCTCAGGACTCACAAACGGCGAGAGCTCTAGCCATACAACTAAACGGAACTAACGTTACCGTTATTTCTTTCCGTCCCCGTTTCTTGCTCTCTCTTTAGCTGCCTTTTTGTTTTTGTCCAGGATTATCATTATAAACATTTTCCATGGAAACCAAAGTTCCCGCCTAATATAGTTAATCTTATGTCCTCATATATTAATCCCAGTCCTGACATTGTAACTAACTACTGTAAATTAATTTTAAATCTTCGTAACTGAAATTTTCTGCGATTTCATGGATTTATTTATTTTATAACAGCGGTGACTAATAATATTTTTGTACAAACAAAAATAAGTATAGCTAATTAAAACATCAAATATAACTTGAAAACATCAAAAGAAATAAAGTAACATTACATTCCATCTAAAAATTAAGTTTCTTTAAATAGTATAATTAAATATAATATAAAAAAGAAATATATCTTCAAAAAATGTGACCTGGTGAACATGTTTTTGTGAGATTCACCCATTAAGATTAAAATGTATTCCCCTCCATCATCCTAAAGGCTTAACAGAATTCAGTAATTTTACCCCTAATTACTTGTGACTGAAATGTAAATTTCATGGACTAAATTTCCATGTTATCAAACAAAAGACATTATTAGCATTCAGTGTAAACAGCATTTATTTTAGTCAGTTTACCTCAGACACAAACATGTAGCAAAGACAGACACTACAAAAGCACAAGTCAATAAGGGAATAATAATGCGCATACTGTCTCATAAACAGCAAAAGGCTTTGAACTTTGTATAGAAACATTTTTTTTTTAAACAAATTACCCTAAAAATACAAAAAATAGTCCTCATTACAGATGGTTCCTCTTGTCCATCCATTAGTAGTAATTCTCAGTATCATTCTCAAGTGAATGATGTATCTTGTGGTCTTAAAGGTCTGTTCTTCCTTATTTCCTTTATGTATGGCTCTTTTGTCTCTTCCAGAATCTCTTAACCTCGCTGTGTCCATGTGGAGTCACCACCATGACCCTGTGAGCGGGGTTCTGCCAAACCAGCACACCTAAACCCTGCAGGACAGAGGCTTTACTGTCAGTAGAGAGACAGCTAATGCTTATAAAATGGAAATGGGGGGGATTTGCTATTTTTTACCTGAGCCCTGTCCCGCAACACTTCAAAATCAGCCTGGGACAAAAACTGGTTGTATAACACTCCTGAAAGAAAAACATTGTGTAAAGTTAAAGGACACAAAATGCATAACTGAGACGTCTGTATATTTTCAGATGGCGGTTATGACCCCCTAGCCCAAACCTTATTCCAATGCTAATTTTTTATTTGCATTACATTTCACAAACACACTTCTTATACAGTCTGACATTTACACTTGAAAGAATGAACCCAGCAGGTCACCCGCGAAATGGAAACAAATTCTCCATGCTGTAATCAGAAATGTATCAAGATAATGTTTTTTTTTTTTTTTTTTATTGAAATGGAGACAGCCATTCCCAGAGGTTCCATTTAAATGAAACTGCAACACTCTATTGTTTAAATCATTACAATTACTAATGTACTAAAATAATTGTATAATATCTAATGGTTTTATTTAAAATAAAAACATCGATTATTAATGGGAAATGTAAATTCACTTTAGAACTACAAAGAGCTGGTCTCATATGCACAAAGGCACTCACCCTCAGTAAACTGTAAGCGATCTTTCTCAAGCTCCCACAGTCTGATCTGATCTGTGATGGTTGGGGGAAGAATGGGGGTCTGAAGACAGAATGACACACGGAAACATGTTCATGCATTGAGCAGTGAATATTTGCATAGCCGTATAGAATTTTCATGATAAGAATGGCCATATTGCACAAGGGAGACACCTAAGGGACATCTAAAACTATAAGGGGGAACTAATGGAAATAATGCATTTTTTATTGAGTCAAGACCAGACCAATACTCTTTAAATTCCTTTAAAAGATCTGCATCTACTGCCTGAGAGAAGTGTAATATTTAATCAATAGAATAGAGAATTATGAACGAATAGAATTATGAGACACTATATAGAGCTGTTACCAATCAAGTACAGTGGTGGCACAGAAGTTGCATCTAAATTGGTACAGTTACAACTGAATAAATAAAGTTAATGTTTTAAAAATAAAATTTTGTTAATTGAACATTTGTATAAAATCCTTATCACATTTGCAATCATGCTCATATTTGTGAAAACAGCTCTCTCGCTCTTGTGATATATTGCTTAACTATATCATATGATATAAAAACAAGATCTCATACAAGTATTATTTTGCAATCATATCTTTAATTTCTTTGGCATATGTTTTAATTTAGGTTGTTTTTGACACCATTCCCATTAATTTCTGACTCAGCAAAACAGTAGCAAAATAAATCAAATTAGAAATTAGTTATTGATTGCATTTGAAGCAGGAAGTTTTACATCCAATCACATTAATGATGCAAACAAATAAATCAGACAAAGCATCGGCAATTTAGAATACTATTTAGTATATATATATATAAATGAAGCATCACATATAGTAATGCACAATGTAATAAAACCAGTGAGGTTTGTTCTAGCATGTGACGCACGTACAAGCTTCTATGTTCTATAGTATATACTAATTTATATATTTATATTATATACACGTCAATCAATGTTTAGATTGTAAATTAATTCACTGTAAATTAAATCTGTTCATATTAAGAAATCATATCTCTTTACAAGGCTTGGATTAAACCACTCAAATCATATGGATTCGTTTTACGACACCTTTATAACCTTTTAAATTTTGGTTACCTGGACATTCAATGGATAAACAGAAACCTCTCAGGTTTCATTAAAAATATCTTCATGTGCGTTTCAAAGATGAGAGAAACTCGTACAGGTTTGGAATAACATGAGGGTGAGTAGATAACAGAATATATATTTTTGGGTGAACTATCCCTCTAATAATTAATTACAAATAATTTCAATATGTATGTTTATTATATATTTTATCTATATCACCCAGCCCTAAACTACACCAAGTTTGTAAAGTTAAAGCTAAATTTTATTCAAACTCTTCTTATAGCACAATGATAAAAATTAAACCTGTTAGCAATTACCTGTTTAAGCATTACTGGGTGTGCTCGGGTCCTTAAGAAGTGAATGATCTGAAAATCATTGAATAAATGTCAAAACAGCTTCACACTTTCATTAAAAGAAAAAGCCAGTCTGCAGGGCAATGGTTTCTGAGTTACAGCGGCTGCATGTGTCTCACCTGCTGTGCTGTTATGCCATTACTGATGGCCTGCTGCACTGATTCTCTGGTTACCTGAGCAACAACCAGGTTAGGGAACCGATACAGCATCTCACTAAATAGAGCTACCAATGCAATCTGGAGTTCAGAGTCTGTCAGACAGAGATAGAAGAAGCGTTCTGATTGATCTTGTAAAGCGCATTTCAGACATGTTAGTGTGTGTGATATGAGTCTGACATACTTGTGTAGGCATATACTCGATAATTTGTTTCTACAATGATGAAGCCTGTGTCCCCTGTTCCTGGTATGGCTCCTAGTGCAGAACAGGCAGACCCAGAGGCGGGGCTTGCAGTGACTCCTGCAGATAGAGTTATGGCCAACCTCGTAGGGTAGTACCTCCTTGACTTCCTCTGTGAATAGATGCAGGGAATGATGCAAACTGGTGCAATTGCTCGTTTTAGACCCATTTAAACTAAACTTTTCAATACAAAGCATTTAAAGAACTTAATAAAGAAAAAAATGAGATTGAATGTTAGATTTCCGTATTATTACAGGACATTGATCATGTCCATAATAGAAAAAAATTATAAAAAATAAATAAATAATAATTTTATATATATATATATATATATATATATATATATATATATATATATATATATATACACACACACAACAATTAAACCTTTTGGTATGGGATTAATATCCTGCCATGATTCAAAACTGAAATTAAGTTCTGAAAGGTTGAAACTAAGTGTTCGAAAACTCAATCTTATAAAAAAAAGTTTTGCAAGATCGAAAAATAAGATTTGCAAGCTTGCAAAATGTAAAAAAATTTAAAATATCTCTGCGAACATTGTTACTTTTGAGATTTCCTTCTTCAGAACTGCAACATTTTTTTACGATGTTGCGCAAACAATTTTTCAGAGTTTCAAATTTGTCAGTGTTCTCCCACTGTATTAGTTTGTTTTCCAGGTTTGAAACCTTGTAAATGGTGATCTGAAAACTGGTGTGCGAATGTGTGAAAAAAAGTTTTGAAACTCTGAAAACAGAGTTTTGCAGGCTTGCAAAGTGGTAAAAAAAATTAAATCTCTGCAAACAGAATTTTGTTTTTGAGTTTTCCTTCTTCAGAAGTGCAACACTCTTTTTTATGGTGTTGTGCAATCATTTTTTCAGAGTTTCGAATTTGTCACTGTTCTCCCAGTGTATAGTTTGTTTTCCAGATTTGAAACCTTGTAAATGGTGATCTGAAAACTGGTGTGCGAATAGGTGAAAAAAGTTTTAAAAACTCTGAAAACTGAGGTTCGAAAGGGCGAAACTTATTACATTACATTACATGTGCACTCTTATTGCAGACTATTTTTTTCAGAGCTGAGTTTACAACACCCACTTTGCGGAGATACGCCCACAATTGCGAGCTTGCGACTCACGTGATTTGTGGCAGCGTTGTCACGAGCTCTACTCTGAAACTCTGAAACTCAGACTGAGCGAAAATGAAGCTTCGCAACCTCGCAACTTTAAAAAGCCTGGAGGGAGGGCCTTCTGCTCTTGGCCAATGCTTTGCTGTCTGCTGACCTACAGTCCAATCACAAGTCGTATTTACCGGAAAGGTGGGATTGACCGACTGCTCCGCCAATGACGAAAGCGTATGGGATGAATATAGTCAGTCATATTTATTTATAGAGCACATTTAAAAAAAACAGCTGTTGGCCAAAGTGCTGTATCAAAATATAGAATCAAAATGATTAACACGTGCAAGCACAATTATCAATGAACTTGATTAATGTTGCAGAAATGTTTTACTATCCACAACCAAAGGCTTTTCGACAGGGGCGGCGCCAGATAATTTTTAACTCAGGTGCTGAGGGGGTGCTAGATCATTGACAGGGGGAGCTGCGCAATTATATATATATATATATATATATATATATATATATATATAGGCTATATACATACACACACACACTATTATTTAAATGAGCAAAATTTATAATGAGATGCTCCAGCTCATGTGCAATGCAATCGCGCCCGCGCCTCCATGATCATATTGTCAGCTATTTGCTTCTTATTTATTATATCCAGGCAATTGGTTGATGAAAAATTGATTAAAATTAAGATACAATTTATACAAAACGAAATTCACTTTAAAGAAAGGCTTTCTACAAAACAAAACTTAATTTAGTGGTCAAAATCATGTCTGACCCATCATATCTTCCGATATATTGCGCATCCATCTTACTCATGCTGGTCAATTTTCATAATCAGCATAGATGTGAAAAAAAATAACATTAGAATATTTTAACAAAAATGAAACTAAATGCGCTTATTTAATGGCTACAACACATATAGTGGGCCTATACAGACTCTCTAAATATTGGCATTAATATTAACAATGCTGTAGAAGTGCAGTTTGTTAATAGTAAATGTTCACTAATCTAGAAGTGTTACCGATTTTTTATACACCGATTCAGAGGTCTCGTGAGTTCAGTGTTGGACAGGTCAGTTGTTTTAACTATTCATTAAAGTGAATAGTTAAAATGAGTAATTCGTTTGCGTATCGGACGTGTCATTGGACGTCTAGCCACGGCACGCTTGTGTGATTATCTATCTCGGCAGTTTAGGACATCGCACAAGATTTGCAATTTGTACAAATAGAGACATTTTTGTGAATACAAATATTTTGTATTAGTGTATCATAATTTGCGCATCCAACAAAGAAGACGTGTATGTGTGGATAAGGTGACGCGCGTGCATTCATTGACGTCTTTTCTGAGTCAATCTCATTTGATTCATTTGGATTTTGAGACTTTCTTTTCGCGGGTTTTTAAGCATTTCACAACCCACACACAAACAACTACAAATGAATAGGCCTGGTGCTACTCAATCCCACCTTTCCAGTAAATACGACTTGTGATTGGACTGTAGGTCAGCAGACAGCAAAGCATTGGCCAAGAGCAGAAGGCCCTCCCTCCAGGTTGCGAGGTTGCGAAGCTTCATTTTCGCTCAATCTGAGTTTCAGAGTTTCAGAGTAGAACTCGTGACAATGCTTCCACAAATCACGTGTTTTGCAAGCTCGCAACTGTGTGGGCGTATCTCCGCAAAGTGGGTGTTGTAAACTCAGCTCTGAAAAAAATAGTCTGCAATAAGAGTGCACATGTAATGTAATGTAATAAGTTTCGCCCTTTCGAACCTCAGTTTTCAGAGTTTTTAAAACTTTTTTTCACCTATTCACACACCAGTTTTCAGATCACCATTTACAAGGTTTCAAACCTGGAAAACAAACTAATACAGTGGGAGAACACTGACAAATTTGAAACTCTGAAAAAATGTTTGCGCAACATCGTAAAAATTTTTTGCAGTTCTGAAGAAGGAAATCTCAAAAACAACATAATGTTTGCAGAGATATTTTTAATTTTTTTACATTTTGCAAGCTTGCAAATCTTATTTTTTCGATCTTGCAAAACTTTTTTTGTAAGATTTTGAGTTTTCAAACACTTAGTTTCAACCTTTCAGAACTTTATTTTCAGTTTTGAATCATGGCAGGATATTAATCCCATATTTTAGGGGCAGTATAATTTTTAAAAGGAAATTAATACTTTTATTCAGCAAGGACGCATTCAAATGATCAAAAGTGTCAGAAAAGACATTTATAATGTTATGTTTTATTGATCAAAGAAATAAAAAATATCATATTATGCTTAACAATGTTTTTCCAACATTGATGATAATAAGGAATGTTCCTTGAACACCAAATCAGCATATTTTTCTGAAGGCTCATGTGACACTGAAAACTGTAGTAGAAGCTGCTGAATATTCAGCTTTGCCATCACATGAATACATTACATATTAAAATATCTTAAAACAGAAAATATTTATTTTCAATTGTAATATTTTTTTTTACAATAGTACTGTTTTTAATGTATTTTTAATCAAATAAATGCAGTCATAGTGAGCATAAAGTCTTAATTAAAAAAAAAAATTGCAGACCCCCAATAAATAAATAACCACATTTAATTTTTTTTTGGCAAGGATCCTTTGAGATTGGTTCCTAGAAATCCTATTCCAGATCCTGTACATATTTCGACTAGAGGGTACATGGATTAATCAGAGTTATTCAGTATTTTTCCTTGATCACAAACCTTTCTTTGAAAAACCAGACCAAACTCCCGTAGATGCTGCAAAAATGTGAGCAGAGACTCACTCATCCCCTCCACAGAATAGTCCTGCAAGAAAAACAACAATCAAACTACAAAGCAAAACCTATTAATAACCAAGAGACCAACCCTACTTTAAGGGACTATGGCAAAATGGCTTCATTAATTTAATTATGATAAGTAATGGCTTTTATCTATGACTCATATGTCATTCTTGATATAGTAAAAGCAGCACTCACCCTACCAAGAGTGGAAAAACTCAGTTGGAACAAAAAGGAAAGAATCTCTACCAGGTCCATTCCTCTCGACTATGAAGGAGAGAAATTAGACTGTTAATAAGGAGGTGGAGCCATATTTTCCATCACGCCAACCACATTTACATGCAGCCTAATAACTATGAACAATCAGAATGATAGCTCAACTGGAATGAGAAGCCATCATGTAAACAGCTTGGGGGGGAAAAAATGATCAGACTGAAGTGCAAGTCTTGAATAATTCACCAAACGAATGAGCAATTGCCATGCAAACATTTTTATCCAACTACTTTCGTAATCATATTCATAAATACCCTGTTGTGTGCATACGGATTGCTGTGCAGGAACTCTCTAACCCAGCAATCTTTGCAAACCACTCTTATCCAGATGTCTAGTTACTGAAGGAATTGGCATGAGGCCATATGTTTTCATATGATAGAGACACAATTTTGGGATGCTGCTTCACATTCTCAACTTTTGTTAAGTAAAGTTAGCAAAGCGAAAAGAAAGCCATGTTTTTCAATATGTTAAAAAGGCAAACACAGGCTGTTGTGCCATGCTAAGTTGTTTATCTTTCTCTGACAGGACTCGGAAGCTTCTCGCTGTTATTGCACTTTTTGCAAACGCATAAATGTCCTTTATAATTTCAACTGGGTACATGTGATTCTGCAGTTGGACTAATCGGTGCATGTAAACTGTCTTATGATACACACATATCATAATGTAGGGGATATTTAATGTATTTTTTATGTCGTGCACTGACCTGTGCTGTTTTGAGATACTGCAGGGTGAAGTACCACAGTTGAGATGCTGTGTCCAGCAGCAGGAACTGAAACCCAGCTGATGTGATACAAGGGGCATCACCAACCTCGCTGAGAGGGGAAAAAACAGATCAAGATTATTTTTTGGTCTACCCTTCATATTTGACCTACTTTGGTTGGTGCATCAGTGGAGTGATGGTGTGCTCTACCTCCTCATGAGCCCAGCCTGAATGAGGAGCTGGGCCAGGTCCTGGCTGACGGCTGCGCTAGGAGAGCCCACCATGAAGTGAAGGATGACCTCCCAACGCTCCATGGCGTACCGGTCGAGACTCTCTACATCCCTCGCATGGCGATCAGGACCCAGGTTGCCGCCCTCATCTGCCCACGATTTACCACTGGCAAGGATATAAGAGAACGTGAATCCAGTAAACCTGCTGCTGCAACACTATGATGGTTCTCAATTTAAACTGTGTTCCTCACCCGCCTAGCAGTGCAATTCTCAGGTTGTCTTTAAACACAGGGTTGAGCACAAAGCCTTGGAGTCCACCCTGAAGCTGTTGACTGTGCCAGAGCCGTAGCCCGGTTAACACAGACACACACTGATCGTGGTCTCTTGGAAAAGCAAAGACACCAACATAGAAGAAAGAAATGTATGACACTGCCGTTTAAAATTTGTGGTCAGTAAAAAAATTAAGAGGACCTATTATGCTGTTTTATATTTTCAACTTTCTTTAGTGTGTAATGTTTCTGTTTGAGCATGAAAAAGGTCTGCAAAGTTACAAAGCACAAAGTCACTCCAAAGGGAGTTATTCAGTATATCAGTAATCATCACGGTTTCGGAACTCCCTGAAACGCCTCAATTGTAGTCCTGAGTTTTCTTCCAAGAGCGTGCATGTTACGATATCCCTCATTTAAATAATTCCCACCGAAGACATATGCAAAAAACGGGCAGAGGCCTGGTTGAGTTGTGTTAGTAGTGTAGAAACTTGTGGTTATAGTAAGGGGCGTGACAACTGAAACACGCTCGAAGTGGTTGACAAATCACAACACACTAGTCCAGCCGACCAATCAGAGAACATTGAGTTTTTCAGAAGGGGGTTTTCATAGAGACAGAAACTAAACAGAGCATTCCTGACAGACTGAAACAATGTAAAATATAACATTCAAGCATGAAAATCTTTTCTAGTAGACCCCAAAAACAATTTGTGAAAAGGGCAAAATATGTCTTCTTTAATGTACTTGAAAGAAGCTCTTATGCTCACCAAACTTGCATTTATCTGATGAAAAATACCGTAAAATCAGTAAAATTGTGAAATATTATTACAATATAAAAAAATTGATTACTATTTTAATATATTTTAAAATGTAATTTATTCCTGTGATGGCAATGCTGATGAACAATTTTCTGCAGCCATTACTCTAGTCTGAAGTGTCACATGATCCGTCAGAAATGTAATATACTGATTTGATTTAGAGTGATTGAACTAACTATTGTACTTACTTTTGACTGTCTTTTTTAACCCACAGCGCAACTGCAGCCTGTGGAAGTGGGTGGTCTAAAAACAGCATTCGCATCACATAATTCTTTCCCAAAGCTGGAAGTTCTCTGTATGCAAATAAATGAGAAAGAGCCAATCAGCATAACTCCCTGAGATTTAGTATTATATCAGGACCATAACCACCACAGGCATTGAAGGGGACAAGTCCTCCCCAATAATTAGAAATGGTCAAATTTCTCGTGACCAACAGTATTATCCAGAGATGCAAACTACTGAACTTTTTTAATGGAAGTATTTTAACAGAAAATACGACTTTGTTATTTAAATGATTCATTCAATTCATAACTGAATATGATGAGACAAGAAACATTTCTATTTCTATTTAATTTGTAAATAGTTTAAATTGATTACTTAATCATAACTACAATAAACCTGGAACTTCTGCCATTCTTATTTCTTTTTCGTTATTCCCTTAAATCCCTTTTAATCCTTTAATTATTTTATTCCTATAAATAAAGACCAATAACTTAATACCCCCACCGATGCAAAAAAGAAGAAAGGTTACGGCCTCGTATTATATAATGGGCTCAGAAAAGTATTTGACCAATTATGCAACATACGAATTTTGTGAATGTTATTAGATTAGATAAAAAACAAAATGGCACCTGAAAATAATACTAGATGTTAGAACTGTTGTGTTAGAATTCAAAACGGTCACAGATTTCTTTGTAAGAAATGTTGTGGCTTGAAAAGTTAAAAAAAAGTTTAAATGTCACTTGCATTGTCACTTCATTGATATTTTATTATCTAATCAAATAACATTCATACATGTCAATACGCATGCATATTTAAACACTTAAGCAAGATGGACCTGTATACAGCCAGGCATGTTGCAGGGTGATTGTAGAGCCTGTCGAGGACCTCAGGGCTCAATTCCTTTAGATACTCATGCAAGTTCTTGCACTGCAGCTGGACGCGAAACTTCATCTGTAAACCGGCAGACAGATGAATAAGGAGATGACTGGCAAAAAGATGACTAGCATTAAAACTTATGTAATAAAAAATAATTATGAGTATTAAATACCGCGTTATACTGTTAATATATATTTTAAGACATATGTTCAGTCAAATTGTTCAGACATTTTTTTGCACATAGGAACCTGTGACTGAGGCGTTCAATGGATAAAACTTAAACTAAATGCATTTAAAAATAGAAGTCAACATCAACGAATACCGTGAAGACAACATACACTGAATCCTTGAGACTTTTGTCCTACCGTACGGTTAATGAATAGAGGAAACGTTCTAAATTAAAAAAATAAACATATTTAATATATAGTCAGTAGGCTTACCTTGTTTCACATGTGTCAGAGAGCACAATATAGTGCATTAAATGGTGTGAATAATTTCATTTCTTGACAAGCGTTCAGTGTGGATACTTGCATGAAGCCATGTTGAATGACCACGTGATCGCCGAATCGCCCAGTTTGATTGGTTGACGTGCCATGCCTGGGAGACTTTTCAGTAAAGTGTAGGTTTGTGTAAAGTTTTATATAAAAATATGGATTTATATTCGGTGTTTCTGTGCATGACTTTTTTTATTATTAAACTGTATAATATAAATTCCTGCAAAAAAGGACTTTCACACATTCTTTTTATTTTATAATTTTTTATTAATAATTAACATTAGGGACAAATAAAAACATTTTTAATATTTCATACTATTTAAATTCTGGCAACCAATAACTGTAAAAGACAACAACAGCAGCAAAGGTAATTTGCTCATGAATCCTCCTTTTCTTGGTACCTGTAACAGAGAAATCAAATGAATATATTTTTCTTGTCAGTACAGTGACAGATTGAACTGTTTTAGGTGATTTTAATTGCCATCAATGTCTAAACAGCATTAAAGGGTTAGTTCACCCAAAAATGAAAATTATGTCATTAATGACTCACCCTCATGTCGTCCCAAGCCCGTAAGACCTCCGTTCATCTTTGGAACACAGTTTAAGATATTTTAGATTTAGTCCGAGAGCTTTTTGTCCCTCCATTGAAAATGTACGTACAGCACACACTCTTTGTCCAGAATGGAAATAAATACATCATCAAAGTAGTCCATGTGACATCAGTGGGTTAGTTAGAATGTTTGGAAGCATCGAAAATACATTTTGGTCCAAACATAACAAAAACTACGACTTTATTCAGCATTGTATTGTCTTCCGGTTCTGTTGTTGATCCGCGTTCACGATTCCGCAGTGACCCTGCTGACGTAAGACGCTGATGACGTGTTATCTGGAGATTAGGACATCCGCGACATGCACACCTACGCACCTTTTTAAAAAAAAATATAGCAATACAAAAATACAAACAATGTAGAATAGCTTGAATACAGCGCCCGTCTCCCTCAAACTGTAAACGAAGCTCGGGCGCACCAGATAACACGTCATCAGCGTCTTACGTCAGCAGGGTCACTGCGGAATCGTGAACGCGGATCAACAACAGAACCGGAAGACAATACAATGCTGAATAAAGTCGTAGTTTTTGTTATGTTTGGACCAAAATGTATTTTCGATGCTTCCAAACATTCTAACTAACCCACTGATGTCACATGGACTACTTTGATGATGTATTTATTTCCATTCTGGACAAAGAGTGTGTGCTGTACGTACATTTTCAATGGAGGGACAAAAAGCTCTCGGACTAAATCTAAAATATCTTAAACTGTGTTCCAAAGATGAACGGAGGTCTTACGGGCTTGGGACGACATGAGGGTGAGTCATTAATGACATAATTTTCATTTTTGGGTGAACTAACCCTTTAAGGACAACCTGGTACCAGTATAAGTGGTTTCATTTAAAAAAAAAATCACTAAAAGTGCTTAAAGGGATAGATCACCCAAAAATAACAATTCTGTCATCATTTACTCACCCTCATGTTGTTCCAAACCTGTATGAGTTTCATTCTTCTGTTGAACACAAAAAAATAAATTTTGAAGAATATTGGTGTAACCAGACAGTTGACGGTAGCCATTGACTTCCATAGTATTTTTCTTCCTACTATGGAAGTCAATGGGTGCCTTCAACTGTCTGGTTACTGACATTCTTCTTCTTTTGTGTTCAGCAGAAGAAAGAAACTCATGCAGGTTTGGAACTTGTGGGCGAGTAAGTGATGACATAACTTTCATTTTTGGGTGAACTATCCCTTTAAGAGTGGATAATTACCTGCAGTGTATACATGTGAAGAAGACTGTCTGCCCTTCATCTGCAGATCTCATCTGTCTTGTATGATACACCATTCCCTCTTTATTACAGCGAGAACATCTCCTGTCAATCTGATGAAACGTTTGCAGAAAATGAGAAACAGGTGAGAATGTATATTGGGTGACATTACAAATAGAACTAATAGTTTAAAATAATTAATTACTGTATTTTGAAATAACTTACCACTGGCCCCTTTAATTCAGCATCTTCCATGCTGTCAATAGCAATGGAGCTCTGATCCAAAGGATTAAACACCACCGACGACTTAATAACTTGACCTGTGAATTCTGAGAGAGAACCCATTTATTTATTTCATAAATCAGTTTTTTTTGTTTGTTTTTTTTTTTAAAATCATGCATTTAAGTATCATATTTTCATACAAATGAATGTATTAATTTAATCTATTTTTATTTTTAATAAAATGTATTTAGTTAAATATTATTATAATTCATATAGGGGTTATTCAGTATATGTTATAATCCTAGGGGTCCTAGATATTCCTAGACCCCCTAGGGGTCACCGAATAACAGTCTGAAAACCCCTGCCATAAATTACATTATATGACATTAAAAAGATCTCTCTTACCTTGAACAGATATTTCAAAAGAGCATCGAGGGCAGGTAATAGTATTTTCCCTGCCAGGCACTGGGAGAATGTTTCCACATTCAGGGCAAAAGTCGAGGTCACCTTTAAAACACGACATTGCTGGAAAAAAATAATTACAGAGATTTATTTTACACACCACATCCACAGCGTTCAAAACAGTACGAACTTCTGTAACTAACACATAAGTAACAAACGTGCCACACGTGTATCCACATAAATATAACTTATTTATCAAAGTTCGAATACAATTGTCTTAAACTTGCCAGCGGGAAAAGTGTTGCAGTATCTACTCTAGTTTTAATAACAATAACACGATTTCTTCGCTAAAAACTGAAATGTCTCTTCTCAAGGCAGTTGAGTGGTTCACATGTTGGGTCCATCATCAAAACACTCTATTCGTCGCTTGTTGATGACGTTGCCAACGTATCCAGCAGCAGCAGGTGTAGTGAAATCCAACTGCTTCATACAGCATTTCGAGGTAACTGCGATTATTTCATAAAAAATACAAATAACAATCAACACGGAAAGTGTTAATAGCCTTTATATTCCGTTAGAAAACACGCAGGAATAGTGTGTCATAGTGTATGATTTGGCGCGTTTCATATCTTGGGCTAACGTTAAATGGATAAGCTACCGCTAATATATTTAAGTTAAATTTCCTTCGGTTTCACAGACATTTCCCAGACTTAAATGCATTATTGAGCTGTTTTAACTGGGAAAAAAAACTTGCATTGACATATCTTAAAATATGTCAGTGTATTGTTTTGTCTCAAGATGCACACCAGTAATGTGTTTTTCTAAGGCAGGTTTATAAAAGATACTTAAATGTCCTAATTGAACTAAAGTAATCCTGGTTTAATCTAAACCCTGTCTGTGAAACCAGTCCATAGTTTTTTAGTTTAAAGCGACCTGTCCTCTTAATTAGATGCAAATTAATTAACATAATACACATTAATTAACAGCTTTGAATAAATTGTAATATCTAGCAATTGTAATATCGGAGAATTTGATTTTATTGTTTAATAGCTGTCTTAATTGAGAGTTGTTTAAGCTATGAGTCTGTGTATGTTATCAAATCGAATAAAATAATACAGACACACATTTCTAATTCTAATGTAATTTGTGGTCATGTTATGATTATAAATATGTTATCAAATCTAATAATAAATATCATATAGTATTTAATTTTATTTAGATTTTATAATGTTATTCACAATTTATAAACACAGACACGCATAAAACGTCATTTGTGTCAAATAACACACACACACACACACACATACATAAAATAGCAGCAGATAATAATATATATAACAATGATTGACAGGAAGAGGCAGTTACTCCAGCATATTTCATCATATTTTTGCATTTACCGTTGTTTTATTCCTATCTCTCTGCAAGATGACGGAGAACGATGTTGAGAATGAGCTGTTAGACTATGAGGAGGATGAAGTTGATGGCGGTGTTGCTGGGGATACAGGGCTTGGACACAGCGACAGTGTCATATCCATCAGGAAAGAAGGGGTCAAAGGGTCATATGTGTCCATCCACTCCTCAGGATTCAGGGATTTCCTTCTCAAACCAGAACTCCTGAGAGCTATAGTAGACTGTGGCTTTGAGCATCCATCTGAGGGTGAGCAATTCTACATGTGCTCATATAAGGTCCTTTGATATCAGTTTAAGTTTAGTATGAATATATTTGTGTTTTTCCTCTTTCAGTTCAGCATGAATGCATTCCTCAGGCGATCTTGGGGATGGACGTATTATGTCAGGCCAAATCTGGAATGGGGAAGACGGCTGTCTTTGTGTTGGCCACCCTTCAGCAGCTGGAGCCAGTGACCGGTCAGGTAACAGCTCTCTTTTTAAAGGCTCTGAAAACAAAGAACTAAGACATAAATAAAATGTGCTTTACGTGTCGTTCAAGAATTTGGGGTTGACTTGACCAAGTAATTGTTCTCACCCAGGTATCAGTGTTGGTGATGTGTCATACTCGAGAGCTGGCGTTCCAGATCAGCAAAGAGTATGAGCGCTTCTCCAAATACATGCCTAGTGTCAAGGTAGGAAGATGTTCTATTTTAACCCTTTTCATATTTACACTTCAAGGAAAAGCTTTAATTCTGTAACTGTTTTAGAATTACTCATTTTGATATATAGCAATTGCAAACACTTACTGTAAAAATCTAATGTATTTCATTACTCAACACAAGTTTTGGAACAAAGCCTAAATAATTACATCATTATGTTAGAAATCTTTATTAATCCCCTTGAGGGGAAACTCATTTGCCACCATTATGCTGCGTTCACACCAAACGCGAATAGAGCGTCAAATTCGCGTCAAATAGACGTGGTCTAGTTGGACGCTTGATTATTTTGAATCCATTTGCGCGTCCAAAGCGAAATTGATGCGCGTAAAAAGCAAAAAAATTGACGTGCGTCTGAGGCGAAATCCGCTTCTTGTGGGAGGGGCGAGTGCTAGGTGGTTGTCTGTTTGCAAGATGGCTGATGTTGATCGAGCATTCATCGAGTGTCACCGCTCTGTATTTGCTCTGGAGAGCAGAACAGCGGTGTAGGGGTCATCGTCGCCGTATTTGGGTCCACCAGACCCTCCGGAGACATTCCCAGTTCACCATTTGCTCCAGGAGCTGCGCCTGGATGACGGCCACTTTCAGCGGTACTTCTGCCTGTCCCGCGCCCAGTTTGATGACCTGCTGTCCCGCATCGGAGCGAGGATCACCCTCGCCCTCACCCAGCTAATCTGTCATTTATTTTTGTTTTGATGATAAATGGAGCCAGCCTACAAATATGATTAACCTGTCCTGTGATTATTTTTTTTTTCCTCACACAACACTGTCCAGACACGAACTATGTTCTTGCACTAAAGTATGTTGGTTGTCTTTACATTAGAATAATAATATTTAATATAATCTAGATTAGATATGGAATAAATAGCATTCAATACAAAATGAATATGTCTCATTGAAATCAAGTTTTTATGTGATAAAATATTTACTTCACCACGTGACAGCAGCAAGCAGGCTCCTGATTGGTTTACGCGGTGCGAACTGACGCCAAAGTTAAGATTTTTCAACTCGGGCGTCAGACGCGAATTCGCGTCAAACGCGTGAATCCACCAAATAAAATCATTTGCGCGTATCGCGCGAACGAGGCAAATTCGCGTCTACCGCGCCGCGCTAAACGCCTTATTCGCGCCGCAGGACCTCTAGACGCGCGTAAACGCATCTTTACATTGACTTAACATTGAAATCACTCACGCCAGATGCTCTATTCGGGTTTGGTGTGAATGCACCATTACACAACACAAGCAATTAAACATTACAGCACAATCAATCCATACAATAATTACACAGCTTCATTAAAAATCCTCACTGCAGCAGGAATAAAAGACCTTCTAAATCGCTCAGTAGAACACTGAGGCATCCCTAATCTCTCAATAAATTAACTTTTAGGTCCACCAAAAGTACTATATAGTGCATCACTTTCACAAGTCAAAATCATTTTCAATTTTGCCCTTGTTCTCTTTTCCACCGAGACCTCAAGTGAATCTGAAGTAAAACCAATAACCGAACCTTGTCATCCATATTAAAACTACCTCCTCAACAAGGCACTGCATAAAACAAAACACTGGCCAGGGTTACCCGATAAAAGACATGAAGAAGCTTCCTACTAATACCAAAATAACTATTTTCTTAAAAAGAATAATCTTGATTGTGCCTTCTTGAACACAACCTCACTGTTCTTCTTCCAGTTTAATTTACTGTCCAAATGGACACCAATATATTTATAAGACTGAACTATCTCTTTCTAAATCAATAATCAACTCTTTGGTCTTCTCAACATTCAATTTTAAAACATTTTCATCACACCAATAACGTAGACAACTGATTCCTAACTGATATGCGGAATGCATATCTCAACCAATTTGACATAATTATCTGAACTTAATGTAGTACTGTCAAAATAATTAACACAACCATCAAATTGTATCAAATTTATTTTTGCATACAGCACCTAAAATGTCCACCAAATTGCTTACATATAATGTTATAAAAATAACCCCCAGCCCTGCTGCTGTGTCTAAAAAAAACACAGCTGATTACTGTAGTTCTTTTTGTGTGCAAATTTCATCAACAAAAAAATTGGATATGCTTTAATGCACTTATCAAAATAATAAAAGCACATAAATATCAAAAGTTTCAAAAAGAAAACTAAATTCAAAATGCATCATTTAACTTCCAGTCTTTAAAGGAGTGTAAAATTATGTTCAAATACTTAATTTCATTAAAAAATATTTTTATATAAATACTAGATAAATAATTTCTGTTTGGATGTAGTAAAACACTCTCAGATGTAGCAGAAAACATCTGGGTCATGATTGCATTTTCTTCTGTCACTGGCCATAATTCTAACCTTGAAATCAGGATTAGGCAAAAAATAATGTCATACATGTGAAAACCGCCTGAAAAAATGAACAAATAGTTCTAACCTGCATCAGAGGAAGATGGGAATCATGTCTTTGCGTCAGTTTTTCTGGTGATTAAGGGATAATACAAGACGACTTCTTGCATTATGAAATGCACATATTTTGTAAGAAAGTGTGAAATCGTAGTGCAAAATAACCACTATTTTTGAAATCAGAAACCCAAAGTTTATAAGAAACAAGTATTTGATTTAATTCAGCAAATATGATACAGGGCGGCGATTTATTAATTACATTTTGAAAAATAGATTAATCTGTTAATTATATATTGATGTGTAACTTTTAATGGTGGAAATGAAATGTTTTTCCATTGTAAAAGATATGTTATTAAACATAATTTTTAATAGACATTTCTAATATTATATTAATAATATCATCTAATATTTATGGGTAATTCATACTGATAAATAAAACGTAGTAATAAGACTTACACTTATAGTTACTTTTCTATACACTTACCCTTGTTGTTTGCCACATCACTGTAAATTCATGAGTTTAATTTCAAAGACAAACTTTTCTCAAATGCGTTTGCTTACGCTGTCTCTCTACCCCAGGTGGCAGTGTTCTTTGGGGGTTTATCTATAAAGAAGGATGAGGAGGTGCTGAAGAGAGAGAGCCCTCATGTGGTGGTGGGAACTCCTGGACGTATTTTAGCTCTGTCTCGCAACAAGAGTCTCAACCTGCGACACATCAAGCACTTCATCCTGGATGAATGCGACAAGATGCTGGAGCAACTTGGTGAGCAATCTCTTTTTGAGACTATGGATGTGTTCAGAATGGAATTTACTTGAATAGTGTGCAGGTCATCGTGTACTGCCTACTATTCTTTAAAGGGCACCCAAAAATTAGTTCACCCAAAAATTAAAATGTTGTCTCAATTTTCTCACCCTCAAGTTGTTCCAAACATGTATGAATTTCTTTCTTCTGCTGAACACAAATATATTTAGTTGCAAAACAGTTTATTGACCCCATTGACTTCCATTATGGAAGTCAATGGGGTCCATCAACTGTTTGGTTACCAACATTATTCAAAATATCTTCTTTTATGTTCAGCAGAGTAATGAAATTCATACAGGTTTGGAACAACTTGAGGGTGAGTAAATGATGACAGAATTTACATTTTTGGATGTACTATCCCTTTAAAAGCAGTAAGTGAAACAGTAGGCATTATTCCACGATAACCAGTAGTATTCTAGATGCTGTCACATGACCTCTGTGCAGTTGTATGAAAAAGTTTGTAGTTTTAAGTGAAATTGCAAGTAATATACACAAATAATCACACTAAAACATAAGCTCAAGTGCACTGCATTGTGGGATAGAACATTCTGTTCAGTGTTATTTGTTGTGTACTGCACATTTTCCCTATTTTTGAAAGATTTCTGTGCGCATACTTCATACTGACACTATATAGTTCAGAAACAGTACGAGTACCATGCTGATAATTTGCAATATGACATTCAATAATTAGTTTTTAATAATAGTCAGTGCTGGTCAGAATTATTTGCCCCCTTGGTAAATATGATCAAAGATGGCTGTAAAAAATAAATCTGAATTGTTTATTTTTTTTATATTTTATTTAAAAAAAATGCAAAAATCTAACCTTTTATTGTAGTAAAATAATTGAAAATGGGGGGAAAATCACATTATGAAATAAATGTTTTTCTCCAAAACAAATTGGGAACAATTATTTGCCCCCTTTTATTAAATACTCTTTGCAACCTCCTTTTTCCAAGATAACAGACCTGAGTCTTCTCCTATAATGCCTGAAGAGTTTGGAGAACACCTGACAGGAGATCAGAGACCATTCCTCCATACAGAATCTCTCCAGATCCTGCAGATTCCCAGATCCATGTTGGTGCTTCTCCTCTTCAGGTCAGCCCACTCATTTTCTATAGGGTTCAGGTCTGGGGACTGGGATGGCCATTGCAGATGCTTGGTTTTGTGCTCAGTGACCCATTTTTGATTTGATTTTGATGTTTGTTTTTGTTCACTGTCCTGTTGGAAGATCCAAACATGGCCGACATAAGATTTCTAGCACAGACTGTCAGGTTTCGATTTTTTATCTGTTGGTGTTTGAAAAAATCCATGATGCCATGTATCTGAACAAGATGTCTAGGACATCTGGCAGAAAATAAGGCCCACAACATTAAAGATACAGCAGAGTATTTCATTTTCCACATGGGGTACTTTTTTATCCCTGTGTGCACTAAACTCATCTTAAGTGTTTAATGACAAAAAGCATTTTTTTTGTTTCATCTGACCATAGAACCCGTCCCGTTTTAAGTTCCAGTAGTGTCAGTTTCTTTTCAAACTTTCAATGGACAGATGAAACAAACAAACAAAAAAAAGAGCTTTTTGACATCAAACACTTAATATGGGTTTGGTTCATACAGGGATAAAAAAGTACCCCATGTGTAAAATGAAGTACTCTGTGTATCTCTTGTTGCTTGTATCTTTAATGCTGTGGGCCGAATTTTCTGCCAGATGTCCTGAACATCTTGTTCAGATACATGGCATCATGGATT
The DNA here is from genome assembly GCA_026230005.1 of Gila orcuttii. Lineage (NCBI taxonomy): Eukaryota > Metazoa > Chordata > Actinopteri > Cypriniformes > Leuciscidae > Gila > Gila orcuttii. Next base: position 15,168,276 of record JAPDVR010000010.1, on the reverse strand, counting down.
CGATCAAATACCAACAGATAAAAAATCAAAACCTGACAGTCTGTGCTAGAAATCTTATAATGGGCCATGTTTGGATCTTCCAACAGGACAGTGCAGGGCCGGCTCTAGCCCTTTGGTTGCCCTAGGCGAGATTGATTTTTGCCGCCCCCCCAAATTATGTCTTGAACTGTAATAAATTGTTTATACAAATGCTTCAAAGAACGTTCAAGGATATTTCAATCATCCTACATAGTTGCATTGTACAAATACATTTTATCTGATCATGTATCTTGTAGTAGATAAACATTTTGTGCATTTTAATGTTAAATTCATCAATCTGGTGCACTTTGAGAGTTCAAAATTAAAAGCTCCAACCCATATTCAGTGTTCAAATTAAACAAAGAAAAATTCAAACCTCTTTTAGTTAGTGTCTGTCTACATTACATAATAATAGTTATAATATTAATCCCATGATAATACTCATATATTGTAAAACAATGCACTGAAAAATAAAGGAAACTTTCATAAGTTTTGTACTAATTTCTATACTAATAGAAAGAGTATTTTTCTATACTTCACATTAAAGGTGTGATTGGGCCAGCCCAGTGTCAATCAAGAAAACAACCAATGGGCCGCTGATCTACGCGTTTCATGCGGTGTCAGAAAAAAAGCTAACGCTGACTTTTTTTTGACCAATGCATTACACCAGCACTTACCCAGCGCCGCCGATTAAGCAAAACAAAACAAAACAAAACGAATGGGCTATTTCTATTTTAGCCCCCGGCCGCTTTTTTTGCTTTATCCATCTTTTTCGACGACAACTCACTACTCGTGCCTGTTCGCTCAGCGCTCACGGCACCCGCGCCCGCTCGCGATATTATTGGAGGGCAGTCCCCTGTCAAAATTCTATGATGAAATCTTATGAGGGCGCCTACTCCGCTACACATACCGGTATACCCACTTTTTGCGCCACTGGCAGGCTTATGTAATTGCTCCACTCGTTGCAATGACACTGTTAATGAAGTACAATAAAAGCGGAAAGTTCCTTACGCGGCTCTGGCGCCCCCCCTAGGGTATAAGGCACTGGCGCCCTTAGCATTTGCCTATACTGCCTATGCCACGGGCCGGCCCTGGGACAGTGATCAAAAACAAACATCAAAATCAAATCAAAAATGGGTCACTGAGCACAAAAGCAAGCATCTGCAATGGCCATCCCAGTCCCTGACCTGAACCCTATAGAAAATGAGTGGGCTGACCTGAAGAGGAGAAGCACCAACATGGATCTGGGAATCTGCAGGATCTGGAGAGATTCTGTATGGAGGAATGGTCTCTGATCTCTTATCAGGTGTTCTCCAAACTCTTCAGGCATTATAGGAGAAGACTCAGGTCTGTTATCTTGGAAAAAGGAGGTTGTAAAAAGTATTTAATAAAAGGGGGCAAATAATTGTTCCCAATGTGTTTTGAAGAAAAACATTTATTTCATAATGTGATTTTTCTCCCCACTCTCAGTTCTTTTACTTCAATGAAAGGTTAGATTTTTGCTGGGTTTTTTTTTAAATAAATTATCAAAAGGATTAACAATGCAGATTTATTTTTTACAGCCATCTTTGATCATATTTACAAAGGGGGCAAATAATTCTGACCAGCACAGTAAATGCATTTTTCTTTTACTGTCCCCTGCAGACATGCGGCGGGATGTCCAGGAAATCTTTCGTATGACCCCTCACGAGAAGCAAGTCATGATGTTCAGTGCTACCCTGAGTAAAGAGATCCGTCCCATCTGTCGAAAGTTCATGCAAGATGTAATTACGCCTCTCCTACTTGTACCATGTCAACAGCTCCTTCCCTTCACAAGACCACCTCATATACACCTGAAAGAGATCCATTTACGGCCTCCCTGAGACATCGTAACGCTAAATGCCCCACTCTCCTGCCCGTTTGATAATCACAGACTGTTAACTAATAGAGGCACAGCGAAAAAGATGTTAAGTCCTTAATCCCCGCCTCAGCTGGCAGTGCTGCGTCGGCATTTGGCAAACACGGTCACCCGTCCGTTTGGCCAACAGATATTGCACCATCTATCAGCCTCAATCCTCTGTAAATTTAAACAGGTCCTTTAACAACCTTTGCTAAAGTCATGAAGAGTCCATTTAATATATTTTAAACAGAATAAGAGGATGTCTTTAAGGGAAGGATGTAGTGTATCTTCAAATACACTTAAGGGCCATAAATCAAAGCATAAACACATCTTTAAATATCATTTAGGGACTTAGTTAATAATGAAAAAAAAGACCCCAAATCCCTCATATTAAAATAATGCTTCACTCTCAGTATCTATTTATCAAGACAAATTGCTTTAGTTCCTGCTTGACTGTAATTCCAGCCTGGAGATTTGTCCTCAAAAAACCTTTAATTAAAAGAAGCACTTGTTGGAGCTTCATAAATTCTGTTGCCAGCTGCCAGACACTCTCAAGGGGTACAAAACTAAAACCGATAAAGTATCGGTCTAACAAAGCAAGCCAGCTGTTAAAAACTACATTCGATTCACGACAAAGTGGCACTCCAGGGCTGCAATTAATTACTCTTTAACAAAGCAGACAGCATAATGAAATCATCTGAGGAATAAAGCGAAACAAAAAGATTCAGTCATTGGTGGCATAAATGAGTTCAGGTGGACCAGCCAATGATGGAACAGCTCTTCATCAATCCAGCTGACAGTCTGTGATTAGCACGGTTCATCACCTTACCCAAAGAAAAAAGAAAACACGGTCTGTTTTTAAGTTAAAATCAAGGCAATAAAACTGGTCCGAAACGGAGAAGAAAGCATGCGCGGGTGTGAGGGACAAGACAAGACAGAGAAAGGGAGGATTAAGCTGCGGAAGACTGGAGCGAGAGGGATGAGATGATCAAGAAACTTAGAGGAGAGAGGAGATATGCGCGGGGTAGATAGAGACGCACTTGAAGAACCGTTAGGTGGCAAAGAGCAACTGAAAGCCGTGACTCGAACAGAAACCATAAATAGTAAAATACAACTTTGCACCAATTCAAAAAATCTAATTGACTTGTGAGGAGCATAAGTGGCCTGGCTCTACTAAACATTCATGAACAAATTCCTGTTGCTCCATAATATACTATAAAATAATGACCCTCAAAACTGATTCAAACATGCACTCATTTAGTAAGAGTTACTATACATATATACTATGCGCATTCAGATGCAGCCTAATGTAATCCACTGATTTGATAGCTTTATTAGGTTGAAGACAATGTAGTAAAATAAGCTTTAGACAGACCAGTTCAGCAGCGAATAGAGGATTGATTGACAGAAAGTGAAGATAGATTTGCCTTAACATCTCTAAGGTAAGTGCAAAGATGTGTGTTAGACACTAATAAAGGTGGAGTATAGTGCTTTTGTTAAGGGCCCAATAATGATAGAAAATAATCATGAACTCAGTAACTTTTACTTGGCCACCACTATTTGTTATTCTTCCCACAACCCTTGAATTAGTGGCCCAGATCCTAAAACATATGTCCCACCTGCACAGATAGATCAGATTGATGAGATTGATTGATTGATTGAGGATGTTCTCTGTATATTTAATTAAGCAATCTGATGGATGAATTTGGCCTTCTGAATTGATTTGTTAGAGCATCCCACTGCTAAATGTTACTTAGTGTTGCAGTAACAATGTTAGGTAGTGTATGAGTGTTTAAAGTTAACATGAAATGGCATTTATAACTCGTATTTGAGTAAAGTGACAATTTCCGGGTGAAACTAGAACATAAATGGGTTAGGGTTAGTATGAATATCTTTCTTCTGCTGACATAGAAGATATCTTAAAGAATATGGGTAACCAAAGAGCTGATGGGCCTCACTGATTTTCATAGAAGTCAACTGTTTGGTTACCCCCATATTCTTCAAAATATAAATGTTTGTGTGTTCAGCAGAAGAAAGAAATAAAGAATTTTTATTTTTTTTGGTGAACTATACCTTTAAGACTAGTATGGTGGCTAAATGTTGAAATTTTCCCATTGTAATGCATATTTTTTCAAATCTGTTAATTATCACCATAACTTATACACTGAAGGGCTGCATTATTAGTAGCCTAAAATAATATTAAATATTATACTAAAATATATATTCAGTCAGACAAAAGCAACTATTCATATTTTTTAAATGTTAAGCAGACACTTAGTCCAACTGAAATTGTGGAACCGGAACCTAGATAATGTGATTGTAGATCGGTTTCTTCTAGCATGTACACGTTATTCAGACTACAGTTGGCCTCATACTTATGCTTTATTTAGACTTTCCATCCAAATCCAATTTTTGTACATATCTGATTGGAATCCGATTATAATTAGCTAGTGTGAACGGCAAAATATCACATGAAATGCGATTTTTACAAATCCGTTTTGAGCTATATTCATATGTGATTATTAGTCCTATTAATAATAATAATTGGATTTGGACTCACAGTGTGAAAATAGCCTTTGATCAGGTTCCAATCGGATGCACAAATAATCAGATTTGGACTGACAGTGTGAACATAGCCTTAATTACTCAATATCTGTTTGGTTATTTTTAAATCGCAATAAACCAATAGTGGTAGATGTTTTGTTTCGTATTGTGATGCACATCAGAGTAAAACATGATAAAAAAAAAAAAAGTAGCAGGCTGAGGATATCTATGCATTTTTTTTTTTGATTGGATCTGAAATGATTGGATCTGCCTCCATCCAATCAAAATTAGTCCCATATTTTAATTTTGTTTATATAATTTAATAATAATAAAAAATGACACGGTCAAAAATAATTAAACGCATGCATGGATAAAACATTCATAAAAAGATCCATAAGATGCATTTGGAAAATAAATTGTGTACAGATGAATCAAGAACGAATTAAGAACAGGACTGTGTATTTGGAAAGCAAATAGGGTCAGTTTTGATTTCATGTTGACTTTATACTACTTAAAACTCCTTACAACTTATAATTTCATGTCATTTTCAAACTGCACATTGATTGGTAGTTTTACTTTGTGATTCTCAAAAGATCGTTTATTTAGAAATTGCACAGATATGATTTTAGCCTTGAAATTGGTAGCTAAATATAGTCTAGGTCAGCAGGGTAGCATTTATCAACGTGTTTGAGACTATGTGTGTGTGTTGCGTCCTCATTGGCTTAGGATGGGGGGGGTGAATCTAACCCCCATCCCTTCTCTTCCTTCCCTTTCTCCTGCTGTTTCATAACTCTCTCCTTTCTAACACCATGTTCTCCTTCTCATTGTCGTCCCCTCCCCCGCCACTGTCCTTTGCTAAAATCTTTATACCTCTTTTGTCCTTGTTTTTCTTTGTGTTCTGGTGTCTTTCTTTCCCTGTCCACATCGACACCCATTCCACCCATGCCGTCACTCTGTCATAAAAAACACTTCCTTTTTCACACCCTTGTAACACTATGATCTGCACCACCCACGTCTTGTCAACTTTCCTGTATGTGTCTTCACACAATCTTAACCCCCTGAACCTGCACACTCCTCTCCCACCCCTCCTCACCTTCCCCCTGCTTCCACTGGTTGTCCTAGCCGATGGAAATTTTTGTGGACGATGAGACCAAGCTGACGCTTCACGGCCTCCAGCAGTACTACGTCAAGCTGAAGGACAACGAGAAGAACAGGAAGCTCTTTGACCTCTTGGATGTGTTGGAGTTCAACCAGGTATCTCGAGAGTCCACCAGGACACACACAAAAGTCAAGATCCCAAGCACTGTTTAATCCATTCAAATCGAGAGTGACTCAAAAGAGACAAGGGTTAATCGCTAAAGTTTGCAAATCTATTCAAACCAAATTTTCCACTGTCTAATAAAAGTTTGCATAGTGAAAGTGACATGCATTCTGGTCGTTCACAGGCTGTAATGCAAAATACAATTCATCCCATTTGAATACAGGTTAATACAACTTAAATGCAAACTGCAACCCTCTGGAATGGAACCATAGAAGTAAACTTGTGTGAGGATAAAAGACAGTTTTCAAAACTACATTGAAAATGTGGGATTTCAACCTAGAAATAACATGATTATATGCAATTTATTTATGTATAGTTTGGGGTCGATAACATGTTTTAATGTTTTTAAAGTTTCTAATGCTGCATTTATATAATGAAATATTATTAAACATTAAAAGTACTGTTTTCTATGTGAATAAATAAAAAAATGTAATTTATTCCATGTTTCCTTTGAGGAAACCATGATTTTCAGAATTCTTTGATGAATAGAAAGTTCAAAAGAACAGCATTTATTTGAAATATAAATCGTCTGTGACATTAAAAAAGTTGTTACTGTCATGTTTTATAGACTGAGTTATATATTTAGGCCTATAGATTCACTGTCCACTATTACTTTCTATTTTTCTTGTACTTAATATAGACAATATTAATAGCTCTATGTTTATTTGGATTACTGGTTGCTGGATGACAATGGTTTTTTTTTTTCACCAAGTGAGCTTAAAGATTAACCTATGCTTTTAAAAAGTCAATGGGTGAAATTGTCCACTTGGTTTTAAGTGGTCCATTAAAATGTGTTGTTTCATTTTAATGATGAAAATTGGCTGGTACGGTGTTACAGCTGCTTAGTATTGCAGGTGGTGATCTTCGTTAAATCGGTGCAGCGTTGTATCGCTCTTGCTCAGTTGCTGGTGGAGCAAAATTTCCCTGCCATTGCCATTCATAGAGCAATGCCTCAAGATGAAAGGTAGAAAACATTCACACATTATGGACTTAAATGTTATATTTAAGATGGTAGGATTTTTGGGGGCTCATATCACATCTGGGTCTCTGATTATTATCCCAGACTAGCTCGATATCAGCAATTTAAGGATTTCCAGAGACGAATCCTGGTGGCCACAAACCTGTTTGGCCGAGGTATGGACATCGAAAGAGTCAACATTGCGTTCAACTACGACATGCCTGAAGATTCGGACACATACCTGCATAGGGTCGGTTCAGTTTGTGTGACAATGGCTTATGTCAAACAAAGCCAAATCATGGGCTGTAAATGGATTCACCTGGACAGCTTTAACTTTTCTCATTCCTTCAGGTTGCGAGAGCCGGCCGGTTTGGAACGAAAGGTCTGGCCATCACCTTTGTGTCGGATGAGACTGACGCACGCACTTTGAACGATGTTCAGGACAGGTTTGAGGTGAACATCAGCGAACTTCCAGAGGAGATTGACATCTCGTCGTACAGTGAGTGTCAATATTCCATCTTTACAGGCTGGTTTTCAAGGGTTAATTCACAAAAACATTAAATTCTCTTATGTTTTATTCACCCTCATTAAAAAAAATATTCTGTGAACCACAAAAGAAGATATTTTGTTAGTTCTAGGTTGCTCTTTTCCATATAAAAAAAAGTGAATTGAGAGTGGGGGTGTCGAGGTCCAAAATGAGAACATATGTATGAGGGAGACCAAATAATGACAGAATTTAAATTTTGGGTGAACAATTTTTTTAATGGAATATTTTGAAATTGTCCAGATTTTTTTGTAATGAAAAAAAGGTTAAAAAAAAGTCAAATGTTTTTTTGAATTTGTGCAGTCATGAGCACTTGTGTGATTTTCTCCTTGTGCATCTATTTCTCCTAGTTGAACAAACCCGATAAAGATGACAACACATCAGGCAGCAGTTTCTTCAGAGGATGCATGGCATTGTAGCATTTGGTAGCAACTGAGAGTTTTTATTTTATATAGACTGTTATGGTGTTAGTGTATACTTAAAAATAAACAGCTCATATCGCAGTGTTATCTTAAATGTGGTGGGTATCTTAATTCCTCCTCAGTATTTCAGTTTTGTTTTTGCTTGTTGAAAAGGGAAAAAATAATTTTACATTATTATTCATTAATATGAATAATTTCCCATTTGCCTTATTCCGTTTTAGTTATTTATAATGAAGAGGCATATTTTTTGTTTTCTGTGTGAGTTTTCATCATTGGATTATAATGGACCATACAGTTGATTTGCATTGATGTAAAATTGTTTGAAAGTTATTAAACATATTAGCAGTATATCCTGAATGCTTGTTACCAGTAAAGTAGGTATAAATGGAATATATTCAGTGTTCGTTCGATTGCCAGACAAGCGGCCACTTTGTTTAAACTATCAATGCTTGTTAAACCAAATAAAATGTTTAATTTACAGACACTTTGTTTTTCAATTATTTAAACATTTGTGTTTTCAAACTTGGTTCATTTCACATCTCAAAGCAGATCGCAAGACTTTTGGCTGATACCTGAACACTCTAAAATTTCCCCTGTTCGTGTAATGTAATGTGTCATCAGCACAGTCCACTGATGTCCATGCGCACCAGCCATTTTTTGTGTTTGCACAGACAAGAGTGTGTATGCGGGTGATTTGAACGCTTGAAAAACTAGAATGCATCTGTCCATGCTCACGGTCAAAAGAATAAACTTTGAAAAGCCTAGGCACTCAACTGTTGGAGAGATGGACTACTAGAGAATACATGGAAAATGAAGGGCCTTAACAAAATACACCTGAGGATTAGGTTAATTTTCAGGATTAGGTAATCCATTTTACTTTTGTTCTGATTTTTCAAAGCAAAATAGGATTGGATCACACTGATCCAGATTCGCTGTTTTTCAGATTACCAAATCTGGATTACATTTCACAATGTAGGTTACTAGCTATGTAAAGAACAACAACAGGTAGAAGTGTCAATGTCAGGTCACTCAGGTTTTATTTGAAGAGAAAGAAAACAACAAACTAACATCCCCTTCCATTTTTAATTTCCTTTAGACAGTTACGGAGGCACTAAAGGGACAAAATAAAATGGGAGAAAACATTTATATTTGAATGCTTTTGCGTTCTCTCTCATAAGTTTTTCATTCCCCCAAGAAAGTCAAAGTTTTGAAAGTGAATGCAAAGTTTCTTGGGTAACGCAGAACATTTGCAGGTGAATGCAAAAATAATTAAATGAATTTCCTCCCATCACCATGTCCCTTTAGAGTTTCCGTGGCCCCTCATGTAACCCACAACAAAAACAAACAAATATAGACGGAATAAGGGATGCAATTGTTAAAAACTGCTTTCAACTGTTTTATCTCTGATGAATGTGCCATTGTAGTTCATATACAGTGTTTAAAAAAAAAAAGTTTGATAATGTTTGGGGGATTATTTTATGGTGCCAACATTTTTTACTTTACTGTACTGAAAGTCTTAAATAGTTAATAGTTAAACTAATCAATAGCAAAATAAAAACAAATAATGCGTGTATATATTACACGATACAAATGTTGTATTTTTTTGACCAGTTTTAGAGTTTTATTACATTTTTGTTCCTGAAATCCACGCTGGAATCAGGATAATCCTGATTTTTTTTTTTTGGTTGGATCAAAGGTGTCCCAATCTTACTGAAAAGTTTTGAATACAAACTGAAGATTTGATCCAGATTAAAACCAAGATTGGATTTTGTGATCTTATCAGATTTCAGAATGTTTTCTTTTTCTTTTGAACAACGCATTTTCAAGACTTGACCCAATCTGATAGCCGAAATCCGATCAGATTATTTAATAGAAATACAGCTGTTTATTGTTCATGTTAGCTTAGGTCCATTAAATAATGCTAACAGATTAACTTTTGATTTTAATAATGTATTTACTGTAACTAAGATTAGTAAATGTTTTAGAATTACTTTTTATTTGTTAATGAATATATGTGTTAGTGATAAAATGAATAAAAATGAATTAAATTCATAGCGATCAATTCACAAATATATGTTTTTATTTTAAATGGATGGAGTGGAGCAGATGAAATGGTTTGAGTTGTTGTGCAATTTGATGCACATGAGTTGGATGTCCATCAACTGTACTTTTGTCATCACCACATCGGGCGTTTCCAGCATAGACAGCTTTGTTTCAGTATAACAAGCCGACCTAGTTTTGTTTGCATAAACCAAGTAGTTCAAAACTAAAACAGCTCAGTCTGGCAAGATTTGAGACGAGCTGCTTATTGTCCCAGAAGCACCTTTTCTTAGGTAAGAACAGTGTGAACACCAACAGAGTGGCTTGAAAGAGGTCTGACATCAGCTCTTTGAAACAGTTGTCAAGTGTGAAAACACACACATTGAAGTATTATCATTTCAACTACTTCTCCCTGAGCTGATGTGGCTATATGTTCCACAAATCAATTAATCATGGTAGATTCAGATCAGATTAATGCCAATAAAAACACACAATAAATGTCCAATTCATCTAATCAGTAACATACATCCTTTGGCTTTTCTAAAGTTGCTGGTGGTAAAGAACAGGAAAAGAACATAGTAAAGTCAACAGCAGAGAACCGTGAGACAGGAAAGTCAACAGGACACAAAAGAAGTGAGAACGGAAATCTGGAGCGACAGAGACGTCAAGGGTGTCACAATAGCGCCTGAATCAATGCTGATGTTGGGGGTTTGGACAAATGATCCCTGGAAGGAAGTCACCAGATAAGATATAAAACGGGAAAAAACAGCATATACGGTCAAATATCAAAATAGTCTGTTTTATTCTCAATGTAATAAAGTTATAAACATGTCAGGCAGTGGTTTCACACTTCTTCATACTGCATTTGCATTAATATCAGATCATTTCTCTCCCAGACATTTAAATACAGTACATTTAATTAAAATGTTTCCGCTCATCAGTGGCTTACTGAAATCCAATCATTCATCTGTAAGAACATGTAAAGCGATTTTCTATGACCACTGGTTTTGCAACAAACCTACAACATCTTTAAAAAACAATAAGAGATCTCCCAGGCCAGGAAGAGCAGTTAAAACAAAAACAGGTTCAAGTACAGTCCTTCAACAGAATGGCACAGAAGAGATGTTGTCCAGAGATTTGGTATGTCAGTTACACAAGCCTTGAATAATTTCTGCCACAAGCTTGAACTTCATAAAGTCTGCTACATAAAGTCAAATGAACAAGTCTGCGTATTTATATGAATGCATCAATCAAATTAGACAACAATTATACACAATTTTCATTTATAATGATGTCAGGGACTAATAAAACTTAGACAAATGGAACTTTAACACTCTGATTGGTCTTTCAAAGGCTGAATCTCACGAAACATTTGGATATTGGGTTGTTTTTTCTTAAAGCAAAAAAATATATTACAGTAATACTGAATATAAAAAAAAAAAAAAGTAAAACTTTGCAAATCATTAAAATTAATGATAAATTGGGTGGGGGAGGGATATGCTTATGATTAAAATAGTCACACACAACAAATGGATGTTATCGTGAGATTCTCCCAAAAGACACTGTGGTAAGATAAAATATAAGACCTCTTGTATGCCTTTTGCATTGATGTTAAAAGCAAAATAATAAAATCAAGTAATAATAAAAAATGTGATCATTTTTCTTCATATCATAATAAGCAATTCTGCATAAGAGCTGTTTGCAGCGTAACTCCACTATTTTCTCTGAGGGAAGATTGTTGCATGATTGCTGCGCAAATACGATGCACCACCTTTTGTGCTGTTCCCAGCATGCCTGGAAGTTTTTCCATAACAAAACAGCAGTTATTTTATACTCACATCTTAGCTTTTCTCAACTTTTTACACTCTGCTTGTTTTCTTTGGTTTGAGAGGGCGTTTCTCTCCTCCTTCACTTGTAATAATAGTTGTGAGTTTTCTATTTCTTGTCTTTTGTGGTCCAAACCTCATCCTCCTCAGCTCCAGCTGGTGTCATATTTAGTCCAGCCCTCAGGGGGACCCAGATAAATTCTTCGTCCACGGGATATGAAGCTGACTACGCCCCTGTAACCGGCACGGGGAACCCCTGACTTCAAATCGTCCATAACTCCCAAGTTGCGGGCCAGCACTTTAAAGCTGTCTCTACTGGAGTACTGAACTCGAAATGGCCCAGAACCTTTCAGGCTTCCACCTTGTTGTAGTTCCTCCACCTTCACCAAAGGGGCGATATACACTTCTTTTTCAAAGGTTTCATCGTACTTCTCCTTGACCAAGTAGGACAAGTCCAGTTTAGTGAAAGGCACAAATTCAGTATTGAGTTTTATGTAGCGCAGATACTGGTCAAAAAATTGACCCAAACTGACGCCTTTACGGCCGAAAGTTATAGTCCTCGAGATCTCGGGACGAATGCACGAGCGATCCTTCCGCTGCTCGGGTTGCCGCATCCAGTCGTCCCAGAATGCCTTGGGCCATTTGGGCTCCAACTCTGCCCAGACTTCCTTCAAAAGCATCCATCCAAGGCCAGGAAAGAAATCGGTCCGGTAAAGGAGGTCAGCCTTGCCCGGGTCGACCAGCCCATCCCGTCCATTATCATTCCAGGCGGAAATGCACCACAGAGTCGGATCCGAGCTCAATATGGGGTAGAGCGCACGGAAATACTCGAAAAAGTCTGGGGCCACCTATAAGATGAAATAAGAGCAGTTTTAAGACATTAAGATGAACAGATGATGAACAAGAAACTATTTCTAAACTATCTGGACCACTAGCGTAGCCAGAAAAGCGTCTCTGGGTGTGCATAAGAAAAACTGGGTGTGCCACATTTATTGTCAGATTAATGTGCAAAAAAACCTTGACCCGGCGTATCACTAACTTTACAGAATAGACTGGGCTGATGTGTAAAACTATAGGCCTACTCAGGCTCGGCACATAAACATAATACTATATAAAATATAACTCAGGGCTCAACATTAAGGCTTTTCATGTGCTTGTCGTTCGAACAAGTAAATCTGTCATTCACTCGTCCAAGTAAAAAAATTGCTTGTCCAGAAAAAAATTGGAAATTGAAAATGTATTCTGAAGCAATATTCTCATCAGTGTTCAGTCAGCTTTAACATATTTAAATCTGCATATTTATGATATTTTAACCTTTATAAAGAGCATGTTCCCCTAATTGGTTTAAATATATGCTTCATCTTTCATTTTAAATTCTTAAATTTATTCAATAAATTCAATTGAAATAGTAAGAAACTATATGGCTATTACCAAATTAATTAATTTACACTGAAATATTACAACTGCATTAAATAATGTTATGAGATTGTTTTAACTATTTTTTGAATATACAAATAGAATGATAGCCTACTTTTAAACACGAAACTAAACCATCAGTAGGGGGCGGCAGATCACCATATTAATAAGTGAGTTATTGAGTCATTTATTAAAATGATTCATTCAAACAGCTGAATTGTTCAGGAATGGGGCAGTTGTTTAAAGGGTAACTAAACCCTAAACCAACTTTTTTTAGTTAATGATCTGTAAGAATGGGGCTTTATTAGTGCTGTTCATTGATTCGAGTAACTTTTTTGACATTTGGGTATAAAGTGTTTTAATTCTACAATATATGGTGTAAAAACGTCTGAGTGCTGCCCTCTTCAGGTTGAACGGTGGCTACTGCAGTTGAATTTTCCTATTGGTGGTTGCGGTGGTTCGTGACGTAAGGGGTGGTTGGTGACGTAAGCAGGTACGAGCTACCACGCCCTTGGCAGTATAAAAAACATCTTGTTTCGTCAAAACCACTGTAGCGAGTCAGGAGTTGGAATTGCGAGTATTGAAAACGATCAGGATGAATTAATGAATTAACTGGACTTGTCATATTTCATAGCTATGGGTATCTCCCTACAACAAGGTTTGTGTGCATCTTACGTCATTGCAAACGTGCACGGCCCATGACAGAAAACACTATGCGGGTCAATAGCCTATATTGTGTTTTTTATTAATTTGGTGCTATTATGCATAGCTGAGTAAACAACACAGGTTTACTGTGTGCGTGTGTGTGTGTGTGTGTGTCGCATAAGCTGTCTTTCCGCTGCTTGCAAAAGGAGATAGTGGATTTTCATTAAAGGGTAACTAAACCCCTGGTCAGAGCCTGACTCCACCCACTGGCAATATTTAAAAAATGCTGGAAAAGTGGGCAGAGCCCAGCGGAGGGGGGCGTGCACCTGAGACGCATCTCTCTGTATAGAACCTGCCTACGTCACCAACAACCGCTGCGTCACGAACCACCGCAAACATCCAATAAGAAAATTCAACTGCATTAGCCACCGTTCAACTTGAAGAGGTTGAACATATATTTTTGTTTTTACACATATATTGTAGAATTAAAACACTTTAAACCCAAATGTCAAAAGATTTACTGGAATCAATGAACAGCATTTATGAAGCTCCATTCTTACAGATCATTAACTAAAAAAAGTTGTTTTAGTGTTTAGTTACCCTTTAATTTGTTGCCCTGATTGCACGCACTACGCGCGAATACACTGCAGGATCACTCTTGCTCGTATCCAAGGTAAATCATCAACACTATCATCCCTTATATGTGTTTTATTTAACTAAATACATCATAATCGGCTAAAACGCATGCGCATGCGAATGTCGGCACTCGGCAGATTTTTTTTTAACGTTAATAATTAAAAAATTCAAATACATTTTAAATGTACAAATATTGTAAGTAAACAACAATAGTCCAAGTTTAGAAAAACATTTTTATGAAGACTTTAAAAAATAATTCTGCATCTATTTTTAAGTGGCGTGGCTACGCCTATGATCTGGACAGAAACAGCTAATTCACTCAAGGTCCTGTCGGTTTGTTCAGCCAGTTGGCTGATTTATAACAATGTACAAAATATGTGTTTGGGCCTTAGGTAATCTCAATGGTGCTTGCTTAACTATGGTGCTCAGTAGAGCTTTAGAGTTAATCCACTGACCAGTTAAATGTGCTAATCAAATAAGTAAATAAGTACTAGTATAAGTTATATAACTGAAAAAATATTTGTCTGCCAAATCATAGTCATGTGACGACCACCAGATCTGGTGCAACCAGCATGCAAAAAAAAGGAAATTATATCATATCATAGATAGGACCCTGCAGACACTCATGACTGTGTATATAACAGTTATGTTATTCTCTTAAAAAAATATCAAGGCATGTTTAGTATAAAATGTCATCATGTGGTGCAATTCCCCAAAAGCATAATGATATTTAATTTGTAAAAAAAAAAAAAACAGCAAAAAAAATGTACATTTACATGTATTCAAGATGTAAGTAAAGTATGTTATTCCTTTTTACTTATTTTTTTTTTCTTTTTTTCATGAAATTATGAAACCACATGTATACAAAGAGTACACTCCTAAGTGTGTTTTAAGTGTGTCCTAAACTATATTTTTAAAAGATATTTCCATGCCATATTCATGGATAACTATTATTTGACATTGATTGACTCCATTTCACCTTGAGTATGAAGGTTTGCTATTTCAACAAAAATTGTAAATTCAACATCGCCACGACAGCCATCAAAGGACACAGTAAGGAGTATGCAAAAAACATGTTTGCCTGAATAGCAAAGTTAAACATGACCTTGATCCCTTCCTTTAGAGAACTCATGACAACAGAACTGGAGCTTTTACCGCTGTCCTATTTAATGTTTTTTTTGGGTGCATAATGCATATTAGACTTTGTAATCAGTTCACCTGTGAGAATTTCAAAGGAAAGGGTTCAGAAATGTGCAAATGAAAATATTCCCTATGAGCGAGAGAAAAGCTCTTTTCAAAATTCCTCTCCATGAATTTTAAGAGAGGAAAAATGTGACTTACTTTCAGATACGGTACTATTCAGACCTGGTTAACACATATAATGATGCTAAAATGCAGGATGAATATGAAAACATTGAGTACTAGTCATAAATGACAACATAATCATGATCTTACCTCCAAGTCGTCCTCCACAATGACCACTGTGGAGTAAGCAAAGACATTGAACACTTGGTTCAGAGCCCAACGGTAGTGCCTGGAGATCTTGTAGTAACCCTGGAACTTCCTGTGATCAGGTCGCACTGGAATGTCTGCAAGATCCGGTTGGCTGATGTGGGTTATCTGACTGCCATAGGAGCCAATCATCCTTGCCGTATCTGCATGGCCACAGTCCTGGCTGACAATTATTGGATAAAGCTCAGCAGAAGGACGATACTGTATCAATTTATCCAAACTCCTCTTAACTGTTACTCTGTCACATGCAATGACGAGAATTGGGATAATGATTTGAGGGCTTGGCTTAGTAAGGCCTACTTCATTTTCCACAATTTGCTTGTTCTCTTGGTCCAGTTTTTGCTCCTTCGTGACCAGCCGAGGTGGCGTAACCATTAGAGTCTGTGTATTTTTCGTAACAGTTTTTGCATCATCTACAATTTTATGACTTAGAGGAACTGCAGGAATCTGCTGAAGTTTTTTCGGCTGCTCAATGATCGTTTCATCTTTTGTGTCCTCAGATTCCCTCTTTCCCAATTCTTTCCGCTGTTCCCATAGTTCCCTGTGACTCTGTATCTGTTTGAGGAGCTTCTTCTGAGTCTCCAGTTCCGATTCTACTTCTTCGGCCAATCTGATCACTTCAACGGCCAATCCGTTAGTTCCACCCGCTTTTGCTCCCCATTCCTCTCCGGCCCCTGGTTCAGCTCCGCCTCCCTCACCAAGTCGCCCAATGGGAGGCCTCCCCCATAAGAAGAGGAGGAGCAAGGCGTTCCAGGCAACAAACAGAAATGCTCCACACAAAATAAGAGATCCTTTCTTGCGAACCATGGCCCAGTGACACCACACAAGGGACTGTAGTGAGGAAAATGCTATAAAACAGGGAAAAGGAAGATATAAATTTAAAGATGAGGATAAACCCAAAAAGAAATAATCACAGATAAGAGTGAGGTACAGAACAGATAAGGCCTGTTTAATGCCTCATGATGCACATCTTTTTGCTGGGTAATATTTACTGAATTTTGATCAAGTAATAGCAAGAATAAAAAAAATCTGGTGCATCCGAGAAACTTATGTTCAATTTGTACAGAACACAATATTCATAGAAAATGTGTGTTGAAAATTTGAAGTGGATCAAAACCTTTAATCAAAGTTATACATGAATTTTGAACAATAACCGTTCTTGTCTTAGGACAACTTTGATGAACTTTTTTGATCCACTTCAAATGTTGACTACTGTATTTAGTTTAATAATTATTTGTATTCTCTACATTATTAAAATCTAACTTCATTATAACAATGTTGTATACTTATATACTTACCACTTTATTAGGTACACCTGTTCAACTGCTCATGAACACAA
Source organism: Gila orcuttii (assembly GCA_026230005.1). NCBI lineage: Eukaryota > Metazoa > Chordata > Actinopteri > Cypriniformes > Leuciscidae > Gila > Gila orcuttii. Next base: position 15,151,176 of record JAPDVR010000010.1, on the reverse strand, counting down.
ATATCTAATCAGCCAATCACATGGCAGCAACTTAATGCATTTAGGCATGTAGACATGGTCAAGATGATCTTCTGAAGTTCAAACTGAGCATGAGAAGAAAGGTGATTTAAGTGACTTTGAACATATCATGGTTGTTGGTGCCAGACGGGCTGGTCTGAGTATTTCAGAAATCCTGAAATACTGGGATTTTCACACACAACCATCTCTAAGGTTTACAGAGAATGGTCTGAAAAGAGAAAATATCCACTGATTGGCAGTCCTGTGGGTGAAAATGCCTTGTTGATGCCAGAGGTCAGAGGAGAATGGCCAGACTGGTTCAAGCTGATAGAAAAGCAGCATTAACTCAAATAACCACTCGTCACAACTGAGGTATGCTGAAGAGCTTCTCTGAACAACACGTTGAACCTTGAAGCAGACGAGCTACAGCAGCAGAAGAACACACCGGTGCCACTCCTGTCAGCTAAGAACAGGAAACTGAGGCTACTATTCACACAGGCTCACCAAAATTGGACAATAGAAAACTGGAAAAACGTTGCCTGGTCTGATGAGTCTTAATTTCTGCTGAGACTTTCAGATGGTAGGATCAGAATTTGGCATTTACAACATGAAAACATGGATCCATCCCTCCTTGTATCAACTGTTCAGGCTGCTGGTGGTGGTTTAATGGTGTGGGGGATATTTTTGGCACACTTTTTGACTCTTAGTACCAATTGAGCATTGTTTAAATGCCACAGTCTACCTGAGTATTGTTGCTGACCATGTCCATCCCTTTATGACCAGAGTGTACATCTACTGATGGTTACTTCCAGCAGGATAACGCACCATGTCGCAAAGCTCAAATCATCTCAAACTGGTTTCTTGAACATGACAATGAGTTCACTATACTCAAATGGTCAGTCACCAGATCTCAGTCCAATAGAGCACCTTTGGGATGTAATGGAAAGGGAGATTCACATCATGGATGTGCAATCTGCAGCAACTGTGTGATGCTATCATGTAAATATGGGACAAAATCTCTGAAGAATGTTTCCAGAACCTTGTTGAATCTATGCCACAAAGAATTAAGGAGAGCTTGATTTGAAAATATATTATGAATAATATAATATATTGATATTTAAATTATATTTATTAATAACAATAATAATAACTATAATTATTAAATTATAAAATGTATATATTTTTATATATTAAAATGTATTTTTACAGGCTTTACAGTCTCAGTGTTAACTCAGTCTAGGTTCCATTACCATGGGGGAATTTCTGTCGTTTGAACAGAAGTTGACAGTTTGTCTTAAAACCTGCTGACTACAGTTATGATGAATCACCCATTGAAGCCAGTTACCCACAATTCAACCACAATCTCGTGTGATGGCTCCGACTACATTTATCACTGCATGTCTTGTCTTTACATTCACATCATGTCGTAGTGGTGTTTGGATGAGAAACATTGGGCCATGTAAAGAAGAAGTTTATCGCAGTATGATTTCCCTTAAATCTTTCATTCACTAACGGTCTAGCCCATGTTTCATTTGCACAACAGCTGCCTTCATCTCGAACACAAATTAGAGTATTTCATTCACCCCACTCCACAGGAGGGCTTTAGGAAGTACAAACTTCCCAGCATGCTTTGAAAACTATATGCAAACCCAGCTCTTGGCAGGCTGAGGGCACTCCAGAGTAATTAAATCTGACAGTTTGATCAGACTGCCGTGCGCCATCATTGCAAGAGAGCACTCCATAGTTATCATGACAGTCAATGATGATTTTTTTTTTTCACAGTCGGGTGAACTGAACCAAAAATCACCACTAAGATACCACGCTAAAGCCTCCTCCTGTGTTTTTAGAGAAATTCTGGATCCCAATTAGCTGACCCCACATGTCTTTGGGGCGGCAGGGGCAGACTGAGGCTACTAACAAGAGATAGCCTATTTTTTCTAAGTGGGCCATACCAACGTAATTTGTATACCAGAAAGGAATTTCCTTTGAGGAATGAGCCCTACAATTCCCGAGAGTGAAATTCAGAAAGATTCGGTCTATATGATAGTTTCACAATTCACTATAGTACCAAGTGTGGTTTTATGTTACCATGTGTCATGATCAATGAACAGAAGTCTGTCATTGGCAAAAGAGTCTCTGCGAGCTGCCAGCCAGGAAGAACTGAACATCCGCCCACCCTAAAACAGAAACGTGGCATTGCCCAATGGTTCCTGTGTGGATTTACGAGGTCATAAATATGCTTTGAGTAAGCACTTTTTCATTAGACAAAACCCCTGGCACTCATGAAAGAAGGCACAAAATTATGCAGGCACTATCCATGTAAGAAAAACAACATTATCCAGGTGGACTCCAGCACTGGATACTGAAATTGAGAAAGGCAGACAGGCTGACAGAATTGATTCCTGAGAGTAAATACACGTGCAAAGGTCATCTGGAGTCTAATAATCTAATTACTAACTGTAATTTCCACTAATGGACACCTGGGTTTTACACAAGCAAATATTCACGCTTATAGTCAATATACGCTACCTTTTAAAATGTTTTTTTAGTGTTTTAAAAACCTCTTATGCTCACCAAGGCTGTATTTGATCAAAAGTACAGTAAAACTATTTAAAATAACTTATAAAAATAACTAATATATTTAACTTTATTCCTGTGATGCAAAGCTGAATTTTTAGCATCATTACTCCAGTCTTCAGTGTCACGATCCTTCAGAATTCAGTCTTATACGCTGATTTACTGCTCAATCAATATTTTTTATTACTATCAATGTCGAAAACATTTCTGCAGCTTAATATTTTTTTCAGAAACTGTGATACATTTCTTAATGATTATTTAATAAATAGAAAGCTTTTATTTTAAAAGAACAGCATTTATTTGAAATAGACATATTTTGCAACAATGTAAGGGTATTTTCAGACCTGTAGATCGTTTGCTTTCTTCCAAAGCAGGGATTAAAATTATTTACAGTCAATCACAATTTCTTCTTGGTTCGGTGTGCTTTCACAAGGCAACATTTCTAAATGGACTAAAATGTGTTAAAAACTCTTCTCATTTTTCACCTGTTAATATTCCGGTGTTGTGCCGAATTTCCTGTGTATTGAGCTAATCCTAACCCCAATCCTACCATCACTACATTATGTGTACGGTCACATAATTCAATGGGTCACAGAATTTGGTATAACACTGGGATCCCATTAATAGCAGTCATCCGTCAGGATGGGTAGATAACAAATCTGTGGGCTTATTGTGGTTTTCTTTGTAGCTTTATACTACTTTATCATTTTGAGCATGAATCAAGGACATTCCTACCTTGTACCTATTTTTGAGAAAAGCAATTAGGCGCCATTTTAAAATAAAAAGGCGTGCTTCGTCTTTGCTCTAGGTTAACCCACGATACATTTTAAAAGGCATTATCAAAACAAACTGCTGATTTTCACGCAATGTACGTCATCATTTCCCATCATACATTGTGATACAGCCTGGTTTGCTGGTCCGTTGGGTCGGATTGCTTTTTCACCACAAGCAAACAGCTCCAGAGTTAATTTTCAAGTGGGCCAGGACAACCACGTTCTGGCAAACTCAGACTGATTGTTTCGGTGTAGATTGCCGTTTTCATATGCCTTAACGAACAGAAGTAATGGAGTAAACACAACTGGTTCCGAAACAAGTGCTTTATAGGAGCCAGGTGTGAAACAACTTAAGTCTTTACTGTCACTGCTGAATAAAAGAATAAAAAAATGACCCCAAATTTCTGAACTGTAGTGTACATGCACGTAGATAAACTAATATTTAACAATAGCATATGAGATACAAAATTGCAGAAATTAGCATTAGCATTAATCTCTCAAATTACCTAAATATCACTGAATATAAACCCATCAGATCACTCAGATCACTAGGATCACATCAGCTAGAAATACCAAGGGTTCACTCTAAGCATGGCGAGTCTGTTTTTAGCTACTATGCCAGCCGCAGCTGGAACCAGCTTCCAGAAGAGATCAGATGTGCTCCTACAGTAGTCACATTCAAATCCAGACTCAAAACACATCTGTTTAACTGTGCATTTAATGAATGAGCACTGTACCACGGTTCGTCCGACTGTTTGTACTGTATTTTATTTTATGTTTTTAATTATTCTGATTTCTTTTGATTATTTCTGTATTTTATCTTTTATTCTAAAATTTTTTAATTATTCTGATTTCTTTTGATTATTTCTGTATTCTATCTTGTATTCTACACTGTTTTAATTATTCTGATTTCTTTTGATTATTTTAATTTCTTCTATGTAAAGCACTTTGAATTACCATTGTGTATGAAATGTGCTATATAAATAAACCTGCCTTGCCTTGCCTAAATCTGTTCATCATATAAAGCGACTGTCTCTCTTCAGAAGACTTAGATTAAATCACTTGATTCATATGGATTTATATTACAATCTCTTTTTAAAAATTTAAACAGTTATGGGTGAATAGAGCCCTTCAATAGAGGGACAGAAATCTCTCAGATTTCATTAAAATATCTTCGTCTGTGTTTCGATGAACAAAAGACTTATGGGTTTGGATTTGGAACAACATGAGAGTGAGTAAATGATGACAGAATTTGTCCTTTAATCGAAAGAAACAAGGTTAAAAAAAAAAAAGTAACAATCTGCATCTGAAGCATTGAAGTTAAATCGTTCCACAGGAAATCTACAGCTAAAATCGACCTGCTTTCCTTTCTGACATTAGTCAGATACTGTTCAGCTAGTGAAATAAACTGTTCAATGACAAAGTCCATTCATTGTTTGTGGCAGACACAAAAGTCAATACAAAGTCATAAGACTGCTCGTCATTCTATGCACACCAGACATAACACTGTGAACATCAATCAAACGCATTTCCATTTCATATACTACCAGACCAGTGCTAAAGGGTTAAATGATACTATGAAACAGCCTAAGAGTAACAATGTGACAACAGACATCAAAAAAACACCTAATAAAGTGCTTTGCACAGGAAAGGTGTCTGCTGTGCCAATAATAACCTCAGTAATCTTCTGGCTGCAAGCAAGTAACTAATCTCCACTTAACCCTTAGTAAAGATGTCTAAGTCTAACTACTCACTCACGAATCTACAATCAGCAGGACAGACGGAACCATTTAGGCCTTGACGAGTTTGAAACTCACCTCATGCTTTTTCCTGAGGAATAAACAAGACAGAAACACAAACAGTTCCCAGTTCTGCCTGCACACATGCTTTAAGTGTAAAGTTTCATCAAAAACACGTGGAATCAAATGTGTCCACTAAACAGAAGATTTTTAACACAGGCAAAAGGCAAGATTGTACATACAAAGATTTATAAAGAAAGAACGAGAAAAAGGGTAACACATTATATATACAAAAAAAGCAAGAGACGCCAAGAGATCATGAAGACCACAGTCCAAGAACAAATCAACCACAAAACAAAACAAGATGTCCAAAAGTTGCTTATTTGGCAGTGGATCGTGTGGAACAGATAAGAGGTATTGTTAAGCATTACCTGGACACAGAGCAGATTATGTTTCCCCGTCTCTCCCCCAACTATTCACAAGGAGCTGATCGGCAAGAAACAGATGAGCGAAAGGGGAGGGGAGTAGAAAGGAAAGGGGAGGGAAGTACTGTACCCATGCAAAGAGCCAACACTGCCAGTTAACACTCAAAATAACTTTTAACACCCTCCTTTACTTGCATTAACACGTGACACCCTGAAAGTTTCATTTATAAAGATGGAAGTTCGACTGTTTTACAGTTCTAACCACGAAATGTAGGAACTAGAAATTAGAACATTAGAAATGTAGGGTTAAACTGGAGAATAAGTGAAGAATAAAATGAACCATGGAAGCTATAATTATTGTTATAGAGTTGCTACAGTTATGGTTACTTAAAATAAAACAGTGGGAACCCAACCTTAGCCACCACTGAAAAATTAAAGGAATATTTTGAAACCTTAAACTGTTTGCAGACAATCTCATTTTCATTTATTATGATTATACAGATTAATACAGTAAGTGGTTAGTGGTATTTTAGTATTATTTATATATAGAAGCTTGTTTCTGCCACTGACAAAAATAAAAAAGGTAATTGGGACTTTTTTTCTCAGAATTGCTAGTTTATATCTCGCAATTCTGACTTTATAACTCAGTTAGTCTTTATAACTTGCAATTGCGAGTTTATCGCTCACAATTCTGAGAAAAGATGTCAGAATTGTGAGCTATAAACTCGCAATTGGAAGAAAAAAACTGACTAACAAAATAAAAAGGTAATTGCGACTTTTTATCTCCCAATTCTGACTTTTTTCTCGCAATTGCATGGTTACATAGGCCTATTCTAATTCTGACTTTTTCTCTCAGAATTGCATAATATAAACTCGCAAATGTGAGTTATAAAGTCAGAATTGTAAGAGAAGTATGTTTTAGAATTATATATACGATTACAGTATTTATTCATATTTTGAATTTGCTTTTATTTTTATATTTTCAGTTTCATTTTACTTTAAGCTTTAGTATTTTCGCTATGTGCTATGGCATTTTTATTAGCTTTTTGTCAAATATTTCTATTTAGCTTTGATTAAGTTAAGTTATTTTAGTTCTTCAAATTAAACTTATTTCAGTTCATTGCAGAGGCAACATTTCTAATTTTTATAAAAAATTTTTTTTTTTTTACCTTAAGATTTTCATTTAATGTTTAAATTTTACTTCAGCTTCGTTTCGATTAACAATAATAATGCTGGTCCTTGAATTTGGTTGGCTGAACACATAGCCTACATATTCATTTACTATTAAACTTCTTCCATTTTTTACATGTTATTTCCATAGGCTACTGTATAACATATTACTTTATATTATTCTATTAGTTTTTAAATAAGTTTCCATAATAGGGACAACAGGATTTTTTAAAAAGCGATTAAGAAACTCAAAGAATTACACGACATGAACACAACTGATCCACATGTATTTGTCTGAGGGTAAAGTAGTGTTAAGTTATAGTGTAAGATGACGTGGCATTGTGGTTTAACTTGTACAACATGCTTGACCGGGGAAGTGTTTGTCGCACAGCTGAAGTCTGTCATCACAAACAGACTTTCCCTTTTGATCCTCAGAAAGAGATGCACTAAACCTGCCTGAGGCTACAACTCACTCCAAAATATGAGGGTCATCTTAAAAATTATGTATTCAAAGATGCATTCTGGTCTTTGAAACTGTTTCGCATTCACACTGGGGAAATCACAGTGGTCTTTAATATAACAGTGGTTAACACTTATACAAACCACGACCGCTCTCACCTTTTATCATCTCTGAACAGGATGGTGTTAAACGGCGAGATGGCCGTGACCGAAGAGATGCAGACCGTCAGAATGAAAGCTTCACTTTTCACTCTTCATCATCATCCTCATCGGTCGCCTTCACTCGGCACTGCTGTCAATATTCGGCTCTTTCCATTCCTGCAGCTGTCGCCCATTTCAATCTCTAACGTTACCCGAGTGTGTGTGTGCGCTATCCCGCTCCGTGTTTCACATCCGGTAAGGTCTGCAGCGATCCGAGCTGGCGAGGTGAGAACGTGCGGTTTTGAACTCTGGTTTAAACGTCCGTATTTGCAGTTTTGCACTGATGGAGGGATCCGCTCTGTGTGTGTACAGTCAAAGCGATTCTCCACTTCCGGATTGACTCATTAAGTATGACCCGCCCCCCTCGCTCTTCCCTCCCCTTCGCCATTTCCTTAGCAACAGGATGCCTTAGCAACCGTCGCGAGGTGGTAATGGGCATATTGTTACCATGCAATAAATTTATAAAGAATGAATATCACGGGGGGTGGGGGTTTCGAGCAAGACTGTCTGGGTCATTATCAACCCAATGTCACAAGACTCATAAATAAATATTTATTTTAGCCTATTTTGGAGATTTATTTTGCATTGTAACATTATTATTACTATGACAATTAAGAACACTAGTGTAATTCAAAAATGTAAACCTTTTTAAGAATATAAATGTAAATATATATTTAAAACAAATCAGCATTCCCGCAGTAACCCTTGTTTGAAATTTTAATCAGGGGTCAAATTGACCCTAATTGGATTCAATAAAATTCCTAAAAATCATACTATGAAAAACAACAACAACAACATGATAAAATAGCAAGCCTTTAACAGTAAAGTCGGTATTAAACGGAAGTTGAGCTAGTCTTTTCTTACCTATTGTGATGTAGCCTATCTGAGTGAAATGACTTAATTTTATCCATTTGAAATTGATTGGCTCTTGGATCGTTGTGGATTGCTATTGATGTGATCTGCTTGAGTGACAGATTTTCCCGCCCTCACGTCAGTAAACACCTCATCAGAGAAGAAAAGAGATGTTGTTGCAAGAGGGAGGGGAAATTATTTTGATTAAAGATTAAAAGGGCATATGAATAAAAAATAAATAATGATGTGCACAGATAAATCATTTATAATACTGCAATATTCCATAAAACAGGAATTGTCCATTTAGATTTTTATGGTGCCTTTAACACATTACAAACAAACAAACAAACAAACAAATAAAAAAAAAACATGCTTGAGAATATAAACGTGACTATTATAAACAGTAATGCAACAATAAAAAAAGGTTATGTTTCGAGCACGCAGGCTCTTCGTCAGACGACATGCTCGAAATGTAGCATATATGTGTGTGGGTCCAGTCCACTATATTTCATTTTTTTTTTTTTTTTTTGCATATTTTGGAGCTTTGGTATGCCGATTTTTTTTTCTGTTTTTTATTATGTCCTTTGTCAAGCACCCAATCCTAAACATATTTTTCCCGGTTATGTGCGTGCTAAATGAAAATAGGTCACAAAAAACATCAGTATTTCAAAATAAGTCAAATTGACCAGCAACATAAGGCTTAAAGGTATAGTGCAACATCTACTATGAAGTAGAAATATTTTACTATTTAACCGTACATTGGTGTTTGATCTTTTTCACCATTTTGACAGTTTTTTCCCCCAATATACATGTACCCTTTATCTGAATAATGTTGCTTGGTCACTTTTCCTAAACTTTGCCATCTGAATGCACAATATTTATGGTAAGTTAGAGGTCTTCAAATGAGAACCAGCAGTCGTGTTGCTGTGCAGGTCTGTTCCTCCACCTGTAATAAGTTTACCTTTTACACTGTTGGTTAAGAGCACTTGTTCACTGTTACTCCAGATATTTCCTCATGGCATATTAATATGAATCTCTTGGGCATTGCTCATATTTCATTTTCAGCACAATGAAAAAACACATTACTGTTCAGAAGACCCTTGACCATTTGTATTATCATGAAAAAAAACAAATATGGTAGATTAGAAGGAATCATTAAATTGAGGACAACACAGAGTATGACCTAGATGAGAATGCAACTGATAGGGAAGATATGAATGATGAAGAAGAGTTCCCTGCTGAGATACCTAGGCAACAATGACACAATCAACAATGACGACACCTACAGCCAACACACAGAATTGTCTTGTTTTGAAATGTGCTTGTGTTTGATAAGGTCAGTATGTAATGTAAATGCATAACTTGAGATAATGTTATTGTTATAAAAATGTAACCAAACTGCAAAAATCTGAAATTGTGAAAAATTTTGACAATCATTTAACTGGTTTTACTGAAGTGAAGATAAATCGGTTATTACATACATTACAAATACAGGTTAAGATGGATGTAGGTGGTTACATTTTGAATGGAAAGAGTAAAGGTGTAATACTATATATTTTTTGATACTAGTAGTAGTAGTAGTAATGCATACATACATATATGTATTTATTATTATAGTCAATATTATTATCTTATACATTATTAGCATAATGTATGAGATTGTATAACATAATAAAATAATATAGCCTAATGGTCCTAAAACAGGCTGTTTTATAGATCACAATCACCAGCAACGTACCTTTCAGACTATTTTTTTTCCTTCATGTCTATAGGCATGTCTATAGGCTGTTTATTTACAAAAAATGAAATTAATCTTGAACAACCTCTTTTGTAAGTCTTCTTATGCATTTCACAGAATTTGATACGATGAAAAAAAAGGTACACAAAAGTAAAATTATTCACCAATTGTGTTATTTGGTAAATCATTTATTTTACATTAATTCGATTATGTTACATTGAAACCAACATAATAAATAGGCACCAGCCATTTTTGTTGTTGTTGTTGAATAAAGCAGTGACTCATTGTCTGTTTCAAGGCATCTTTATCAGATTTACTAAAAGAAAAAAGTATTCTTTCCATCTGGTTATTGGATGGCCTTAGTATTTTGTTCAATGTGTCCATTAGACTTCATTCCTTATTTCATCCAAAGCCAAAAGTTGGTCCTCAATGTTCTTCAGCTCTTTCTCCATAGCTGTGATCTGGTTATTTTAGAACACAAAAAAATGCATGCAAGCTCCTTATTCAGCTGTATATACTATTCTATTGACAATAATGTACTGTAGATTTCTCATGGGATATACAGAATGAAGCATGAAGTGCATGCATACACATTAAAGCACATAAATACATGTGCATAATCTCATATTGAACTTTAAAGCAACACCAAGGAACTTTTCCAGCCTACTGTCGCACGCGCACGCTCGCTGTTTATCCAGCACCGGCTTTGGAATCAACAATGGCCACAGACAAGGTAGAGTATGATGCATGATTTAATGAAAGACATCACAAACGAAGAAAAACTATGTATGCCGTAAAGCAGTCTAATTTTGTAGTTCTTTTTGTGCTCCGGTTACTACCCGAAACCCGAAGTTACACTGTGCCAGTAAAAGCGATACAGACCACGTCAGGCTATGGCAGACGTGTCATTTAACCTACTGTAAGTCGATGTACCATCACTAGGGTCTTGGAAATATATTATGAAGGTTGAAAAACTACATGGTGTTACTTTAATAACCCAAAATAAATCATGTTTTCTGCTGAAAAAGGAATTTCAACAGTGTGAGAAAACAGTGTGCAATGAGGCTTGCAAGGAAACCTCATGCATTTCAAGTAACATAGAAATCCGGAAGACTAGCTATTTAAATTCGATTTTAAAATATCTTTCTCATGTAGAGGTGGATGAATCTTACAAAGAAAATCCATGTCATATTTAACCTCTGGAATTGAAAGGAATTATCAATGAATTCTTCCAAATTGTCATTAGATTACGTTAGGTTACATTTAATAAACAAATATTAGCATGATGTACATTATGACTGCATGATGATTTTACAATTTAAATAATATATAATTGTTTGCATCATTATAATGACAAAATAATGTCACAATGCAAAAAAGAAAAGGTCCTACAATAGGCTTCATTGTGTAAGATGGTCTGTACAGATTTTGTGAGGTAAAACTTCCCATCTTCCTCTGTACTCACCTTATTCTCCGTCTCTTGTCTGACTTTATCAGGTACTTTTTCTGTGTAGTTAGGCACGTAGGTCCGAGCAAGGGCTTGCTTGAGTTTGGAAGCCAGCTTTTCTCTGCGCTGAGAGAGAAGAGCTCTCTGTTTGTCAGCATTAATACCATTCTACATTGACAGAGGGAGAATGAGACATCAGCAGTGTATCAGACATCAGCAGTATATATATATATATATATATATATATATATATATATATATATATATATATATATATATATAGAAGCATCCTAACTTCAAAAAGGAAAATCTTACTCTGCATTACCTGAACACCGAGATGCAAGCAGACGGAATGATCCACCACCCCTACAGCACTGGCCTTAGGTGGAGGGGAGTCAGTGAAACCTCCCTCTGGACAGTGCAGATGAAGCGCTGAGATTCGGCCCAGCGTGCAGATAGCAGATCTGAAGTGGAGAAGAGTCTCAGCCTGATCTGGTCCACACACTGCCCACACTAGAAGACACAACTATTATAGATCACATATTTCATCTACTATATACAGTACATAACTTACCGGCCACTTTATTAGGTACAATTGTTCAATTGCATGCTAATGCAAATATCTAAACAGCAAATCACATGGCAGCAACTGAATGCATTTAGGCATATAGACATGGTCAAGATGATCTTCTGAAGTTCAAATTGAACATCAGAATGGGGAAGAAAAGTGATTTAAGTGACTCCTGTTCTTAGCTGACAGGAGTGGCACCGGTGTGTTCTTCTGCTGCTGTAGCCCGTCTGTTTCAAGGTTCGACGTGTTATGCGTTCAGAGAAGCTCTTCTGCATTCCTTGGTTATAGCGAGTGGTTATTTTAGTTACTGCTGCTTTTCTATCAGCTCGAACCAGTCTGGTCATTCTCCTCTGACCTCTGGCATCAACAAGACATTTTCACCCACAGGACTGCCACTCACTGGATACTTTCTCTTTTCAGACCATTCTATGTAAACCTTAGAGATGGTTGTGTGTGAAAATCGCAGTAGATCAACAGTTTCTGAAATACTCAGACCAGCCCGTCAGGCACCAAAAACTGAGGCTACTATTCACACAGGCTCACCAAAATTGGACAATAGAAGACTAGAAAAAACGTTGCCTGGTCTGATGAGTCTTAATTTCTGCTGTGAATTTCAGATGGTAGGATCAGAACTTGGCATAAACAAAATGAAAGCATGGATCCATCCCTCCTCGCATCAACTGTTCAGGCTGCTGGTGGTTAAATGGTGTGTTGGATATTTTCTTTGTCACACTTTGGGCCTCTTAGTACCAACTGAGCATAATTTAAATGCCACAACCTACCTGAGTATTGTTGCTGACCGTGTCCATCCCTTTATGACCAGAGTGTACATCTACTGATGGTTACTTCCAGCAGGATAACACGCCATGCCACAAAGCTCAAATCATCTCAAACTACACTGAACATGACAATAAGTTCACTATACTCAAATGACCTCCACAGTCACCAGATCTCAGTCCAATAGAGCACCTTTTGGATGTGATGGAACGGGAGATTCACATCATGGATGTGCAGCCGACAAATCTGCAGCAACTGTGTGATGCTATCATGTAAATATGGACCAAAATCTCTGAGGAATGTTTACAGAACCTTGTTGAATCTATGCCATCTATCAAGGCAAAAGGGGGTCCAATTAACACCAAAACAGTGGTAATTTAGTATCACTGAGACACTATTATAGATTTGATTAAAAGTTTGAATTAGTTATATAGTTTTATACGTCTATAGCTTTTACTAATATTTATTTCAGTTTTTCATTTTAGTACATTGAGTTAAAATAAATAAAATGAAAAATTTCTTGGCAACTAGCTGAAATAAAACAAGTTTAAGGTTTAAATTTAACGTTTTATTTTATTTCAGTTAACATTTATTTTATTTCAAGAAACAAAATGTTTTTTATGGTTTTAGTTTTAGTTAACAATAATAACACTGACTGGAAAAATAAAATAAAATAAAATAAATTCTGAATATTAATAAATGCTATAAAAGAGTATATAAAATAATATAAAAATATTACTTCAAAGTTTTGCAGTAGTGATACTTGCCTTTGCAAACACAGCTACCAAAACTAAAAACATTAGCATGAAGTAAAAAAACCTGAGGTTTTCTCACAGTCAGGTCTTTCCTTTGTCATCTGGCACTGGGCCCTCAGTAACCTTGCCACTCTGACAACTTCCTGTACCAAAGAGAAGTCTGCTTCCTCCTTGGGAAAGTACCAGTGCTCCTGTGGTGAAGGAGGAGATTGAAAAGAGTTATTTTGTGTCAAAAAGAGAACTGCATGTTCTCAGTCAGGGAGCAGGTGTAGTGTTTGTGTTTCTGACTGGCTCACCAGCTGTGAGGTCTTTGGGTAGGGCTGCACACACAGGCTGGTAGAGGTCCTGTCAGAGTCACTGTAAGGTACGAGTCTCTGCCACATCTCCTCTGTGAGGAACGGCATAAAGGGCGAGAGGAGAGCGAGGGAGACGGACACGCTGTGATACAACACAGACGTGGCCACCTGCCTTTCTCGAACTCTCTGTTCCTCACTATCAGAGCCTTCACATTTCAACACCGGCTTGATGCTTTCCTGAAGGAGTAAGAGAGGAACAAAAAAGCCAGTTTAGGGAGGAAACTCATCAATCAATGATTATAAGATCCATCAAATCATGACAGCACTGCAGTGCAGATCATACTCACCAGGTAGACGTCACACAGACTGTGGAGCCAGAAAGAGTGCAGTGCAGACGTGACCGTGTGGAGCTCGAAGCTCTCGAAACCCTGCTCACACTGCTGAACTGTGCTGTAC